>CM053404.1:24161821-24311427 GCA_028644305.1 Xerus rutilus
TGTGTCTTTCCAGAACTTTCTCTATCAGCATCTTCTCCTACATCTTATCCCTCTCAGCTCTTCCTCCTTCCTTTCTCCTGGATAGACTTTTTGAATGAGTGGTCATCCTAACCATGTCAGCCTCTTTAACCGTCACTCTGAGGATGTGATACCGATTTCCTCCTTAAAACACTTCCATGATCTTCAGGCCACTCACCACCCTCATTTTCCTCATAACTTCTCCAACTCCTCCTTTTTGGTTTCCTCCAACTTCTTTCCTTCCTCTAAGTTCCTATATCGAGGGATCTCGCAGGATTCAGTTCCCGGTCTTTTCTTCTGTCCTCTCTCTGGCAAGCTCATCATCTCCCTGGCTTCAACTAGCCATCTGCTTGGAAGAATCTTTAACTAACAGCTCTGAGTTGGGGTCTGAAATGTTCAATTTTCTGCTAAGCATCTCAATGTTCAATTTTCATCTAAGCATAAGTGGATACCCCAGGAGTACCTCAGACTTGTTGTAACCACGACCACTAACACTATCTCCAACAAGCCTTGCATTCAGACTCCCATTCTTTCCATCAAACTTGATGCTTTGTAGTTAATGGACTCCACCTTCCTGCTTCATTATCTCCCCACCCCATTCTACCACCAGGTCTGGCCAAATCTACATTGGCCCTGTCTCTGGCCCACACCCCTTCAAGTTCCATCCTTTCTGCTTCTCTGGTTCTGGTCTTCCTTTCCTCAACTATGACACTTCTTCATCCAGGACCATCTTGTCTCTCATCTAATCCTCCCATAGCAACAGCTGTGGGTCCTAAAGCTGGAGTGACCATATACTTAATATTATTCAAACCACGAGGGTTTTGAGAGTGAAAGGAGGTTCTTTAGAATAACAATAACAATTTAAGATTTAAAAAATGGTTGCGGTGGGACAGGAGGGCTTATGGTTACCCTTTCTGAAGCACAGGTCAATTACATCTGTCTCCTGTTCAAAGACCCTCTGTGATTCCCATTGAATGATGTTCGTCTCCTTTTTGCTGGCATTCAAGTCCTACATTTCCAGCCTCCCCTTCATTTCCCCTTCCTTGTATCCCACTCTTCTAATAAGCAAGGATACACATTGGTCCTTGAGCATGACTCATGCTACCCCCCAGGCTTATGTTCACGTTGGTTCCTCTTTCAAGAACGTCTTATCTCCAGATGTGCTCCCCAAACCCTATCCTTATTACAAGTCCCAACCACAAACTATCCTCCATGAAGCCTCCCCTCCTCCTTTTCCTGCTCCTTTCATTTATTCCTTAGTATATTATATCTATGTTCTGCTCTCTCAAAAATGCTGATCAGTGAGTGAACACAGCTCCACTCCTGGCCAGCTCTTCCGCTGGGCAGCTGCTTACAATGTGGCCTGGCATTAAAAGATGAGCTGGGCCAGTCCGATTTCCTCTCCTGGGAATTTGAACTGTGAAATACTGAGAGACTAGAGCAGTTAACAGAGGTGATGTAGAGCGAGACTCAGAGGCCGCCTGGTCAAATGCAAGTCACGGTTATGAGAAATTATGAGGAAACCCAGGAAGCTCTCACTGCCGCACAGGGGTCAGAAACAGTTATGAGCTGGGGCTCTGGAGGCTGACCTGAGTGAGAATTCTGACTCCACCACTTCCTGGCTTGAATGTAGGGCAAGTGACCTGACGTCCTTGAGCCTCAGTTTTCTCATATGTAAAATGGGGATAACAATATTAGTTAACCACACAGTGTTCTTAAGAGAATTAATTGAGATGAACATGGACAGCAGTGGATCTGACTCAGAACTTGTTAATGATTATTCCTCCTCCTATAAGAGTAATAGTGATTATAAATTTCACTAGTAATAATGAGAGAGAGACAGAGAAAAGAGAGGTCCTATGGGTTGCCCTTGGACATTACCATGAAAGAGAAGTTGGTCCCCAGAGCTACTTTTGTCCCTGTATGCTTCTGGGCTCAGTTCCAATGATAAACCATGTACTTCCATACAAACTGCCCTTCTTTTTCTTGTGATTCCTCAGGAGATCCTGTTTCCTGCAAAGGGAAGGGCCCTACTCAAAAAGACTGCTATCATCCTCTTGTGTCTGAACTTGAGTTCTTCACAGTCCAGGACAATGGTCTGTCTGCCTCAGTTTCCTGCCTGGCTTTAAACATAGCTGATGTTCAATGTTTAATGAACCAATAATGAATGAATAAATGGAATCCAAACTTTTTTTTTTCTCTTTTGAGATGCTGGGGAAGGAACCAGGCCCTCACACATACTAGGTAAGCACTCTACCATTGAGCTACATCCCAAGCCCAGTCCAAACCCTTTCTTTTGGGAAATCTTTGGAAAGGCTGTTTTTAAGAGGCTCAGAAGTCCATAAGTCTGTGGTTTTTCAGCCCTGACCCTCAACACAGGAAAAAGGAAGGCCAAGAATAGGATTGTCCTGGAGAACTGACACAGCAGGGTTTCTCACCTTCTGAGTTATAGACTTGCTCTGCCTTTTCTCATTCCCTTTAACCTCAAGATAAGGGGCAGTGGGTGACAGGAACAACTGAGGGAAAAGACCCATTGGACTAGATTGAAATGGCCAGGCCTGGCCCCTTCCCTATCCAGCCTCATTCCCTCTCTCCTCCTCCTTCTCCTCTATCACAAAACCCAATCACATCTAGGACCCTTACAACCACCATGTTCTTTGTTACTATGTCTCTGTGCATTTTGTCCCTTCCCCTCAGGTGCCCTTTTCTGCCTTTGCCTCTGTGAAACTCCTCCTGTTATTTATTTATTTATTTTTGCAGTATTGGAGATTGAGCCCAGGGATACTCTACCACTAAGCTACATCCCCAGTCCTTATCTTTCATTTTGAGACACGTTCTTGCTATGGCCAGGCTAGCCTCAAACTAGTGATCCTCCTGCCTCAGCTTCCCAAGTCACTGGGACTATAGGTGTGCACTACTATTTTGAAAACCCAGCTCAGAGCCAGCCTGCTGTTGGACTCTTCCCTGGATCTCCCAGACAGGATTAAATGCTCTTGTGCTTCCATAGTCCTTCTGCAGATTTTTTAATCTGATTTCAGCACTTCAATTACCTGTATATTTGTCTGCCTTCTCTCAGAGAAGATCACAAGGACAGGGATTATGTCTTATTTATGCTTAATAAATGATTTGGCTCCTAGTGGGCTTTCACTGAGTGTTTGTTGATTGACTGTATGAATGTAAGAAAAGAGTAATTCACATTTTCTCTCAGCTCTGGGACTCTTTGGGCTTGTTTTTTCCTCCTTTTCTCTCACTGTTTTAGGCATTTTTTGAAGCCATCCACAATCTTGTGACTATTTCTTCAAATGACACCACTGCATACCCCTACTCCCAAATAATGTCTGGTATCCACTGCAGAGTTACAGATCTGGAGCAGATTGAAGCTATGGGTTTGGGGGTTAGGTAGTGAACAGGGATCATAGGAGACTGAGAACATGGTGAGGTGAGTTGGGGACTTGATTGTCTTCACTGGCCATTTGGGGTCTAATGACTGGGTCCAGGTTCTCCCTCCCAGACAGGCTTCTGACCAGGCTCCAGGCAGGGTTGCCACTTGCCTGCCCTCCTACCTCCCCAGGCCCATGGCTGAACGGCTGGTGGAGGCAGCGCTGGGCCAGCCCGAGCAGACAGCCTTGTGCGATTGCTGGCTCCAGGCCTCCCAGCCCAGCTTGTAGCTCCCCCCAGAGTGGCGGGATTGATTGGCTGCAGCCGGAATGGGCACCAGTCTCCCTGGCTTGGACAGAAACGGGGCCATCTGTTACACCTCTAGTTAAAAGTACATAAAGTTGAGCATTTGTGCGCCGACAATACCACCCCTGACACCCTCCACGCAGCACAGCGCTCTGGCTCCTTGGCAGGCTTGCGCTGCGCGACAGGCCGCGCAGCAACGCCTACACACTGGCTCAGTTGGCACCGCCACAGGCACGGCAGCTCCACCCTCCAGCGGCCTGGCCCAGCTGGGCCCAGCCTAGACTTTCAGATCCCACCTGTCTCGGAGGGTGGAGGTGTGGGAGGGTGTACACTGCTGGGAGACTCCTGCCCCAGTTCAGGGTGCCTGGGCTGCAAATGATGCCAGATGTTACACTCTGATTTGGGGGGGACTCAAGACAGCTGGTCATGCTCGACCTAGGGAGGACAGGACTCATGTGAACCTGTGCTGCTCTTGGCTCTGGGCTTGGATTTCCAGGCCAAACCAATTAGAAGAGTCCATCTTGTTCCCCAATAAGCTCATATACCTTCTTTAAGTTTGGTGTCACCAAAGTGGCCTCTTAAACAAAGGAGAGAACAGCTTTGGACAAGACTGGGTCCTGAAATTTGTCCTTGGGATCTTAGTTCTAGCCCCTGGTTTCTGAACTCCATTTTCTGGTCTCTAGCTGTGGCCTGGAAACTCAAGGCATTCCACACATGTCATTTCCTACTTACCATCCTCTGGTGCTCAAGTCAGGCCAGCTTGCCCAACCCCCAAAACTACTGTGGACATTCTCACTTCTGTCCCTTTGCATTGCTGCTCCCTTAATCTAACCTGGCACCCTCTATTTCTTCACTCTAACCACTCGATCCTTCCCATCCTTCAAGGACAAATTCTAGACTCAGCTCTGCCATGCAGACATCATGGCTCCAGGAACCTTTCCATTCTGATCTCCCAGGGACCCTTCTCCCATCTGAATGACTTCTCATGAGGACTGTCCAATTTGAGTCTTGAGGTCCTTCTGCACAGGCACACTCTGGGCTGGCCCTTGTCTTATCCACAAGCTAGCATAGAGCTGGGCACACGTTATTGGGGGAGGCTCTAGAAGTATCTGCCTAAACTTAGCTTGGCTGTAGGGAAGAGGACAATTACTGCAGAGGTAGTACTGGCTCTGCCAGTGGCTACTCTAGTGACTTTGTTGGTCACAGCCTGGAGAGCAGATGGCCAGACAGACAGCTTTTAGACGTTGGTTTACTCATAGGTTTGCTCAGTAATATTCATCATATATTGGCTATGTGCTCAGTCCTGTGCTTGGCATATAATAGGAAGGGGAATAAAAAAATGAGATCAGATACAGCCCCTTCCCTCAAAGAGCTTACCCATTAGCATGGATTATGAGACAAATCCACATACAGTAACTACAATGCAATGAACCAACCAGAAAAACCAAGATGCTCTCTGTGTTAGGCAACAATAGACTCTCAGAGCCAGAAAGGACCCGAAAGTTCAGAGACTCTGATATACCATCTTCAGCCAAAACACATTTATATATATTACATGAGATAAGATGGGTAGAGCTCTTACTTGACACAAAGTGATGGCAGAATGATCAAGATGATGATGATAGCCAGGCACAGTGGTGCACGACTGTAATCCCAGCACATTGAGAGGCTGAGACAGGAGAATTGTGAGTTCAAAGCCAGCCTCAGCAATGGCAAGGTGCTAAGCAACTCAGTGAGACCCTGTCTCTACATAAAACACAAAATAGGGCTGAGGATGTGGCTCAGTGGTCGAGTACCCCTGAGTTCAACCCCAGGTACCAAAAAAAAATGATGATGGTGATGATGATAAGCCTGAGATTATTATTCTTTTCAGCAGGGTCTAAATTCAGCTTAAGCACTCTGTTAGGAGTTCACTCCCACAAAAGGTGGTTCTTTCCATTTTTACACTTCTACCCTTCAGAAAGCCATTTCTAAAGGAAGAACTAAACTCAGCCTTCCAGTTCCCTCTCAGAAATTCACTGGTCATGATTTCTACCTCCTGGGACCACAAAACAGCCAGGATGAAGTGAAGCATAAAACTTAAGGGATCTACACAACACTGACAGCAAATGCCTCCTTAAATTTTGGGTTCTAGGCACCCTGCTTTCCTTAACCTAGTCCTAGCCCTGCTATTCCCTTAGTCTGTACCCTTCTCAGCCAGCCTTAGGTGGGAGCTATCAGATTTCTCAAGTACCTTAGGCCTCTAGAGAATCTCCCACCAGCAGCCTTCAGGATGTGGGTGACCTGGTACAGCCCTCATCCCTATGGGGTGATGGGGACAGAGGATAATTGACAATTGTGGTGGGTATTCATCCTAATCGGTGAGACTTACCTGCTCCTTCAAGCCTTTCCTGCACAGGTCCTCCTGCTGGCCTGGCCTGATTGCCTGCTCTGTTTGATGCACTGGTACAAGCAGCCTAAATCAGAAAATGTATCCAAATGTGGGCCCTGAAAGTACCCAGGCAGTGGGCTCTAAAGGACATTGGGCAGTAGGCCTGGATAAAGAAAGTCATGAGACTGTTTCTCCTTCCTAGGGCATTTCCAGGTGTGTGTGTGTATGTGTGTGTGTGTGTGTGTGTGTGTGTGTGTGTGTGTGTGTGTATGTATGGTAGAACATGAATTTTTTAGGTAAACCCTGGATGACGACGTGGGTGGTCAGGGATAGGATGTAGGAGGGCTAGGGGAGAGAGAGACATGGAGTCAGGAAGACATTGTCATCAGCTATACCACCTCCTAGCTAGGTCACCTCAAATAAGCCACTTGAGGACTGAGGTTGTGGCTCAGTGGTAGAGTGCTTGCCTGGCATGTGTGAGGCACTGGGTTCCATTCTCAGCACCACATAAAAATAAATAAATAAAGGTATTGTGTCCATCTACAACAAAAAATATTTTAAAAAAGGAAAAATAATAAGCCACTTGATTTTTCTGAGCCTCAATCTGCTAGCTGTGCACGGGACTAATAACGACTAGGCAGGAAGGATGATGCCAGGTGCATTGGAACCAACCGATATCCTTTTTAGGTTCCGTGGTTTTCATCCGCTGGGAGCGATACCCAGGCCGCTGAAACCTTCTGAGCTCATCTCAAACTGAACTTGCATTCATCGGCTCCTCTGGGGTCCAGCTTGGTCTCTGTTGCCTGGAACTACTCCTGCAGCCTCCTTGTTTCTCTCTGGCCCTCATATATTCCCTCCCCACAAATTCTCGAGTTTTTCTTTCCTATTTGTAAAACGTTGTCTATCCTTATATTGTCTTCAGTCTCCCAAGAGCCCTGCAAGGGAGATGGTGATGGACTTCTTGTTTTCATAGGAACAAAGCAAGGCTCACAGAGGGTTAGGAACATAGTGGGGCTTGACCTCGGCTCTTCCGAACCCCTTCTGCCAGGCTGAAGCCAAAGGGGTCCGAGAGAGACACACCAGGACCGCCGTGGGGTCTGGGATGCACTGGCGGGCGAGATCACCAGGGTGCTGGGCCACTGCCTGCACTTCTCGCGACCCACCGGCAGCAGGCGCTGTAGCGGAGGCGCCCTCAGTACAGGAGCATTAACTTAAGAATGGCTCACACTAATATCCCTGGCTGTGTGGAAACAGCATTTTATTAAATGCTTCACACAGATTTTGTATAATAAAGATGAATATATTATATCCTTTGCCTCCCCCAGAGTGAGACCATAATAAGAGAGAGAGAAGAAACAATAAACTGAAGCATAAATACAACGTAATGGGACTTGTGGCGAGTTACGCGTGGCCTGTCGGGGCTGCCACAAAGCGACCCCGCGGCTGGGACTTGGTATCCGGCTCCAGTCCCTCCCTGCCCGCCTGGAGGGTCCTAGGCCCATGCTTCCATTCCGCTCCCAAACAGCCACCTCTCCAGCTAGGGAGAGACCTCAGAGAGGCGCCCCTAGAAAGAATCACCCTGGCAAGCCATCTGCTTTGGCTTCTTCTCCCTCTCGGTCCAGGACTGTCCGAAAATAAGCCCCACAAAAAGCCAGCCTCAGCAACGGCGAGGCGCTAAGCAACTCAGTGAGACCCTGTCTCTACATAAAACACAAAATAGGGCTGGGGATGTGGCTCAGTGGTCGAGTACCCCTGAATTCAATCCCTATTACCAAAAAAAAAAAAAAAAAAAAAAGACAGACTAGGACACACTCCAGAGAGGACAAATCCATTTGAATTCAACCCTGCTGCTGCCACCTCCCTGGGGCTCTACCATAACTTGGGTCCCTCCTTGGTCTTACTTTTATCCTTCTTTAGGCGCCGCCAAAATTGTTAAACCGAAAATAAAAATTTCAAACCTTTCCCAGAGCTGGGAGGGGTGGAGGACCAACGCTTGAGAATTCAACCCAACTTCTCTCCGCTTAGTTGGCCCTGGGTCCAAGGAGAGATTGCCAGGCTTAAAATCGAGAGGTTCCAAACTGGATCTGGGTTCAAATGCCCCTTGTAGGAAGGAGACCTTCCTGTGTTTCCTCTTCTGCAAAATAGAGACGGTGAGAATTGGAGAGGAGTTGAATGCCTGGCATCTCATCGGCTGTTTTAAAAAGAAGAAAAAAGAGATAAAGAAAAAATAATAAGTAGCAGCTACCAATGGTTCCCTAAATATTCTTTAAAATAAATGGTCATTTCAGACCTAGAATTTCCTCCAACCTCACTCGCTCCTTAAGCCCCAAGGCAGGTAAGGTGTTTTTTTGTTTGTTTTTGTTTTTTTAACCAAACGAAAGAAAAGACTTAGTTTTACATCACCCTTCCCTAAGCCTCCTGCCCTTTGCCACTATCAAGGCAAAGAGGTTAAAAGAGGTTACCAAGATCACACAGCCGGCCTGCATTTGAGCCGTCTGAGGTCAAAGTGCCATCAGTCCACCTCACCTGCATCTCCGAAGACACCTGAGTTGCCCTGCTGAGTCTCTTGGAATCCTGGGATGGAGATTTGGCTAATGCGGAACCTAGCGCCAACAGCCTCAGAGTAAATCCAGCCTTCTCCCCAGGGGCCAGCGCTACGCCTGCCGCACCTCTTGGAAGGAAGAAAAACGAATAAGAAATGCGTAGAGGTGGAGGGAAGGTGAAGAGGAGGAAGAGGCATCAGCATCATCAAAAGGAAGAAGATTGGGGCAGAGGGCAGAGGGGAACTGCCTCCCCCGGTGGCTTCTGGTTTGGCGCAAGATACGGGGAAGACTGGAGAGCTAGCAGAGCCAGTGCGAGGATCTTGGTCCGAGACTCACCGAGGTGAGGGAGATTGTGTGGGTAAAGGAGTCAGAGGTGGAAGACAGGGTGAGGTTGACCCAGTAGAAATGAAGGGCTTGGACAAGAACTAGAGGAATTGGAGGTGTTGTTGGAAATGAGGTGGGATGAGTTCGATCCCTCAAGATTAGGAACCCGTGGACACATGGGAAGGGTTAGGGGGAGCCAAAGGGAGCTAGCTAGTTTTGCTCAACGAAATAAGGCTTGGGAAGCTAAGCGCTTAACTCTCTTCTACAGGCCCAGCAGCCTAAGACTCCTGTCGCGCACCCAGGCAAGTGCTGAGGCCCCGGACAGGACAGGCACACGAGGCACATCCAAAATTGGACCCTCGGGCAGGAGAGAAGTGAGAACAGAGGCCAGGCAACCTGTCGGTCCAGAGCCGGTGGAGAGCCCGGAGGTTTACCTGGTGCGTCACTTCAATAGCAAGGAAAATCCTGAGCGGGATGAACTCCCTAAGGATATTGGATGCAAACACAGGCCGGAGCCTATCTTGTCCACTTTGCTTAGAGTCTCACAGCCCACGTTCCCGGTGCGGTTGGGTAGTTTGACTACCAGATTTTCCGCAGGTCAACTCGCTCCTATCGCCTCTTTGCTCTATTCTGGCCTCCTGAATTCTGCCTCCTGAATTCTCTTACTTGGGTTCTTGGGGCACAGAACCACTGGGCTGGAGTAGCAATGCCCTGCAGGTGGCCCCGGACTGGTGCAGCCCGAAAGGATCAAGGACTGGAGGCTCTCGGATCGGCCTAGGATACTAAGCGGGGAGTCTTCTACACTGCCCCCTTCCTCTAGTGTGTTAGTGGCCCCCTGGGCTCCGCAGGGACATACGGCTGCACGAATTGCCTCTGCGCTAATGCAATGAGCCCCTGTGCCGCTCCTGAATTATTCACATGCAGTTTATTACGAGAAGCCTGACTCAGGCCTTTCCTGCGCCCCTCCTGCCTGGGCGGGCTCGCTCTTCGGTCTCCTGGACTCTCTTCCTTTGGTCCCTGTGTCTTTCCACCTGGCCGAGACCAAAACTCCACTGCCGGCCTGTGCTTGGCGCCCTCTCAAAGGCCATGAGACCTCCGTGGAATGGAGGATGCTGACTACTATGAGTGGTTCTGCTCTGTTCCCTTATAGTTCCTGGGCCCACTGGGTTAGTAGAGAGTACATCAGCTCTGAAGCAGCCAAAAGGGAACCCCATCATTGGCCCATCCACAAGGGCCTGACGCAGCCTCTCTCAAGCACTCCTCCAAGCCCTAAACAGCTATCCTAGGAGCCCACCAACTGCTGCCCCAAGCCTGCAAACCCACTTTGGTGTACAAGGGACTATGGATTTTATCCTGACCCCAGCACTTCTCTGGCCAGGCAACAGAGGGAAAAGGTATGGCAGCACTCTTGCCTCCTCTGGGCTGACACTTCTGGGCTCTTGCTTGACTATTCTCTTTGCCTCCAAAGTGGTTCCTGCTTCCCTACCTATTCAAATGTTTCTGGTTTTTCAAAGTTCCACTCAAATGTTACCTCCAGTGGAAACAGAACCAGCCCGCCTCCACTTAGCTTCCTTTACCTTCTTGATAGACCCCTGGGCTATTGGGGTGGGGTGGGCTGTTTCCTGCTACTACTACTTGCCCTTCACTCCCCATCTGTTCTTCCTCTCTGCTTCTGGGCACAACATGTGATGATGGGGAATCAGTCCTGTTTTCAAAACAAAACAAAACAAAACAAAACAAAAACCAGTGTGAACAAAGTTCATTCCTAAGTAAAATCACACCACACAGCTGGGTCCAGAACCCAGCACCCCACCCCCAGCCAAAAAGCATAAAAGAATGAGGTCTCTGCCCCTCTGTGCATTGGAGGTGTAAACAGCAGGGTGCCTCACGCATCTGCTCACAGCTGGCAAAAATGCACCTACCCCTCCCTTGTACCTCTAGTCCTCTCTCTGGTCAATAGGCTGAGAGTTTGCCTGGTTCTTCTTTGTCTCTTAATTATTCATTTAGTTTATTCATTTAGCAAGTGCTTGGGAGAGCCATTGGTATATGCCAGGCTGGCATAGAGGTATAGAGAGGAAATTCAATTTTTATCCTAAGTTCACAGCCAGATGGAGAGAGAGGAAGGGGAAATGGATAAATTTAACATGTTCCTGGCAATGTGATGGTGATGGGGGTGTGCTGAGGAGCTGGACAGGGCAGGGAAGGTTTCCCCAAGGAGATGAGTTGGGCATTAAGCACAGGGCAAGAGGTACCAGGAAGAGAAGTGACAGAAAATTCTGGCTCTGGGATGAAGGAGGCAAAGGCTTGGGACGAAAATAGAAGGCTATTCTGGAGGTCGCATAGTATGGGCACCCAGGACTTAAGTACCTCCTGGTAAGTTTTCCCATATCTGCCTATGTCTGTCACTCAGTGGTCAGTTTATACCCTTCATACTTCCAAAGAGCAATCAGTTCCTCCCACCATGTAGGGCTAAAGTTCCCAAAAGAAGTTTCTCATGTGGCATAGCCACCTAGACATTAGGCTCTGAAGGAACTCAGTTCACAAAAGAAGGGAAGACAGCAGGGAAGGAGGTGCTGTCCAAAGGAATGGCCAGTGCTCAGATCCTGCCCCCACCTCACCTCACCTCACCAACAGAGGTCCTGAGAGCTGAGCTTGGCTAGAGAAAGCCTGGCAATTTCAGAAGCCAGTTTGGAGACCAGTCAGAATTTTGGAGCAGCTGGCTCCCCTCCCCAGGCCTGGGAGGAGACAACTTCCCATTCCCCACTGGCCTGATTCTGGCCTTTACCTTTTCTGGATTTCTAACACTTCTGAGTCTCCAGTGTGTTATGTAATATTAGCCCTAGAAAATATGCCCATCTGGGCTCACATGTGAATTTTATACACAATTTCTAGGGTCTGCAGAACTGCTGAAGCCCAAAGAGCCCTTGAGGACCTCTGATTAAGTACCTCATAGTTCAAGGATTAAGGGCACAGACTTGGGTATGAAAAAAAATTTTTTCCCAATCCTTATTACTTTAAAACAAGCTGTGTGACATTGGATGGGTTACTGAACTTCCCTGGGTCTCAGAAAACTTCTCTGGGCTCCCCCTTATGTGTAAAATAGGAGTAATAGCAGTAGCTACCTCGAAAGGTTGTGAGTAATAAATGAAATGAATAAAACTCAGCCTGGATTCAGGCAAGGTAAAGGCATATGGTATTTATTGCCATAGTTATTGTTGTTGTTTCTACAGATAGTAGCCCCACTGAATGTAAGGACTACATGGGCAGTCCTAGCTCAGTCAGGGTAGCAGGAGGCCAACTAATCCCAATCTGCTTTTATAGCCAAGGAAGTACTCTCTGAATTCCACATGGAGTGTCTGAGTACCAGGTCTACATGAGAAAATGTGATCCAGAGAGGTGGTGGAGTTAACTTGTTTCAAGTGGTGTCAGACCTTTTCCTTTGAAGAAATTCTGGCTTAAGGGTGATGCTTACACAAAGAACCTGGAAATGAATGGGGCCACCCAAATAATCTAGACTGATCAGATGGAGCCTCAGGGATTTAAGTTAATTTTTTTCCTGTGCTAAGGAATAACTCATTTTGTTTGAGTCCCCTTATCATGGCCATTTGTGCAATGGATGCTCCTTCCCTTCTCTCTGGAATCTTCCTTAAACTGGGAAGGGGACAAGCAGATTTGGGGTAGAATGATCTCTTCCTCTTCCACTAGAGATGAAATAAAGCTGGACCCTGACCTTATAGGAAGTAAAGGAGATTTCAAGAGTCAGAATATGCTGCTGGGCATGGTGGATCACGCCTGTAATCCCAGTGACTCAAGAGGCTGAGGCAGGAGGATCATGTTTGAGACTAGCCTCAGCAAGTAAGATAGGCCCTGAGCAACTTAGAAAGACTCTGTCTCAAAATAAGAAATAAAACAAGCTAGGATGTAGCTCAGTGGTAAAATTCCCCTGGGTTAAATCTCCAGTACCAAAAAAGAAAAGAAAAGAAAAGAAAGGGCCTCTGTCCCATTTGAAAAAAAAAAGTCAGGCTGTGGTGTACAACTGGCTCTGAAAATGGGTATTCCCTCTGTGGGGCAGACTCTTGGGATCAGTTTCTTACAGCCCAGATAAAAAGACATTGGCCCAGTTGGCTAGGGGTGGGGGAACCTCTGACTGTCTCCCTTGCCCCAGCACAGGGTCCCAGGAGGAGGTTGGGCAGAAGACTAGAGTCTAGAAAGTGATGGTTGGGTTCCTTCCAACCAATCTCCATTCCCCTGCTGGGAAGTTCTCTTGGGAGTCTCACGGAGTCGGTTGTGGCCTGAGTCATTCCCCTTTATATCACACCACCATTTGTACCCTACTTGCTTGATGGAAACTCATTCAACCAATATTAGTTGTCCCTCAGTCTAGGATAGATGGAATCATCAAACTCAAGGATCTCAGTCTGGTGGTGGAGAGAAGGGAGTCCAATTCCAAACCCAAATGTACCTCACTGCTCTGCAAGAAGGGTGTGGGAGGCCAGAGAATTTGGACTCCTAGGAATCCAGAAAGTCCTAGCTGGGCACATTCTGGGGCTTTAGGGGTGGGGATAGGGTAGAACCACAGGGTGGGGAAAAGATTGCTGGGACAGTTAGGCTGGTTTTCTAAGGTGGCCTGGATGAAGAGACCTGGGCAATAAAAGAAAAAAGAAAAGAAAGAAAAAGAAAATAAAAAGAAACAACAAAGAACCAAATGGTACCATGTGTCCCCTTGCACCCTTAAATATGCAGTGCTCCTGAACATGTTTAGCCAAGAGGCCAACTGATTAGGTAGAAGCAAAGGCAGGGGACTGGATAGCAGGACTGGGCTTCCCAGGGAAGGAGACATTTGGTGAAGGTGGGTGCATGTGATGGTGCAATGTCCTCCCCACTTTGACATAGTGTGGTTGAAAACTAAAGGTCCCAGGGAACAGTACTCTTATGCTGCTCAGTTCACATTCCACCCTTTCCTATAAGTCTCCCAGTAATCCTGAACTCCACTGGTCTGTGGGGACTGGGAGATGGGCAATAGCAGCTGCTGAACTTTTCCCTAAGGTGCAGTCCTGATGGTCAGTACCAGGTGTAGAAAATAAAGTGACAGGAAAAAAAGAGAGCAGGTATGGGAGGATACCCTCACCTTAGGATAGGAACTCAAAGTTCCCAGTCCCAGATCTGGAGAGGCCTCTCTGCCTCTTTTGGTATGGAGTTTTCCTAAGGCTCTGGTCAGGGAGTTGGGGTTATGGCAGGAAAGGGGTGAGATGAGATCCTAAGAGCAGAAAGTGAGAGGAGAGGGCAGACCTATTTTGCCCTCCCCCCTTCCAAACATTACCTGGTGCCCTCTCCCTCTGTCCTTCTCCAGTTCCTAGACTCTGACTCAACTATTTCTAAGCCCAGAATCTCCTTGTAGCTTCCAGTGTAGCAGGGATGCCTCAGAAACAAGCATGCCCCAGGAATGGATTTGCAGCTCTGTGAGAACTAAAATCCCTCTTCTCACCATTTCTTCCTCTGAGCACCTGTCCTTCCTCCAAAATCCCAGGCAAAGGTGGGGAAGGAAGCAGGGAGCCCCTTTCAACATTCTCAAGCATGCTGGAGGTCAGCACTAGGGCCCGACAGAAGAATTCTTTCACCCTATCCATCCCTATTACTCCAGAGACCTGCAAGTCAGGACTCCAAACACACAACTGTGAGATAAACCAATCTCTGATGTTCAGGGGCCCCTCCACTGGAGGTATAGAGAGAATCTGCTCCCTGTCCCCTAGCCCAGCTCAGTCCACTCCCTCTCCAGGGCAGGTATGAGGGGAAAGAAGTTCCATTCTTATTTCAACCTCTGCCCTATGGCATGAGCTCTCAAATTGGCCTCTCTGGGCCCTTCTCTGGTTCAAGCCTGAGCTGTCCAACCACACTACCCACCCGGGAGTTTACAAACAAAGCCGGTAGGGTCTGTGCCTGTGTGTGTGAGCAGGGAGAACTTCCCTGGGCTTCAACTCCCTCCTCCTCCCCTCCTTTCTCCAAGGGCAGAAATGGAAAATTAGGGCCGGACACAAACCAGATGGGGTAGCAAGAGAGAAGAGGGCCTGAGGGCACAGCCCCGCTGTGGTGCCTTAGGGAGATGAAACACATAGCTGAGGTTCAAACCGCCAACATGCCCACAGGTTCACATACGTTTACACAAATACACACATGGAGAACCACACAAAAATACGCATATTCAAAAATGTAAACACCTTCAAGTAATGATGCACACAAAATGCTCATCTAATATTCACTGATTTCAGGCCATAAGGTTCCCCAGCGGTCAGTCTAACTGAAACCTCAGCCTCCCAGCGAGTTTCTGAGAGCGCAGCCCCAGCCATGGCCCGGCCCCTTACCGGCCCCCGCCCAGCATCCGGAACAGCTGGAGTCGGCCCCAGCAGTACACCCAAGCCCCGGGCTGGGCTGGGCGGGGCCCGCAACGGGGCCCCGGCCCGGGCCCCGGCGGAGCGGCGGAGCAGCGGAGAAGCCCCAAGCCCTCCTCGGTAGCCCGGCACCCGGCCCATTTGCCCATCAGACGCCTATCATCAAAAGAGTCGTACCCTAGCCGGCCGGAGAGCCAGCCGCAGACTAGGCAAAGAGTGTGCAAGATTGCCGGAGGAGGTAGGATGGCCGCTTTGGTCTCAGGCCAGGGTAGAGGCGCTCAGAGCCACCAACAACTCCTCCCTCCGCCTTCTGGCATGGGGAAGGCTAAGCCCTTTGACTGGCCCCCTCCCCCAACCGCTGGAATCCCCACCCCTGTCCCGCGTTGCCCACCCAGGGCTGTGAAGCTGGCTCTGACCTTCTGCGCGCCAGTCCGGGAGGGCTCCAGATTCCCTTTCCCCAGGCGCTTGGCCCAGAGCTGGGGGTGAGGAGCAAGGATCCAGGGATAGGGGCTCTGGGTTCTTGATTTCGGCTTGGCAAAGTCCACAGTGGGCAGAATCGGGCCCGCCCGGACTCTTGCTCTTACCTGACCCGTGCCGCGGCCACGTCCCTCCCTGGTTGGGGCTCCCGCCACCCTTCTTGGACTCCAAATCCCGGGTTGGAGAGCCTGAGACCTCCAGGCTAGCGCTGCCATCGCAACCAGGCCTGCGGGAGGCGGGTGCGCCCTGTGCTCGGCTCTCAGTTTGGGGTGGGGGCGGTGGCTTTTCAGTCGCCCGAGGTTCGGGTGCAATAAAGGCGCAGCTAATGTAATTTACAAACAGCTCGGGCCGAGAGCGGCGCAGCGCCCGGACTGACAGGCGCATTAGGCAGGCTAATTCCAGCCGGCTCCTCCTACCCCCGGCCCGCTAATTAATGAGCTTCCCAACTTAGAGCCGCCTGCATTGGACAGAGAGAGAGTGAAAGAGAGGGCGAGGGAGAGGTAGAGAAGGAGAGAGACGGGGGGAGCGGATAGGAGAGGAGAGAAGAGAGGGAGGGAGGGAGGCAGAGAGGACGGGGAGAGAGAACAGAGAGAAAGAAGAGAGGAGAAAGACTGGGAGAAAGGAAAGAGAAAGAGAAGTGCCGCGCAGCTGCAGATAATTGATTACTCCTCGATCAAGGCTAACTTGTTAGCAATAGTCAATTGCCCCGTCTTTCCGCCTCCCCTCGCAGTCCGGGATCGGCGCCCTTGCCTCGGCTTTTCCAACTGCTGCCGCCAGGACCCGGGGCCAGGAGCCGCCGCGGAGCCACCTGATACCTTTAAATAGCACCGGGGCTGGCGAAACTGGAGCCCCGCGCTGCGCGCCCCGGCTCCGGCCCCGGATTGCTGGAAGCCCCAGCAGCAGCGGCGGCCGCGGCGGCGCCCGCGTCAGCGCTCTCCTCCGTGGGCCCCGCGCGTTTAAGCCAGCCTCAGCCACCGCGCTAATCAGTCCGGGGCCGGTTCCGCGCCCTGCCCGGCGCGGCCTCCTTGCCGCCGCCTGCTCGAATCGCCCGGCGCCCGAGCTGCGCACGGGCTGGGTCCCCGCGGCCCAAGCCGCCCCGGCGGGGCCCCCAAACGAGGCCGAGATGACTTCCAAGGAGGACGGCAAGGCGGTGCCGGGGGAGGAGCGGCGGCGCAGCCCGCTGGACCACCTGCCACCGCCCGCCAACTCTAACAAGCCGCTGACGCCGTTCAGTATCGAGGACATCCTCAACAAGCCGTCTGTGCGGAGAAGTTACTCGCTGTGCGGGGCGGCGCACCTGCTGGCCGCCGCGGACAAGCACGCGCCGGGCGGCTTGCCCCTGGCGGGCCGCGCGCTACTCTCGCAGACCTCGCCGCTGTGCGCGCTGGAGGAGCTCGCCAGCAAGACGTTTAAGGGGCTCGAGGTCAGCGTCCTGCAGGCAGCGGAAGGTAGGAGCCTCCGCTAGGTTCCCCTTTGCCCAACGCCTGCTGTATCCTGTGTTTTGTGCCCTATGCCTCTGCCCACTTCTTCCTGCGCCGGCCGCCAGGGCCCTCCAGCCCCAGCCGCTGCCGCTGAGAGTGGTGATAGGTGGGACAGAACCCAATCCCTATTTCCTGTAGACCTCCGGGTAGGCCAGAGTCCGGGTTATCTGAGTAGGGTGATGGGAACCCAAGCTCTTTTTCCAGTCTGCATGCCCTGCTCGGCTCCCTACGGTTCCCAGATTCTCAATGGCCTGGCGCTCCCAGCCCTACGCGCTTCTGGGTGGGGAATCAAGAAAATCTTTGCTGGGACTTTCTGGGTAGGATAGTGTCAGGCGGTTGGGAAGCAGTAAGGGCACCAATGTTGATTACTCCGATCCGGGAGTCTCTGGGTTCTTCTGGCTTGTAGAGACTTAAAATCTTTCAAACCAAGTCTTAGGTGGCAGGCAGAAACCAAAACAAATTTTCCTAGGGACTTCAAGGAGACCAGAGACAGGAGGTTTGCGACAATTTAGGCTTGCTCTGGTGTGAGAGGATGAGTCAAATAGGGAAAGGGAAATAAGGACAGACTGCAGGCCCTAATGGGGCCTGTGGGGTGGAGACTTATAGGGTGAGAGCCAGGGTGGGTTCTCCACTCTCCCAATGGGAGCTTATACTGTCATTTCTTTCCAGGCCGTGATGGGATGACCATCTTTGGGCAGCGGCAGACCCCCAAGAAGCGGCGAAAGTCCCGCACAGCCTTCACCAATCACCAGATTTACGAGTTGGAAAAGCGCTTCCTATACCAGAAGTACCTGTCCCCAGCAGATCGCGACCAAATCGCGCAGCAGTTGGGCCTCACCAACGCACAGGTCATCACCTGGTTCCAGAATCGGCGCGCCAAGCTCAAGCGGGATCTGGAGGAGATGAAGGCCGACGTGGAGTCCGCCAAGAAACTGGGCCCCAGCGGGCAGATGGACATCGTGGCGCTGGCAGAACTCGAGCAGAACTCGGAGGCCGCGGGCGGCGGTGGCGGTGGCGGTGGCTGTGGCAGGGCCAAGTCCAGGCCGGGTTCTCCTGCGCTCCCCCCAGGCGCCCCGCAGGCCCCGGGCGCCGGGCCCTTGCAGCTTTCGCCCGCCTCTCCGCTCACGGACCAGAGGACCAGCAGCCAGGACTGCTCGGAGGATGAGGAAGACGAAGAGATCGACGTGGACGACTGAGCGGCGCCTCGTATCTTCGGCCGCCCTGGGCCCCTAGCGCCCTCACGCCCGCCGCCTCCCGGACCGGACCGGACCGCCGAGGAGAGCTGGGACCTCCTCTGCAACTCCTCCCTTGTCCCCGGGCCGGGATTCGGCTCCCAGCAGCCGTCTCTTCCCTCTAGAAGCAATAAACCCGGGCTGGCCGCCGGGCGGGCTGCTATAGGCGGCCTCCGCCGCCCCTGGAGCCCTCGCCGTGCAATTCTGTATGGCTTCTGTATAAATATTTAAACCTATATAGCAGGTTCTTCCAACCGCAGCCTGGTTTTTTCCTTTCTTTTATTTTTTTAAATCTCAGAGATCTCGATGTTTTCAAAGCTCTCGGGCTGCCAGGTTGGCTGAGGGCGAGGCAGAATCCAGAGCGGTGAACACTAACCCGCGGTCTAGAGAAGGGGGTAGCTCCGGCTATTTTGATTTTTCTCTGCATGTGGCGAATGCACCAGCCAGCTCCCTCCTCGCCTCCCTTGGCCGTTTGCAATTGACTTCTTTTATTTCCTCCTGCCTTTTTTCCCCCAGCGTGGGAAGGGGGTAAGGGAGGCAGCAGGGTCCTGACTTGCAAGTTTCGAAATCGATTTTACCTCCTCCCGGCGAGAGAAGTCTGTTTTCGATGCCATTTCTGCCTCCCGATGCCCACTGATGCTATTTTTAAGATTCCTCTCTCCCTCTCGTATTTTTTCGGACAGATTGCTGGAGTCCAGCTCTTAGGGACAAAGTAAGGGGACATCCAACCAACAACCAACCATCGAAAACAGAACCCAAAGCCCTAGAATTATTTTTTACTCTTTTTAGAATTTTTTTGCATGTGACAGAGACAGAGAGGAGGCCGACCCAAGCCCTCACCCCCACTTCCTCTGCAGCTCTGGGTCTGTCTTGCCGTCTCCAACACCCAGCTCCCAGCTCCACTTGGCCAGACGAGGACGGCCAGTTGAGCGTGGGTCGCGCGTGCTCCTCCCCTGCTCCTGTCCTGCCCTCTCCTCCGCGGACTGTACCCAAGGCCTCTTTCTCCGATAAATAAAGTCTTTGCCATTTTACTAGAACCGGCGGTGACCGTGTCTGAGTGAGTGGGCCCGACAGGGGAAGCACGGCAGGCTAAACTTGTAGCCGCTGCTCCTCACCGGTCACCCCAGCTTTGGAGATTTTGGGGAGTTTCTGGGCAGGCATGAGAGCGCGGGGCTAGAAGGAAGCAGTGGGAGGAAGTGCTTCTTGTCCACAAACACGCAGCAGCTACTAAATGGGAGGAAGGGAGAAGCGGGCTTCGAATGGTCGGGGTAAAAAGCAAGAGGTATGATACTGGGGGAAAGCGCGAGTGAAAGTGGGTGGCGTCATCGCACAAAACTAATTGTGTTGGGCAAAGGATGAGGAAGAGAGGCTCGCGTTCCTCCCCCACCCCTAATATTCTACCTGGGTTCCGGCTAAGCCCAAAGTGCTCTGGAAGGTGTCATTCAGTAGGCCATCAAGGTGGAGCCTGGGGGCTCCCAAGTTTTGCTCTCTCCCCAGGCCTCATCCTTAGGGAGTAGGGATAGAAGAGAATGAGGCTGAAAGCAACAAGGGCCCTGGGAAATGCGAGCCCAAAGTGGGAGCTAAGGTAAATTTCTGGTAACATTCATAAATTCTGGGCCCACAACTTGACTGGGAGCAGAGACATGAATCTTGCAGGGACTCTTTGGGGTTTGTGGTGACCTGACAGTGGCTGGGACTTCGCTTTCACTTTCCCGGATAGAGAAGATTTCTCTCTGGGCTTTTGTTGTCTCTGGGCTGGCGAGTGGCCGCTGTCACTAGAGTCGGGTCCCGCCCCGGGCCGCTCGGCTCTCTTTCTCCGCAAAATTGATGTGAGAAATTCGCATCTGGTCTCGGGCAGACGATGGGGCCCCCCGGGCCTGAGTCAGGAACGTGCGTGTCCGAGAGGAAACTAAGAGACAGCCAGAAAAGGGGGCGGGGGAGAAAGAAAGAAAAAAAGAAAAAAGAAAAAAAAATGAAGGAGCAGAGAAAAGACACTCCAGAAGCAGAGTGAGAAAGTGGAGAGCTATGGAGCGGGAGAAGAGGAGGAAAGAGGAAAATTTACAGACGTAGAGAAAGAAACAGAGACAGAGGGAGAAAAAGAGTGGGAAGAGGGGAGAGGAGAGGAGAGGAGAGGGACAAGAGAAGGAGGTGGCCGGGCAGCCGCGCGGGCGTTCGGTCGGTTCCTCCCGGGCGACATAAATCGCCCTCTCTCAGGATGGATGGGTCTGTAATTCGGAGCGCGGACCATGAAGGCCGGGACGAATGGGCCCGGCCGGCCGCTGACAGGCGACAATAGCCGGGCCCAGCCCCCCGCGGCTCCCGGTGCGGGCACGGCCGTGGCCCTCCGCAGCCCAGAGCGCGCCGGCGCTGGCGACCATATGGTTTTTGAATTTTCTTCACAATTTGTAGACAATTTGATGGATTAGGTCCCCGCGCGCGCCTCCCCGGCACAAAGGCGGCGCAGGGACCGCGGCGCGGCGGTCACCCGGGCATCTGCGCCCGCCGTGCGCACCCCCCCTCGCCCAGCCCCCGCCCCTCTCCCGGAGCCCGGGGCCGCCCGCCCAACACGCCCATGAATCCCAATGAAGCGGCCCTGGCACCTCCGGCCGCTCCCTTCTTCGCGGCCCTGGGCTGGGCCCTGCTGGGTCCCTTCGGGCTGGGGGCGGCGGCCCCGGGGCTGAGCCCACCCGAGCTGCGGCGCCCGCGGGGCGCGCAGCTAAGCAGGCGCATCGGGGCTGAGGAGAAACGGGGCCATTTATCCGCCCGTCTAGTTAAAGCGGGTTATTTGTTTGCTTCTCCGGCCTCCCCTTCCTTCCCCTCCCCCTTCCTCCTCCCCCTCCCTTCCCCTTCTGCCTTTTATTCTTTTGTCTCTAAATGGATTTAATGAGCCTGAAAAACATGACAATTGAATATAACCAAGAAATAAAAAATAACGAGGGAGGAAGGAAGGAGGAAAAGAAAGAGAGAAAGAAGAAAGGAGAAGGATTAATAAAATAAAGGGAAAAATCAATTCAATTCAGCCAATGTTCATTGTGCGCAGGTGGCTGGGGAAATTGAAACGAATCAGATCCGGTTCCTGCCTTCAAGGAGCTCCCACTCTAATGGGCAAGCCTGGAAGCACCTCAGACGCTAATAGCAGGCCCTGGCCGTGGGGCGGGGAAATGCCACTTGCAAAATGCGGAGAGATGACTTCGGGCTCCATGGTGGTGATGGTGGCTTCACGGAGGAGGTGGCATGGAACCCAGGCCTTGAAAGACATAAATATTGTGTTGTTTCTATAGGCTAGAAAGGATGGCAAGCCGAAGTAAGGACTGGACAATCAGTCGCCTGAGGGAAAGAGGAGAGAGATGTTCCCGGGAGCCTTAGGCTAAACCCAAGCCGAGGAGGACCGGGGAGGGAGAGCCTCATGCTGCGTCCTGCAAAATTTGGAGAGTGGATCCAAGCCACTCCTCAATCACTTCGGCAGTGCAGAATTCGATGCCTTCTCCGGGTTGCTTGTGGGCTTCTGGAGCCCCGCGGACCAGGCATACGGTAGTTAAGGTAGTTAAGGCCCGGGCGGAGCACCGCAGTTTGGGGCTCACGTTAAGGCCACATAGCGCAGACGGCAGTGGGGAAGTCGGCAATCGTGTCTTGGACCCAGGCGAGGAACTGGAATCCAGGAAGGCCTAGGGCTCTAGCCCACCATCTCCTTAGCTCTCCCAGTTCTGATGAAGGCTGACACCCGCGCGATCCGGGGGCTCGTTTCGGGTCCTGCCGCCGGGACCTACGATGAGAGAAGGTTTGGAAACCCAGGTGTCAAACCTGAGCCTCTTGGAAGGTGCTGGGCCTGTCTTGGTTCGGCTCTGTGTGGTGTGTGCGCAAACGAGTGGGCTCCGTGGGGTCGGGCGCTATATATTGCGTGTCTGTGTTTTCTTCGCGTCTGAGTGTGCCATGGATCGTGTGAGGGACTGTGAGGCCCATGGCCACTCTCTGAGTCAATTTCGTAAAGGCTCGGCCCTTCGCCGAGTTCCATCATCGCCTGGGGTCATTACCGACCTGTTCCCTCAGAAGTCTGGCCTCTCTGCGGACCCACTTTCGGTTCCTAGCTGCCAGGGGAGAAGCCTAGGCTTTGTCTCCACTTCCCCTTTGGGACCCGGGCCTCAGCGCGGCTTGTCAAGTCTGGGGATCCGGCTAGTTTGCTCCCCGGGCTTGGTACCCCTCCGCGTGCGGACCCGCCGAGCAGCCAGGCGCGTTCCGACTAGTTCTGTTTCCCCTGCTCTAGCTTCCCCCGCTCGGCGGCCTAGCGGGCGGTGCAGGGTGAGGCCGAGAGGCGCAGTTCCTTATTTTACGAGGTGTCGGGCCGGTGTCAGACGCAGCTCCGATAAGTAATACTCCAGTCTGAGGGACCAGAACGTGGTAATTAATCCCAAAGACTTAAGTGTATTTTAGTTCAGGAGAAAAAAAATCACTAATTCAATCGTCCGGAAAATTGAAGTTTGATGCATGAGTCCCCCCTGAAAGGGACGGGCTGGGGCCGCACGCCTCGCCTCCGCCCCTGCCCGTCGCCGCTGGGTCCCCCTCCTCCCCACCCTTCTGAGCCGCTGGGTCCAGGAAAGTCCACTCGCCCCGCCCTGCGCGTACCCAACCTCCAGAACCCAGCCGCACCTGGGCTCTGCTCTCCACCCCCAACGAACGTTCCTTCTTTCTTGAGGGCCAGAAAGCCGTTTGTGCCGACAAACACAAGCTCCCCCAATACATGCACTTAGAAGGGAGCATAAAGGAGCCCTAGAGATGTAAAGGGAACAGCCAGATAAAGGCCTAGGGTGGGTAAGGCCAGGAACTGAAAGGCCTGTGGGAAAAGGGACCGGGAAGTCTGAGTGAGCTGGGTGATGAGGGTCAGGAGTAGGAGGCCGCTGTTGTATAATGGATAAACAATGGCTTCCAGGTGTGTATGTGTGTGTATGGGGGGGGTAGAACTGGGTAAACTGGGTGGTGGTGATTGAGCTATACAGGTGAGGGGTTGTGTGGTGGGTCCATCTAGACTGTACTATGTTCTGTAATGGACGTCTGGAGCAGACTTTGGCAGGCCTAAGAGGCTGGCCTCTGGGTGTGTCTATAGGCCCAGTTTCCCAAAAGACAGATTCTTGGGACTGAAGTTAAGGAAAATGAAGATTCCTGGGCTTTATGGCGTGTGCATGTGGGAGGACAATACCCTGAAGAAAGGAGAAGTCTCATCTTAAAGTTTCCTTTGGGGTCCCACCTCTGCACTTCCAGGCTCCCAGCTGCCCTCAGAAACTCACTCTTCTCTTCCCCACAGCTGCCAGTCCTAGGAGAGACTTGGAACTGCGGGAGTGTGACTAGTGAACAGTGTAGGGACCAACAAGAGTATGTTCCTGAGTGTGCCATTGAGTGTGCGCAGTTGAGAGACTGAGCATGTGCTGCTGATTGATGGAAACAGAGCATGTGCAACTAGGAGCGACTGGGTGTGTGCTACTGTGCTCTGTGTAACTTGCAAACTAGTGTGTGCAACTAGATGTGACTAAATTTGTGCAATGGATAGGAAAAGAGTGAAGCTGTCATTGGGGTGGGTGTGACCAGTGGGTGAGCAATGCTGGGGTGAGTGATGTGTGCAGGGAGCTGGTGTGAGCAGATAACTGGGAGAATGCACATTGATATGGAACCAAAGCTACAGCCAGACAACACAAGAATCTTAGCCCTGAACAGTTTGATCAAGCTGGCTACTCAAATTTACATGTACAATGTGGAGGGCAGAGGTGGAGAGCCCCTGGCCTGAAGGAAAGGTAGCTCACAAAAGAAGTGAGCAGATGGTGGTATGGGAAAACTTCAGCAGGAATGTGAGTCTACTTCAAGGACAGGTGAGTCCAGCAAATGAACACTACAAAGGTGCAGGCTGATTCTTTGAAAATGGGTTGGGGAGGGGCTAGTATCCTTTGCTGTGCTGTTGCAATGGCCTGGCTACCCTGCTTGACCTCTTCCATTCAAGTTGGTCATGAGGCTGAACCTTTGTCTCTGGAGTGGTCTGCAGACCCACCCTAGGAGCCCTCAAAGGCTCAGCTTCTCTCGGTTCACTCAAGAGAAGTTCCTCCTGCACAGGAGGGGGCCAGCTCCACACAAAATGGGGAGGGTACAAATGGCAGCATGTACACATGTGCATTCTGGATGGATGGACAATGCTGTCAGCAGGGCTGGGAGTGGATGAGTCCTGATCACTTCGGAATCTGGTATATGAGTGCAGGCAGAGATCTATTGCTGTGCATTGGTATAGGCATCTGATCCATGTGTAGTTTGTCCCATGGAGAGCTGGATGTTACTCCTTGTGAGTGGGGTGGATGGTGGGAAGAAGGAAGATTGATTACCTGTGTGTATCCTGGGACCTGTACAGATTCACCACATGTATACAGTGGTTTGAGATGTAACCATATCTGGGTGTGGATGTGACATTTCAGTATATGGGATACAGGCATGTCTACCTGAATGTCTGCAGCCCACCCCTCCCAAACTCAGTGGTCCAAGTCAGGAGCTCTGCAGGAAAGGGGACCCAAGGGCTGGGTATCTCCTCTGCCAGGAAATAGG
Source organism: Xerus rutilus (assembly GCA_028644305.1). Taxonomy (NCBI): domain Eukaryota; kingdom Metazoa; phylum Chordata; class Mammalia; order Rodentia; family Sciuridae; genus Xerus; species Xerus rutilus. The sequence continues at coordinate 24,186,911 of CM053404.1, forward strand.
GGCCCTCCCCTTCCTTATCCTCCTCAACATAAAGGCTGGAGTGGGGGACTAGGTAGGAAAGTGGTGACCCCTCTCATTTCCTAGAGGCTGTTCAAGGTGAAGTGTCTGGGGCTTTTCTCCTGTGTCTGTGAAGGAACCTATTGATCTGGATGCCTGAGGTCCCACATAAAGGGTAGTCCCAAGCAAGCAAACAGACACACAGCCAAGCCACAACATAGGCACACAGTGTTTCACAAACATCCCAGAAGCACTGCAGAAACACATAAGGCAGGCACCCAGTTACACAGATCCACAATGCAGAAACTCTGTACACACCTACAGCGACACAGACACACAGGGTGCCTGAAACACAGTGCCAATGGCACACACAGAATTACACATATAAACCGTTGCTGTTAAACAGATATAAACCATCTTCAGCTCTACACACAATACAGGCACAGGGACAGAGTCACAGGCCACAGTTACCAACAGCATACAAGGCAAAGGCTTCTGGATATTCTCTGCAAGCACAGGAGTGGGGAGGGAGCTGGCTGTTCAAGGCTGCTTTGGTGGAAATGCCTGCTGGTGTTCTGATGTTCTGAGGGAGTCCAATAGCAGAGAGGGCAGCCAGCAGCAGACAAGAGTGGTGGGGCAGGGAGGCTTTGGCTGTGTGGGGGAGCGCCCAGCCCCTGGCCCAGGAAAAATCCAAATCCCCAACCACCCCAGAAATGCAATCAAAGCCGCCTGCCGCCCACCCGCCCAGCACAATGGCTCTGGCTGGAGTCGTTATCATTTTTGTTAACTTTTTATCGACTGTTTGCTAGATGGCGTGTCAGTAAAGTGTATGATTTGAGATGAAAAATTAGGCAGATTAACCTGAGGGGAGAGCCTGATTGATTACTAAATAGGATCAATTTGAAAGTTTTAGTCCTGGCGTTTCTGCAGAGCCTCTTAATACTTCAAACTTCAATTTTACGGGCGATTGAACTAAGCATGTTTCTGACAAAATTGATATATGTATTAATTTGCTTTAACTGGTGATTAATTACTCTCCACTGAAAGAATTATATGGAGCTGTTTGCCTGCGATTTGCATATTAATCAAATTCTAGTTGATAATTCCACTGGTGGGGGGGTCGGGGCGGGGCGGGGCACAAGGGTGTGAAGGGGTGTTTGCGTGTGTGCTGGTGCCCGTGTGCCGGTGTGTGTGTGGGGGCTACCTACCCCCCCTCCTTTGCTCGCTCCCTGCTTAGCTGCCAGTTTAGTGCATTAAAACCAAAGATGCAGAACGAGTTTGCCCGGCTATTTGGCGGGAGCAGAAATTGCCTGTCCGGTTTTATGATCTGCTCAGCCTGAGCAGCCGGGTCCTTAATGTCCCCTGTCAAAGTGTCCGCGATTTAAAGGGAAAACGGCCCCCGTTTTAGCGCAGCACCAGGCTGACAAGGGACGAGACAGGGTGGAGCACCCCCTAAAATAACTCCCCCCAACAATGATCATGGGTTTCCAGGTGGCCCCCTGCTCTAGGGACCCTTAGAAACTGATCCGTATTCTTAGAGCAGTACAGCTCCTGGGACACTCCAGCTATGGAGCCCCCCATCACTCATAGACATGAGGGCACACTCAGGCACAGCAGAGTCCCCAAGACACTGTCACTTGAACTGATGAGCAGGAAGCCACCATCTCAGGCGCAGACACGGCTATCAAGTCACACTCCTGTTCATGTAGACCCTTGCTCTCAGGCCTGTCTGTAGACACACTCAGCTACTCACATGCACATCCCGATGCACAGAACCACACACAGGCAGGGAGCACACATAGGTGCCCAGTCACGTTCACCTGGCCTCTCAGGCACACGTGGTCACACACTCTCAGATACACACACATTTTCAGATCCATAGGCAGACCCTGTCCACCCACACATTGAGGCATAGAGTCCCCTCACACAGGATTCTCACCTGAAGGTACCCCCCAGGCACCCACCCATACCCTCCAGTGCACACGCAGCCCCCCTTACCTCTTCCCGGTCCCCTAGCCTGGCCTGACTTTTTAAGCTAAAGGGGGTGGCACCACCAAATCAACTTTTCCCATCTCTGATTCAAAGGGTAGGAGTGTAATTAAAACCAGATAATTAATGAGACAATATTCCTCTAGCTACATCTTTAATGAACAAACCCCTTCAGGGCAGACTCTTCTTCTAGGCTCATTAAAGAAAAGAAAGTTGAGTGGCTCGCGGACTTCCCAGCGCGTTAATAACGAACTCGAACTCGGGGTGGGTGCCTCGGCCCAGAGAGGGGGAGCCACAGCCGCACTCTAGGTCCCTGGCCCTTTTAACTTTGTCCCTTTGTCCGACCCATCTCCTTCACCAGCCTGGTTCAGTCCTCTCCAGCCTCGCCCAGAGGTTCCCAAAGCCTCAGCTCAGTGACCCCTGCCTCTGCCTGCTCTTTCTCTGGCTAGCAGTACGCTCAGACAGGGCCAGGGGTCAGGCCTCCGAATCTCCCCACGCCCCCACCAGCCCCGGCCCCAGGCGGGTAGTCTGCCTGGCTCTGTGAAATGGAAATGGAGGAAAGGTAGAAAGACCAGAATCTCTTCTCCTCTGAACCTCAGGACCCTAGCTGGGTCACCTAGGATTGGCATTTGAGTAGTCGCCCTGGGAATCAATGGGCTAGGGAGGAAGGGAAGAAAGATCAACGCGTTTTTCCCCACGTGGGACCTTGCGCACCCCCAGGAATGCGCACTAGCAACCACATGCAAGTGCATTCCCGCGCACGCGAGTGTGCACATATGGAAACGCCCACTCGTTCATCCTTATACGCTCACGGTAGGAGGTGCTTGGGGCAGCTGGGAAAGCCTCGCCTGGGCCTTTCCCCCGCCGCCTGAGGTCGTCCTTGGTTCAGGCTCTAGGATGAGAACCTTTTCACATCTCCTACTGGATGTCCACTCTGGAGTGGACAACACAGTGGGAGAGACGGGAAGTCCGCAGTGTACTGGCGAGCCAGGCCCAGGGAACCCAAGTCAGACCCGCGCGGCGGCAGTAGCTCTGGCGGCTGCTCTGGCGGCGGCGCTTGCGTTCGCCTGCGCCGGCTTTTAGGGATGAGTTATGTGGCAACGAGCGAAGTAAATCTGCATGCGCAAAAGATGCTAATTACTCTTAATAGCCTACCCAGACGCCCCGAGACTGGAAACCCAGAAACGTAAATCTGCTCCCGATAAATATTTTTAATTGTGAAATTTCCTAGAAAGAGGAAGGCTTTGGGTGCGCGGGCCAAGGCATTCAGCTTTGGAGGGAGGGAATTAGCCCCCACCCCGGAAGCAAGGTCCGGAGTCAGGAACCCACGCGGGGGCGCCGAGAGCAGGCCAAGCGACCTGAGTAGGGCTGGCCGGCGCTGGGTAAAGTTAGTGATGTATCGCATTAATTACCAGTGTGAGCTGCAAATGGTTCGAGGCCCAGGGAAAATTAATGGGAATCCAAATTCTAATTATGTAGCTGTTGTTAAAGAGTTTAACTAGATAGTCACGGAGAAAATTGGATTATGCATAGAAAATATGCAGCCAGCGCGTGCGGGCCGGGGAGCGGTCAGGGGACTCGCAGCCAGGCTGTCTTCTGCCCTGGAGGACGCTCCTTTGCCAGGAAGGACGAGATCCACCTCCACTCCAGCGTGTAAAGATCCGGGTGTGTGCCTAAAGCAGCCACAGGGCGGGTCTCAGGTTCCGAAAAGAGACCGAAGGTTGTGGAGGCTTGTGCTTGAATGCCGGGCTGGTCTGGAGGTCCAGGCCTCCTGGGTTCCTGGCTCTGGGTAAGCATTTATGCCCATTTCTCAGACTGTAGATCATTGCTCTGGGTCTTGGTCTATCCACCCTGTACTACTTCTGATAGTCACATAATTGCAACTGGGTGTTGTGGGTTTATATATTTTCCACTCTCAGTTTAAGGAAATAGCCACCAAACGGAAGCCCAATTACACCCGAAGCCTCGTCATTCACTTTATTAAGGACCCTGGATATGTTTCCATTTTCTCAGGAAATGAGGTCTGATCAAGCAGCACTAATACCTCCGGCCTCGGGAGCGGTCCAGAACTCTCAGGAGGGCGTCTCCATTCCCCAGGAGTCCTGGAGGCTGGTAGTGCCAAAGCTGCAAAACGGGTGGGGCACCTTGAGGCTACAGATATCCAACCATTCACTTATCCCATTTCCTCCCAGAACCTCATATTCGTTGCTACCAGTGCCAATCAAGGTCGTGCTGGGTTCTGAGCACACTAGCGCGGGTGGAGGGGGACTGGAGGGCTGGGGGACTTTGTGTCCTAACGGGAGACCTAGAGTCCTTTCAAGTTCGACCTTCTGGCTTCCTTGTAGCTTGGCAACCCTCACCCCACCCCCAAGCTGGTGCTAAGGCCTCTGGAGCTGGGCTAGTGCGCATGGACCGTCTGGGAAGCAACTTCCAGGGTCCCGGTTCCCGCCCCTTTCAGTCTCTTACTCCATATTCCTACCTCCCCTTCAATGAGAACACACTCTGTCCCCGCCACCCTCTATTTTTAAGGGAGAAGCTGGTGCATCCTGGTCTCATAAGGAGCTCCAGTTCCCTAGGCCTAATCCAGAGACTGCTGGCTGGTAGGATTTCGATTTCCTAGACTACAGACCCAGGACTGAACTCAGGGGTGAAGAGGAGCGGGAAGGGATGTGCTAAGTCTCAGGAGATGGGGAGGAGCTAGAGAGATTATCCCACAAGTTTGGGGCATCAGAGTCTCTTCAACTTGGAGGTGGTGAGGAGAAGCCAAGCTAGTGCCCAAAGGATTTGTACAGGGAAGGCCTCACACAGAGAAGGGTCGGAGGCTTGAGAATGTCCCACGGAGACTAATGGAGGGAATAATCCTGACCTGGAACGAATCTGAGACACCTAGAGCCCTTTCCCCCTTCCCTCCGTGGGGTGGGGGAGGTTCCTCAAAGCCAGGGCAAATTCCCCAGCGTCAGGAGATAATCACCAGGGGTGTCCAAGGAAGTGCTAGAAAGAGCCAGAGATCCACATCTTCGCCAGTAACAAGGGTGGGTCCGGGAAGCCCAGAGCAGGTGCTCACACACAGACCCACAGATTCTGGAGAAAAGTAGATGGATATTCTCTTCAGAATTTAAATTCCAGGCCAATTTCGGACTCTAATATTCCGAATTTTCCTCTTAGCTCTCTACAACGGAATCCATAAATTCAGAGAGACAGGTGGACAGATGACACACTGAGACCACGATCCCCACTCCAGCTCCAGGGACATCCATCCATTGTCTCTCTCTGGCAGCATGTGCATGCCTTTAGCTCTCTTTTTATCTTGCCCTTTCCAATCCTCTAAAGAACCATGGCTGCTTCATAGTCTAGTGTACCCTCTGTTTAGGTGAAGAGGATCCTTAACCCTGGCTCCTTGTTCTTCTAGCTCTACGGGATCTCCCAGCCAGTCTCCACACCCGCCCACCTCTTCAAAAACGCTGCGCTTCTCGGTGACGCGGGCTTTGAGCGCCACCCAGCGGCGTTTGTGGCGACGTTCAAGAGCAGCACGCGCCCTTTCAGCTACCCTTTTCCTTATCCCAATGGAAACTTCAATACACACCCAATTGCGGTGCCACTCTCTAATAAAAATCCCTTACGTGAATATGCTTCACCCCCACTTCCTTGCACAGAGCCTTTAGGAGGGGCTGCAGGAAGGAATACCATGGGTACGGCTGGAGGTTCTCCTTAGAATCCGCAGACCTGGGGAAGCACTTTCAGGGTTGGGTATGGGGTAGAGCTGAGGAAGTGGCCACCCCAAGTCTCTTGTGGCGGGAGAGAAAAAAGAGTCCTCCTTGGGCTGTCTCAAGAGGCCAACCTTCTGGTCGAGCTCCCAGAGGGGAAGTTTAAAGTCTCTAGTCTTCCCTATTCCTACCCTGACCTGACCCCTTCCGGATTCTCCCTGACACTAGGAGCAAAGATCAGAATTCCTTTCGGCCGGAAAAGTCTGGATCCTCGCACCCGCCTCCACGCCGGAAAAGTTAGGCAAGAGCACCCTCTGCTGTCTGTGATTTGGAACTGTTTGGGCCGCCACTCTCGAGGGCTGTGGAAATCCTGGAACTGAGTTAGTGATCTTAGCCATGCCTCTGCCCTCAGGAAGAAAGTCCCTTTCACAAACAGGCAGAAGAGGCTTCATATGAACCTTGTGGGTTTGCGAAAGGAAGGGATGACTCAGTGCTGCTGAGTTCCACCCCTACAGCTAGTTCTGCACCAGTCTTACCTCTCCTCTTTCTGCTGCGGGGCCACCTTCCCCAACTGGAAGGTTAGAAATTTCTTCCCATATACCACTTGTGTATGCATATACTAAAACATCATTTTAAAAATTTATCCATCTATCTATCCATCCATCCATCCATCCATCCTGGAGATTGAATTCAGGGGTACTCGACCACTGAGCCACATCCCCAGCCCTATTTTGTGTTTTATGTAGAGACAGGGTCTCACTGAGTTGCTTAGTGCCTCGCCCTTGCTGAGGCTGGCTTTGAACTTGCGATTCTCCTGTCTCAGCCTCCCTAAGTACTGGGATTACAGGCTTGCGCAACCGCGCCCGGCTGTATTTTGTGTTTTATGTAGAGACAGGGTCTTACTGAGTTGCTTAGCACCTCGCTGTTGCTGAAGCTGGCTTTGAACTCACAATTCTGTCTCAGCCTCCCAAAGTGCTGGAATTATAGGCGTGTGCCACCTCACCCGACTCCAAAACATCACTTTAAATACCATCAATGCATACAAATTTCATTTGTCAATTAAGAAATAAAATAATCCAGGCATAATGGCACATACCTATAATCCCAAATACTTGGGAAGCTGAGGCAGGACGATTAAATTTGAGGCCAGTCTTGGCAATTTAGAGAGACCCTTAGCATAGAAATGCCAGGAGCTAGGAGCAGGGGCATCTGGCTCCTTATTTACTCCTTTACTAGTCTTAGGCACACCAGTCCTGGAGAACCACAGAACCTATCCCTTCCTACCCCACCTTCCTCCCAGTGAGGCTCATACATGAGGGAATGCAGCCTACCATTTGGTTAGAGATCCTGGGTTTAAGTCAGTGGGACTTTAGCAAGCTGTTTTATCTCTAAGCCTCCATTTCTTATTCTGTGAGTTGGGGACAATGATCCCTGCCCCAGAGGGTTGCACTGAGGACTAGAGCTAAGGTGCTTTACAAAAGACGTATCTTAGGGCTGGGGTTATGGTGCAGTGGTAGTGTGCTCGCCTAGCATGTGGGAGGCACTGGGTTCAATCCTCAGCACCACATAAAAATAAAGCTATTGTGTCCACCTACAACTAAAAAATAAATATTAAAAAAAAGATGTATTTTAGTACCATTGCTATCATTCAAGATCAGTGCCATAGGTGGAGGTGTTGGTAAGTCCAGGAAAACCTCCCCCAGGCCGGAGCAATGAGCTCTGGAGACTGAGGAGGGCAGTTCCCAGATGGGAGACCAGGTAGGGGCTGTGACCTCCTTAGGAGATTCCCCTCTTTGTGCACACATGTGGGCATCTCCTTCACAGCTCCCTAGGCCTCCATACTACTTTCACCTCTTCTTCTCAGCCCACCTTGCCCACTAAAAAACTCTAACTGATCTCTGTGAGAAAATAAAGGGGAAATAGTCTTGCCAATTATTGCTCCAACCACCATGGTGAGGTAGTTGGTTTTACCTAGTGTCAGTATCAGACATTAAGGAAGTGACTGCTCATCAAGTTCTAGGGAACCTGTTAACAAGTCACAGGCTGTGCCCTGGAACGTGATCTCCAGGCAATTGGGAATCCTTTATCCACGAGGATGAGACACACTGCCTGGAATATCCAGTGATCATAAGCAGGCAGTGAGGTTCTCTGGCGAAGCCCTCCCCAAGATGCCCTATCTCTGATTTTCTTTCCCAGCAGAGGCTGAGATTGGGCTAGGAGTAGTGAGCTGGGCAGACGATGGGGAAACAATATTCAAGGACATTGATTTAGAACGATCAGAGTCAGGTCTAACAGAGCAGGGCTTTGAGGTGTGGGTAGCGAAGTGTTACATGGGTCTCACTCATTCTAGCTATTCCTTAACCTTTGTAAGCCACAATTTCTTCATCTGTACAGTGAGGACAATACTGCTCCATCTCTATAGTGGGGATGAGGAGCTACTATTTCTAGAGATGGGTTATATTTTTACAAATATATGTGTGTAGAAATAAGAATAGAACATGCATCTTGTTCTGGGATTTTCTTTTTTTCACTTAATAATGTATCTTGGGTATCTTTCCATACGATAGTCCATGATTTTATCTTGTAAATTTGAAAAGCTGTGGAAACTGTAGTTGAATTAAATAACTCAGACAGAACACCACTCCTTGGGAAGGGCCGAAAAGCTGTCCCACATTGGGATGCAGTGTTCATGTTGACAAGTTGGAGGGAGAGCAGGACAGTGGGTATGCTCTGGTGCTTCGGTAGCTGGTGACTCAAGTGGAATGGAAGATTTTCCAAATTTTTTGTTTTGTTTATGTGGTGCCAGGGCTTGAATCCAGGGCTTCACACATGCTAGAAAAATGCTCTGTCACTGAGATACACCCTGAGCACCCATATTGGATTTCGCGTGTGTGTGTATGTGTGATATTGTGGCATCCAGGACTTTGCACACAGTAGGCAAGTGCTTTTACCATTCCTAACTCAGCTTTTCTGATGTTTAATAATATGTATACTGGAGTAGAAACAAATGGACCCAGTTAGGAATCTTTGGCCCCTACAGAGCCCCTTCAGAAGCTGCCCCAGGAGTCTGCTTGCTTGACTTCTGGTCAAGCAAGGGGGCTCACATTCACATTCAGCATTTGGAGGGGAAGAACTGTATTATCTCTTGGTGGCACAAAGCGTATAAGGTTTATCCAGGCTGCTAAAACAAAGAGGCCCCCCCCAAATACCGAAGCTAACTGGGATAGGCATTTATTCTCCCTCACATAACAATATAGTGTATAGCTCTCTAATCTATATACTTTCATAATTAAGAGCACTCTTAGTTTGACCCAGAAGCCAAATTTCCTGGGTTCTAATCCTGCCTGTGGTGACCTTACAGAAATTATTCAACCTGTCTGTGTCTTATATTTCTTTTCTGTAAAGTTGGGGTAATAACAATACCTACCTCAGGATTGTTGTGAGAACTAAATGAGGTAAGTCCCTCCAAAAATATTTATTGAGCATCTACTACAGTCATAGTCAGTAACTGTTAGAAGCTTATGGTAACTCCCATCAGTAGACTCAAATTGGTTGCTCTAGCTCCTGCCATCACATGTCTTCCTAGTCAATGGGAAGAAGAAAAGAGAGCACACACCCATTTCTTTTAATGTCATACCTAGAAATAACATCCATCTGACTTCTGCTTAGCCATTAATCAGAAATTAGTTGTATAACCTCATATAAGCTAAGAGGGAGGCTGGGAAATATAATCCTTAGCCATGTGACCACATGCCTGGCTAACACTCAGACATGCTAAAGAAAGAAAAGGGGAGGAGTAGATATTGGTGGAAAACTGTGAGTTTCTTCTCTCTTCCTGGGGCAGCCACTTCTTTCTCACAAATATCTCCTGAGGAGGACAGGGACAGAGGGAGCAGGAGAAAGAAAGCAATAAAAGGTTTATTTAAGAAGCAAGGATAATACCTGGATTTAAAAAAGACCCAGGGCTCCTAGGTTATGGCTAGGATCTGGGGCCAGGGAGAGGTCATGGGTGTGATGGACCATTTTATGCATTTGTGTTTTCTTGTTTATTTCCTCCTCCTTCTCTTGGGTTCCAGGTCAAGGTCTGTGGAATTCTATGTTGAGAGAAAGGGTGCATTATTTTTTTGTCCTGGCCTGAGCCCAAGAGGATGAAGATGCAGAGCAACTCTAGGGGACACTCAGGGAGCCCCAGGCAGGGAGAGTGGACCAAGGAGACCAAGCATTAGGCAAAATGTTTTCCCAGGGTCCAAGGAGAAGCAGTTGACAGGGATGCCCATCTGAGCCAGCCAGCACCCTCCCTGTCTGCACCCAGGTGGGTGGAGGGTGGTGTAAAGACACATGGAAGATGGATGGATGTGAGGACTTGAGGATGCAAGGACAGTGCTGCTGACACTGATAACTGGACCTAGCCATACTCATCACCTGACCCTGTCGTCCAGCTGTGTCTTCCAGTAGCAGTGAGCTCACAGGAGCCTCTGCACCTGGCATTTTGTTTTGTTTTGTTTTGTACTAGGGATTGAACCCAGAAATGTTCAACCACTGAGCCACACCCCCACCCAATTTTATTTTTTATTTTGAGACAGGATCTCACTAAGTTACCTAGTGCCTCCCTAATTTGCTGAGGTTGGCCTGGAACTTGCAATCCTCCTGCCTCAGTCTCCCAAGGATTATAGGCATACACCGCTATGCCCAGCTGGACCCGACTTTCTTTTTTTTTTTTTTTAATTTTTTTAAATCTTTTTTTTATTAATGTGCTATTATTATTTTTTTATATCTTTATTCATTTTATGTGGTGCTGAGGATCGAACCCAGTGCCTCACGTATGCGAGGCAAGCGCTCAACCGCTGAGCCATAACCCCAGCCCCGGACCCGACTTTCTTAACTCAGTACCCAGAATCCCATGCAACTGGGAGCAGAGTTGGGTAAAAATGTGCTGAAGCATGTTTCTCTGATGCCATGGCATAGCTTTGATCAGGTTCCTAGAGTCGCTGATCCAACAGAGGTCAACAATATCCACTCCCTTCTCTTTTCCTCTAATCTGCTGTGAAGGAACCACCTTGATTTGATTTTCAAACTTGTGTGTGTGTTTGTACAAGTTAAGCTTGAGAGTGAACTGGGATTCCTGAGCTCTTGGTCCTCATAGGACAATGATCAGTTGTGGCTAAGATAGAGTAGGAACCTTGTAGCGAGAGAAAGGGCTGTCATCAGGCAGGACGAGAGGGCCTGGGAACCCAGGCCATCACCAGCAGAAAGCTCCACTGAAGAAAAGAGGGAGTCATGGCATATGGGAGTTTTCTTCCTCTTTTCTGTGGACCTCAGACAAAGAGGGATATCAGAGTGAGGGAGAAGTGGAGAATTTAGAAGGACAAAGGGAACTTTTGCCTTGGACGGTTAAGATCAGATCCAGGTTGCTTCTCAGCTCCAACCTTCTATAAATCTGGCTTCCACATGACAGCAGACTTCAAAAGACAAATTCTGTGGAAGATTCAGGGGCTTTCAAGATTTATCTGTTGAGTGAATGGTTGAATAAATAATGCAAAATGGCTACTTGTGGGCCCAGCCATGTCAATTAAATCACTTGAAACTATTTGGGCAGATATCTTGGTCATTTCAATGAGCAGTCAGTTACACTGTGTACAGAGACCCTTATAGGTGATCATCTCAGTCCCTGGAACAATCTGGAGATGTGGGTGTTAGACACTATGATGCTCATTGTACAGATGGGGGCATGAGGCCGGAAGGGGGAAGGCATTTGCCCAGTGCTATGGTTTGTGGGAGGACAATCGGGGTTGGACCTGCTCTATGAGCCTGGAAGCAATGCTCTGCTCTCTTCACTGGGGGGCCCTTGGGGGCCTGTGCTCCTCTGTGGAGTGTAAGGCTAATAATACTGACATGTGGCTTTAGGGTTGCAATTTTTCCTTTAAGTGTCCCTTCCCTCCTCCCAGATGTTGCAAATTTGCCAGCTTCTTGCAACTCAGCATGTGGTCAGAGACCAGCAGCAATCAGCAGTACAGTTAGGAAAGCAGAATCCAGTCCCCACCCAAACCTGCTGAGTTAGAGCTGTCTTAAGGAGCTCTCCCAGAGGTTTGCACTCACATAGGTGAATAATAGACCTGTTTCCTGTGCCAATAGGTAAGGAAAGTCTGGCTAATCTTATTCACAGGAAGCGTCTTGCTCAGGGTGCTGGGGTAGGGGTGCCTGTTTGTTTCAAGACTAGCAGTCTCTCTGCTCCGAGTTCAGATATCCCAGGGTTTCTGCCTTCCAACCTTTCCTCCTCTTCCAACCAGAAAGCCAGATCCTCTGCTCTCTTCTACACCCCTGCCTTATTCTTTTTTTAAAAATAAAAATGCATCTTTCATTTTAGAATAGTTTTAAATTTATAAAAAAAGTTGCAAAGATAGCACAGAGAGCTCCCACATACCTGCCATACAATGTCCTCTGTTGATGATGTCACATGACTATTGATACATTACTGTTAACTGAACTCCCACTTTATTTATTTATTTGTTAACTTACTTATTTATTGATACTGGGGATTGAACCCAGGGGTGCTTAACCTCTAAGCCACATCCCCAGCCCTTCTATGTATTTTATTTAGAGACAGGATCTTGCTTAGAGCTTTTCTAAGTTGCTGAGACTAACCTTAAACTTAAGACTCTCCTGCTTCAGCCTCCCAAGCAGCTGGGATTACAGGCATGCACCACCACGCCTGGCTGAACTCCCACTTTATGGAGTTTTTAGTTTTCCGACTAACATCCTTCTTCTATTTCAGGATTCTAGCCAAGATACCATGTTACATTTAGTTATCACATCTTTTTCTCTTTGTGACAGTCTCTTAGACTTTCCTTACTTTTATTCACTTAATAGTTGAGTGGAATATGCCAGGTAGTTTGTAGAATGTTCCTTGATCTGGATTTTCTTGTGGCTTTCTCATGGTTTGGCTAAGTTATGGGTTTGAGGTGAAGTGCCCTTCTCAATTACATCACATTGGGGTAACAGCTTATGTGCAAGCATATAATCAATGTGACTCACATTGGTGATGTTAAACTTGATCACCAGGCTGGGGTCCTGCCTTATTTTTCTTTCTCCTTTTCCCAAGTCCCTGTACTTTCCTTCCTGGATAATACTTGTCAATTGTTTTAGTAGTTCATAGTATGTTTGTATTGCAGCCACCCCCACCCACCCACCTCACCGCCAATGCATTTGTCCCTGTGCCTCTGAGGCCGCTGCTGTGTTGTCCTTATTATTGGCCAGCAGCCAGCAGCCAGCATGTTGTTGGGATGCAGCCTCTGCCAATAGAAACACAGGTGCAGTCACCTGTCTCCTGCAGACTCCAAGCTTAAAAGCTATAGGGAGGCTGCCCATCAGGGCCTGGAGGCAAATAGGATATTGGGCCTTGGACAAGCCAAGGTACACTGAGGATGATTTAGGAAAGTGTATCCTTCAATTGGTGAGAATTCAATTAGAAACTGATGGTGGAGGGTGTGCTGGGATGTAGCTCAGTGGTAAAGCACTTCCTAGAATGCAGGAGGCCCTGGGTTCCATCCTGGATCACACACACACATACACACACACACAATAAAATTTAAAAAAAAAGAAAAGAAAAAGAAAGGAAGTAATCAGGATTAGGACAGTGCTGAGTGTGTGAGGGAGAGAGAGAGGGACTCAGTGTTGGACAGTATGCATGTGCTTCTACCTTCACACAAGCCGCTCATATTTTTGTTCTGTTTTCTGCAGTACTGAGCATTGAACTAGAGCCTCATGAATGCTCGGCAAGTGCCCTATCACTGACCTACATCCTCAGCCCTTTTTAATTTTTATTTTGAGAAAAGGTCTCACTAAGTTACTCAGGCTGGCCTTGAATTGGCGATCCTTCTGCTGGGTTTATAGGCTGGCACCACTGACCCTGGCTCCTATGTTTGTTTTAGAATAGCAGTGCTGAATCAAAACATCTACCTTGGGGGCTGGGATTGTAGCTCAGCGGTAGAGCGCTTGCCTCGCATGCGTGAGGCCCTGGGTTCGATCCTCAGCACCACGTACAAAGCAATAAAATAAAGACATTGTGTTCATCTACAACTTAAAAAAAAAAATCTAAAAAAAAAATATATATAACATCTACCTTGAGCCTTCAATCACCTGTGCTCCCTGAGGCAGCTCCTCATCCTCACCCTACATCTAGGGTTACCTTTGGCCAAGTAATTGGGGAAGAAAGAGAAGTTAAAGAGATATTTCAGGGGCTTTACCAAGCAAACTTGATGCTCTAGAAAGAAAACTCTGGCCTCTGGGTGGAATTGATGCCTTTAGAGTTCTGAGGGCTGAAGTGGGAGAGGTGTGCAGGACTCAGGCTAACCTGGCCCACCCTCTGAAGCCCTACCTACCAACCCTAGAGAAGTCTTAGAATCATGTTCTAGAATTCTTTATTCAGTGTCAAGTTTGCATGGCTCCAAGATTGTCCTGAGATGGTGAAATATTAGTGTTCATCCTTCCTGAAAGGACAAGTTATGCTCAACAGTCATGTATGTGTCATATAGGAGTCTGCCTTTGGGATGTTCTACAGGATTCTTTGTTACCTACCACAGGATACATAAGTCACTGGCCAGTTTTCCCTAGGGATGGTGGTGGGTGGTGGGTTGTGAGGAAGGGAGGGATAGTTAGATTCATCCCCATGAATTCTGGTTGTTCACATGACAGCTATTGTGGAAGAATGTTCTCAGCACTCATCTAAGAACTGGCCCTTCCATCCAGCTGGACATGCCCTTGAGCCACACATTTCCAAAGGGGAGGGAGGAGAGGCATCTTGAAGCTATCTGCAAATACTTTAGTTCTCTCTTCAGTGGCAGGTAATGAAAACCCCCCAAGTTAGCCTGATGGGCTATAGCTACAGGGGATTTCTCTGGGATCCTTCCCTGGAGGTGGCTGCCCAGACATGGCTGGTTGGATCAGATAGATACAGACTGACTGGGCTTGCCAAAGCCTTTCTTCTGGGCATTTGGACAAGGGATAGAGAGTGGTCAGGACATCTCTGTAGCCACTTGAATTTGTACACTCTTGAGCTATGAACAATAACGTTCAGCCTTGTGCACATGGAGAACTGAAGGAAGTTGTCTCAGTTAAGATGCCTGATCCTAGGACTGGATGTGACACCTGTTCCAGGTTCTAGGAGACACTTGCATCCCTATGATAACTACTGTTTCATCTAAGTTAGCCTGGACAGGTTTCTGTCAGTTATATCCAAAGAGGCCTAATATAGGATATATTGTAGGGGATTGAAAAATGTCCCAGAAAGGAAGAGCAGGAAGCACAGGTGGGCTCAGGAATTGAGAATACTTTATGTGTCTCCCTCTCTCTCTCTCTTTCAACTTACCCAGATGGTTCTTTTCTCACTTCTGTTGATCTCAGTAGACCAGCTTTCTTCTTTTTTTTACCCCATCAATGATCTCCCCCACCAAGTGGTTTCTCTGAATCTATGCAGTGTTTAGTTCCAGCTATTGGACTCTAATCTCTACTTCTTAGCTTCACTCAGCCAGTGTCTTAATCTCCTTGGGTCAGATATCCACTCCTGCTCACAGTAGGAACAAAGGAGTCTCATATAGAACATTGATCAAGATCCATATTTTATTTTTATTTTTTGGTACTGAAGATTTAACCCAGGGACACTTTATCACTGAGCTCCATCCCCAGCCTTTTTTGAAACAGGGTCTTGCTAAGTTGCTTAGAGCCTTGCTATGTTGCTGAGGCTGGCCTTGAACTTATGGTCCTCCTGTCTCAGCCTCCCAAGTCACTGGGATTATAGGTATGCACCATGGCACCCCACTGGACCCATGTTTTAAAGAAGGAGCAGCAGTCTAACTTAAACTGGTCTAAAGGGAAAAGCAGAAATGGCTTAGCTCATGTTGCTGATATGAATAGAGTAGAGAGGGCCTCAGGAACAATTGGATCCAGAAATGCCAAAAAAGTCACTGAGGCTCTGTTCCTGTCTCTGTGTTGACCTCATCCCCTCATTTTGGACATTTATGTGGGAGATGGAGATGGGGGAGATAGACAACTCTAATATTATAGTGATTTGGGGTAAAGAAAGACTCTGTCTCCTGTTACTTAACTGCAAAATCCCAGTTAAGGAGCTCATCAAGCTGATTTGAGTTAAACATCCTTCCCTGATCACTGTAGCCAGGGGTGCAAGGACGCTGTCACTGGCAGTTCCTCACTGCTCGCATTGGGGTACAGGGAGCTTTTTCAAAGAATAGAGCTGGTTGGGAGGGTGCTGGTTCACTGTGCTAGGATATCCCTTTAAGGAGTTTGGGACGTGGCAGGGAAGCTGGCAGAGAAAGGTGGCAGTCACGTCTCCAGATTCTCCTCTTCTGTCCTGATCAGCTCTCATTCAGAGGCTGTCTTTGCAGTTCTGAATCATTCCACCAACAGTCCTTTGGCCTCCACCATGATCTTATTTTCCTTGGAGCCTTAGTATCCTGCTATGACTCATTCTTCCTGGGCTCTGCCAACTGGCTCCTCACGACCAACTTCCATTCTTGGGGAGGATTCCTGATACTGGGCTCTGAGCAAGATCCTGTAACTCTCCCCTGATGGGTTGGTACTGCCCCTTGAGGCTAGACACTGTGGCTTACAGGGGCTGCTGAGGCCAGAGGAGGCCATATGCAGGCATGATCTGTACTGGGTGCAGCATTACTGGTCCAGGCATGAGGCCTAGAAGAGGCAGAGCTGGCTTCTGTCCCATGCGAGTCTCAAGAGTAGCCGTTCTAGTAACAATTATAAGCTCCTCTCTGTGTTGATTTCTGTCATCCCCAAGTCTTAAGCAAAGTTTTATCAAATGCTAATAATAATAGAGGGACGTTCAAGGTCAGAGGCCTGCAGGCAAACCCTGCCTTCAAAACTGAGACATGGGGAGACACCAGGATTACTTCATAGCTTCAGTTGTCTCTCAAACAAGTCTGTTCAGACATCTTCAAATATGCATTCTCGCAGTTCTCTCTGCCAGAGTGTTGACACGTGGGCTGTCTTTCCCAGGGCTGAGTGCTACCCTGCTGCTCTGTGTGGAACCCCCTGCCCACATTGGGAGGCCCAGGATTGCCTACAGGCAGGAGGGAGCCCCGGGAGCATTCCTGCCTCTCAGTGAGTGCCTCTGCTGTTTGCAGAATCCCTCAGCACAAAGTACTTGATGTGTGTGGACAAATCTGTCCAGTCTTTCGAAACATGTGATTCTTGGGTGTGAGGACAGAGGAAGGGCTGTCTTCCTTCATTTGCCTCCCTCAATTCCTGTTCCCCACCTCTCATCTCTGCCTAAGATTCTGAGAGTAGCCAGGGAGGCTGAAGCTTGAGGACCACAGCAGAGGCAGAGGCAGAGGCTGAGGAAGGACCTTGACCCCTATTTCACTGGGCAGCCCAGGCTGTCTGCCCTTAGGACCCATTGTCCTACAAAGGAGTGAGCAGGCATCTAGTAAGGACTAATAAGTGCCAGAGCCAGGCGCGGTGGCGCAAGCCTGTAATCCCAGCACTTTGGGAGGCTGAGACAGGAGAATTGCGAGTTCAAATTCAGCCTCAGCAACAGTGAGGCACTAAGCAATTCAATGAGGATACCCTGTCTCTAAAACACAAAATAGGGCTGGGGATGTGGCTCAGTGGTCAAGTGTCCCTGAGTTCAATCCCCAGTACCAAAAAAAAAAAAAAAAAAAGTGCCAGGCTGGACACACAGTTGTGTTAATTCAGTAACTGCATTTTGACAATCTATTTTGAAGAATATTTAAACCTATAGAAAAGTAAAAACAAAAACTCCCAAATTCCTTTCACTGAGAACCAGCATTTTGCTATGTTTGCTTTAATCTTTCTGTGCTTATACACATGAAAACAAACACATGCACACATATAAATGTAATTATTTTAGGTTTTTTTGTATGTGTGCATGAGATATTTGAGGATAAGTTTCAGACATCATAATGCTCCATCCCAAAGTACTTTAGCACAAAACTTTTTTCCCTCAGTATTAGAGATTGAACTCAGGGGCACTCTACCATTGAACTATATCTCCAGCCCTTTTTATTTTAATTTGAGACAGGATCTCACTAAATTGCTGAGGCTGGCCCCAAACTTGCTATCTTCCTGCCTCAGCCTCCTGAGTAGCTGGAATTACAGAGTGTGCCACCATGTGCTACTAGCACATAGCTCTGAAAAGCAAGGACATTCTCTTACCTGTCCTTAGATAATTACAAAATTAAGGAAATGTCATTGACACACATTAGTATCTAATAAATATTCCATATTCAGATTTTTCTTTTTGTCCCAATACTCTCTTTTAAAGTATTTTTTTTTTCCTGAGCCAAAATTCCAATCCTGGATTTAGTGTTGTGGTTAGTTGTGTGTCTCTTTAGTTTTTTTAAATCTGGAAAAATCCTTGTCAATCTTAGTTGTTTTTCATAATATTAATATTTATGAAGAGTTTGGCTGTCTGGCAGCTTCCTCATGATTAGATTTGGTTTTGTACATTTTTGACAGGGACACCACATGACACATGCTGTGTCCTCCTCACTGCATCAATCAGAAAGC
Source organism: Xerus rutilus (assembly GCA_028644305.1). Classification (NCBI taxonomy): domain Eukaryota; kingdom Metazoa; phylum Chordata; class Mammalia; order Rodentia; family Sciuridae; genus Xerus; species Xerus rutilus. The sequence continues at coordinate 24,205,156 of CM053404.1, forward strand.
ATAGGATGTCAGGGTGTCCCAGTATTGGTGACATTAACTTTGATCATTTGCTTAACATGGTTTCTGCCAAATCTATCAGTTTGTAAAGATTGTCTTCTTTCCCTTTGGAATTAATCAGTACTCTGTGAGAAATACTTTGAGACTGTCCTTTTCTTCCAATAAACTCTTTTTTTTTTTTTGGTACTGGGGATTGGACTCAGGGGTATTGGACCACTGAGCCACATCCCCACCCCTATTTTGTATTTTTTTATGTAGAGACAGAGTCTCACTGAGTTGCTTAGTGCCTTGCCGTTGCTGAGGCTGGCTTTGAACTTGTGATTCTCCTGTCTCAGCCTCCCTAAGTGCTGGATTACAGGCATGTGCCACTGCGCTCAACTCTCCAATAAACTCTTGCCTTGTAGGTTAAGCATCTATTGATGATTCTTTCCTGAATCAGTCATTACTATGACACTTGCAAAATAGAATTGACTCCTCGCAACATCTAGAATTAGCTGCCATTTGTTATCTCATTTTCCAGATTAAGTCAGTGAGGCTCAGAAAGGCCAATAACTTGCCCAAGGTCACACAGTGATGAGATTCAGACTGGTCTGACTCCAGAGTCTGTGACCACGCTACCCCTCCAGCCATGAGATCTAGGAAGTGAAGAGAAGATCTCTCATCATATCTCTCCTTCTGCATACTCTAACCTGTTGCTCCTGTCCCTAAATGTGAGGCTGAGCTCTGATCACAGTGGGAGTGAAAGGATTGGGGAGCAGGGTTCTCTTTGCAATTCCCCATTTCCTAGCACTTCCTTATTCTTCCCTCCAAAAACTGATATGCAGAACAGAAGTCACAAAAGGAAGTCATCTTGATTATCCTGCCTTCTCCAACACACACACACACACACACACACACACACACACACACACAGGAGTTGAGTGGCTTTCTCCCTGTGTTGGTATGAGCCTGATGTAGGGTGGGCTTTGCCATGCAAGTGAGTGGTTGAGGGAGAATCAGAAGCAAAAAGCTACTGGGCAACTGCTCTTAGAAGGGATCCCAAGAATGCAGTGTACCCTGTGAGTGTGTGTGAGCTTCTGTGTGTACAGTTAGAAATTCTAGAAGAGAAAAAGAAAAGAGGAAGCATAGGTGCCTAACGGTACTGGCTAGAATCAGACTGCTGGAAATTGAACCTTGGGCCCACCACCAACCTTATGATCTCTGACAAGATGCTTAACTTTTTTAGGTCTTGGGTTTGCCACCTGTAAAGTAGACACATCGGCACCTAGCTCCCATGGTTGTTGTGAGGTTTAAATGAACTAGACTGTGTGAAGATGCCCGGGTGAGTCACTGCTTAGTCCACATTGGGGGTGTGCTGAAGAAGATGATGACACAGGCGATGGCAGTGGGCAGAGGACCTCAGCCCCAGGACAGTGTCCACATTGGGAAACATCCCAGGTTGGTTTTCCAGAGACAAGGGCAGGATGGATGTTCCTGTTATGGGGCAGGGAGGGCTCGACGACACACTCATTCACGTGTTTACACTTCATCTCTCACCTACTTCCAGAAAGGCTTTCAAGTGGCTCCTAATTAAAGCCTCAGGTACCTCGGCCTGCTGGGATGGGAAAGACCAGCTGGAGGTTGACTTGGGTGACGCTGGCACAACATGGCAGGTCCTGGGCTCATTGGGTGACAGGAGGGATGAAATGCAGACTCCCACACTGTGAAGTGAGGAAGATGCTGTGGATGAGGCCCTGGAGGTAAAGCAGTCTGAGCCCTGACTGTGCCCACCTGGGCCTAGGTCAGAGAAGGGTTGGAGGTCGGGTGTCTCTAGACTGAACAAGGGAACATGGGAGGGAGAGTAAACACTGAAAAGGGGCTTGGAAAGGTCTATGGAATCTGATGGAGCCATTTCTGATACTTGCTTTGTTGGCTGTCTTTGGGCTTGGATCATCCTATTGGATATCTGTTGGCCAGTCTGGGCCCTGCAGCAGCAGAGGCTTTGGCCCTTCCCTCCAGGAACTGCTGGCTCTCCTCTCTGGAGGGACAGCCTTTCCTGTTGTGGGGTGGTCCAGGTATCTCTGATCTCAAGGTGAAAGGCTTATGGAGGAAATCCTGCCCTCCCTTCCAGTTTTCCTCTATTCTTACCTTGTTTTAGCATGGGTTGGGCCCTCCTGCTCCACTCTGACAGTCCCAAAGTCCTACTGGTCCATCTGCCTTTGTCTGACAGCACATTGAGGAGGAAGTCCCTGGCTCCCACCCACTGGGAGCTCTTCTTTCTCAGGGCACCCAGGGGTCCTGAGCTTTGTCTGCCTTCCCCACACCACTTCCTGTCTCTTACCTTGAATATCCTGACTCCCCAGCTTCAGCTCAGCTCAGGTTTCTGTAGGAGGCGCGTTGACAGCCAGCATCCCCACATTACACCAAGTTTTGGCAAGTCTAGCTCAACTCTGACAGACTTTCTGTCACACTTCCTTACAGCTACTTAAACTGCACTTTACCATGTAATGGAATACCTTCCATTTAGGGGTCTCCCCCAGGCAGGATTAAACATGATGACAGTTCCTAAAAGTAGGGGCTAAGATTTAGACCTAAAAAGGTAGGTAGCCAGACTGGGGAGAGAGGAACAGACATAGTTCTGCCAGCCTGGGTTGCCTAAGCTGGAGAGGTGGAGAGGAGGGACATGGGACTTCTCTGCTCAGTGGATCCCTACCTCCACCCTGCCCTGCAGAAGGGAAACCCTGTTTACCCTGAGGCAAAGAAAGAGAGGTGAGAGTGAGGTAGGATAGAAGAAATTTAAAAATATAGGCAAAAGAAAGAAAAAAGGAGATTATAACTTTGATCTGAAAGCCTTGTGGTAAGGTTTCTTACACCTTCACCAAGCCAGCTTTCCTCCCAGACTTGTCGCTCACAGATTTCTGGGATATCTACAAATCTTCACTCATAATCTTAAAGGTAGTGGAAATCACTTACTTATGATAATTGCCCTGTGCAGTGTACTAACACATGTATTTTTAGACTAGGTTAAGTGAAGGGAGATATAATATTTTAAGAAACTTCTAATATACAGTACATTCCAAACATTATCTATTGATCAGATAATGGAGACAATGTCAAAGATCCTGAGAATAGCCATACCACCATAAACCATCTTGTGATCACCAGACTGATGTCATCCCCACATACCTTTTCATAACCATCCCTCAGAAAGTTTCCTTTAAAAATAAGAGTCTGAGACCTCAAAAGTATACCTCACTCTTGAGATTGCCCCCAGATGTTCAGGTCAGGCCTCTACTGCTGGGGTGAGTGACCTTTATCCATTCCTGCTTCTCCAGTGTACTGGAGAACTCCAAGAAGTAGTCCATGAGAACTCCTTGCTTTCCTGAATAAATCTCTGCATGTGCTTCTATCTGACATGTCTTAAAATTCTTTTCTGCAATGTTTGTTGGGGACTCCATGATCCTGAGTTGAGGTTCCCTTTCCAGGACCTCCTTTGACCCCCTCCAGTGAAAAGAGGTGAAAAGAAAAGGGTTCATCAAACCACACTGGCCCGGAGTCAGAAGGCTAGAGGAGAATAGACTTTCCTTCAGGGATTGAGTGAGGAGAATCAGGGAGGCAAGTGATACCTGGAAAGACCTCCTTTGGTCATTCTTATAGTTTGAGATGCGTCCATGTGGGAACTTGTTAGAAGAAGGAATCACTGGCTGCAAGGAACAAGATGTTACCCATACTTGCTCAACCAAAAGGGAAAGTTTCCTGAAAGGAAGCTGTCTGTCTGTCTGTCTGTATGTCTCTCTCTCTCTCCTCTCCAGAAGAGCAAGAGTCTGACAAAGGAAAGACCAAGAAAGGAAAACAACAGTAATAACATTCCAAACAAAACTTGAAGAAATGACAGAAAGTCACCAGAACAGTAAAGAAGGTACATTCATTGCTAAGGATAAGATGAGCTGACAGGAGGGATCAATAGGATGCCAGAGAAGGAACTGAGACAGTAATACTGACCTGGAAAGCAGCAGTGCCACAGAAAAGAAGTCACATGGACTGGGGATGTAGCTCAGTTGGTAGAGTATTTGCCTGGCACATGCAAGGTCTTGGCTTCAATCTCCAGCAATACAAAAAAGAAAAGAAAAGGAGGAACAATAGATCTCATACTAGTTGAACAAAAAAGAATAAATGCTCCCTTGTTTTATGTGTTCTAACTACTTTCATAAGTGAGAAAACTGTTTTTTGAGTTAAGAGAAAAAAAAAAAAACATGGACAGCTCTCACCACTGTGTACTAGGTTGGGCACCTGTGTGAAGATTCCCTGGCCAAATGGTCTCTCCTAAGACTAAGTTCTGAAGAGACACTGGAGAAGCAGGAATGGATGAAGGTCATCTACCCCAGCAGTAGAGGCCTGACCTGAACATCTGGCTGTTCCATTGATCCTCTTTCCTGGTACTGATTTTCTGAGATTTCTTCCAGTTTATTCCATTTTGTTTAGTTAGCCATTTAAGTTTAAATTGGTTTCTGTCACTTGCTATCAGGGAACACTAACTGATACATGTCAGGAAATGGATGTCGCAGCCATGACCTGACATTTTCTTTTCTTTTTCTTTGTAGTACTGGGGATTGAATCGAGGGCCCTTTGCTTGCTAGATAAACACTCTATCCCTGAGCTACAGCCCAAACCCTTTTTTACAAATTTAATTATGAGACAGAGTTTTTTTAAGTTGCCCAGATTGGCGTCTTTGTGATATTTGTGATACCTCTACCTTAGCCTCTCTAGTAGCTAGGATTACAGGCATGCCACCATGCCTAGCTTGACTTGGCATTTTCTTCAAGTGTAGTAATGACTACTAGCATCTCTTTATCCCAAATTCAAATTGCTGGGTGAAGCAACCTAATTGGCCAGGTTGAGTTAGATATTCACTCATGTTCCAATCAGCCTGGCTTCAGAAGAAGGCAGGGTAACATGATGCTCGTAAGGCTAGTGGGGAGGCTGTCAGGACATATATCCACATATGGTTATGTAGACTGTGCAATGTATAACTCCAAGGGGTCCCATTCACATTATAGATGTTGTAAATACCTCTGTTCATAATGAAACCACTTTAGCAGATGGCAATAAAGTGTGTAGAGAAAGGGGCAATTTTTCTAATTCCTAGGTAAGTGGGCTAGGTTCATTCCTTAGCAGGGAAGGGTTTGGTAGGCAGTTGTCAGAGAAGACAGCATGATTTGGTTTATTAGTCAGCTTCTTTTTTTTTAGATGGACACAATGTCTTTATTTTATTGCTTTGTATGTGGTGCCGAGGATCGAACCCAGGGCACTCTACCGCTGAGCTACAATCCCAGCCCCAGCTTCTTTTTTTTAATAATTTTATTTGTTGTTTATTTTATTCATTTGTTACTTATATGTAGTGCTGAGGATCTAACCCAGTGCCTCACACATGCTAGGCAAGCGCTGTACCACTGAGCTATAGCCCCAGCCCTTAGTCAGCTTCTTGATACTGAAATGAAATACCTGAGACAGCTTTCTTATGAAGAAAGGAAGATTTATTTGGTTCATGTTTTGGAGGTTCAAGTCCAAGATTAAGTGATCCTGGTTTGGACCCTTGGTGAGAGCAGCACATCATGGTAGGAGCATGGGTTGGAATGAGTATTCACATTTTGAGTAGGAAGTAGGTGAGTAGAACCAGCCAGGGTCCGGCAAGGGACATTTAAAAGACACACCCCCAGTGACCTAAGGACCTCCCACTAGGCCCTACCTCTTAAAGGTCTATAGCACCTCCCAATATCTCCATGCTGGATACCAAGCTTTTAACATTTGGATCTTTGGGGCATACGGTCCATATTCAAAGCATAGCAGTTGTCTATAACCCCATGGTGTACCCTACATATCATTCACAGCAGGGTTGGTCTTGTGGCCTTGATGTCTAAAACAGATACATCTCCTTAATTTGTAGTAACTAGCCATGAAGCGCCCAAAGTTTAGAAAGTAGTTGAGGGCTTTGGAATGAAAGAGGATGAGAGGAAGAATATCTGGGCTGCAAATACTGACAAGCCAGGTCCCACTCAAGGGATTCCAGAGCTGCTACATAGGCCACTCTCAGCCAGATCCTCCAGAAAGTCTCTGTAGCTAACTTGGAGAAGGTTTTCATTCAGTCACTGATTGTGAGTGAGTTCTGTGTTATGGGCTGGGAGCAAACAAAGCAGGAATGAGAGTCAAGGTCTAGCCTAGCAGGACAGATAGTCATGGAACCAGTATTTACAAAGTGAGGGGTGTTCTATGAGTGGGGAGATCCAGGATATCTGGAGAAAGTCATTACAAGGGGAAAAGAGAAAAGATTATCTAGGAGTCAGGGACAACTGCAGGGTGAGTAGGACTCAGCCAAAACAAGAGTAGATGAAGGTGGTGTTAACTAAGCTACAGGCCAAATTTATGTTAGAAATTAACTAAAAAAACCAATGTATCAAATATGATAGAAGTTCTTTCTCTCTCCTATTAGGGCAAGTTTCCAAAACCAGTAGGAGTTCAGCTCCAAGAAGTCAAACCAAAATAATAGGGAGTCAGACAAGAGAGAAATATATAATGGGTGTGGGGGCACAGACCTATACAGTGACTTGGGAAGCTGAGGTGGGAGGAACACAAGTTCAAGGCCAGCCTCAGCAACTTAGCAAGATCCTGTCCAAAATAAGAAATTAAAAGGGCTTGGATGTATCTCAGTGGTAGAGCACCCCTGGGTTCAATACTCAGAATTCCCCTGCCCCCAAATGTACTTCTCCCTCTCATGTAAAAGTCCAGAGTAGAGAGGGAAGGTCTGGTGCAGAAACTTTGCTTCAGGAAGTCCTGAGGACTGTGTCTACTGGGGTTCAATCAAGGAAATAGAACCACTAAGACTGTCATGGAATAAATCATTTATTGTATGAATTTGACTTTACCAATTATTGGAGGAGATAGTGAAGTAAAGGTCACAAAGGGAGTTGGAGGATCAAAGAAAATTCACTTCATCCCTCCAAAATCACTGCTTGGGGGTCTAATTTGTTCTTACTTTTCTTCCTGAATATCCAGCTCCTTTCCCTTATTGCCAACTTTGATTTCCAGCAGAGACCCCAGGCCTACCACTAGACACTCCAGTAAGAACTCAAGGACATCATGTATATGAAGAGGCAGTAATCTTCCATAGACTTCTACAGTGCCTCCCTTTCTCTATCCCACTCCAAGGAGCAAGATATACTCTGTTCTTTGGTTTTCCTGCAAGTTATGGCTGGCCATGTCCCCCATCCTCCAAACAGTGTTTTTGGAGGGTTGATAGTGATTTTTCTTTGATCCTCCAATTCCCTTTGTGATCTTTACTTCTCTATCTCTTCCAACAATTGGTAAAGTCAAATTCATATAATAAATGATTCATTCCATGACAGTTCCAGTGGTTCTGCTTCCTTGATTGAACCGCAGTAGATACAGTCCTAAGGACTTCCTAAAGCAAGTTGCCGCACCAAACCTACCCTCTCTACTATGGGCTTTTACATGAGAGGGGGAAGTACATTTGGGGGTAAGGGGTTCTAGGTATTGAACTCAGGGGTGCTCTACCACTGAGATACATCCCACCTCTTTTAATTTCTTATTTTGGACAGTATCTTGCTAAGTTCTATCCTTAGTACTGCCAGCAAAACAAAACAACCCAACTATACCCATCATTAAGCATTAGCAGTCTAGACAATATAATAGGACTTAGCTGGATGTGTTGATGGGAAATGGAAAGATGTAGCTTCTGATAAACTCAAAATACAATGAGATAAATAAATATAAGTATAAATTATGATAAATTAGGAGTAACACCCAGAAGAATTAAGATAGAATGGATGAGCCAGGTGTGGTGGCACACGCCTGTAATCCCAGCACTTTGGGAGGCTGAGACAGGAGAATCATGAGTTCAAAGCCAGCCTCAGCAATGGCAAGGCACTAAGCAATTCAGTGAGACCCTGTCTCTACATAAAACATAAAATAGGGATGGGGATGTGGCTCAGTGCTTGAGTACCCCTAAGTTTAATCCCTGGTACCAAAAAAAAAAAAAAATAGAATGAATGACTTTTAAGCCAACAAAAGAAAATTCTATCCAATAAAAGTTATGAAAGGAGAAAGAAAAAAAGCAATATTAGATATAGTAAATGGAATATGAGTAATAAGATTATTGATGTAAATTTGAATATAACATCAAATATCAGATTATAAATCTGATAAAATCAATCAATCTCAGATTAAAATAAGTATTAACTTGAAATGTCATTTTAAAAAGGGATAGAGAAAGATTGAAAATAAAGAAACCAAAAAGATAAACTAAAATCTTTTTTTTTTTGGTACCGGGGATTGAACTCAGGGACCCTTGACCACTGAGCCACATCCCCAGCCCTATTTTGTGTTTTATGTACAGACAGGGTCTCACTGAGTTGCTGAGTTGCTTAGCACCTTGCCGTTGCTGAGACTGGCTTTGAACTCGCGATTCTCCTGTCTCAGCCTCCCTAAGTGCTGGGATTATAGGCTTGTGCCATCGCGCCCAGCTTAAACTAAAATCTTAATCAAAAGAAAGCCATTGTTGTGGTTTTCATGTCATATGTTTTCACTAAAAATATTTTAAGATGAAAAATATTATAAAAGATAAAGAGAGGCCTTAAGGCATTATATGTTGGTAAATAAATCAAGGAGATATAATAACTATAAAAACATGTGAATTTATTGATATATATTTGAAAAATATCAGTCACAGCTGACAAAACATGGTAGTGTGATGGGAATAGATAAATAAACAATGATAGGTAGAGATATTTTCAAAAATTGTGAATTGACAATAATTGCACATAATTATGGGGTACAGTGTGATCATTTTATATATGCATGCAGTGTGTAATAGAGATTTTAAAAACCCTTCCAAAAACTGATAGCTTATGTATATTAAGCAAAGGCTTAGAATATTTAAATATCATGAGTAAGAAGCTTAAATTCATAAAATATATAAAGATATTTACAACTTCAAATTAGGAATACTTAGGGAATGATGATAAAATTTGATACTGTAGTAGGTTACAAGTAAAGTTTCAATTAATTTCAAAACTCAGTGTTATAAAAATAGTTCTCAGATCACAGGAGCAATAAAATTAGAAAATAATAACATGATAGCTTCAAAAATCCCTGAGTCTATTGACTAAAAATTACTTACAAATAATTTTTAGGCTTAATAGAAAATAAGAGAAATTTTAAAACATTTGAAGGTAAACAATGAAAACATTTCATGTCAAAATCTGTGGGACAGGGGCTGGGGATGTAGCTCAGTGGTGGAGCGCTTGCCTAGCATATGTGGAGCACTGGGTTTGATCTTCAGCATCACATAAAAAAAAATAAAGGCTATCAACAACTACAACTAAAAATATTTTTTAAAAAATTGGTGGGACAAAATTAAAATAGTTCTGAGATGAAAACTTATAGTTACAAGAATATTTATCAGAAGACCATAAAGAAATAGGAACAAATGAGGTAAGTATTTAATGTAAGAAGCTAAGAAGCATCAGGACATACAAAAAGCAAGAAAATAATAAAGATCAGGAGAAATCAATCAAAATGAAATTACAACAAAAAATTAAAAGATTGATAAAACTAATGCCTGGTTCTTTGGATATATTGACAAAATATGGAAATGTCTGAAAGATTGATCAGGAAAAAGGAAGATGGAAATAAACTAAATAAATAACAAAGTAAGGGGAAATATAGTTATAAGCAAGATTATAAGAAAGTAAAAGAGGGCTGGGGATATAGCTCAGTTGGTAGAGTGCTGGTAGAGTGATTGCCTTGCATGCACAAGGCCCTGGGTTCAATCCCCAGCACCACACAAAAAAAGAAAAAAGAATAGTAAAGGCAATTAATGCACTGTGGTATTAGATCAGAAATGTAGAATAAAGAGCCCAGAAAAAAGGCCCATTTGAAAATGGGTAGATGCTAATAACAGAGGTGGGGGAAAAGAAAAAGAAAACACTGCTCAATTAATTTTTTAAAAATATTTTTGTAGTTGTAGATGGACATAATATCTTTATTTTATTACTTTGTATGTGATGCTGAGGATCGAACCCAGGGCCTCACGCATGCGAGGCAAGCGCTCTACCACTGAGCTACAATCCCAGCCCCTATTCAACTAATTTTAAGATGCCAACATAGCCTTGATTCTAAAACTGATAAGGGCATTACAAGATAAAGGAAAGACAGGTTTATTGTATGTATAAACACAGATGCAAAAACTATAAATAGTAAACCAAATCCAACAGTGTATTTAAAAATACAACACAATGGTCTGGGGCTGTAGCTCAATGGTAGAGCGTTTGCCTAGCATGTGCCAGGCTCTGGATTCAATTCCTGGTACTACAGAAAGAAAAAAAAATTTAAATACAACATATCCAATCAGAGTTTATCTCAGAAATTCATGACTAGTTCTCCATCAGAAAAACAATATAATCCATCTAATTAATGAACTATAGGGGGGAAATCATATGATCATTGCAGTAGATGCAAAATTATCTGATAAAGTTTAACATATATTTACCATTAAAACTCTAACAAACTGGAAATAAAATTTTCTGAAACTGATACAGTCCACTTGCCAAAAAACAATAGCAAACACATTTTTATTTTTTTTTGAGAAAAATCAGACACCCTCCCTTAAGAATGGGAATTAAATAATGGATGTCCTCTATCATTATTCCTGTTTAATATAGCCTTGGAGGCCATGACCAACATGCTAAAGCAAGAAAGAGAAATATATACAATAAAGATGGATGAGAAGAGACAACTCTTCTTTATTTGCAAAAGCTAATAATTACCTTACAAATTTAACAGAATTAGCAAACTATTGAAACAGATAAGAAATCATCATTTGGCACCCCTTGTGTAATAAATGGTTGAGGCAAGGATTATCAATGAATGCTCACAACTTCAAGTGAAATGCTGCTGGGAAAAAGGACACTCTTATGGTGCCAGAGAAGCATTCCACAGATTATTTATTAGTTACAGAGGAAAACTTTAAAGTGGGGCAATCTGGGAGTCATTGCTGTAACCAAATGATCAAATTTAGCATGGCTAATAGTGAAATAACCTGACAACATAGACCTCTGGGTGTGATGGAGTGTAAAGTCCACAATATCATTTACAAAGTATTTGTGCTGAAAAAGTGTCACCTGAATTTAATCAAGTCTTTACTTTCAATTTCTAGTTTATACTACAAGATATAGAGGATCAAAGAACAAATCAAATGTCATTATGCAGAAATAATCATGCAAATCTAAATTGTGGGATCTACCAAAAAAAAGTCTAATCTGGATTCTTCAAAAAGTCATTATTAGAGCCGAGCGCGGTGGTGCAAGCCTGCAATTCCAGCACTTAGGGAGGCTGAGACAGGAGAATCACGAATTCAAAGCCAGCCTCAGCAATGGCGAGGTGCTAAGCAACTCAGTGAGACCCTGTCTCTACATAAAACACAAAAATAAGGATGGGGATATGGCTCAGTGGTAGGGTGCCCCTGAGTTCAATCTCCAGTACCAAAAAATAAAAAATAAAAAGTCATTATTATGGAAAACATATCCAAGACTAAATACACACACACACACACACACACACACACACACACACACATCTATATTACTAAAAGACTAAAGAGTCTTAGCTGGGCATGGTGGTGCAAGCCTGTAATCCCAGCACTTAGGGAGGCTGAGACAGGAGAATCGCGAGTTCAAAGCCAGCCTCAGCAATGGCGAGGCGCTAACAACTCAGTGAGACGTTGTCTCTACATAAAACACAAAATAGGGCTGGGGATGTGGCTCAGTGGTCGAGTGCCCCTGAGTTCAATCTCCAGTACCAAAAAAAAAAAAAAAAAAGATTAAAAAGTCTTAAAGAGCAAATGCAATACATGAACTTTGAATGGATCCAGTTAAAAAGAAAAAGTTGTAAAAGACATTTTTGGAGACAACTGGGAAAAAAAGAGAAAATGAACCAGAGATGAGATAAGATTATGAAAATATTATTAATTTTTAGGTGTTATAATGGCATCATGACTATTTAGAAGAAGGTCCTTTTTCTTTTCTTTTCTTTCTTTCTTTTTCTTTCTTATACTGGGGATTGAACCCAGGAACATTTTACCACTGAGCAACATTGCCAGCCCTTTTTAGTTTTGAGACAAGGTCTCAATAACTTGTCCAGGCTGGACTCACACTTGTGATCCTCCTGCTTCAGCCTCCCAAGTAGCTGGGATTATAGGTGTTTACCACCATGCCTGGCAAGAAGGTCTTTATTCTTAAGTGGCACATGTAGAAGTATTGAGGTGTAAAATGTCATGAGTTTAAACTTACTTTAAATGTGAGTATGCGCATGTATGTGGAGCCGGGGATAATGTGGCAAAATGTTAAAGCTGTAAGTGGATCCTAACCAAGTGTTTATTGTATTATTCTCTCAATTTTTCTATATGCTTGAAGTTTTTCAAAATAAATATCTGAGGGGGAAAAATGAAGAAGCAAATTTAACCAAATCCAAGATCAGCTTACAAAATTAACAGCAGTTTTTACCCCAGCATTCGTCAGCTATAAAGTAAGATACTCTATGAAAACAACAGCAAAGGTAAAGTATGTAGCAGTTGATTTAGAAAAGAATGCATATGTCTTTTATGGAGAAAAAATACTTTAATCTCTTAGTGACTAAAAGGAATACTTGAACAAATAGACATGGATGGGATAAATTCACATTGTAAGGTTGAAAAGTCTTCCCAAATACATCAACTTGATTCAATGCAATTCCAATAAAACTCCAGAAGGATTTTTTTTAGGAATTCAGAAAGCCTATTCTAAAAGATAAATTGAAAAATAAGAGTTCATGAATAAGTAAGTCAATATGGAAAAAGAAGAAGAAAAGCAAGGAGGACATGTCCTTTGAGAGAGGAAGATGTACTACAAAGAATAAAGAAAAACAGTGTTATTCTGGTATAACAGCAGGAAAATAAACAAATAGAATAAACTGTAAAACTCAAAAAACAAACAGTTGTACCTACAGGAATTATATGCACAACACATGGTATGAAAACAAACCAACAGGTATTTAAAAATTGACTCACTATATGGAAAAATTTATATTGCACTTTTAGCTGTCATTCTATGATACAATGAACCCCAAATGTATTGATGACTTAAACATTAAAGACAAGACTATGAATTAAATAGGAGTAAATGTTCAGGAATAACATTGTGACTTTGGGGCAAGGCAGGACTTCTAAAATAAGACCTCAAAATTACAAACAAAAGATTTCTTTTTAATGGATATATTTGACTACAACACTTTAAGGATATTGTGCCTGAAGGAAACCATATGTAACTAATGGATGGATAACAGATACAGATTGGGAGAACATATTTGCAGTCTGAAACTGATGAGAATGTGTTACCTGGAATATACAAGAAATTCCTGCAAATCAACCACACAAAAAAAGACATGGAACCTTATAGAAAAATGCAGAAAGGAAATGACAACTCACAGAAGGGAAACATGAAGTGATACTCAAGCTCAATCATAATCAGAAAAAGTCAAATTTCAATTGTGATAGCGAAGCCGGGCGCGGTGGCTCAAGCCTGTAATCCCAGCACTTAGGGAGGCTGAGACAGGAGAATCGTGAGTTCAAAGCCAGCCTCAGCAATGGCGAGGCACTAAGCAACTCAGTGAGACCCTGTCTCTACATAAAACACAAAATAGGGCTGGGGATGTGGCTCAGTGGTCGAGTACCTCTGAGTTCAATCCCCAGTACCACACACACACACAAAAAATTGTGATAGCACTCTTCATTCATAAGATTGGCGAAAGTTCTAAATTTGGATGATAATAAGTGTTGCCGAGGGTGTGGGAAATGAGAACTCCTCACACACTGCTGGTAAGACCATAGCCAGTATCCCAAAAGTGAAATTAAATATGTGCTAACTATGGCTCCTCCTGGTTGTATACCTCAGAGTAACACAAACTCGGGTCCATGAGGGGACATGTGTGAGTGCTGTTTGCTACAACCGAGAGCTGTAGGCATCCTAAGTATCCTTCATCACTGGAATGAATAAGAAAAAGAGATCAGTTCTGTGGAGTAAATAGGTAGGCAGTAGTTTAGGAGTCACAAATCTGACGTATCCTTAAGATGAATAAATCTTTTTTAAAAAGTAAGGAGTAGGAAGAGATCTAAAATGCATACATGCACAACACACATTATATTTTTCAATGTATATACTATATACCAATGTACTATAGTAAGTGTCTGTAACAGAAAGGGAAATATGAGCAGTGATGAAGGTAAGTGATCTATTAATTAAATGAAAGAAAACAAGAGAAGGCTTTGAGTGATCCCAGCCAAGAAAGAAAACACACACTGTAAAGGAACCCATTTTTTTGGTACTTGGAATTGAACCCAGAGGTGTCTACCACTGAACTATATCCACAGCCCTTTTTACTTTTCATTTTGAGGCAGGATTTCACTAAGTTGCTCAGAACCTTTCTAAGTGGCTGAGGCTGACCCTGAACTTGGTGATCCTCCTGCCTCAGCTTCTCAGGTCACTGGGATTATAGGTATGCACCACGCCCAGTAGGTCCTATTGGTTCCTGTGCTCATTGCGCTTGGCCCTGGCTGCTCTTCTTATGATAGCCTGAAGAGGGCTGCTTCTTCCCTTTTAAGGTCTGGTCAGCCACAGCCCACAACTCTTCTTTAATTCCTTGAAAGCATAGGGAAAAACCAATTTGAAAGGTAAAACCAAACTTGACCAAAGGCGCTGGAAAGTTTCCTAGAAAACAATAATAAACACCTTCTGAGGTCTAGAGAGCTCCTCCGCAGAGGAGTCCCTGACCTTGCTGGTCCCTTCCAGAATTCTTGGCTGCCTCAGTGGGCCAGAGGCTGCCAGTATTCTCCCCACACACAATGGTCTTGGGAGCAACCTGGAGCACGTCACATCTGAGGACCTTACCCTTCTCTCTTTTTGACACCAAGAATGCCTGTTCTCTTGGAATGTCCATTAACCTCTATCTCCAGCTCCTCCCCCCTATACCACCTCCCCTAAGAATGACTTTTCTTTATAGTTTAAAAGTATCTAGTAGGGCATGATAGAGCACCCGGTAATCTCAATGACCCAGGAGGCTGAGGCAGGAGGATTGCAAGTTCAACGACAGCCTGGGCAATTTAGTGAGACTTTGCCTCAAAATAAAATTAAAAGGGGGTGGGGACTGGGTAGGTAGTTCAGAAGTAGAATGTTTCTGGGTTCAGTCTCCAGTATTGAAAAGAGAAAGGTGGGAGGGAGGCAGGGGAAGAAAAATAAAAGAAAGTATTCATATTATTCCACACTGGCAGCCAGCAAGATTCATATAGCCAGAGGTGTGATCCCCCATCCACACCTATTTCAGTTGAAGATTGATGACCTATTTAGCCCAGAGACATCAGGAAGAGGGAGCTGGCTGCAAGAATCCAGGCAAGGGCAACCTTGATGCAGCCTGCCTCTGTGTGAGGTCAATATTCCCACATATACAACAGCCTTGTGTGTGTCCCTAAGAGCAAAGCATTCTTGGGGGACTCTAGAGTGACAGGCCACTCTTGGAATCTGAGCCTGTCCTATTAGCTCTCAACCTTCAGGCCCATGGCTGGATTCAGGGGTAAAACAACTTCTAACTTCACCTTCCAGTGTGCACCAGCAAGAATCTCTGCACATTTAGTGTTCTTTTAGTTGCAAGAGACAGAAAAGCAACTCAAACTGACTTTAACAAAAGTGAGAAGTGATTGGCTTATGTGATCTAAAGTCCAGAGATAGAGCTGGCCTCGGGAATTCCAGGGCCAATGAAACTAGGGAAAGCTTTTCAATCTCATTAAGTAAAGTCACAATTAGGTATTACTACACACCCACCACTGTGGCCAATGCTAAAAACAAACAACAACAACAAATATATATATATATGTATATAATTTGTATTATTCTAATGTAATAATATGACCATACCAAGGTTTGGCAAGGATTTAAAGTAACTGGAACTCTCATCCATTGCTTTGGAAAATAATTGGCACAGCTAATGTGTCAAAGATATTCACTCCATGATCCCGCAGTTCTTCTTATCATTATATATTCTATTTATGTGTGTGTGTGTGTGTGTGTGTGTGGTACTGGTAATTGTACCCAGGAGTGCTTTAACACTGAGCTACATTTTCAGCCCTTTTTAAAAAGTTTATTTGGTGACAAGCTCTCATTAAGTTCCTCAGGCTGGCCTTGAATTTGAGATTCTCTTGTCTCAGCCTCCCAAGTCACTGGGATTATAGGTGTGCAGCACTGAGCCTGGCTATTACATAACCTTTAGAAATGTCTGCTTATGTGTATAAGAACTCATGTACAACTTGTGTTACTAATAACCCCAAACTGGAAGGCACCCAAATGTCCATCAACAGTAAAATGGCTAATTACAGTCTATTCAATGGAATAGTATATAATTAATGAAAATAAATGGCTGACAACTGCACACAACATAGGAGAATGTTAAAACACAATACTGACCACTTCACACACATTAGTTTGGCTATTATATTTAAAACAAATAAATAAACAAAAACTAGAAAATAACAACTACTGACAAGGATATGGAGAAGGCATTGCTGGTGGGAATGTAAAATGGCACCATTGCTTAGGAAAAGGTAGATTATTTCTCAGAAAGTTAAACAGAATTACCATTTGATCCAGAAATCCCACTTCTGGACATACTCCAAAGGTTTGAAAGCATAGACTCAAACATACATGCTCCAATGTTCACAGCAACATTATTTACAATATCTAAAAGGTGGAAACTAAAAAAATAAAAAAAATAAAAAAAAAAAGATGGAAACTACTCAAATGTCCATCAACTGATGAAAGGATAAATGAAATGGTGATTATACATATGCATGTTCCAACATGGATTAGCCTTGAAAACATTATGCTAATGAAATAAAGACACAAAAGGACAGATCTTGTATGATTCCATTTACATGAGGTACACAGAATAGGCGAATTCATAGCAATCTAAAGTAGAATGGAGGTTGACAGGGGTGGAGAGGAGTGGGGAATAGGGAATTATTGTTTAACAAGCACAGAATTACTGTTTGGGAGGATGAAAAGGTCCTGGAAGTCATGTAGCTAAAAATGGTTTGAGTGGGATAAAGAAAATGTGGTATGTGTGTGTGTGTGTGTGTGTGTTTCACATATAATGAAATGCTATTCAGCTTTGAAAAGGAGATCTTATTATTTATGGCAACATGGATGAACCCGGAGGACTTCATACTAAGTGAAATAGGTCAAATGTATAAACACAAATATTCCACAACCTCACTTATATGTGGAATCTGAAATAGCCAAACTCATAGAAGCAGAGAGTAGAATCCTGGTTGCCAGGGACTTGGGGTGAGGGAATGGGAAGGGTTGGTCAAAGGGTTAGCAGTTTCAGAGTGCAAGTTGAATACATACGGAGATCTAAGGAACAGTGATGTTACTACAGTTAACAATACTGTATTAAAGACTTTAAATTTGCTAAGAGAGGAGATTGTTAAGTGTCCTTACCCCCTACACACACATACATACACACTAAGTTGTGGGCAGGGGATGCAGCTCAGTGGTAGAGTGCTTGCTTGGCATGGGTGAGGCCCTAAGTTTAATCCCAGTACTTCAAACAAAAAATAGTAGCAACAAAAAAACCCCACTAAACTATACACCTTAAATATGTACAATTTTAATCTTTCAATTATATGTCAATAAAGCTGAAAAAAGGTAGCTATGTAACTTTTTCCACAATAAAAAAAATCTTAGAAAAATACAATATTAAAGGAAAGGTGCAGGTCATAGGAGAATGTATATAGTATAATTTCTCACAAAAATTTTGGCCTAGAGATGTAGCTTAGTGCTAGAGCATTTGTCTAGCATTCAAGAGGCCCTGAGAACCATCCTCAGCACCACCAAAAAATAAATAAAATTCAAAAACACACAAACACACTATATTGAGAAGGAACACATCCACAGGCAGTAAAACTACAATGGAAACCTCACCATAGTGCAGATCACGGAACATCTAGCACAAAAGAAAGACTGATAGGAAGAGGTGTACAAGAGGATCCTGGGGCAGAGGTAATATTCTATTTCTTGGCCTGCCTATGGGTTTATTCATTCTATAACTAATTATTACACAGCACAAATTAGTTGTATGAACTGCACTATTCTTTGTTTCTGGTTTTAAGCATGGCCTCTCTTAGAGCTTCTTTAGTGGAGTAGGGGCAGGGGACTTTGAGCATTTCTTGCTCATTATGTCACTCTTCCTCATTGCCTCCTTATCTCTAATGGGTTCCCAGGAACACAGTTTCAAAAGCTGCAGTGCACCAGGTGTAGTGGCTCACACCTGTAATCCCAGCACTGTGGGAGGCTGAGACAGGAAAATCGCAAGTTCAAAGCCAGCCTCAGCAATGGCGAGGCGCTAAGCAACTCAGTGAGACTGTGTCTCTACATAAAACACAAAAAAATAGGGCTGGGGATGTGGCTCAGTGGTTGAGTACCACTGAGTTCAATCTCTAGTACCAAAAAAAAAAAAAAAAAAAAGCTGCTGCTGTGCAGTCCACCTCTTTTTCACTGAGGAGCAAGCTGTAGTTTGTGTAGGGCAACTCTGGGTAGGCTTCTGTTACCTTTCAAAGGTGGCTAAATCATCAGTTGGCTGTAATGAATACTGTGTGAACCAGTACCAAGGGGTTGAAGGCCCTGTCTCTCCTAGTTGCAATAAGCTGCCCTCTGTGTCCAGTGCTGAGCTGGGCACAGGCGGCTGAGGTTTTGCTCTTCCTCCCTGGAAGGGGCAGACAGTAACCCAGTAACTGATGCGTGAAGCCCATCACTGTCTGTGCTTCCTCCATTGGAAATCCTTTCCCTGCCCCTTTTCTGACCTTGGCAGGTCCTGTACCTGTCAGTTCTCAGCCTCAGCCAATTTCCTCAAGGGAGAGAGGTGGAAAGGGACAGCCTGACTTCCTGCCAGCCCCCATCTGAGCCCAGGCTTATCTCTTGAAGTCATCTGTCAGGAAACTGGGGAGTTACCTGTGTATCAGTCTTGGTGTATGCTTAAAGACCTTCCTTGGGTGAGAGAAGAAAGGGAATAGATGGTTTGAAAATACTATTATTTTCCCAGTACAGCTGGCTTTTCAAATGTCCTTTTAAGTAAGATGCCAGGTCTTCTTTTTTTTTTCTTTTTGGTGCTGGGGATTAAACTCAGGGGCACTCGACCACTGAGCCACATCCCCAGCCCTATTTTGTGTTTTATGTAGAGACAGGGTCTCACTGAGTTACTTAATGCCTCACCGTTGCTGAGGCTGGCTTTGAACTCGCAATTCTCCTGCCTCAGCCTCCCAAAGTGCTGGGATCACAGGCGTGCACCACTGTGCCTGGCCCAGGTCTTCTTTTAATCTCAGTTTCACGGGTGATAACCAAGGAGGTATGTGACTTGCCTCAGGTCACCAACAGAGTGAGGAGTGAATAACAGGTCTGTCTCACTCCAAAGCATGTGGCCATCAGATCCTGTCCAGAGCGATTAGGGCCAAGACTATGGTGTTCAAACAAGAATATATTCCTAACTCAGGAAGGACATTTGTGGGAGACTACCCTTTCCTTACCTGGGGAAAGGACTGGGGACTTGGCTGGAGGGTAGAGAAATGAAGCCTTCCTAGCCACAGGTGCTTTTCTAGAGGATGAATGCCTAGTCAGGGTGGGGAGAATCAAGAAAAAGGAAAAGGACATCACTGGTGGCTCTCTTGGAGAAGTGGAGCTATTCTGAGGTGGTGAGCATTTAGAGGTTAGACTCCTGGGCTTCAAGAAAAAACACCAGTACAAGGCTATCAGGAGCCATTTAGGCTGTGCTCTGGCACACACTAGATTTTTCAGGGTTGTAGGTGACTGGGGTGGTTTGTAACAGCTCCTAGTAGGGAGAACCTTGCAGACCGGCTTGGCACTGGAACATTTGATAACAGGGCACGAGCTCCCCCTTGTGTCAGTTTAGGAAGATGGCAACCCTGAACTTGAGCACTTTGGGAAATTCCTTCCTGTGTGGGGAACTGAAGGAGCACTTGCAGAGTGTTGGCTGGCCCTGCACTAGGTCATTCAAACCCACCATCCACCTTCGCAACAGCTGGTGGAAAAGTTTTCACCAGTGCTTGCCTCTGCTCTCAACCCTCAGGTACTAGCTAAACCTCACTTCCTGGCAGAAGTCCTGCTGACCCTGGCCTAGGTCCTCTGCCTTTGCCTTGTGCTTTTGTCAAGGTTATCTGTCTCTCTGACACTTTAGCCATCCTTTACTCTGATTCGTTTATTTAATCATCTGTATTTATCAATGGATCATTACTTTCTCAAGCCACATCCTGTCCTTTATATCCCTGGTAGAGATAAGGAGCTGAATAAATGTTTGTCAAATGAATGAATGATGAAAGAGAATTCCTCTTGAACACAGGGTGCTATCACAGCCTACGTGAATAGCCTGGAGTCAAACGGTGCCCAAGATGCCACTTGACGAGGAGAATCAACCTCGAAAGTGCAAGCACTTCCTCTTGGAAAGCCCCAATGACTACACAATATTCCTTCATATTTCTGCCATTCCCTCACTGATAAAATCTAGGGAGGGAAGAAACACTGAAGGAATTTTATGAGTGTCTGGTGTTAGGTCAGAGTGGCTGCATGCTTGGGTGTGGCTGTTGAAGTGGGGAAGAAGGTCCATCAGATAACATCACTCAGCAGATGAACCCTAAGAGTGCATCCAGTTGGCTTTTTGAACTCAGGGCCAAGATTCATGGGATCAGGGATTGTGTGGTCAACCTCTCAGTGTATTACCTTTTGTGGAGTTTTAAATAAGTGACCTTGCCCTTTTCCTGCCAGAGATTTCTCCTTGTTCATCATGGGCACATAGTGTTGGAAATGGTGGCAGTGACAGGAAAGCCCCTTTTGTACTCTCTCAGGGCACTTGGAAGACCTCTAACAGTTCATTTTTATAGATGAAAAAATTGAGACTCAAAAGCACAAAGCAAAGGCAGAAGACCTAGGCCAGGGTCAGCAGTGCAAAAAATGTGTACAAAGCTATTCATTTGGAGCATATTTATAATCTCTACAGAGGGAAAAACTTAAATGTTTATCAGTAGAGTACTGGGAAATAAATTATGGTATATCCATAAGTATATTATCATGTAGCCATAAAAAGAATAGCACAGTTCTAAATACACTGATGCAGAACAAACTTCAAGATACATTGCTAGGTGTAAAAAATGAGGTGAAGAGTAGGGTGCATGTTAGTATGGGGAGCATATATGCATGTGCAGGGAGAGAATTTGTATGTCTGCATTTGTGTAGAAAATCTCTAGAGAGACATCCAGAAAATGATAGTGCTGGTCCCCCAGGGAGGGCAACAGGGTACCTAAGAGATAGGATAGAAGAAAGTCTAAGTTGTTGCTGTTTTGAACTATTTGAATTTTGAATTATGTGTATATTATTTATCCAAAAAAGATGTAAGAGCATATATTTGGAACCACAGACTTGAACTGCTACCCCAGCTCTGCCACTTCCCAGCTACATGGCCATGGGCCAGTTATTGAGACTGTTTGTACACATTTTTTTTCTTTTCTTTTTTTGCATATGTCATACTGGGATTGAATTGAACCCAGGGCACATTACCACTGAACTACTTTCCAGCCCCCCTCCCTTTTTTGTTTTGAGACAGGGTCTCCTTAAATTGCTCAGGCTGGCCTCAAACTTTATAATCTTCCTGCCTCAGACTCCTAAATCTCTGGGATTACAGGTGTGTGCCACTGTGCCTGGCTCTTACACTTATTATTTTGCACATGTGTATATATGTCTGGACCAAAGCCTCTTAAGTTCTATACCTTGCTTGTTTGCTCATTTATTTGGTCATTCATTCATATAGGCCCTGTAGACACAGTTGGATAGTACCAGGTCCCCTCTCTGGAAGAATATGGCATTGGGAGAGATGGTGGGGGCAAATGTGAAAGGGTCTGACCTTCCTAAGATCCCAGATGGATCCTGGGGCTCATGTAGACCGCACTCTTCCTTATACTGCACTGTACCCTTCCCAGGTTTTCTGTCCTGTATGTCAACATTTGGTTAGCTTCTAAAAGTCCCTTTTGGAGACACTGGGGACTGGAGAGAGTGGGAGCACTCTCTTATGGATCTCTGCAGGCATAGTGTGGGAGGGCCCAGAATCACTTGCCCTTCTTGGGTCCTTCCTATGTTGAGGAGGGTAACCTGGGGACCCCTCCTGTTCCTAAGATGCTAAAAGCAAAGGTGAAAAGTCTTCCTTAATCCTGCTTCCCCCTACTAGAGAGTAGAGGCCCAATTTGAAGGTAGGTATCCTGTGCCCTCAGCTTTAGGGTGTGAAATAAAAAAAGAGAGAGAGAGATGGAGTCAGGGATGGGAATTGTAGAATAAAAAGGAAAATAGAGGAGCCGGGCGCGGTGGCTCAAGCCTGTAATCCCAGCACTTAGGGAGGCTGAGGCAGGAGAACCGTGAGTTCAAAGCCAGCCTCAGCAACGGCGAGGCGCTAAGCAACTCAGTGAGACTCTGTCTCTACATAAAACACAAAATAGGGCTGGGGATGTGGCTCAGTGGTCGAGTGCCCCTGAGTTCAATCTCCAGTACCAAAAAAAAAAAAAAAATGAAAATAGAGGGAAGATAAGAGAGGAAAAATGGGTCCACAAAATCGTCAGGAGACTATCCCTAGAGGAAATAACAAAGATAATTTTTCCAGCATGCTCTACAGTCAGAGACCTCTGTGAGTTCCCACACACTCCTGCCCTCAACCCCCTTTGCCACTAAGACAGTGATGCTCAAACCAGCACCAAGGTAAGTGGGACTTAAACCAGCCAAGGTGGGCAGAGCCCACCCTTGAAGAGAATCTACCCTGCAGTTCTACCTCCCCATTTGGGAAAGAAGATAAGTTGGACTTTTTAAGCCTTTGCTTCTGATCAGCCCCAGGACAGACAATGCCCCAGGCTGTAATCCAGATCCTGGTTCTTTTCCAGATCCAGCCAGCCAATCTGTTAGCCAAAGACATGGTCATACTAAATACATCTATCTGTTACATGAATTGGGGCTCCTGAGTTCTGAAACCAAAGTGCTTCTGAGACTGTCCTGGACTTTCATGTGAGAAAGATAATCAGGCTTCAGCTTGTATGGCCAGAGGCACAAGGGAGAGTGTAGGGTGGAGGTTAGCCTGGTACTGGGGGCTTCTATAAGTGAAGGGTGTGGCACTCAGTCTCTGGGATGGCTTCTAGTGACACTTGCTTCTTGTCCCCTTGTAGAATTACCTTCCCTTGAATATGGGCTGTCCCTACAGACTCAATGCTAAAACACAGAATAGGACAAAAGTGATGGATTATTACTTTGGAGATAGGTTACAAGAAGATATGACTTCCATCATGCTTACTCACTCAGGCTGCCTTGCATACTTGCTCTGATGAAGCCAGCGGCCACCTTGTGCACTATGTAGAGGCTGACATGGCAGGGACTGAGGGAGGCTACCAGCTCACAGCCAGTAAGAAACTGGGGCCCTCAGTCCAATAGCCCTTAAGGAAATGAATCCTGCCAGCAATCACATAAATAAACTTGAAGGCAGATCCCTCCCCAGTCCAGCCTTAGGATAAGACTGCAGCTTCAGGTGATGCCTTGATTATATCCCTGAGAGACCTGCACGAAGAAGCACCCAGCTAAGCTACCCCAAGATTTCTGACTCTCAGAAATCATGATAAAATAAATGTTTGCTGTTTTAAGCTGCTATATTTTAGTGTGATTTGTTGTTCAACAGTAGATAGCAAATACAAGGGAGAGTTCCTTTTCTAAATTATTGGGAAGGCTGGCTGAGACCAAATCTCTATTACTAGGAGTCTTTCCCAGTTGCTTAGGAAAATCCTTATTGTGACCTCACTTACCCAGGAGTTTGATACATAGAATTGCCCTTGAAAAGCTGCTGAATAGCAAACTAGCAGCTGTGAAATACAGCACCTTCCCATATGACTTTTGGGTTGTGGCCCACATTTTAAACCACCCTTGTTTTCTGCACTTCTGTAAATGATATATAATATGTCCCACTGTTGGTCACCTAAACCTGTCAGTTTGGGTCACTCTTCAGGGCAAATTCCCCATCTTGTTAAGGCTTCTCTCCAGAGACCTCCAAAAGGAGTTTCTTTCATGCCATATAACCTATATTTTCAATTAGAGCATACCCAATCTGTTCTCTAAAACTATGGAATCATTCCAGAATCTTCATGTAATATGGTGGTTGACAAGTGGACAAAAGTTTAATTTTATGGCTTGTATCCTTGGTACTCAGCATAATGCCTGGTGCATAATAGACATTCGGGAAGTATTTGTTAAATCACAAGTTTATTTAAAATGCTCCAGACAAGGCAAAGCTGAGCATATGGGAAGGAAGTGGGAAAAAGAGGATAGAGGATAGCTGAGTACATGGAAGGCCTGGGACTCCCCATGCCAGGAGCAGAAATGAGCAAATCCTGAGAGACCTCCTCATCAGACCCCTTTAAGTCTGTAGCTACCTTGGTAGTGAGAAGCTACAAGCTTTTCTACAAGTGATACCAACTTTTACAACATCCTGCACCATATTATTATCCTTACATTTTTATATCATATGATCATAATTTTACTGATAAACAGGCACAGAAAGGTAAGTTAACTTACCCAAGACCAGACAATACCCAGGTAGCAGAGTTAGGAGTTCAATTGTTAACTGAAGTCTGAAGCTTTCCAGAGCTTCTCCCACCATGAAAGGAGAGAGCTCCCCATGCTCAAGAGCAGCAGAAAGAGGCCACTGCAGACACTCCTGGAAAATATCCCATGAATGCAGGTGGAAATGGCTAAGGAAATACCTTATGTATCATTTAGGGCTTAGTTACAAACCACAGAGACCACCTAGCTAAACATAAAGAGATTTGCTACCATGCATCAAGTGATATTTCATGCTCTATTTCTCTCCCCAGCTAACTGAGCTCTGAAACCAGGCCTTGCACAGGTATATATATTTTAGTGCAATGTGAAAGTCACATCTGGCATCAAAGTTTCAAGGAAGTCTGGGAAATGTTTTTAGCTTTGTAGCCCTAGTAAGAACAGGGACACACACTAGGAGGAAGTTGGATGAATGCTGAATGGGCTAATTCACAGTACTGGCTACAGTCTCTACTGATGGTGGGGGTTCCACTCTCTATCTTCCTTCCCAGAAATTCCATGAACTCAACCCAGCTAGCCCACATACACACATCAATCTTCCCCAACTCCAGACTGACAGTCTTAGGGAGGAAGAATCCTCTCTATCCTGCCCACTGCAGAGATGTCCTATTGGTTCTGGTCAAATATAGTCTTAGTTTCCAGGTAGAACAAGTGTCCAGTGATTTTCATTTTGCCTGACCTTGAAATGCCAAGGTCAGGCTGGTGAGTGTGCAGTCATTGTGAACCACATTCCTATCTAGTCTCATTAAAATTCTGTCCTCACACGACAGACCCTGGTTGGGAAGGCATCAAAGGGGGGAATCTTGGCTCATTGCTGCTCAGAGAGACCCCTTCAACACTAGCCAGCTTTAGAGATTCTCAGTCTTCAGTTTTTTCCATCTTGTCCCCTGGTATTCTGCTGCTGCTGCTGTGTCCCTACACTCCCATTGCCCCAAGAGGACCTCGATTCCTGTAGATGGTAGAAGAAGCCCAGTGACAACCATTTACTAAGTACCACTCTGACCTCAGCTTTGAGACAGGCATTGAGACAAAATTGGTTATGACTCAGGTGGCTTCTGGGGGTGCATAGTGTCATAGGAAAAGACAAGTAAACGAGCAGTCAAAACTGCAGGCTGAGTATGATGAGAGAAGAATGTCCCAGGGCCATTTGGGAGCCAAGAAGAATGCCTAGTTCTACCTCAAGGCAAGGAAGCTTTCTGAGAGTGTTTTAGACAGCTTTTTCACTGCTGTGACTAAAAGATCCAACCAGAACAATTGTGGAGGAGGAAAAGTTTATTTGGGGGCTCATAGTTTCAGAGGTTTCAGTCCATAGGCAGCCGGCTCCATTCCTTAGGGCTCAAGGTGAGGCTGAACATCATGGTGGAAGAGTGTGGTAGAGGGTAGCAACTCAGGATCATCAGAAAGCAGAGAGAGAGAGAGAGACTTCACTGGCTAGATACAAAAATATACACCCCAAAGGCAAGCCTCTAATGGCATGCCTCCTCCAGCCACATCCTACCTGTTTTCAGTCACTACTCGATTAATCCCATCAGGGGCTTAATTCACTGATTAGGTTAAGGCTCTCATAACCCAATAATTTCACCTCTAAACCTCCCTGCATTGTCTCACACATGAACTTTGGGGGGTCAGCTCACATCTAAACCATAACAGAAAGGATGACCAAGATTAATTCTTTGTCCTCATTAAAGAGGAGAAGGCATTCTGGAGAGAGGAAATGCCACATGCTTGGCCAAGGGGGCACGAGAGAGCACAGAGCACCCAGGGCTGCATGCTCTTTCATAGAAAGGGAACTCCAGGTGTGAGAGGGAGACAGGGGCCACTGAAGAGGTTTTATCTTTACTGACACAGAAAGACATCCAAGAGAAGGTGGGAGAGTGTGTAAGGTGGGATCCCTTTGTATTGATGTCACACAGAGACCCACATCTGTACATGCCTGCATGTGACGGTCTCCGAAGTGACTAAAAGAACACACATAAAGTCAACAACTGGTACATTTGGGGAGGCAAACTGGACAAGGAAGGAGAGGAGAGAAGGCAGAGGAGGAAAAGCAGTGTGTCCCTTTTGACTCCGTGTCACTTTGTACTACGTGCATTTGCATGCTTTAGAGCACTGACACATTAAAGTAATTTAATGAAGGAAGTGATGTAGTCACTTGCCTTACAGAAAAATATCCCCTTCAGAGGATTTGTGGAACAATTGGAATGTGGGCTGGATATGAGATGCTATTAAAGAATTACTATTAATCTTACACATATGAAAAGGTTCTTGGCTTTTAGAAGCAAGTATTCTGATATTTGGCATAAAAGAGTGAGATTCAACTGAAGCTAGACCCCATGTATTTACCTTTCCTGCTGCTATAGAGTTTCTCCCACTGTGCTCTGTGGCCTGGAAAAGCCACCATGGCCATGTGACTTCAGGCCTGGAGTTTGTGGGGCATAGATCAGATGAAAGGGCAGGCTATGGTTTGTGAGGGATTCTAGGCTGCATAGAGAAGAACAGAAAGCCAGGAAACTCCCAACTGTAGCAAACAGCTCTATGTGCACGTGCTTCCTAGATGAACACCCTTCCTATTTGAGAGGAACCTCTCAGTGTGTCTTGGAAGGAGGTAGAATCTCATCTGCCATTACAAGAAGCAAAGGGCCCAAAGTCTCCTCTTTCCATCCGACCATCAGCAGCCTGTGAACCCATGACCCAAGACTAGCAAATGATTGCTCCTCTCCAAGATGACTCAAAGACACAAGAACAGCTAAGATGATTATTCAAGCCGGGCTCGGCGCTGCATGCCTGTAATCCCAGCACTTTGGGAGACTGAGACAGGAGAATCCTTAGTTCAAAGCCAGCCTGAGCAACGGAGAGGCGCTAAGCAACTCCACGAGACCCTGTCTCTACATAATAACACAAAATAGGGCTGGGGATGTAGCTCAGCGGTCAAGTGCCCCTGAGTTCAATCTCCAGTACCAAAAAAAATAAAAAAGAACTGGGATAGAGATGAAAGGAGAATTCAGAAGATTCAGACCTCCTTAATCCCCAGGTATCTCTGAGACCCCCTTACAAGCTAAAGCAACCCCCCTTGTTTAATTACACTTCTCTCTTTTCTGATGATCCAGTGGTTATTTTTGGAGCTGCCTTGTAAGAGAACACCATTTATCCTCAAGCCTCACCCTCCTACCCAACATTTTCTTCAGATATGTCAAATCCCAGGGTGCTAACTGAAAAGCAAACCTAGGATGGAAAGGCTTCCATATCAAAACAATTCAGGACTTGAAATCTGGGGAACAAGAGGGTGTCCCACCAAGGAAAAAGTGGTAAGTTTTAGTTTTGGTTGAATTTAATACGCAGGACCACTTAGTAAATGTTCCCCATGGAGCAGCTGGGGGTGGTTTTGTTTGAAGGATCAAATAACTGGCAGAAACCTGGGCTCCCTAAGAGCTTGGGATGTAATTCAGTGGCAGACCACTTGCCTAGCATGAGGCTCCAACACAGCAAAACAAACAAAACATTTGTACAACAGCTCAGAGTAAAACACCAATTTCTCAGTTTTTGACAAATGATCTTATATCATTAAATTCAACCTGATCTAAAGTTACAATGTCAGAAATAATAAAACCTGAAGGGGGTATAAAGATTTCTAAGGAAGTTGGATGCAGTATCCACATACCTGTAATCCCAGCTGCTAGGGAGGCTGAAGCAAAGCAGGAGGAACACAAGCTTGATGCCAATCTAAGCAATTTAAGGAGACCATGTCTCAAAAATAAAAAAATGAAAGGAGCTGGAGATGTAGCTCAGTGGTAGAGTACTTGCCTTACAAGGCCATGGGTTCAATACCCTATGTTGCCAAAACAACAACACAAAAACTTGTAAAGATAGGAGTATTTAAGAGGATTTGTCATGTGTCATGTGACCATCCAGCCATTATGTCCCTAGAAATGGCCCCAGAAGTCATTTTCTTTTGGGAAAAAACAAAAACAAAAACAACTTGAAAAATACTTTGGTCAAGGCAATGATAGAATCACTAAAAAAATGTCAGGAGAATTGGGAGACTGAGACAGGAGGACTGCAAAGCCAGCCCATGCAACTTAGTGAGACTCAGTCCCAAAATTTAAAAAAAAAAAAAATTAAAAGGGCTGGGGGTATAGGTCAGTTTTAGAGCACCGTTGGGTTCGATCCCCAGTACAGGGTGGGGGTGGGGGAAGGTTTAGGAGACTTCCTTTTAGACTAGGTGTTTGGGGCAAAGAAACAGAAAGAAAAAATATAAAGAAGAATCTTTGGGAATGGGCATAATATATGAGAATATTTCTGTCATATAAAAATGATCACCCAAATCTTCCACTTACTTGAAAGATTTTTAATAATCAGATGAACAAGAGAACTCACTGGATTTCAGTAGTCTCTTTCTCCAGGCACTGTAGAACATGCTCTAATATTTCTATGCAAATGACGGCCAAGTTCAAGGTGAAAGGTGAAGCTATGCATCAACTTCACATCAACTCCAAATTCTGTTTCCTACAGGTTCTTTGTATGCACTCTGCTTCTTTAAGAAGATTATGTCAGAACAACTTTGCTGGCTATATCCCCTTACTTGCTGACCTACCTCCAAGGACCATAAATGAAGGCAGTCAGGTAGGAAGGTTTGGCTCTCTGAGAAGGAGCATTCAGGCTGAATTAGCTCTTTTCCAGGATTCCCTGCTGACCTGAGCACGTGAGTGAAG
The DNA here is from genome assembly GCA_028644305.1 of Xerus rutilus. NCBI lineage: Eukaryota > Metazoa > Chordata > Mammalia > Rodentia > Sciuridae > Xerus > Xerus rutilus. The sequence goes on from CM053404.1 coordinate 24,234,638, forward strand.
AGGAAGCTCAGAGCATTGCTGCAGAGGAGCAGCTAAGGAACAAGTAAGTAATCAGGGGCACCTGAAGTCTCTCACACGCTGGCACTTGCCCTGGTCCTTCAGGTATGCTGGGCTGGGCCAAGTGTGAGAGAGCTCAGTGAGGGGTGGGAGAAAAGCTGGCAGATTCCGTTTGGGTCCTCGGGGCTGTCACTTCTGTAGTAGGGCAACGCCTTTCCTACATTTTCTTGGAGCCCCATAGGTACCAGGACATGGATGGGACCAGAGAGGAAGCTTGGGTTTTGCTTTATGTTCACTCGACAGCCACAGGAAGGTTCTCCTTTCTTCTTCCAGGTTCTCGCCTTGGAATTGTGCACCTCTCTCCTCCCACCCCGGTGAAGGCCCAAAGCTAAATCCCAACTCCCTCCATGGACCAGGCTCCCTCCATAGCTTCCAAGCCTTACCTTTCTGCTGCGGGGCGGGCTGGGATCTGGGTGCAGCGGCTGGGTGCCTGGTCAGCGTCGGCAGCGCTGCGCTTCAGTCTCTGTCCCGCCACCCGCACAAGCGAACCCTCTGCTGCTGGGGGCCTAGGTTGAGCTAGGAAGGGCCTGGGCACTGCCCTCGGGACCCTGGGGCAGCCTCCACACAGTCACTGCGTTCGCCACAATTTCTGCGGGCAGGGAGAATCTTGGAGCCCAAGGGAAAAAACGGCGCGGCTCACTTGCCCGCCCCTATTGAAGCCGCGATGGTCCAACGATCCTGAGACCCAGGTCCGCGTTTTGGGTCCAGGAAGGGATGAAGTTCATCGACACATTAGATCGCAGACTTCGCTGAGGCCTGAGCAATGTCCTGGAGACTCCTGGAGCAGAACGAAGGAGACGCCTCTCAGGCCGCCTTCTCTCTGGCCGCCCTCGCAGCCTGGGAGAGGGCCGCCGGGCTGGATTCGCTCACAGCTGGGCTCTCTAGGGTCCACTTGGCCGGAGCCTGGAGACCCACTCCTGGGTAAAGAGCCAGGTTTGGAGATTTCCCCAGCGCACTTTGTGTCCCACCACACCTGGCCCACCGCGTCCTAGTACGAGGAGTTTGGGAACTGATCTGACCCAAGAGGATGCCATCAGGCAGCATTTTTTTTTCTGGGTCAGCCTACCTCCACAACACCCCTAGAGGAATAGGTTTAAGAGATAGTGGTGCAAAGTGTCTCTTTCCTCGGAACCCGCGAGTATTCAGACTCCGGATCCTTCGAACCTGGGCAGGCTTCAAAATAAGAGCAGTGTCCCTGGTCACATTTCTGGTGAATTGCAAACTGGCATGGAGTGCTTCCTAGTGTCCTGTTGTCCTAGTGTCCTAGCTTCCCTGTTGTCTGGGGGTCCTGATGGCCTCTGTGATAGGATGTTTCTGGACTTTTCCCTAACCATCCTTCCTGAGTATTTCTGCCAGCTCACAAGAGGCCTGGGCACAAATAGGCCTGAGATTCCCACAGGCCGGCAGGCAGTGTGTCTCAGTCCTGGGCTGTTTCCAGCGAATGGCATCCTAAGGCATTCCCATTCAGGTGCCCTTTTGCAGGCAGGAGTTCTTTGGAGCCCTGGGAGCCCCTGTGTTTGGCTACAGTAGGCAGTGACACACTGTGACAAGAAAGGAAGCTGGAATTTTGTGTAGAGGGGACAATAGAATCCAACCCAGGGTGGAATTCTTGGGGTTCTGTTCAGTTGTGCAACTAAAGACCCCACGTCTTTGGAAGATCTTCTCTTTGGCTCAGCCTACCTATTTCTCACACACCCCAGCCCGCTCTTCACCTTTTCTATGCTAGAGGAGAAGCCACTCCACTAGGTTGGCTGGTGTGCAGGTACTGGAAACTTTGGGGCTTCTGTGGGGTTAATAAACCTCCTCCTCACCTTTTCTCCTGCCCACCTCCCCCTACAGAATTCACTCCAGGGTAGCAATCTTTCCATCCCTGTGCTGATCCATCAGGAAGAGCGTAACCTTGGGCCTGGGACTGGAAAGGGTTAGAAGTTGAAGTCTGTGGTTGTGAAACCATCTGTTCTCAAAATGGGAACAGGTGAGTGAGCACATGTGAACTCAGTTTTCCCTGGGCTAGAGGTAAATAGTGAGAGTACACAGTTCCCACCATTTGCAATCAATGATTCCTTTTTTTTAAATAAGGGGGTAAATGTGTAGACAATGGAGCACAACTGTCTCCATGAGTGGACAATCAGGTCAGTCTGAGAGACAGAGCTGCAGGGTGTACCTGTGCACAAGTATGCGTGGAGAGGTATATTCGTGGTGGCCCCACTCCTGTCAGGCACTGGACCCTCTAGGGATGCGTGGCTCTTCCCTAAGGTCTCTTCCCTCAGGTGTCTGTCCATTGCCTCTGGCAATCAGTTCTCACCACACTCCTGCCCCATGATTAGTTGGACACCTGTGAATCTAATCTGCTCCCTACTTCAAGAAGGGCCTGGACCTAGGACACCTAAATACATTATAGCCTACCTTTGAAGCATTGTGGAGCAAGACTGCCAAACAGGAAAGCAGCCACTGGACTTCTCCTGGAAATCAAAGGTTTGGAAATGAGTTGGGGAAGGGCAGAGCACTTGAAGGTTATGTGATCCACCTCTGCACCCCACCCACTCCAACTAGCCCCAAGTATAGAAAACCCAGGTCTCACCACCCTAGGGCACTCTTCCTCATTCCTGGAGTAACTTCCAAGAGCCAAGCACTTTTACCTGAGTTATCTCCTTAATCCCCTTGGTAATCTAGAGGAGGGTTAGCCCTATAATATGAACAAGGAAATTGCAAACTCCTAAAACTTAATTAACTTGCCTGAGGTTAGACAGCAGAGAAACTAGGTTCAACACCTAGGCTGATGTCCAAAGACACTTAAACAGCTGCCTGGGAATGTAAGAGGGCTTTATAAAGACAGCAGGTGCAGGAGAGGGAACCCGGATCAGAGGGGCCATGCAGGTAACAGGCAAAATAGCAGTAGGACGTAAGCTATCAATAGGAAGTGGTGAGGCCCATAGCATGCTGAAAAGTGCATTTTAAAAACATTCTATCAGGGGCTTGTAGCTCAGTGGTAGATCCCTTGCCTAGCATGTGTGAGACCCTAGGTTTGATTCTCAGCACTGCAAAATCAATCAGTCCTATTAGAAGGGTTATCAATTGTGTCTCTACTTTTTTCATTTTTCATAAAATGGGGGAGAAGGGAACCCTGAACAAACAGGCAATGGCTGTAGGCCACTTTTAGCAGGTTGCTTTGACACCTAGGATTAGAACTCAGAGTGGGGATGGTAGCTCAAGGCCTGGATGCTGGCAGAAGCATCAGCATTAAGAAGCTTGTTCTACATGCAGAGTTTTAGGCCCCACCCCAGATCTCATGCATGAGTCTTTTAACAGGATCCCTGTTGATTCAAGCACACATTAAAGTCTGAAACACTGTCAGGGGCTATTTGTGAGTTAATGAATATACTTTTCATTGTATATAGAAGAACTTCCTAGGGACCCCTCTCCACCTCCACCTCCTCAACCATCCTGAGAAGGAAGAGAAAAAGAGAAGGCCAGTATCTTTTTTAGTATTTTGATTGAATCCACTCACTAAAAGATTACCAAAGAAACTTCAGTAAGTCTCTGACCTTTCAAGTCTCAGCTTCCTACCCACCCCAGCCCACTCTTCACCAGAGCAGCCTCCCCCACCTACAGGCTTTTGACTGAGGAGATGGAAAAGGAGAGGAAGGATTTTCCAACTTGGTTCTCCATTCCTTTGTCTAATAAAGTGTGATTCATTTGCTTCTATTTTTAACTTTCTGCTACTTTAAGTCCTCCCATCCCAGCTGATCCAGAGGAGGGAGGGAAAAGGGTGGAAGGAGGCAGGCCTGGCTGGGAAGGCCCAGAAGTGTTGGAGAGAAGGAGGTGGACTCACAGGCCTGGCAAAGTGAGGCCTGGAAGTTAGAAGTGTGTAGGGTTCAGGGTTGTCCAGAAGACTGCATTGAACTGGAAGTGAGTTTCCCAGAGCTCTAGAGGGTAAACACTTGGCTCACCACTGGATTGAATGAGAGCTCCCTCCACAAAGCCAAACCCTGACAGAAGATGGGTGGGGTCTCACCTCCAATACTCCCAAATCCACAGCATCCCTTCTCAAAGACCCAGTCTAGGGTTAGACTGGTAGATCAGAATGCTAGCCCCAGTTAGTACTCTTAGGCAAATTGCAGAAACGTCTCTGAACTTCAATTTCCCTTGCGTGTTAAAGTAGGAATAAAAATACCAGCTGCGGCTGGGCGTGGTGGCACATGCCTGTAATCCCAGCACTTTGGGAGGCTGAGACAGGAGAATCGCGAGTTTAAAGCCAGCCTCATCAACGGGGAGGCGCTGAGCAACTCAGTGAGACCTTGTCTCTACATAAAACACAAAATAGGGTTGGGGATGTGGCTCAGTGGTCTAGTACTCCTGCGTTCAATCCCCGGTACCAAAAACAAAAAAACAAAAAACAAAAACCCCAGCTGCCTAATAGAGTGATGGTTAGAAATGGATAGAATTTTTAAAGTCTAGCTCAGTGCCTGGCACACAACGAGCGCTAAGTAATATTGCTTATTAGTATTTTCCGCCCGCGCCAATAGCAGCCAACCCTGTGCTCCAAAGGGCGACGCGACAGCCCAAGCTCCCTGGCCTCTCTACGCGAGGCCCCTAGAGGGCGCCCGGAACTCACTTGTCCGGGTTTTCTGCGCGGTGGCCTAGTCCGGCTCCCATTTGTGCGCGGGGCCGCTTAGCTGCCAGCACTGCCTCCAGTCTTTGGGTCCTGCGGCTACACCTTCACTCAGCAACCGAAGAAATATAAGCTCTGGGACCACAGGACGGAAACCTGGGGGGGCGTGACAGCTCCCAGCAAAGCCTCCCCTTCTGAGGCACACAACTGTGGTGTCCTCGCACCCCCACCTTCCCCTACACCACTCCTAACCTTCTCACACAAGGAGGCCGGATTTCCTCGGGCTTCGAAGAGGGAGCAGTGGCCACTGGACCTTCAGATGGTTGCTGGGTGTCCCCAAGCCCAGCCAACGACCCATGGAGTCGGTTGGGGCAAGAGCTGCAGGACCAGAAGCTGAAGTGTGGGTGGAGGATGTTCCCACCCCCAGGCCCTCCAGGAGCCCAGTTAGACCCTCTCCATCAGGGCTGGGAGAGGAGGGGAGGAGGATGTAAGGAGGGGTACCCATGGGGTAACCGCCAACAGGAACTGGCTGGGTAGTGGCAGGCAGTGACAGGTGTGAGCTTGTGAGAGGTAACTACAAGCTCCAGCAGTGAAGATTGTGTGTGCACTTGTATGTGCCTGGCACCACACACCTGTAGCTCTCCTCCTGTAATATTGGATACTCTGGCTGTTGCATACTTGGAGTATGTGAGGTTGTACACAGCAATGTGGGGAGATGTTTGTACCCACCTTTCGGCACAACTGGGGTACCCCAGGCTCTCTGCACTCACCTTTATCATTCATCATTCTACCCTAACCATGGCAAACTCAACCTACCCAGTCTGCTCTGAGCTTTTTGGAAACCCCAGCCTGTTCCATCTATCCAGAGGAAGATGCAGGAGGGTGGCCTGAAGGCGTCCATGGGTCAATCAGGCCAGTGCTGAACTGGAGCCAGAAGTTAAAGGACCTATTTTGAGCCAAGTTGGGAAAGTGGAGGCAGCTCCCTGCCGGTTGTTGGGGCCTGGCCTATCTGTGGGATTCAAAACCGAGCTGAATGGGGACAGATTGTATGGAAGCCCTAGGAGTGTGTGGAAGTGGATATGAAGGGAGGAGGAGGAGCACAGCTTGAGGGAGAGGGTCTCTCCTAGCATCTGAGCTGAGGGGCCCACAGGGTAGCCCTGGGGCCACAGCCTCTCAGTTGTCCACAGCATGGCCACCGAAGTCCCACGAGCCTGCAACCTATTTTGCCCACTTGCATGTCACATATAACAAACAGGGCACCCCTCTTAATCTGGGACTGATGGCAAACCCCACACCTGCTACCACACTAGGGGAGTCACCAGGCAGGCAGGCAGGCAGTATTCAGGCAGTGCCTACCCCCACCCCCCAAGCACAGATCTGGTGACACAAAGCCTCTATTATAGTCAACAGGTTGAGCCAGATTTTTTGTGTGCCACCCACTTCACAGCACAGAGCCTCTGGGACCCCAGCTTTGCCTGGGTTCTTAGGGCGGCAGATCACCATCCACTGAACCTCGAGGTTGGGCTGCTCCAGGTCTGAGCCGCTGCTCAGAACTCACTGGCTGCCGGCATTTGGTCAGGGCAGTAGCCTCATTCAAGACAAGGAAGAAAACGGGTCTCTCTGCCCAGACAGGTTTGTTAATTCTTCTTTTCCTTTCCCAGCACCTCATCATATAATTATTCAGATGATTTATTTATTTTCTATTTTTGATCAAAGACCTACCATTTCCGATAGGCACCGTGAAAGGCCAGGCATTTCGAGCTTTCTACTTGGAGCAGTTGACCTTGACTCTGACCCTTGAAGCCCCTCGGTTCCGGTTTCCGCTGCACTCCGGACACAATGTTTAAGTAAAGCTCCTTCTGAACTCCCAGACCCAGCCAGCGTCCCCACCTTTTTCCGATGCAGCAGCGCTCGGCTGACGCGGGATTCACTGAAATTCGGTCCCAACGAATTCTGGCGGAGAGCGAGGAGTCTTGCGCGGTCCCTAGGCGCCAAGAATTCCAACGCCTCCGGGAGTCTGACACCTCCCGGAGGCCTCGCCCAGGGTCCAGTATCAGCGGGGTCCTGGAAGAACGCCTCATCCAGGACCGCAGGCGGCAAAGAAAACGGTGGGAGCAGGCAGGCAGGTATCTAGGTAGCTCCGGGGCTGCCCGCCCTGACCGTCGCGGGTCCTATTGCCTGGGATGAACCCGACATGCAAAATGTCTGTTTTTGCTCCAGTCCTGGGCGAGCTGGGCAGAGTCAGAGAGGAGGGGGCTAGAAGTTCCAGGCCTAGATCTGCCTAAGCAGTTATGAATATTAGGCTGTTTGTGAAGATGAGGGGTGGTGCCCAACTTTGCTCGCTTTGTCTCAAAGAGAAGGTGAGAATGGCGGTGAAAAGCACGGGTTTTGGAGCCTGCTGGGGGTGTTGTGTTTAGGCCGGCAGTTGCTCCCCACCTCTACCCCCAGCTTCTCCTGGGTTGGACAGTCTGTGGCCAAGAAACATCTGGGGAACTCCAGATACAACAGCTTTTGGGAGGTGGTCTCTGGAATTGCGGTCCAATCTTCCCTGGGGTCTGGCAGCTCTGGGATGGCTCTGGGATGGCTCTGGGATCTTACTGCGGGAGACACTCGATCCGAAAGACGTAAATGAAGGAAAGAAACGGCATTCTGTGAAGAAGGCATGGGCTTGGTGGCTCTAGTCATGCCGCGAGTAGAGAACACAGCCAGATCTACCCAAGGAAAATTTTGTGGTTCTGGGAGGCCATTTCCGGATTTTGTACCACTTTGTGCTGAGCATTGCAGCGGGGTAAGTTCTGGAGATCCGCTACAGCCCCAGAACTGCAGCCAGACCCCACCACCACCACTGATACACAGTTTGCCAGAGTGAATCCTAAACACCCAGCAAGTCTGAAAGCTGGCCAAATTCTTTAGACCCAGAACCCTCCTTTGCTGAAATCCAAGGAGGTGCATGGATGTGGGTGTAGATGAACAAACCTATGCCCCACCCAACCAAGACTTCCCCTTGGGCTTCTTTGGGAGGGAGATTGTTGTGCTTGTTGTCCCTGTATTGCAACCCTCCCGGCTGCCAGGGCAGGGATGTGAGACAGTGACTCTGATGGTTTTGGTGGCTCGTTCCCTCCATCTTCAGTCACAGTGCACACAGCTCTGCAGTCCTGCCCATGCCCTCATAACCTCTACTCACAGCTGCAAAATTTTCTCACTTTCCTATCCCAAAGAAAAAGTCTCTTATCCCCCTACTTCAACAGTCCCTAGGCTAATGAGTTCCCCAGACACACCACTACTCATCTTCTCCAGAGAAATAGATCCAAGTTAATTATTTGCAATTGGTCTGGTAGGTCAGGGACTAAACAATACGGGGAGGGGGTTCTGTGACTGATGTTCTGATCAGAGGGATCTGGGGCTCCCTGGAGGTCCTCAGAAAGACACTTCTTCCAACTTCTCAAAAGCCAGGCTAGTGCTGGGAGCCTGGAAGTCCCACTTACAGCATTAGAGAAAGTCCTGGCTCTAATTCCTGATTTGAAGTGCACCAGTCTCTACAGCTTGCTGGGATGGGCATAGAAACCCAGAACTCCCAACAGATGATGGTCTCCCCACAAAGTATTCATGCATACACTTTAGACTCCCACCACCATGTACATCATCAACGCAAAATTACACCCAGTCACCCACCAGGACAGTCTCCCACAATGGTCCACATCTCCACTATATGCACTCCCTCAGTTACAAACTGTCACACACAAGTACACACTGTACAATTCAAACACATGGCTCACACATGACTACATCTCACAATTACATTCATACAATTAAAGCTGATACACAATAAAAAAAACCACACATTTAACACAAAAGTAGATTCACAAAGAGAAACTAATATGTACTCTCAAAAGCACTAACACAATTCATACACAATCACAAAAATGGGTGATTATGCAATTACCCCGAAAGACAGTCACATTTTAACACGATTACACACACACAAATGCAAGCTTGTGCATACAATCATAGTTTCAATTTGCAACTTAAGCAGAAGCAAGCATTTATATACAAGAATTGCAAACACATTTACACACTTAGACACCATCACAAACATTCCCCATCAGTAACATTCCAATTGCCCACACTACCACAAACACACAATGCATACACACACACACACACACACACACACACACCTGTCACACCCAAAGACATCCATATCCTTTCAAAAATAGCAATCCCAGAAGAGGCTGCCTCTCCTCAGCTCTGCCTTCTCTGTTTGTCCTCGTTTTTTTCTTTCCAGAGTCTGAGGGCCTTTCCAACCATGTATCCCTCAGGTGCAGGTACTAGCAGCTGCCTCTGAAGACCCAGATCTCACCAAACCCAAGTAGTTGCAAGATGCTCGGCTCAGCAAGGAGCAGGCAACCCTGACTCCGGATCCAGAGGGTTTTTATTATTTTTTCCACATAAATTACACAAGCACTTTATAAAATGGTTACACAGAAAACACCTTATTAAGTGCATAACTTAAACCCCCCTACAAACAGGATCTGGAGAAATGGGCTGATTTGTGTGAAAACCTGTCTGTGCGTACCTGGGATGTGTGGCTGGGATGTGTAGTTGGGGGCCCAGCAGGCCCAGTGAGGCTGTTGTGTGTGGAATGATGTGTCACGGTGTGTCAATAGCTTTGTGTGTATTTGAGAGAGAGAGAGAGAGACATGCTATTCAGGATGAATCTGGGTCACCCTTGGCCTGTACCTCATAGTGAGGGTCAATAGTGTGAAGGCTGTGACCCTGTGTGTGCATGAAACTCTGCCTTAGGTCCTCTTGTATGGCTCTTGGGTGGTACCAAAAGGGATAGTGACATCACCTCTGTGTGGGCTTCTGGTTGTTCAAGTGTATCATGAGGAGTGGGACAGAGAGGGGTTTCTCAGGGCAAATTCAGATGGCAGCCCTGGAGATCCCAGATGCTCTTCCATCCATCCATCTTCCTGTCTCTCTCCATCCCATGTTAAAAATGGAATAAAATGAAATGAAGGAACACTGAGAGGACTCTGAACAGTTCCAGAGGACGTGACCTCGTAGGATCGCATAGGCTTCTAGGAAGGGATCTCTGTCTCTGTCCCTAGCGCTCTCTTCTTCCACTTAAGACAGAACAGTGTTGGCAGGAGCGGTAGGGGACGGTGCAAGGGGAGCAGCGTTCCCCTCCCATGTGCAGTCCGAGACAGGGAGGGGTGGTGGAGAGTCCTGGCTGTGGGGCCTCAGAGGCCCTTAATTCGGCCTGGAGTCTCCTAGAGTGAAGTGAGCAGGCTCACTCGCACGCTGATGCCACAGATGTGACGCTAGTGATCTTGGTGGAGTCGTCAGACCAAGGCTGCAGATTCTGCAGGGCGAAGAGCGATGAGTTGTGTACACACAGTGGGTCAGCCGGCAGCGGCTGCGCCAGGCTCTTCTGGAAGGCCTCCTGCTGCAGCTGCAGGAGGATGCGGTTCGCCTGCTGCCTCTCGGCCTCACGCTCCTCCGCGGTCTGTCGCCTGTACCGGGAACAAGCTGTTACCCGCCAGGACACCAGCCCGGCTCCCGCGCGTGCGCGGGTTCCGAGCGTGCTCCCGGGAGATAGCTTCGGTGAACGGGGCTTCTGTTTGCAGCCCCCAATTCGAATTTAGGCTGCTTTAACACATTCCCTCTACTTGAGGGTCCTGATTCTGATAAAGACTGGTAACCCCAAAGTGGATGGAGCTGAGGTATCCCGGAGCAACAATGGGATGTCCGCTAGGCCTGAAGTGCTGGGCCTCCCATCTGAGCGCAGCGCCCACACCCGCACTGCCTAGCTAGGGGCAGGTTGGCAGGTCGCCTCTCCCCACCAGAGAGGGAAGCCTAGCGCCGCCCCAAGCCCAAAGAGCCTCACCTCCCCACGAGTACACAGAGGCAAGGACCAGCGTTTAGACCTCTCTTCTCCCCCAGTGCTCAGACCTCTTGTACCAAGCTCTGTGCCCTGCCCCGGCTCCCGCCGGACCGCCAGCTTCTCGGAGGCAGTCTTGGGAGGCGATGACTCACTTATTCCATTTAATGCCGCCCCTCCACCCTGTCAACTGAGATCAAACGTCTGTCTCTAAGGTGGACAGACCTAATGGGAGTCCCCGGGGCCTCCAGAAGCAATTTGTAGGCGATCGATGAAGCCGCGCGAAGCCTGCGAGGGCTTCTTCCAGCCGCGGCCGCTAGCCTTCTCAGGCTGCCCCTTCTGGACTTTTCATTCGGTGTATCTTTCTGCCTCTCATCTTCCCCTTCGTTCCTGCATTTTAAACTGCACCCAAATGTTTCTCTTCCTTCCCTCTGTGTTTTATCTCTTGTTTTCTTTTTAACCCCCTTCATTTTCTCTGAATTAAGGGAATTGATTTTGAAACAAAAACGGCGATTTTAATCATCCAATGTTTTCCTTTATTATACATAAGATTTCTTCAGGCTGCCTGCCCTTCTCCCTTTTTCTCTTGGAGTAGGGAATTTATCTTTGTCCCTTTCCTTTGTGTTTCAGTTTCTCTCTTTGCCTGTCGCTGCCTTTCTGTGTCCCCACTCTAGTGTTTGTGTGTGTGTGTGTAGGGGGGGTTAACTGGCTTTCTCCCCTCCCATAGTCTGCAACTCTAAGTAGGCCCTGAAAATACCAGCGACCCCTCCCAACTAGCCCATGCTCCCTCTTTTACCAGTTTTCAAAGGGTTGAACGGAGTCCCCCACCCCTTCCCCAGAGGCAGGAATGTTGGGGGGGGGGCGGTAGACTCGCGGGCCCGGGCTTCCTTTGTGGCCCCAAGGCGGAATCCCGGCAGATTCCTTGCCTTCGTTCAGAAAAAGAGGAAACTCCAATTCCTTCCTCCCTCCCCAGGCCCGCCCGGCCCGGCGCCGCCGCCTCCGACACTTTGCCCAGACTCTTGCGCTCCCCCGACCCAGGGCCTGAGCTTTCCAACTCTCGACAATGACAATGCTTATGGAACCGAGAATGCGGGCCAGATGCGCAGGAGGATGCAGGGGTGCAAGAGGGTGTATCTGGAGAAAGTGCTAGGGTCTGCAGAGAATAAGGCTACTTAGGGGTGTGAGGGCGCTTAGTATCCGCAAGCATAGGGGAGAGAGGTCGAGGTATTATAGCATGTGAAAAAATAAAAACATGTAGTAAGTGTAGTTGTCGCTGTGTGACAGGAGAAAGGAAAATGTCTTTTTCTCACACACACCCATCTGCTCCTAATTGATCCCCCTTTCAGTGGGACCCGAGAAACCTAGTCACAGCCGGCGCGGATTGATTTTTCCGTCCCAGGGTGGGGGACCTGGTGGGAAGGAGGCAGTTAGAAGTGCCCAGCCTGCATTCTGGGGCCCCAGTCGCTCGCCCCGGGAGTCCGGCTGGAGCGCAGAAACAAGGTGAGGGCCTTTTCTGCCTCCGTGTCTCTAGGACAGAAGAGGTTTCCCCAGGAAATGCCAGTTTGCACAATCAAAAAGCCTCTGAGGATTCACTGAGCCCAGAGGTCCCAGATGCATAGTAGTCTAACATGCCTGTTTGCCCAAGCGGCGGCGGAGACCAGCCGCATCTACCTCGGCACAGTGTCCCGTTCAGAATGTCCTGAAGCCACCGGTAAAACAGATCTAAGGCTCTCCTATCCCACCTGGCTATTGGTCTCTAATTGCTTCCAGCTCCCCGCAAGCCTTGCAGGAGCCGGCTCCACCGAACCGATCGGAAACCAGCAAGCAGAGGGAGTGTGTGTGCCCCAAGAGAGACAGCGAGCAAGCCGAGAGCAGCCAGAAACTGCGCCGCCCGCGGCCGGCCTTCCCTACATGCTCACCTCCACTTCGTCCGCCGGTTCTGGAACCAGGTTTTGACCTGAGCGTCGGTCATTTTGAGCGCCTTGGCCAAAGCTGCGCGCTCCGCGGAGGCTAAGTACTTCTGGCGGTGGAAACGCTTCTCCAACTCGCAGATCTGCAGGCGCGTGAAGGACGTACGCGGCTTCTTCTTCTTGGGGGGCGTCCGGTTCTGGTAGGGGTGACCTATACGGCGTGTTACAGTGAAGGGTGAGAGGGCCACTGGAGCGGGAGACAGACAGACGGCAGAGGCAAGCGGCAGAGCGTCAGGAGGCGTCCCAGGCCCGACACCCCGCGAGTCAGCGAGCGAGCGCAAAGGCTGCACCCATAAAAGCAAGGCCACGATCCTCCCAGCAGCCCTCAGCTCCAAGCCCGAGATGGGAAAGGGCACCCTCCCACCCACTAGGTCAACGCGCTTCCTCGGCAGCCACCGCATAGGCCTCCCTACCTCGGGGCTCCCCAAGCCCTGTGGCCTCTCTGCTCCCTTCCTCCCACCCAGGGGCAGTGTAAGGAGAGCTAAAGGTCACAGCCCCTGGCCTCCAATCTCAGAAAAGCAGTCCAACAGTAAGAGACAGAGGGTAATCAAGACTCTAGATCTTGACCTGAGCAGCCTTCACAGCCTTTCACAGACATATAGCATATACCAGGTATGAACTTATAGATCTGTACACACAAACAGGAGGATGTACACACCCAGACAAGCACACAGTACACAGGGTAACACAAGGCCATAGTCATATACTCCCTCAGAACCTCCTTCAGTCCCAACACAGGACTAGGGTGGACTGTGGTTCCCCAGAGTAGGCCCTGTGCTAAGTGTATAGACACACACACACACACACACACACACACACACACACGAGGACAGTGGGCTCCCTGCCCCAGGACCCTGATATATGTATATCCAGGAGAGTGGGGTCCTAGTGGGGGTTTCTGCAGAGCCTTCAACACTGGCCTAGTCTGGGTAGGGGAATGAGGAGAGCACAAGGCCCTGACTATTTAGGCCTGCCTGAGATCACCTGAGTTGGAGCACTGGGGCCCCTTGAATGAGGGTTCTTCCTGAAGGCCCACAATGCAGCAGCTGTTCTACCTCTGACTACCCCAGCATCACCACCACCACCACACACACACAGAGGCTTCTGCCACAGTCCCAGAATCTGGTCAGAAGCTCCAAAAGTAGTCTCTGTACTGCATGGAGGGCCTGGAATTCCTTGGGATCTCCTAGCCACGTTTAGCTCTAAAATGCTTCTCCCAACGTCTGTGCACACGTGTACACACACACTCACACACACACACTTTCACAGTTGGGCCCTGAAGCCGAGCTGGGAGTTCCAGCTGCAGCCAGCAGCGGCCTGGCCCTCCTACCTCCCCTCTCTAAGGCCCAGTCCGGGAACGGATCTCAATTCGTAGCAGTTTCCCAGTGGGGTTTGGGGATCTGGCCCTGCGGGAGGATTGCGGTCTCAGATCCAGGGAACCGGGAAGTAAGGGCCTGAGGAAGGGACCACGCCAGAGCCAGAGCTGAGAGCGGAGATCCGAAGCGGGAGCGGAGGGACCCGGACGAGCCAAGGAAGGAGCTGAGAGGGCAAAAGCCAGCCGCCATCTAGTACAGTAATCGTCCCGAGAGTCGTCCTCTAGCCACGGATCGATCCTGGCCAGTCGGGTGCATTATTCACCCCGGAGACAACAGAGTTGGGCCCCAGGGAGGACAGAAAGAAAATGAAGAGCAAGCTGTCTCGGGCAACTCAGCCCCGCGCTGCCACCCACCAGGAGAAAGTCTCAGGTCCAAGAAGGACCTGCCAGCTCTGCTTCACCGAGGACCCGGCCCTTTGCCGGGCCTGGCAGCATGATGGGCACTGGGACTCGGTGTGTGTATGAGGGGCCAGAGATGGAGAAACCTGTTCTTGCATCTGATTGTGGGGCTCCCTGGCTCGGTCAGAAAACCACAGCCGGGACGAAAGAAATATTTTGTTCACATCGCACTCCTTTCTCTGAGATCCCTGAGCCTCAAATGTTGACAGAAGGTAGTCTTGAATCTACAGCCCTATTCCCTCTGCCGGACTGGACCCCAGGATCCCAAGACAGGAGACCAAGTGTTGGTCGGAGCAGGGGTCCTGCAGAAGAGTCAGAGGGACCCAGGCTGCGAGAACTCTTAGAACAGCGATTCTGCGATTCTGCGAACATAGAATTCGGAGGACCTCCGAACTTGGGGAAAGCAAGAAGAGCGCGGCGACCTGGCACTCAGAGGGTCTTCGGGGAGCCACCAAGCGGGGGAAGGGTAGTGCAGAGCCCGAGCCACGGCCAGGCGGGGCGCGCGCGGGCCGGACTCACCTGTGAACCTGTCCTTTGTGTATCTGCGGTTACTCTCCATCCAGGGGAAGGTGAGGCCAGTGAGGTTGTTGACACCCGGCACGGCAGGCACAGAGGGCACAGTGGGCAAGCCAGTAGCCAGGGGTTGGGGGTGAGCCACGGCTCCGGCTAGCGGCCTGTGCGCGGGCACCCTGATCACCCCAGCAGCGCTCAGCGCCCCCCCGCCGCCGCCGCTCCCTCCGCCGCCGCCGCCCGGACCAGGGCCGCCCGCCAAGGCCATGTTCACATTGTAGGAGCCGGCCAGCGGGCCCATGCTGCAGGCGCCGCTGCTGCTTGCCGGGCCACCGGGGCCGCCCGGGCCGCCAGCGCCATAGGCCCCCGCGCCCCCGGCCCCAGCCCCGGCTGCGGAGCCCCCGCCGCCGTAAGTGTAGGCGCCTCCGACCAAACAGCCAAGGCCGTATTCTCCGTCCTGGAGGCGCGAGGCCGGCCCCATGCAGCCGCCTTGATCCGGGCTGTTGAGGATCTGGTCGATGCCGAAGCTGATGGGCTCCGCGTGGCCCGGGTGGAGGTGGTGCGGACCCAGATGCTCCATGCTGGCCCCGGCCCCGGCCCCACGGGGGGGCCCGGGCGGTGGGTGCTTGCTGCGCTTGGTTATGGGGGGCAGCAAGCAGGGGGCGCGGAGGCAACAGCGGCTCCTGGCTGCGCTGAGACTTAGAGGCGAAGTGCGCAGAGGGGCTAAAGTAGGGGGGAGGGGAGGGAGAGAAGGGGCTCCGTATTCTTTCCTTCTGCGGCTTCTCCTTCCTCTCTCCGGCTGCTTGCTCGCTGTTGACTCTGGGACATCAATCACCGGGCGAAAAAGCCCTGTGCTAGAGAGCCTCGCAGTTTCGGCCGGGTCTCTCCATTGGCTGTACGCTGAGAGGAGCGGGGTGAATGACAGCACGGGGGAGGGGGAGAGAGGGGGAGAGGAGGCCAGGAGCCCAGACAGATGCAGGAGCCAGAGACAGAGGGACAGAGACCAAGGCTCTGAGTAGTTCCTGCAGAGAGAGAAGAGGGGAACAATGAGGAGAGGCTTAAAATGAGAAAGAAAAAGAATAGGAAGTGGCCATTTCCAGAGATGGACAGACAGACAGATCCAAGGAGGGAGAATTCAGAGTCCTTTGCCTAGCCTAGCAGGAGCCGCCCCCCTCATTTTTGGACTGGGCCAAAGAAGTCCAGCCCACCAACCCTCTGGGGACGGGTGTCCTGCCCAACTGGAGAATCTCCCCAAGGGCTCAGCTGGGAAACACCTGTCACTCAACCAGGCGATTTACTCCAACTTCAAGTCCGGCTTGTTAGAAGGAAGAAGACTTGTCTTCTCCCAGGTATGGAGCCCAGGCCCTGAGGCAGGAGGGTGAGTTCAGGCTTGTCCTTCTTTAAAACAGGGCCTATGAACAGCTAGCTACATATTGTTATAAAAAGCAGCAGTCAAACCAACTCAGCCCCTTTAGAGAAATTAAGGAAGGTAAAACTTCCTGAAAGGCAGGTACAAGTCAAGGGAGTTCCTTCAGG
Organism: Xerus rutilus; assembly: GCA_028644305.1. Classification (NCBI taxonomy): domain Eukaryota; kingdom Metazoa; phylum Chordata; class Mammalia; order Rodentia; family Sciuridae; genus Xerus; species Xerus rutilus. Next base: position 24,250,981 of record CM053404.1, read on the forward strand.
GCTTGCTGCTGGGGTGCTCCATTCTCCAGATCCCCTTTTCCATTTAAAAAATCAGATTCTTCAAGAAGCAGTTTCCCTGTGTTTGAATGAATCCAACCAGTTTGCTTTACTTTCCACCTAGCAACTAGCCAGGCTGGCTATTTCAAGCAAGAAGCCTTTGAACTGCAGTGAGGAGAAGGAGTAATTTTGTTACTTTTAGAATCTGGCCAGGAGGCCTAGGGGATTAAGGCAGTGGGAGTTGGGGTTGGTGGGACTAGGATCAGGGAAGTGCATCCAGGACAAATTTAGGCCTTTTCAAAGTTCTGCCTGTGGCTGCCTGGCTGAGAGCCCAAGAGAGAAGGAGGAAACTCCCTTTTTCGGCTTCCTCTCTTTCCCCTCTGTAATTGGGGAAAGTCTGCCTCCTAGGAGCCAAGCTCTGGGAAAGGCAGGTCCCATTCAGATTCGACCTTCTGGAAGTGTTTATCTCTACCAGGCAAGATGCTAGAATGTGAAGGCTCACATTGTACCACTCAAATCTCACTGTGATCTATTTGTATTGGTCATGTCCTTTACTTCCAAGTAAAGAAAAAATCTCCTTGGAGGCAGGAAGTGGTTTACTCATCTGTGTCCCCCCAAACAATACAGACTCAATCAATAAAATATATTCATCTTGGTGAATAATGAACGAGTGGATCTTTAGTCAACAAATATGTATTGAGCACTTACTATGTGCCGGGCACTGTTCTAGGTACTGGGGACACAGCAATGAACAAAACAAGGTTTCTGACCTCAGAGATTATATTCTATCGAGGAGGGTCAGACAATAAACAAAGAAGCCAGGCCAAGTGCAACACATAGGGATGTAATCTAAGTAATTGGGAGGCTGAGGCAGGAGGACAACAAATTCAAGGTCAATCTGGGCAACTTAGTGAGATGTTTACTGTCTCATAATTTAAAAAAAGGGGGGGGCGCTGGGAACGTATCTCAGTGGGATAGTGCCCATGGTTTCCATCCTCAGTACTGCAAATAAATAAATAAATAAGCAAACCAGATGTTAATAAGTATTATGTAGAACTATATAAACTTGACACCAACCCTTTGAGATGAATGTTATCCCAACTTTACAGATGGGAGGAAACCAAATTTCAGAGAGGCTAAGTTGCTATAGATCAAGATGGAAGAACTAGACTGGGCTTGCTTTTGTGGGTTAGCCTGGAAACCTGGCTGTTGGCTGGAAGCTGATATACATGGGGGAAAACTTTGATCTCCAGCCAAGGGGACAAAGGCCCCCATGAGACAAAGCCAGATATGAAGTTGGTAGTTGTTTTAACACTAAACAAAGCCATGAGAAGAGAGGTCCACTCCCTTGGTAGTTCTGTCCTCCCCACCCACCCAATCCAGGTATGATACCCAACCCAGAAAGTTCCATAACTTATTTGCAAGTCGTTGGACTCTGAATGAGTCTCTTTTCTGGCTCTTTTTTTTTTTGGGGGGGGTACTGGAAATTGAACTCAGGGGCACTTGACCACTGGGCCACATCACCAGCCCTATTTTGTGTTTTATGTAGAGACAGGGTCTCACTGAGTTGCTTAGTGCCTTGCTGTTGCTGAGGCTGGTTTTGAACTTGCAATTCTCCTGTCTCAGCCTCCCTAAGTGCTGGGATTACAGGCTTGAGCCACTGTGCCCGGCTTTCTTTCCTGGCTCTTATCTTGAAGAAACACAAATGTTTACTGAGAAACTACTATGTGCCAGGTACCACACATCACACATCTCACTTAAGACTCATAGCAATCCTGTGAAGTTAATTGATATGTCCAAGTTTTTTATAATCAATAAAACTGAATGAATTTTCATGGCAATAATTATTCATAACAGCCAGAAAATGTAAATGACTCAAATGCCCATCAAATAATGAATGTATAAACAAAACATGGTATATCCATACAATGGAACATCATTCTGCCCTAAAAAGAAATAAAAACAAAGTGCTGGTTCATGCTACAACAAAGATGAGCCTAGGAAGCATTACACTAAGTGAAAGAGGCCAAACACAAAAGGCTATATGATTCCATTTATATGAAATGTCCCACAAAGAAAAATTTATACAGGCAGAAAGTAGATTTGTGCCCTAGGTATGTGTATGACTGCACATATGGTGTGACTCTACATTATGTACAACCAGAGAAACGAAGAGTTGTGTTCCATTTGTGTACAATGAATCAAAATGCATTCTGCTGTCATGTATACCTAATTAGAATAAATAAATTTTAAAAGAAGAGAGAGAGAGAAAGAAAGAAATTAAATTTGTGGGGCTGGGATTGTAGCTCAGCGGTAGAGCGCTTGCCCCGCATGCGTGGGGCCCTGGGTTCAATCCTCAGCACCACATACAAAGCAATAAAAAAATAAAGACATTGTGTCCATCTACAATTAAAAAAATATTTAAAAAAAAATTTGTGGTTGCCAGGGGCTTAGAGGATAGGGACCAGGAAGTGACTACCAATGGGTACCAAGTTTGTTTTGGAATGATGAAAATATCCCATTAGATAGTGGTGAAGGTTGCACAATTTTGTGAATATACTAAAAAATTCTGATGTAAAGCAGTGCACATATTAAAGGCTGAATCCTGTGGTGTGTGAGTTATATTTCATTCTTCAAAATTAAAAAAAAATGGCACTAGGAGTGTATTGAATGGTAGAGCATTTGCCTACCACGTGTGAGGTCCTAGGTTCAATCCCCAGCAAAGGAAGAAAGGAAAAAAGGAAGGAAGAAAGGAAAGAAATGAAAACTGATACTCAGTGAGATGAACAAACTTGCCCAAGTTTCTATAAGCAGAAAAGGATTGATCTGATCCCCAAACCTGAATTCTTTTCCCCTGTATGAGATTGAAAACCATGGGAAGGGCACTACAGTGCCTTTGAGGTTGGATCCCAGTGAACTTACTCCTTTTCTAACCACAGTGCTGTCTGCTGCAGTTAAAACCCTGTATGTCTAGGTCAGCTTCAGAGCAACTTCTCTTTGTCACCCTCTGGCTGGTGTGGGAAAACACTTGAGTTTTCCTGACAGTCTCTTCCTCCTCTCTTCTTCTCCCTCCAGAAATGCACGTTTCTAGGCTCTGACTTTCCAACCCTGTCTCTTCCAACCCTTTTGGTATCCGCCTGACTCACCTCTTAAACTCCTCAGATCTGGCACCAGTTGTCCAGAGTACCAGGAAGGAAGCTTTGCCCTTACTGGCCCAGGTTGGCAGAGGTCACAGCTGCCTCATGGTCAACTAAGATTGTCCAGTTCTTCTCATCAGAATCAGCACCTGAGGGATAACCTGGCCTCCTCCTTCTTTACCTTCTTATCCAAGACAACTTTTATCCCAATCCACTTCTTTTTTTTTTTTTTTTTTTGGTAGTGGAGATTGAACTCAGGGGCACTCAACCACTGAGCCACATCCCCAGCCCTATTTTGTGTTTTATGTAGACACAGGGTCTCACTGAGTTGCTTAGCACCTCACCGTTGCTGAGGCTGGCTTTGAACTCGCGATTCTCCTGTCTCAGCCTCCCAAAGTGCTGGGATTATAGGCTCGCGCCACCATGTCGGCTCCCAATCCACTTTTGAGGTAGTTCTGTGACTCCACTTGACCTCAGTCTTCCAGTGGGGTGGTTACTGAGGACTAGGGCTACCCTTTCAGTCCTTGCCTAGAAAGATGAGAACAAAGGATCAGAATTTTTTGGGTCCTGGCCTCTACTGCACCTCCTGGAAGCACTGTTACCTGAGTACCATACCGCAAGTTGGAAAGTCTTCTAAAGTGGGGGAAGGATATTGACACAGAGCTTATATTTATTTGGTGCAGGTTCTGTTTCCACTGTACTTGGCATTCCTCACAAAGAAGCACTGCTAGGAAAGAGGGAGGCTGGGAAGGAGGTAGGACTCAAAGCACTGAGGTGTCCTAGTTGCCTTCAATCACAGTAATTATTTCTCTTTTTACCCTCTAATAATTCTGTGATATGATTTTTGTTAACTTCAGTTTACAGATGAGAAAATCCCGAGGTACTGAAAATTAGTCAGGGACAGAGACTAGACTTCAGCACTGCTGTGGGACTCCGCTCATCACAAGCTGCTTCCTCACCCCCCACCTTGGCTCTTGCCTGGCAGGACTATCTTGCACTCTTTTGAGCCTAGGTGAGTTGCAGACCCTCTTCTCCAGTCCTGAGGCCACCTGGTAATTCCCTGCCCCCCAACACCATCTCCCTCTCACCAGCTGAATAAAGAAATGTCTCCAATTAAAGGGGGAGCAGCTGGGGCTGAGGCCTGAGCTAGGGGAGGAGAGAAGGAAGGGGAAGGCCCCAGGGGGAGGCCTCTTTGGATCCCACACAGCTCCCTCCCGCCTCTGGGAGAGACCCTTGGGCCAGGGGTTGTCCTTTAGCTTAGGGGTATGTGTGGTAACTTAATTACTTTGTTCGTGGGACTGTGTGTCTACAAGGGGATGGATGTGAAAGCGCATGTGACGGTGAGGGTTGAGAGGACTGTGCAGATGTCCTAAGCATGTCTTTAAGGAATAATTTTAAAAATTTATTCCATGAATATTTATTGAGTGTCTATTACATATCAGGCACTGTGTTAGACTGTTGAGATACAACTGCAAGTGAAACACATGTTGGTAGGATTGTTGGAGGAGGGGAGTTTGGGTTGTTTCTACAACTGGGTTTTTCACATGAAGTATATATGAGAATATAAGTGAATGTGTGTTTTCTGCAATAGCACGTGAGTGCTTGTTTCTATAAACATTCCTCTGTGATGTGCACCTATGTGTGAAAATGTGAGTGTAATAATGATGTGTGTGTGTTTGTGTCTGGGAGGGTGTCTTGTATTCTGATGTAGTTGTCAGGGAAATGACCATATGTGGGTCTGTGGGGAGCAGGGAGACAGGGCATGCCTGATGAATATCCCAGAAAGAAAGAAATATGTAAGGGGATGTGTAACATGCAGTGGTCCATGGTAGGACCCTTGGGGGTCTGCAGTTTTAATACCAAAGGTATCCTTTGTCTTACTGTCCTGTCCCAGTAAAGGGGCAGAAAATTTTCCTTTCTGTGGAGGAGACAGGGATCAGCTGGTGATTTAGGGACTCAGAGACCAATAAAGGGCACTCTAGCTCCTGTTGGGGGTTTGGAGTTTCTAGGGCCTAGACTGGGAAGTGAAAGAGGGAGAAGGTCAGGCTGCATCAGCCACACAACTCAGTGATTCCTCTTCAGGGCTGGGGGCATCCTCCAGGCCCAGCCACATGTGCTCCCACCCAATCCTTACAGTAAGAGACTGAGGACCTCTCCAACACAGAAGGACAGGCACACATTTCCCCATCAGCAGAAGGACCCAGAATGGGCAGAGAACAAAGAGACAGTGGACAGACTCCTATCCTCCTGTAGGCCACACCTCAGCTATCACCTGATATAGGAGACAAGCAACTTTCTCCTCTTTCCATCCCATCCCCCATCAGAGTCTGGCTGGTGGGTGCTTCTGATATAGGGTGCTTCCTGGAGGGTCTTCCAGTCCCTGCTTGGATTCTGCTCCCAAAGGAAGCAATAGGCCCCATCACTCTGGGCATCAAGCTAAGGTCTCCAGTCTCTCTCTCCTCTCAAGGGAGGCCCAGAGACCCTAACATCCCACCATTCAGCACTCCACCTGGACAAAATATCCCTGCCCCCCCACACTGGAGATTGAACCCAGGGCTTTAAACAAGCTAGAAAAGCACTCTACACTGTGCTACACTCTCAGCTCTTTTGATTTTATTTTGAGACAGGGTCTACTCGCCTCAGCCTCCCAAGTAGCTGGGATTACAGGCACATGACTCCAGGCAGTAACAAAAATGCCTTTGACAAGGATATCTTTGATGCTAGGTCTTCTCTCAGGACGTCAGAACTCCAGAAAAAAAATCAAGCAGGGTTTGTGCTGAAAGCTCAGGGCCAGGAATACCCAATGGCCTTGCCAACCACCGACAGCTCCCAGACAGCTCCCAGACACCTTCCAGACAGGTCCCAGATAGCTCCTTGAGCATGATATTCAATTGCCTAACTTTTGGCCCCAGGAGGGCAGCCCAGCCTAGGATTCAGTATCTGGGGCTGGCCTCAACTTCTCCAAATCCTTGGTATCTACCTTGGGCACTACCCTGGGCTCTACTCTGCTGGCCAGGTGAGTCTGTGCCCTAGTCTGCAGAATTTTAGGCACCAGAGGGCATCCTATCCTCCCCAGCTGAGATGTGGAGGAAAAAGAACCAATGTAGAGAACGCAAGCCAGCTCCAGGCCGGGCCTGCAGAGCTTCTGAGGGCCACCACCATCTTCCAGGAACCATCCTACTCCCTGTAACGCCGGGACTGGCAAGCTCCCTTCGTGCTCCGCAGTCTGGAACACCCTGGGGTTTCAGGCTCCCTAATTCTGCCCACGCGGAAAAAGAGAGGAATAAGGCCAGCTTTCCGGCTCGGGCAAGACCCATCAGTGGCCAGATTTCTCATTTCCTTGACCCCTCTGGGAGCGTAGATTCGGCCTCAGAGGAAGGGCTGATGAAGACCTCCAAGCGCCCCTGGGTGCTTGGGCTTCCTTGGCTTGGGCTAGACTGGTTATTTCCGGGGTGATCAGGACTGGGTTTTCGAGGCGAGTCGGAAGCCGCTGGCGCCACCTGAGCCACTACCAAGTTGTGCTGGGAGTGGAAAATCCCGCAGCGCAGAGTGAGGGGGCCGAAGGGACCTCTGCCTCCCAGCCAGGAGCCTGGTGGATCCAGGGAGTGTTCTTGAAACAAACGAGTTGAGTTGGAGTTCCGGTTTGAAATTAACTCAAGTTCCTCCTCCATCAAAAAAGCACCCAGCAAGGTGAGGAGGGAACGGACTGAGTCCAGGAGACAGACCCAGCTGCTGCTGCTGTAGTGGTGGGGTAACGTGCTGCACACGGTGTCCTGAGTGCACAAGGAAACAGCATAGACACAAAGGTGACATACAGATAAATCGGAACACCCGAAGCTTTCCAGATTCTGTGTTGGCGAGACACACAGACCCGCACTCGCCTCTAACCTGCGAATACTCAGACACTCGTTGGCGTGTGATCTCCACAGATGCCCACAAAACGTCCTTCAAGCATCCATACACAGGTACCCCCTGGACGCACCCAACTGCACCCACAGACCCTGCAGCACAGATCGAAATTAAACAAAACCAAACCTTCTCCCTAATGCACGCACCCTGGAGGGTCACTATACGCCGGCACACGACCCACCCAACCGCAGTCGGAGACCCACAGGTACACGCACTTCCGCACGACCACCCAGCTCAGATTTTTATAAACGCTTCCTCCCCTTTCCATCGCACACTTCGATGGCCACACTGAGCACACAGGCAAGCACACAATTTCCCAACTTTCCCAGGGAGGCCCGGGTCCACTACAAGGGGCGGAGAACCCGACGAGCCGCAGGTGCCAGCAGAGGGGTTGCGGAGCGCCAAAGGGGGAGGGATAGATCCATATGCATGGACTCCACGCACAAAGAGCAGCTGCCCAGAGACGGAGCCCCGGCGGGCCCAGAGTTGCACCGTGGCGGCGGCGGCCCAACTAATTGAATTAGGTCGGCCTGGCCCTGCCACCCGCGCGCCACCCGCGTCCGCTTTGCCACCCGTTCTGGCCGCCGCAGGCGCTCGTTGGGTGCCGAGGGACGGATTGAGGGAAGGAGGCACTGCCTCCTGAGCCCCAGCCCGAGGCGGCCTCTCCCCCCGGAAATAATCCATTGTCCCGCAGGCTGCGCTTGGCTCTGGGCACTCGGGGTCCCCAACTGGACTGCGGCGCTGTGATTAATGGGACTGCGGTGAGGGAGCCGACATGGGAGGGGCCGCGACCCTCCTCCGCCCACCCTTCTCCCTGGTTCTCAGCTGTACTGAGTTCCGGTGCCTCTTCCCCTGCTCTAATCTGGGGGATGTAGGGCCAGAGGGGAAAGAAGAGGAAGGCTGCTGGTAGGAATCAGAGTTGGGTGTCTTAGGGAGTGTGGCATGTATAAGCGTGGGATATCGGGCGGGCGAGTCTGCATGCGCAGCAGTCTGCATGAAGGTGCAAGTGCATCCAGAGCTCTAAGCCCCTGCACGAGGCAGTGGGGCCTGTGTACAGGGTAAGTGTACAATGTGCGGGGTGGGAATGCGGAGCTGTGTGTAGCTGGGCATAATTGGGGTATGTGAGGAGATGAAAACTCCCTCTTCTGAGGGCCACATTAGCCCTAATACCGAGGAGCTGGGTTTGAACCCTGGCAATGCCCTGGGTCCCTCAGTAAGTCCCTGGCTAGGATCTGCCCTCTTGTCAATCCCAATTTCCACAGCCACTTCACCCCAAGCCCCAGTCACCAACAACTGACAGTATGATTCCTTTTCCTACTTCCTTGCCATCCACTGTCCTGGATAGCAGAGAAACCCCAGCATTTTTATTCAACTGATCTCCTACTTTTGATATTCTCTGCAACTGGGCTGTTTCAGTACTAGGAGGGCTTTCCCCTTGTCCTCTGTCCTGGGAGTTGAATCCAAGACACTTTACCACTGAGCTACACTCCTTAGCCCCATTTTTTTTTTTCCTATTTTGTACTGGGGATTGAACTCAGAGGCATTCGACCACTGAGCCACATCCCCAGCCTGATTTTGTGTTTTAGAGACAGGGTCTCACTGAGTTGCTTAGCGCCTCATCAATGTTGAGGCTGGCTTTGAATTTGGAATTCTCCTGTGTCAGCCTCCCAAAATGCTGGGATTACAGGCATGTGCCACTGTGAACAGCCCCCTGACCCTTTTTATTTTTTATTTTTTGGTACTGGAAATTGAACTCAGGGGCACTCGACCACTGAGCCACATCCCCAGCCCTATTTTGTGTTTTATGTAGAGACAGGGTCTCACTGAGTTGTTTAGCACCTCTCCGTTGCTGAGGCTGGCTTTGAACTCGCGATTCTCCTGTCTCAGCCTCCCTAAGTGCTGGGATTACAGGCTTGAGCCACCGCGCCCGGCTTTATTTTTTATTTTGAGATGGGCTTTTGCTAAGTTGCCCCGGCTGGCCTCAAACTTGCCACCCTCCTGCCACAATCTCTCCACTCACTGGGATTATAGATGTGCACCAGGATGTTTGGCTCAGTATAGTGCAGTTGGGCGTAATTGGGGTATGTGAGGAGATGAAAGCTCCCACTTCTGAGAGCCACACTAGCCCTAATACCGAGGAGCTGGGTTTGAACCCTGGCAATGCCCTGGGTCCCTCAGTAAGCCCCTGGCTAGGATCTGCCCTCTTGTCAATCCCAGTTCTCCACAGCCACTTGGGTGGTGCGTTGAGAGTGGGGTCACAGACCTATCCCCCTCCAACACACAAGAAGGCCCTCATTAATTGGGACATAACTCCTCTGTCTGTCTGAGGTAACCTGTAACACCCGGGACAGAAAGCATGTCTGTGCGTCTGTTCTGCTTCTGAACTGAAGCACCTTGGTGCAGACCAGAGTCCCATTTTGTCCTTCAGTGCTAAAACACTCACCCACTTGATCTGGATATTAGTAAGATTTTCCAGGCTGGCAAGCTCTACCCAAAAGCCAGGATATCCAGGGCATTCAGGAGACCAGGGTATTCAGGCAGAGTAGTCACAAGGCCATACTTCTGGGTCCCATAGGGTAACTTTACAGTCCTGTCTCCTCCACCAGGAAGCAGGAGACCTGGGACTGGCTTGAATATATGCATGATGTGTCCTGTGGAGCTGTGAGGGGATCCCAGAAAGTGGAAGAGGGCTATCACCCAGAGGCCTAGGGCTACAGTTGGTTTTGGGGATCCTCAGAACTGATGTGGAGGTTTCAGGGCTCCAGCCAGGACCCGTGACCCCTGCTATCCCTGCCTACCCCCAGCTCTGCTAAATTGCCTAGGTTATACTGAAAAGTTAACATCCCATCTCCCCTTGTTCAGCTCTATATTAGGTTCACTTCTTGGAAAAAATGAGTAGGAAGCCAAGTCCAGAGCCTTGTGCTAAGGACTCAGTTAAGCACAAGGTCTTGCACACTGTGGTCCAGAGACCAAGACCCAGGCAATCACATCAAGTGAAAAAGTGACCTGCTGCCTCTGTCTGCACCCCCTGGACTGCTGCCCAAGGCTCCAGAAAGATTGAGGGGGAGCTCTGGTCTGGGAATGGTCTGCGGGGTCACCCAGAGCCCATGAGGCACCAATGCTGCCCTCACTGGCAAGCCCCTGGCCAGGTCTCGGCAGCCTGTGCAGTATTTCCTGGGACTTTTACTGCAGCACAGAGATGAGCAGTGACATTCCCCTCTCCCCTTTCATAAATATTGCATCTTCCCAATGCAATTACAGGAGACTGAACGGCATGAGCGTTTACTAAATAAGATTATGGGGTAATGCTAATGCAGTTTATGTCTGCGCTCTGACACCAGACAAACTCCCTATTAATAACCTCTCAATGAGGCGGGAGGCTTGGATCGCAGAGCCAGAATATGCCAGGGCTGCATGCTCAGTAAGAATGGCCATAACGTGGCTGTCTCCCACTCAGGGACTCAGCAGGCCTGAGCCCTTTCCCAGAGATGCAGGGACCACCAGCCTCTCCAGATCTCTAGGCCAGGAGCTCCCTCTCTGGGCCTCTTTTCTGGAGCCATCCTCACCCAAACAAGGAACTTCATCTGTACCCTCACCTCCTTTATTATGTCCTATTTCTGCCACCAGCCAGTCCCAGCTGGCACTCAACCCTCTCTCCTGAATCTACACTGTGGAGAGAGACCCACTTTTATTCCCTTGATGGGCATACAGGACAATGTCTTCCTGGCCTTAGAAATAGCTCATGGCTCTGCGTTGCCCATAGAAGAGAAGCCAAAACCCTTCTCCCTCCATTTAAAGGCCCTTAACTTACTTTCTGCTTCATCCATAATCCCTTCCCCCAGTTGCTGACTACCATTGGCCATTATGTACCAACAATATGTAAGGACTCATACCTTTTATTTCCCTTCAACATGTTTTATTTATTGATTGATAAACTTTTTATTTTATTTTTAAATTAATTAATTAGTTTTACAATAGAATCCATTTTAACACATGGTACACAAATGGAGTACAACTTCTCATTCCTCTGGCTGCACATGGTTCAGAGTTACTCCAGTAAGTGTAATCATACATGTATATAGGTAATAATGTCTGTCTCTTTCTACCATCCTTCCCATCCCCACAACCCCAACCCTCCCCTCACTCTCCTCTACACAAGCCAAAGTTCCTTCATTCGTCCCTATTCTCCTGCCCCACTATGGATCACCATCTGCTTATCAGGGAAAACATTTGGCTTTTGGTTTGGGGGGATTGGCTTATTTCACTTAGCATGATATTCTCTAGTTCCATTCATTTACCTGCAAATGCCATAATTTCATTCTTCTTTAAGGCTGAGTAATATTCCCTTGTGTATATGTACCACATTTTCTTTATCCATTCATCTGATGAAGGGCATCTAGATTAGTTCCATAGTTTAGCTGTTGTGAATTGAGCTGCTATAAACATTGGTGTGGCTGTGTCACTGTAATATGCTGATTTTAAGTCCTTTGGGTATAAACCAAGGAGTGGGCTGGTTGGGTCCAATGGTGGATCCCTTCTAAGTTTTCTGGGGTATCTCCATACTGCTTTCCACAGTGGTTGTACCAATTTGCAGTCCTACCAACAATGTATGAGTGTACCTTTTTCCCCACATCCTCATCAACACTTACTATTGCTTGTATTCTTGATAATTGCCATTCTGACTGGAGTGAGAAGGACTCATACCTTTTCTTTCCATCTCTTGGGTGCAGAGTCCTGGCTATCTTTCCACCCCATCCCCCCAAAGAAAAGAAAATTCTTTTTCCTACTTCACAAACTAGCTCAAAGTACTATTTCCTCCCCTGATATTCTTTAGGTATAATCCATACATGAGTCTCTCCTCAAGTGGCCAAAGGTTTTAAAATTCTTTTTTTTTTTTTTGGTCATATATTTGAAGTCACAGAAACAGGAGGTGGAGTACAAGCTGTGCTATTTTTATGTGTGAAAGTGAACAGATCAATTAGCTTCTCTGACCTTTGCTTTTATTCTTGGGAAAAAAAATTTAGTTGTTGATGTACCTTTACTTTATTTATTTATATGTGGTGCTGAGAATTGAACCCAGTGCTTCACACTTGCTAGGCAAGGGCTCTACCACTGAGCCACAACCTCAGCCTGACCTTTGCTTTTCTTGTTTATGAAAGGGGCATACTTGTCCTGCCTTTTAAATTCATCAAGCCATGTCAGACTCAAATTAAAATGAAACAATGTAAAAATGTCCCATTTCATTGCACACATCTCTGTTTTACCATTTCTTACTGCATTTACATTTATGTAAAATGTTTGTCATCCCTGCTGGTCTGAGTCCTTGGGATATATGCTGTCCAGCTCTGCTCAGTTTTCTAGGTTCCGTTGATGACCTCCTCAGACATATCAGGTGCCTTTCTTTCCTTCCTAACTATATCTGCTGAGGCCTCTTTTGGGTGACAGAGACAAGATCTGGAAAAATATGACATCTGCAAGGCAGAAAAATGAACACAGAACTTCAAGATCAAAAGGACCAGCCCCCTTCCTCAGGCCCTACTGAAGGGTTATGTTTGGCTTTCAAATAAGAAGACATTTCATGCCCAAGGACCTCAATAATGAGGAACCTGGAGGGGCTGGGAAGCCTGTAGTCTCAACAAAAGTTTCCCCACCTCAAGGTCCCTGGCTGTTCTTCTCTCCTCCAGCATCCCTCTGAAGTCAGTAAAACCTTCTAGTGGCTTCTGGAGCAGGCAGAGTGGTGAGAGGCACAGGTAAGGCTGCTTTATGGGCCCCCTGGAGCCTTTCATCAGCCATCCCTACCTTTCTACTATAGCCAAACTATTCTGGCTTCAGAAATACCATAGGTCTGTGGGTGCTGGATGCGAACCAGGTCCTGCTGGATGAGGGAACAGGGAATGCTTTAACAAAGTCTCCAATCCCTTGCTCCTCAAATTTGAGGCTAACCTAGTCATGTTAGCATATGCCTATCCCCACCTCCTACCTATTGTTCTTACACTGGGCTACAAGTGACTTTGTTAAAGGCTACAAACCTGCCTGAATCTGTCTGGGGGCATTTCTGACTTACCACAACATCCCTTTGCTTAGTCATGAAGCATCAGACCTGACTCTCTTTTTACTTCTTTCCTTCCAACCCCACTACCCCTGACCAGTCTCCCTCCCAAATCTATTCTTAGTGTTCTTGGTGTGAGAAATATTCCTTTTACACAACTTATATATCATATACAAAAAAAAAAACCAAACCTCACATAGAACACAGGGGAACATACACCTCGTTCTCAAAAACACATATATAAACTCTCTTTTTTTTAAATATTTATTTTTTAGTTGTAGGTGGACAGAATATCTTTATTTTATTTTTATGTGGTGCTGAGGATCGAACCCAGTGCCTTACGCGTGCTAGGCGAGCACGCTACCACTGCGCCATAACCCCAGCCCACATATATAAACTCTTAAGCATAACACATCAGTCTATCACCAAAGTTATGGTTTCCCAATGCAGACAGAAATCAACACCATCTCCCACTGACATCCATGTACTCAGACATGCATACAACCACATAGATGTGCATGTTCACACAAAAGAATGCTCAAACACAGATTAATAACCAATCGACATGCTAAGCAGTTTCTGAAGTTGATGCTGCCATCAAAATATCCCAGAGTTTGTTAGGACTCAGGGACGTGGCTTTTCTTATCCTTGGTGGAAATTCTGTGTACTTATCATAATGTGTGCTCAGGGTATTAGGCACTTGTAAGATTGTGTGGCAGGACTGGGAAGAATCGCTCCCCGGAAGTTACCTGAGCTATGAGTCATCCCAAAGGACCCGCAGAAATAGGAAGCACAAAACTCTGAGTTAAGAGGTGTGGTGTGTGTTCATTGGAACTAGAACCTGCCCATCATCTGCACTCAGTAAACCAACCCAATGTTCTAAGACAGGAAGTAGGAATCTAGAGGGCAGGTTCCAAAGGGGTGTGGACTTTGAGACAGGAGAGGAAGGAGCTATTTGAGCCTCTTTCAGGGAGTGGCACTCATTCCAAAAAGCAGAAGGTAAAGATAGCATTTTTCTTGCAGATGGCCTCTTGGGCCCTGATAGAGCTAGGCCTGAGTGTGGCCAGGAAGAGCCGATAGGCTACACTAAATTAATTTGTTTTCACTTCTGTGTACTTCCAAAAAATCAAGCAGGGCAAAGAAAAATGGACTAGGGTAAAAAGTAGGGCTTCAGGGGGCCAGAGAAGAGCCTAGTATAATGGAAACCAAAGACACTGATGTTTTACCAACTGGATTCAAGTTCTTCTTCTGCCACTCCACTAGCTGTATGTTCTTGGGCAATACACTTAATTTCTCTGATCCTCATTTCCCTCCTTTATAAAATAAAGATATGCTATGTACTTTGTATGATTGTGGTAAATATTAAAAGATATTAAAAGATGTCAAAATGCTTAGCCCAATGGCTGGCACATGGCAGGGGGTGCTGTGTGTAAGGAAAAGCTAACTGGAACGCCAATGTAAGAAGGTCTGACACCCAGGGGGTGAAAATTTAGAGGCTTCCTTCTTTAGGATTGAGGCTTCTGGGACCAAGATAGGATCCAGAAAAAGAAAAGCACAACAGGCTGAAGTGCCTGTCCCTTGTCAAGGGAAAACTGCACAGTGGGTAATAATTTCTTGCCAGACTGCCTGGGTTTGAATCCTGTCAGCTATGTGACCTGCAGTAAATTTCTCTATGACTCAGTTTCCTCACCTGTAAAATGATAGCTTCTACCCTGTGAGTTTTATTATAAACAGTAAATGAGTTAATATTAGTAAAGTGCTTCAAATAGTACCAGTCACATATGAAGTCCCATACAAGTGTATGCTAAATAAATAAGAATAAACCGGGCTCCCAGGTGGACAAGGTATGAATTCTGAGGACCCAGTAGCAGCAGGGCAGCCACAAATGGGGAGGAAGGCAGGCAGCCTGCCTCTGGCTCTGAGATCTTCACTCTCAAACTCCTTTTTTTCCTCAGGTGCTGCAGTTTGTTTACCTTAGGAAGAAGTTACCTATTTAAGTCTTCAAGCTGCTCGAGGGTTTGTTAAGGGAAAAGTGGATATTTCTTCGTATGTTGGCACTGTAAATTGGTCACATCCTCCTTGAGTTATGTAACAAAAACCATGACACCACTCATATCCTTTGATCAGATAATCCCCCTTTTGGAACTGCATGGTGAGGAAATAAAAAAGTAATTTGTGCAAAGATGTTTATAGCATCACTACTCATAATAGCTCAACCTTGGAAGCAATCCAAATATCCAACACTAAGGAAATGGTTAAGCCAGCTGGGGAACTTCGGCATAAAGGAATAGTACACAGTCATTGAAACTGCTAAATATCACACGGGAAAATGATGAGACGTTCCATGTTTCTAGGTGAAGATGCCAAGCACTGTCAAAATGCCAA
This sequence comes from Xerus rutilus, assembly GCA_028644305.1. NCBI lineage: Eukaryota > Metazoa > Chordata > Mammalia > Rodentia > Sciuridae > Xerus > Xerus rutilus. Next base: position 24,266,458 of record CM053404.1, read on the forward strand.
TATTCCTCGAGATAATTCACAGACTCTGTGCCCACTAATCAAAATTATAACTAGAGATTTTATTGGAACTCAGAAAAAATGATTGTGAGTTTTCTATGGAAGAGTAAATAGGTAAACATATCAAATAATCTAAGAAAGAGTAAGTTTGAGTGTAAAACATTTTGTTACCAGATAATTAGATAGAAATAATGTGATGTAGGCACTAAACTAGACATTTACATCATGGGACACAATAAAGCTTAGAAACAGACATAATCACATTTAAGAATTTAGTACAGGCAATAGGTAAAAGGAAGAGAGATACACTGCTTAATAAATGGTGTTGAGAAAAGCTTTGTTACTTAAAAACAAGTAAGTTGTTTTACATTATATAAACTAAATGCAAGATGAGTTAAAGAATTAAAATGATGACTATGAGGAGCTGCAGATGCAGGGAAGTATTGGTGCATTGCAATGTGAAATTGAAAAAATTCAAAGACTGTGGGCTGGGGGAGTAGCTAAGATGATGCAATGCAGCATCCCCGCTCCCCAAATTGAAGGTTGTATATTCTTCCTAACTACATCTTAGAAAAAGCCCTCCCCCTTTTTTTGAGATATTGGGGATAAAACTCTGGGCCTCACACATGCTAGACAAACAATCTACCACTAAACTACATCCCCAGCCCAAAGCCCATGTTTTAACCTTGATAAGGATCAAGAAATGAAGCATGATTGATGTAAACAGTTGGTGTTTCAAATGGATGGATATTTTTGTTATTGAGATGGTAGGAATTTAATAGAATGGGGAACAAGGGGACTGCATGGGCTTCTACCTTTCTGCCAACACCTAGGGGACAGTGGTGCTGCTAGTAGGAGGGCCGGGTCAGATGAGGGACCCAGCAGTAAAGAGCCAGAGAAATGAGCCATGAATCCTCACTCACCTTCTGATCTGACCCCTGAACCTGGGATTTCCTACCCCTAACAAGACTCAGATTCCTGCTAGCCACCTAGAAGTCACATTGTCTGGGCTCCAATTCTAATCCTCCACCTAAAAATTGGGCAACCTTGAACCTTAGCCTCTCTGGATCTCAGTTTTCTCATCTGTAAAGTGGGCATAAGGGCTGAAGATGTAGTTCGATGACAGAATACTTGTGTAGTGTGCTCAAGGCCCTGGGTTCAATCTCTAGTACCACCAAAATAAGAATAATAATAAAAAATAATGTAAGATGGGGATAATAATGGCATTTATTCAGAGTTATTGTGAGGATTAAATCAGTTAATTCATGGGAAACCCACAGAAACAGTGTCTGTTCCAGAGTAACTCCTCAGTAAAATCTATGATTTGAGGTGGGGCTGAAGGAATGCTGAAGGAGGAGGCAGAGACCGGAGTCATGATTTCCACGATGCCCGCATACTCTAGGTCTATGGCTAGTGTTGAAGCTGAGCCCACCTGGCTCTCCCCTTCATCTCAGATGACGAGGCAAGAGAGACTTGGCCAAGAGGGGCCTGTGGTGCAGACCAAGAATCCAGTGCTGACACACAGGCTTCAGCTGCCTGGATTCCTCCTCCTGCCATGGAAGCTCAGCCTTCCCCTCCCCTCAGGGAGGAAGACCAAGCCATGTCACCATCAGGGATTAGCAGTGGGTGAGGGATAGGCTTTGTGCCTAGGGGATAGAAAGAGGCCCGGTTTGGGGTACTTGGCTTCAGGCCATGTCTCCCTGGACAGGGGCAGCTCCCTTGACTGAGCACCAGCCCCCTGGCTGCTCTGCTCCACTTGGAGTGCTCTTGAGCTGGGCTTCCTGCAGCAGTTCCACACTCCAGTTTGAGGCTGTGACTCTAGCCACAATTTTGCAGGCTTACAGGAAAGTGGAAAGGCTGAGGATCCTATCTGACTCAAAGATCAGGTCAGCCCTTCATATGCATCGTCGGGACAGATCTGGGAGGTGGATTTCCAAGACACTGTTTCCATACATCCTTGTGCACTTAGTCACTTATGCAGGCAGCCAAGCTCATTGAGATTGCAGCAAGCCAGGGACCATGCCTAGTGCTGAGCTGGACAGGTCCCCTAGGAAAAGGGTTCACTGGGGATACCCAGGACTCAGGTGCAGCCATACTCGTTCCTGAATCAAAGCCAGAATCAACCACTTCTCAACTTTTCTGGGATTCTTGGTGCCTTTGTCGTTTGTCCTCTGTTTGTTATTTCTGCTAATCCTTGTTTGCCTGTAGTTCCTGGTGATTAGAAAAACAAGCAAACCGAGACTTAAACATGAGAAGGGGGATGTATGCTTGTTTCAGCGCCCAGGAGCTGAAGAGACCTGGAGAGGCTGTGGAGAGGCTGAGAGAGAGAAAGAGAGAGACAGACAGACAGACACAGCCAGAAGTCGGAGCTCTCCTGAATGTCCCCCCCTGTCCCCACCACCTTCCCTTAATCTCCTTAATGTTCCCAATCCCCTTTCCATACCTCTACCCCGCCCCCAACTACTCCCTTTACATGTCCTCATGCAGGGGTTCACATATCCACCCTGCCTTGGGAGTCTGACCCTGGGCCTCGGGCGCTAGAGAACTTGGGCTGAGCCCAAGCACCCGCTCCCTAATGAGCATTTGTTCGGGGATGTGCTCTGGCCTCCAAGGGTCAGAGGTGTCAGCTTTATTTACTCAGAGCCATGCTCTCACTGCACCGGCCCTTTCATCATTTTTTATAATGGAAACAGCCCAATGGCCACAGGCGCCCTGGGAGACCACCCCACCACCTTCCCTCTCCCCAAGCCCCAGACACAGGCACTTGTATTCTTCCAATAGGGGCTCAGATTTCTCAACAAAGTACGGCTTTGCTCTCAGGACAGTCTTCAGCTGTCGATTTTATCACATTCTGCTGTCTGTTCAAAGCCTGAGCTGGAGAAGGTGGAGCCACCAGCATGCCAATGAGTGGGCACATACGTATGAGAAGTGGGTTTGGTGCAGGAGGCTGGGGGTGTGAGGTGTGAGAGTGGGCATCTGTGGGTGGAAATAGAGGTATGTATGATGTCTCTCCCACCCCCCTTTTTTTGGTACCAAGGATTGAAACCAGGGGCACTTAACCACTGAGCCGCATCCCCAGCTCTTTTTATTTTGAGACAGGGCCCTGTTAAATTGTTGAGGCTGGCTTTGAACTTGCAATTCTCTTGCCTCAGCTTCCTAAGTCACTGATATTACAGGTATGCACCACTGTGCCTGGTTTGATTTCTCTGATTTGAAAATGTTTTTATGTGTGTGAAGCTGCATAAGTGTGAGTAAGTATGAATATCTGGGTGCAAATGTTTACACATACATGTGTATCATTGTGACAAATGGTGATTCTATGAGTTACGTATATATGTGTGTGAGTGCATGTGTGCGTGAGAACTGCTGAGCCTGTGAGGCTGTGCGTGAGTGCATATATTTATGTGTATGATGTACACATGCATACATATGAAAGTGAGCCACATGCATGAGAACCTGGGTGTGTTTGTAGCTGTGTATATGCCCATGTCTAAGCAGTTTAAATATGCACACTTGGGGCAGAACCATATAAACATGGACATTTCTGGGTGTGAATTTTTTTTTTTTTTGTAGTGCCGGGGATTGACAAGTATGTGTGTACATCCTGGTGTATGGATAGTGCTTAAGAAAGTATATCTAGACAAAGTGAATCAATCTCAGAACTATATTGTTGAGTAATAGAAGCCAGGCGCATGACTCCATTTATATAGAATATTAAAGCAGGCAAATCTAATCTATGGTATAAGAAGCCAGAATAGAGTTACCCTGGAAGGGAGCATGAAGAGGCTCCTGGGGTGTTAATAATAAAATACTTTTTTGGGAGGATACCATGGACTGAACCCAGGGGTGCTTAACCACTGAGACACATCCCCAGCTCTTTTTTTTTTTTTAATTTTGAGACAGGTCTTGCTAAGTTGCTTAGGGCCTTACTAAATTGCTAAAGCTGGCTTTGAACTCACAATCCTCCTGCCTCAGCCTCCCAAACCCCTGGGATTACAGGCTTAGCTGAAATACTTTTACCTGTTTATATAAATATGGATACTTTGTAAAAATTCATTAAGCTCTATACTCATATGTAGTAATAAATCATAAAGTACATATATAATTTGTATACTGTCTGATTATAATTCAACAAGACATTTACCCTGGCCTGGCACAGTGGTGCACACCTGTAATCTCAGCAACTTGGGAAGCTGAGGCAGGAGGATTGCAAGTTCAAGGCCAGCCTCAGCAACTTGGCAAGATCCTGTCTCAAAATAAAAAAATAAGCCAGGTGCAGTGGTGCATGTCTGTAGTCCCAGCGGCTCAGGAGGCTGAGACAGGAGGATCACAAGTTCAAAGCCAGCCTTGGGAACTTAGCGAGGGCCTAAGCAATTCAGTGAGACCCTGTCTCTAAATAAAACACAGGGGGCTGGGGTTGTGGCTCAGTGGTTAGAGTGCACGTGTGAGGCACTGGGTTCAATCCTCAGCACCACATAAAAATCAATAAATAAAATGAAAGTATTGTGTCCATCTACAACTAAAAAATGTTTAAAATAAATAAATAAATAAATAAAACACAAAATAAGGCTGGGAATGTGGCTCAGTGGTTGAGTTCAATCCCCAGTACCTAAATAAATAAAAACCGGGGATGTGGCTCAGTGGCAAAGTATCCCTGTGTTCAACCCCAGTATCAACACAAACAATTTATCCCAAAAATAGAACATGAAGATTGCACCTTTCTTCACCTCCCCCACAAGTGCCCACATTGTGCCCTTCCACAGTTTGCTGTAGATTCTCTTCCTCCTTCCTGTTCCTCATGTCCCTGAAGGTGAGAGTGTCTACATGTGCAAGAGGTCGCCGAGCCTGCAATGCCTGTGCAAGTCAAGTTTGTCCACACACCTACAGTCCTCCTGCTCCCCCATGCTAACTTTCTTGGTCCTCCTATGGTCCTCCTGTGGTCCTTTCTTGGTCCTCATTGACCTTCTAAGGCAGTGTCTCTGGGGACAGAGGTCGGATGAGAGAAAATTTGGTTCATACCCCCCAGGAGTCCTCAAGCTGAAATTCTGAAAATGGTGAAACCTCAGGTGTGCCCGCTGATGTGGCAGTACTAGAAGGCCAGCCACTCTACAAAGGGACAAAACACAGAGGGAAGAGTGGCTGCAGTATGGCTTTTTAGAAGGGAAACCTTTAGAGGACCCCCCCTTGGAGATCCCTAAAGGGGATCTTAGTCACACTATTTCAGCTTCCAGGATCTGGTTTCTTAACCTGTAAGATAAGAAGTACTATGCCCCTCTGTAATTGTGCCTGCTTGTATCTATGTGTACACAACTGTGTGCATGTGCCCACAAGTAACATATGTGATTGTGTATAATTGTGCTGGGCCAACCACTGATGTACCTGAGCCCAGGTAAGGGATCTCACAGTCACGTGTGCTCATGCTCCATGGAGGAGTTCTGCATTTCCCAGCTGTTCTCAGCAAGCACATTCAGAACACGGTTCAGACCCAGTATCCAGAATCTTCTAGGAAGAAAGCACTTGTACCTAGGTGCTCCAAGATTGAGGAACACATGGGGACTACTAAGAAGGTCAATTCTCCGAAGTTTATCCCATTTCATATTACATCATCCTATGACTCCCACAAATATTTGCCAAACCATATGTTCCAGTTTGGGGCTCAGAACTTCTGATTTCTACAGGCCTTTGAGACATAGAGTCTATACTGGAAAGGGGGCTATGCCTCAAAAGAGGAGGGCCAGCTTGTCAGCTCCCCTATCTTCCTCTGGGCTGGGATCCCGCTATGAACACACTCATTCCTCTTGCCAGGCTGGCGCCTGCCTTGGCACCCAAATCCAGGTCCCTCCTCCAACCAGGGCCCTCCCACCCTCTCCCAAACCTGCTCAACCTGTTTGGCAGCCCAGCATCTCCCTGAGGTGCCTCTCAGAGGTGGGATGGGTAGGAAGTGCCATCAGATAGGAGATTGAAGTTGCCTTGATACTTTTCTCTGGTCCTGGCTTGCAGAGCCCCCCACCCTTTCTCTCTCCTGCAGGGCTGAACTCTGAGAGTGACCTACTTATCCTTGCCCTCACCTCAATACTCCCTCATGGCTCAGCTGACATTTTATCTGAGTTTCCCAGGGGACATTGGGCATTGCGACTCTCAGGAGTATCCTGGAAGCCTGGAAGGGATGATAGTCACCCTTTTCTTCCCAGGGCTCCCTGTGAGGATAGGCCCTGGCTCTGGACCCTCCACAAGTGCAACCCTGGTCTCCTTAACCACCCTAGATTCCTGAACTAGGTGTCTGCTAATAGACTGAAAGAACTGGCAGACCCACACAGCCATCTCACCAGCCTTGGAAGAAAAGCCAAGACAGTGTTCCTCCTTCTTCAAGGATGAGAAACATCAACATGTGCACACCAGAGACACAGACAAAAATAATTGTTGAATCCTTACAATGTTCCAGGGTTGTTCAAGAGTTTTATATAAGCCAGGTACAGTGGCACATGCCTGTAATCCCAGCACTTTGGGAGCTTGAGACAGGAGAATCACGAGTTCAAAGCCAGCCTCAGCAACAGCGAGGCACTAAGCAACTCAGTGAGGCCCTGTCTGGGGATGTGGCTCAGTGGTAGAATGCCTCTGAGTTCAATCCCTGGTACCCCCTTTCCCAAAAAGAGTTTTATATAACATAGCTAATTTTCATATCAATGCTCTGGAGTAGATATGGTCTTTATTCTCTTTGTAAACATAGGAAGACTGAGTTCTAGAGAGGTTAAGTACATTGGTGGAGATCACAGGTCCAGTAAACAGTGGGTTCAGGACTCAAATCCAGGTGTGGCTACTGAGTCTGAACTGTCACCCTGCAACATTTGCATAATCACCCTTAAGGATGTATGCACCCACTATTTAGGACAAGCTGGCTCACATATATAATTGTGCATAGACATACATCATTACCTAGATGTTAATCATAACTAGCATTATGCAGCAATTTATTTACAAATCACTTTCACACCTAGACACAATGCCCCAGGAAGGAGTGTTGTTACACATTTAACAGATAAAAATTAAGGCTACCATTTGTTGACTCATATGAGGCTTGGCTATTTGGCTGGTAGTGGTGCATTGTTTTGTCTCTCTCCTTCCTTCCCTTTTTTTGTTAAATTTTTTTTAGTTGTAGATGGACACAATACCTTTATTCCATTTACTTGTTTTTTATGTGGTACAGAGAATCAAACCCACCATTTTTTTTGGTGATGGAATGGAACCCTGGGCCTCATTGCCTACTATAGAGCTCCACCCCCAACCTCTAGAGGTAACCACTGTCAACACTTTATATATATACACCCTTCCAGAAATTGTCAAGGCACTCATAAGCAAATCATATCAGACATTATACATGCGTTCTAATACTTGGAATGAAGTCCTATTCTCCTTATTTAAAAATTAAGGAGGAACCGGATACGGTGCCACACACCTGTAATCCCAGCACTTTGGGAGGCTGAGACAGGAGAATCACAAGTTCAAAGCCAGCCTCAGCAATGGTGAGGCACTAAGCAACTCAGTGAGACCCTGTCTCTACATAAAACACAAAATAGGGCTGGGGATGTGGCTCAGTGGTCGAGTGCCCCTGAGTTCAATCCCCAGTACCAAAAAAAAAAAAAAAGAATTAAGGAGGCTGGAATTGTAGCTCAGTAGAGCACTTGCCTCACATGCGTGAGTCACTGGGTTCAATCCTCAGCACCACATAAAAATAAATAAATAAAATAAAGATGAAGAACCTCTAAAAGTAGGGATAGCTCTTCAAAGTCACTCAGGCACTATGTGGAGAAGTTAGGATTCCAACCTTAGTCTCCCTGACCTAGAACCTGTGTCCTCCACTTCCCCTACCCCAGGACCTACTGCCTCTTCCTTCCGTGCTGGCACAATGATGGCCCTACCAGGAGGCTCCATCTCCCCCAGGGCCAGGACTCTGCCACTCTGTGCTCTTTATAGTGGGGTGAGTGCTGTGCTGGACAAAGAAACCCCCTTTGGAAACAATCTAGAAGTGGACTGCTGAGCTGAGCCCTGCTGAGGAGGAGGGCAGGGAGTGGCCTTGGAACTGAGAGAGATTGCTGCAGGGTCCCTATTGGCCTGGGATGGGTCCACAAGACCACATCAGATTTCGAGGAGGCCTTGAGGGTTCGCAGGGCCTGCAGCAGGCAGGCTTCAGTCTTACACTACTTCCCAGTCAGGGACTCAGGATCAGGAAAGGGGCAAGGAGAGTACTATTTCTAGCTTCTGGTATTGAAGGGAGGCTCTAGAAGATCCCTGCCCCTCCTGTGACCCCTCCTAGATAAGTTTTCAGAAGGTCCTGTAGATGTGTCCTTAACTCCTTTTTGCAACAGTCTGGAAACAAGGCTCAGTCCCTCCAAGGGTTGGGGCCTCAGGAGAAATAAATTGCAAAGCCCCAGCCATAACTTTCCCAAGTGGTTGGCCACAGGGGTGCCAGGGCATTCAGGTTCTCCTTCAAATGTTACAGATTTAAAGGGCCTCCCCAAGTCCCTGTCACCTTCAGGATCATGTCCACACACTTTAACCTGGGCTTGCTGCCTTTGAAGTTCCACAGCTCACCACCAAAATGGGCATTTGTGGGATATCACATTTTTTTTCTCTGGATTGCTTAGCATTGGACTGGGAATCAGAGGCCACATGATAGTACCAGAAGCATGACTTCTGACTGACATATCCTGGGCACATTGCTTCTCTACTTTGAATGTCAGTTTGCTCATCTGTAAAATATGAATGTTGGGCTCCATTTGGAATCATGGACATGTTGGAGAGAGCTGGGGTGTGTGGACTTGCCAATGGTGCTTGGTGAACAGAGCAGGACCTCTCTCTAGGGTTCTAGGTAGAGACCCCTTGGGGATATTATTGGTCATGAGAAGAGGATGCACACATGTTTATTGTGAGCATTATGTATGACAATTACCTATGTGCATAGAGGCACTCAAACATGCATAGGGATGTGTGTGTCTGCATGCGTGTGTGTGTGTGCATGTGTGTATATATACAAGGCAGCGGCTAATTGATCCTTCCTTTCCAGTTAGGGTAGGGGTAGGGGTTTAAAAGGCAGTTGCTCATTAGGAGGCAACTAATGGGCCCAAATGGCCATGTCAGCAAAGATCGAGTTCAGATGAGCTTCCTCCCGAATGGTAAAGAAAGGTAAAGAGAACAATGTGAAACGAAGAGGAGGAGAGAAGAGAACAAAAAAGAATACTGGAAGAGGGGGAAAGAAAGAAGCTTTCCTAGGAAAAACTATAAGAATCAAAATGTCCTGATTGTCATCATTAATAAATACTCCTGCCTGTGAAGAGAAAGCACCATGACTCAAGGAGATGGAGAATGAAAAACTAGTGGAGGAGAAAAAAAACACACGTGTTCCTGTGCACAGAGACATAGGTATATTAACCAGTGCATACATGCTCACACTGTCTGAGACATGGGTACACGGATTGTGAGTGCATGCACTCTGGACATGTGCACAGAGGCACATCCCTCACACACTAGCCAGAGCACATGGAAATGTGGACATATACTCACATGTATTCATTCAAGGGCACTGGCTCTGTGTTAGGTGTGAGGGAGACAAAAATGAAGAAACACAGTCTCTGCCTCCCAGGGACTAACATGTGAGTTGGGAGTGAGAAGAGGTGTGACAAGCAGGAAGGAGGTCTTGTATACCAGGTGCACACCTGAATGGGGCCTCTCAGGGTCCTCTGGGGATCACCTGCTGCTCTCTTTGAAGCCATCTTTATACCAAGGGGTGAGAATAGAAGGGAAGGCCAGTGTGCCCACTTATCTTTACTCAGCCCTGTGAGGGGTTCACCTCAAGTCACTTCCTTCACCTTCCTCCTCCTCACCTGATACCTGCCATTGCTTACAAATGCTCTCACTTTTGAATCGTGAAAATAAGTACAGCATGCCTTGGTATTAGCAAATCAGCTTCATCATAGTTCAGACACCTGTGATGGTGAGGCATCTCAAAGCTTTAATTTACAAAAAAGATTATTATTATTTTTTAATGCTGGGGATCAAATCTAGGGCCTTGAGCATGCTGGGCAAGTGCTGTACCACTGAGCTATATCCCCAGCCCCACAAAAGAATTATTTCTCCCACATCATTCACAAAGTAAATTCCAAAGAAAATAAAGAACTTATTCTAAAAATGTTAGAAGAAAACGGTAGTTAAAATTAAGTAATTTCAAATTAGAAGAGGCTGTTTAAAAATAAGACAGTAACCATAATAAAGGAAAATGTTGACAAATATACTACATCTAAATTTAAAACTGCTGTGACATAAAAGATCAGAAATGATATTGAAAGATGAGCAACTAAAGAATAACAACTATGAACATCCAGGATTAAGAATTGGGGGGCTGGGGTTATGGCGCAGTGGTAGCGTGCCCGCCTAGCACGTGTGAGGCACTGGGTTCGATCCTCAGCACCACATAAAAATAAAATAAAGATATTCTGTCTACTTACAACTAAAAAATAAATATTTTTTTAAAAAAAGAATTGGGACACACCAATAAGAAAGAGATTTTAAAAACTCAATAGAAAAATGGGCAAAATATATGAACAGGCAATTTATGGAAACGGAAATACAAAATATCCTATGAGCTTAGGAAAATATACTCACTGTGAGAGAAATGCAACCACAATTAGAGAAATGCAATTTAAAAGTAACATAAGATTTATTCTTGCATGGTCTATTAGCTTAGCAAAAACTCAAAACATCAACAAGATCCAATGTGGGAGAGAGCATCTGTAAGCTGGCTATTTTCTCCTTTCTTGGAAACAATATAAATTTGTTTAGTCTTCTTGGAAGATGTTTCAGCCATTTCTATTAAAATTAATGATGCTTTTCCTCATCCTAGCAACTCAGTTCTACATATCCATTATCCTAACAAAATAGCTACATCTGCCCACAGAACCACATACCACAGAGTTTGCTAAGCATTATTTAAAATGAAAAATTAGAAGCAACCTAACAATCCACTTGTCAGAATGGCTAAATGAACAATGGTACTTCCCTGCTACAAAATACTTAATATGTAGCAGTTCAACATAGTGAAGTAGATCTATATGGTCTTTTTTCCAGTATTGGGGATTGAACCCAGGGGTGCTCTGTCACTGAGCTATATCCCCAGTCCTTTTATTTTTCTATTTTGAGAAAGGACCTCACTAAATATCCAAGCTGGTCTTGAACTTGTGATCCTTCTGCCTCAGCCTCCTGAGTCACTGGGATTACAGGTGAGTGCTGCCCCAACCCAACTCATCTATATTTCTTACAGCAAGAACACGTGTACATGGGCTGGGATTATGGCTCAGTGGTAGAGCTCTTGTCTCGCATGCGTGAGGCACTGGGTTCGATTCTCAGCACCACATAAAAATAAATAAAGATTTGTGTCCATCTACAACTAAAAAAATATTTAAAAAAGAACACATGCACAGCTTGCTTTTTAATTTTAAGATAAATTTTAATAAACATATGTGTTGAATGAATGAATAAAGGGTTCAGCAGTGAAACCTGACATAGACAAACTCAAGACATCAAGATTTTTACCCACCACATGAAGAAAGAGGACAGCAATTCTACTTTAGTCAAAGTTGCAAGGACTTGCCTTGCATTCTGGCCTTAGAATGTTAAAATTGGTGGGGCTAGAGTCCCTCATTTTACAGAGATAAGAAAAGATGGTCTGGGGCACAAGTCATACCTATAGAAAGGTCGCAAAAGGTTAACAGAAGGCAGAGGGTGGCAAGTTGACCATACTCTCATTTGACTTGTAATTTCTCATTTCAGGGACAAGTCCAGGCCCAGGGGCTCCTGATGTATCCACAGTCTTTGGATTCACACCCCAAAATTCATAACGAATATTGAGTGACTACAGGCCCCAGTAGTCTTACACTAGGCAGCAGTTCGCAGTTGACAAAATCCTGCCTTGCACAGGATCCTGCCTCAGTTTCCTCATTTGTGCCTCATAACCTCTAACAGGTAGCTTCTGCTACCACATCCTTGTCCCAGATGAAAAAACTGAGGTTCAGAGGGGTTAAAGAGTTGGCCAAATTCACTTGATAATAAGAAGCAGAAGGAAACTGCACCTCAGTCCTTTTGATCCCTGATCCCTAACTCTTCCCGGTGCAGCTAAATCCTTCTGGGGTTACTATCTGTTCCTGGCCTCCGTTTTTGTGGGCATGAGCCTTACCCTGACCTGACATTTACTTTGGGAAGAATCCAGTGAGGCTGTTCCCAGGTGGAGGACTTACTTGAGGCCGCGGGCTGGTAATGAAGACCATGAGAGGCAGAGTAGTTCAGTGGTGAAGGATACACGCTAACATCACATGCCCCAGGGCTCCAGCTCCGATTCCCAGCCTGGTGATGTTGGGCAAGTTACATGACACCTTTGCCTCTGTTTCTTTATCTGTAACAGATATAATGAAAGGATCTACCTCAAGGTGATGTGGTAAACAAATGCTAAGGTAATACACGTAAAGTCCTTAGTTGGTGTCCAGCACACTATTAGCTCTCGCTCATCCCCTTGACCCTGTCAGCAGTTGCCAAAACGTGAACTTGGTCTTCTGAATACCTTGGTTCTCTACTTTATGGCTCTCTTGCTCCCTCACAGATAAGAAGAGGGAAATCTGGGTCTGAGAAACACACTACTAGCTCTTGGATCCTATTTGGCTGACTTATGGTGAATTAAGTGTCCCCTAGAGGTCTCCCCGATGCTCCTTCCTGAATCTCTGCTCAGCACTTTGGTCCATCTCACTTGACCCCACAATAAGCTGTGACTCCCTCTCAGACCAACCACTCCAAGGATATTCAGCCTGTTTCCCCCTTTAGGAGCCCTGGGTCTTCCTGTTTGCAGCTGGCTCCTAGCATCCTCTAACTCAGTTGCTCTCCTCAGCTCCCAGATCGCTGTCATATTTCTTAGATATAGTTTCTGCCATTGGTAAGCAGAGGTTCAAGTCATGCTCACCAGGGCAAGAGACCCCCTGCCATCATCGATATTCATCATCACCATCTTCAGCATCAAGTGACAGCCTCGTGGGCCTCCACCGTCATAGAGAGTGGAGGCAGCAGAATTGACAATGTGTGGGGCTGGTGAGATGGAGGAGCAACCCTTCAGATCTAGAGCAAAGCAGGGAGGTACACATGGTTTGGTGCTGGAGGCCAGGTCAGCCTCAGGGCAAACCTATGGAGCTGATGCAGACAAATGTGGCAGTTATACTGTTCACTCTCCCCTCCCTAGCAAGTCCTCCTGAACTTGGGACCCAAGTCTTGCTGTATGGGCTGCAGTTCTGGAGTGTCACTCTACTGTGGGGTGGCACCTGGCTAGGGCATGAGTATGTTGGGAAGTGTGGGAGAGAGGCAGATGATGAAAAGAGCTCATTGACCTTGCCAGGGACTATAGTGGACGGATTACAAAATGCTCCCCACCACACAACGGCCCTTGGTCTTCGTGATAACCCGGGGAAAGGGTGTGCTCCCCATTTGCAGCTACAGACACTTAGAGAAGTAATACAACCAAAGCCACAGAGCTGTCAATGGCAGAGCATGGAGTGGCCTCTGAACCTTTTATGATTTCCCTTCTAAGACACAGACAAGCAACTACCCTTTGCACATACTTTTGTGCTTTCACACCTAAGCACAATAGTTACACTCCTGGATACCCATGTCACATATGGTTAAACTACTAGCACAATTTCTTAGTCACATTCTTTCTTTCAGAGACCCACATGTTCACACTCTTACTAGCGCACACACATAGCCTGGCCCCACCTCATGGGCACACACTTACACACAGTCCCACACTGACACAGCTCCATCTCCAGCATAATCATATAGGCCCAGGTGTACCCACACTCATCCACATGAGCCTTGGTGGTTTCCTTCCTTCTCAGAGGCTGCTTGCCCTGTCCCACTTCATTAACAGTGGTTGTGTGCCTAGGACAGGGGACGGTGGAAAGGAGATGTCAGGAGCTAACAGCTACCTTGCATCCTTCCACCCACCATGTCGTGAGCCTAGTCCCAGAGCAGAGGGTGCCTGTGTTTGGGTGTAAACCAGAGTTGAATGAACAAGGGAGAGCAGAACAGAGATCAGAAGAGAAACTCACCCTCGTGGAGATCCTCCTCAAGGGAACCATGAAACCAGGGCCCCACATGCCCTGCAGCAGAGTCAAAGCTGAAGGTGTGAAAGTTTGCTTCCACCAGTGTGGAGCAGAAGCTGATGCTCTTTGTCCAATTTAGCTCAGACTGAGTTGGCTTCCCCAGGTCTCCAGTAGGATTCTGAGGCTCCAGAGTCCTGAGTGGCCAAAAGGTCTCAGACCATAAGTATCAGAACCAAAGACAAAGAAGTCCTCACAGAAGCCATGGCCCTAAACTTTCAAGGGGTTGGCTGGTGCAGCAAATGCAGAGCAAATCACTCTCTACAGGATCTGGAGCCTGGTGCAAAAACCTTGGGAAGTCGGACCTCATTGGGTTTGAATCCAATTCTACCACTTCTCGGTGATATGGCTTTGAACAACTGACTTAGCCTCCCTGAGTCTCAGCTCTCTTCTATAATGCAGGGCTACTACCTCTGCTTGCCTTGCAGGACTGGCAGGAAGTCAAATTGCAAAAGCATCTGGCATAACACATGAGGCCTGGTTTTCAGAACCTTGCTAATATCATTATTATTAAAGATGCTCCTAGCTGTAGTCTCTTGCAGAGATAGTCCGATGAGCAGGAAAGCTGAGGTGGCCTTTTCAGGAAAGAGCAGAATGTCAAGGGTGGGGTAAGATCAGGAGTTGAGACAGAAGCCAAAGAGGGTGGCAGTGAGTGAGGAAGGCTCCTCTCAGCTGGGGATAAGACAGAGGCGTGGTGTTGAGCATGGCCTGTGCTGGGTTCCCTGGCTCCTGCCACAGCTGCAGGTGATGCTGGGGCCCTTCCTGTAGTCCTGGGTGCCGTGTCTTGTCCTCTGGGGCTCACCCACCAGCAGAGCCTCTCATGCTCCTCTTTACCTTGCCCCAAGCATCCCCAGCAGCACCATTCCCGGCTTCCCCTTGCTCCCAAGGAACTTCACTGTCCTCTTTAGGTACCCCAGGGAGCTCCGAGGGTCAGGATTTTCCTCCCTTGTATCTAGTCAGACTGGAATTATTTTCTCCTTATTGACCTAAAGGTGAGAAATCAAGGAATAGTACAGGGAATTACAATTCAAGTCACAGAAATAGGTCAGCAGGGTTGGTCTAGAATCCCTGACATTTACTTCCTTTCCTGGATATTGACCATAGGTCTGAGGGATAAAAATGTCTCCATGGGCAGGCCTGGGTTGAAGAATCAAGATCTTCATCCTCTGAAAGTGAGGCCAGACTTAGCTAGTAGCTGGAGAGATGTGGTTTCCCCTCCAGACTTCTGTTAGAAGAGATCATGAGGACACTAAGAAATGGAAGGGGAGGTGCTGAGACCAAGACACTGTCACCTCTGTTGCCTGAGTCTGGCTGAGGAGGCCAATTACTTACGAGCCCCTGCTCCCCAGGGCCCCATCACTAGGAGCAGCTCTCATCACCTCCAAGCCCAAACGGATCCCCCTTTATCAGGCCCCCTGGCACCAGCCTGTCTGAGCCTCCCCCACCACTGACGCCCAGGACGTTTGTTTTGGTATCTGTGGTGGCTGTGGTCAGAGCATAATTGGGGCTGAAACACCCACTCGGACCCCCGAAGGATAAACAAGCTGGGCTGGGGCAGCCCTGAAACAAATGTGAAGACAGACATAAAGACAGTGGAGCTGGGGAGGCCAGGCAAGCTGGGTGTGGAAGGGTCAGAGGCTGGCAGGGAGGGAAGGGGCCCGTGGCAGGACAGGGAGGACACCAGTGGTGTGCCCACTTCCTAGGCAGCTACCAAAGTCAGTACTCTGATGCCAACTAAGAACACCTCCACTTGCCCAGCCTGGGGAAGCTACAGGGCTAGTGAGAAACTTTGGCCTGGCTTTACAGAAGTCTCCTGTGCTGTAGTTCTCAGACTACAGGAAGCACGGTGACAGTGGCTCCCTGTCCTCACAGTCTCCAGCTCATTGGGTCTGAAACAGGCATAGGAGTTGTACTTGGAGATAATTAGTTTTCACTGATGGGGTCAACTTGATCTTGCCTTCAAAGGGCCTGAGAGCAGAAGAAAGGGCTCTGCTTGGGCTGGGAAGTCATCAGGACCTACAGGCCGTGCTGGCAGCTAGGGTAGGGGGAGCACTCCAGAATCCCAGCAAAGATCTTCAAAGAATCCCAGCCTGGAGAGGGGCTTACAGCAAAGACACCTAGGCAAGGACGGCTAAGGGGACATGAAGTGCAGATATTTTCCTAGGACTCTGATTGAGGCAGCTGGGGTTAAAGGAAATCTGGCTGTCCTTCAGAGCCTGGTTTTGCCAGCTCTACCCTCAGGGCTCAGGGTACTTAAAGGGCCAGAGCCCTGTGTCTTTGGGGAAGCAGCCTGTGGTCTGGTGGCAATGCAGCGTTCTGCACAGTCTGCACACTATGGTACTCAGTGTTCAGTCCAGCATCAGTGAGTAGTGCAAGAGAACACTCATAGTGTATGTGGGGGATGAAGGGCTTGGAGAGGTGTCAGGCTGGGGACCCACTGGCAAGCCTGTGATTGAAGCTACAAGTCTCCCTAATCTTAGGACCCATTTACGTTTCTGGGTAGCTCACCATTCCACAAGTAGGGGGTGGGGGAGGAAGGAGCAGGCTTGTGGGACGATAGAGGTCCTGGAGTGGACTGGGTCCAAACACTCACAGTCTTGTAGGTTTGCAGAAGATGACACTGGGCTTTGCTGGACCCCACCGATCATAGTACAACAGTAGTTCCCATCTTGACTGCTTCTTAGGGTCCCTCAACCATAAGGGACAGATTGGGAGGCGATGAATTTGAGCCTGGGAAGAGGAACTCTGACAGGCTGGCTGCACTTCAGTGCAGTTGGGACAGGGCCAGAGAAGTCAGGCTGGCTGCAACCTCCCCTCCCGTGTCCTACTGCCTACAAACACCTTCTGGGTTCCTGGTGCTTCTGAGATGATTCCATTTGAAGTCGGTACCATGTGGAGTTTGATGTGTGAGATGGTTTTGTCCTCTGGTCCCATTGAGGTTAAGGGCTCCCATCTCAGCAAGACCTCATCTCCACCAACTCTTTGTCACCCTCCATTGGTGGAGCTGACCTTTCCAGAGGCATTTTCCTTACCCAGGGCTGCCTCTTGCCTTGGCAGCTGCTGTCCTGGGTCTTAGAGCTGCCATCTGGTGGACATTTCCATAACTACTGCTACTACTGTCAGGCAGGAACCCTTCTCCAAGGTGTGGTCAGGGAGCAGCCCAGACCCCAGGGTAGATGGGAGGTAAGCAGGGGTGGAGGGAAGGGGTTAAGTCTCCAAACTGCAAGGGAATGCCTATATCCTGCTTCAGGTATGGGGAACTGCAAGAAGCTGGGCTTGATTGGTAGGAGAGGCTCTGCATGGGCAGTAGGAACCTCTAGGTAAAGTCTCCCTGCTTTACTCCCTCAGAGCCTTAGGATGCCCATTTCTACCCAACAGCATGCCCTGTATTCTTTCCTGACTCTCTATCCATAGCTGGAGAGGTCTTGAGGGCATGGCCTAGCTTCATGGAGCTGAGAACTCCTGTATGTGCCCCTGGGTGGGATAGAGATTCATGAATGTGGACTTTCTCTTCCCAACATCCCCCAATTCCCTTGTCTATACACCATGCCTTGGCCAGACCGGCTAACATCCACAGTTGGGTAGACCCAGAGGTCTGAAGATCTACCTCAGAGATGGGAGGACAGAAGTCCTCATTACAGGATTCCTTCAAGCAGTCTGGCAATAGTGAATAATTTATGTACAAGGCAGAGAAGACAATAAATCAGCAGCAATGATTAACATGAGCTATTTTACGTGTGAGAAAGATCTATGGCAGCAGGCTGCCAGGTTGCTGGTGATTAATGCTGCTGTTTGCACTGGCTTCTGGGCCTTAATATTCAATTATGGGCCTAGAGTATGTGGGGGGTCCTGGGGATGGCATGGGGGAGACTGAGAGCAAAAGAAGGGAATGCTGGATGCCTAGACCAAGGGTGAAGTGACAACAGGTGGCAGCCTGGCCCTGAGGGTACGTTTACTGATGAGAAATTACATTCACAGGATAGATCAGTGCCTGTTTTTGTAATAGGAGTCACTTTGCCCTGGGGTCACTTCTAAATAGTCAAGGGAGTGCCTTGGGAAGGGTACACAGATGGAAGAAGGCATCCTTGGGAAAATCTAACTCTCCCACAGTCAAATGTTGGGTTTCTGAACCCCCCACCTGCCTGCCCCATGTAGCCACCACCACCCTGCTAGGAACGAAGTGACATAGGCCAGCCCGCATGGGCGGAGTGGTTAATATTGGAAAAAGTTCCCTGTCAGCAATAAAGCCAGGGAGCCAGGCCCTGTCTCCACACTTTAGGGAGGGATGGTGGCTGGGAACAGGCTGGGGAAGAAGGCTCTCGGTACTCTCCTCCCAGCTGACCCAGGAAGCCCTGGCAGGCCCCGCTCCCTTCATTCCCACACTTGGGCTCTCTGTCCTCAGCCAGCTCCAGCTGGCCCCCATCAGTGCTGGGAGTTCCAAAGACCAGTGGTGGCTTTAGGGTTAAGTGATTTCCCCCAGCTCAGTCCCTTCCAGCCCTGGCTCCTGTCAGCTCCTTCCTCCTCTTCCTCTTCCTCCTCCTTGGTGACCTCTGGGCACTGTGGCCCTGCCTTCCCTTATAATTCAAGGGTTGTCATGAGGCACAGGGTGGGTGTTGGGGTTCTTCTGGGAGCTGGGCTGATAATGGGGCTTAGAGACCCTCTGGGCTAGGCTATACTCTGGGATATAGGGGAACACTCCTTCCTTCTCCCAGCCAGACTGGGAGCTTGCCCTAAGCCATTCTACCCACAGAAAAAAATGCTTCAGAATTCTAGTGCTGGTGGGAGGAGGTGCCGAAAGAAAAGTTGAAGGAAGCATCATCACCCTAGCCAGAGCCTGATGGGGCCCAGGAGAAGCCCGGCAGAAGCAGGCCTGAGTTTTTGGCAGGAGAAGTTTTCTGGGTCATCTGCCCCAAACTCCAGTCCTTGTGTACCATGAAGTTTTGTGGGAAGCAGTTCTAAGTCCTCCGGTGTGTGGCTGTGTGTGAGTATGAACATACATGTGTGTCTCTGGCAAGTGTCTGAGCCCCTGCTGTCTGTGAGCACCGGCATACTTTTGAGACTGACCGGGCCTCAGGCCTTCCCCGCCCTGACTAACCCAGCCTTTCCAGCAGTTTTCCTCAGCCTCTAATCCCCTGTTTGTGAAGTTCATCCCCTGGACTCCTTGGGACTCCATTAATGAGCCCTGGCCACCCCAGGACAAGCCCCAAATTAACCCTGCCACTGACCCCGACATGGACACCTGTAATTAGGCTAGGAGCGGCTGCAGCAGAGAAGCCCCAGGGCACAGTAGGGTACAGAAGAGGTTGGGCTGGAACAGGGACCTAATGCCCAGGAATGCTCTAAAAGCTGTATGCCTGGCTCCAGGGCGACCGCCTGGCTCACCTCTAATACCTCACAAAGCCTCCAGACGGGCTGCAGGGGGATTACCTGGGAGGGGCTCTGGAGGTGCTGGAGGGCTTGTTCATCAGGCCCACCCTGCTGGCTCTGGGTTGGGGAGGTTTTTGGACGTGGAAAGCAGCCCCTTGGCCACAGGGCCCAATAGTCTGGTCACAAGGTCCTCATCAGTCCAGATCCTGTGCCCATGATGGCAGCTGCCCAGGGAATAGCTAAGCCCAGGCTGGCCTATGTGTCCAGCCCCCGCAGAGGGCTGGCCCCTCCCCTCCCCCAACTTGTTTTGTTTGCTTTGAGCAGCTTGTCCCAGTAGCTCCATCCACATTAACCCCTGACCCTGACTGTAACTCTCCCTCCCCTCTGACAACTGTGTTTACCCATTTAAAGTTGGTGGCTTTCTCAGGCAGGCGAAGAGGGGAGGGCTCGCTTCTTTCCCCTCCTTGCCTGCCTTTCCTGGGGGAAGCTATGTCCAAGTGCTCTGCTTGGGACTCCAGTGCCAGTAACTGCCAGAGAAGCTTCCTTGTCCAGGAGTTTCAGAGCATAATGCACGTGGCTATAGTTAAGCATCCAGGAAGAAGCCTCTACACCTACAGGGCTTGACAGATAGACTGGTATAATCTTTGTCTTTTTTCAGGGGGGTTCTTTTTTTTTTTTTGCAGGACTGATGATTGAACATAGGTCCTCATGCAGGCTACGCAAGCACTTTCCCACTGAACCACATCCGTAGCCCCTGATACAACCATCTTGATGTGTAATGTAGCCATATCTATCAAAAAAAAATTTTAAATATATTTTAGATGTTGATGAACCTTTATTTTATTTATTTATTTATATGCAGTGCTGAGAATCAAATCCAGTGCCTCACACATGTATATACCACTGAGCCACAACCCGAGTCCATCTATCAAAAAATTTTAAGGAATACATTTGACCCAGGAATTGCACACATAGGATTTGTCTATATAGATCCTATATTTGTGCTCAAAGTACAAGGGTATTTCTTGAAGCCTTGTAGAAGTTCAAGATTAGAAATAACCTAGGTTTCCAGCTAGGGGTTAAACTCCATAACCAAAAAGTAGCCATACAATGGAAGACTACCTAGCCAATCAAGAGAACAATGTGATGCATTCTACAGTCATGTATAACTAATTAGAAGAAATTTTAAAAGGTAAAAAAATACAATCTGTATTAAACTATTAATTAGACTAATATAAATTGAATAATGTGGTTTTCTCCTTACTTTAGTTACATAAAACAGAAATGTCTACCTTGAAAAGAAAAGAGAGAGAGAACAATGTGCAGCTGGGTACAGAGGCACATGCCTGTAATCCTAGTGGCTCAGGAGGCTGAGGCAGGAGGATCACAGGTTCAAGGCCAGCCTGGGCAACTTACGAAGACCCTATCTCAAAATAAAAAATAAAAAGGGCTGGGGGTGTAGTTCAGTGGTAGAGCACCCCTGGGTTCAATCTCTAGTACTGAAACTAAAAAAACAAAGAAAACCCAGATAGAGAACAGCATACAATATGCCACCATTTGGGGAAATGGAGAAGGAAAATACGCAAATAAGCATTCAGATTTTTTTTGAAAAATATACATATCTTGTTTTGCAGTGCTGAGGATGGAACCCAATGCCTCACACACAGTAGGCAAATGCTGTACCATTGAGCCATATCCCCAGTCCCCCAAATATGTTTGAAAAAAATGAAGCAAAAATGGTAGCCTAAGGGAAGAAGAGCTGAGGGCTTAGAGTGGAAGAGAGACAAAGTTCTACTGTTATATTATTGTACTTGCATTTTATCTTTCAAAAACAAACATTTATTATACACACAAAAATAAAATTATATACCCTTCAACTCAACTATTCAATTTCCAGAACTCCAGTTCATGGAAATAAACAAGTATACAAAAATAATATAAGAATGGTCTCACTGGAGTGGTGGTGCATGCCTGTAATCCCAGTGGCCTAGGAGGCTGAGGCAGGAAGATTGTGAGTTCAAAGCCAGTCTCAGCAATTTAGTGAGGCCCTAAGCTAAACTGAGACCCTGTCTCTAAATAAAACACAAAATAGCCTCAGTGGTTGAGTGCCCCTGAGTTCAATCCCCCAGTACCAAAAAAAAAAAAAAAAAAAAAAAGGATCTCTTGTTTAAATAACAAAATACTGAAAGCAACCTAAATGCTCATCATTAGGTAATTACTAAAATAAATGGTGAGCCAGGCGTGGTGTCACACGCCTGTAATCCCAGCACTTTGGGAGACTGAGATAGGAGAATGCCGAGTTCAAAGCCAGCCTCAGCAACAGCGAGGCACTAAGCAACTCAGTAAGACCCTATCTCCACATAAAACACAAAAAAGGCTGGGGATGTTGCTCAGTGGTCAAGTGCCCCTGAGTTCAATCCCCGGTACCAATAAGTAAAGTAAAATAAAATAAAATAAAATGAAATAAAATGAAATGAAACATGGTTCATTCTTACTATAGAATACTGAGCAGATCCAGGTGTGGTGATGTGTGCCTGTAATATCAGCAGCTCAGGATGCTGAAGCGGGAGGATGGCAAATTCCAAGCCAATCTCAGGAACTTAGTGAGATCCTATCTCAAAATAAAAAATTAGCCGGGCTCGGTGGCGCAAGCCTGTAATCCCAGCACTTTGGGAGGCTGAGACAGGAGAATTGCGTGTTCAAAGCCAGCTTCAGCAAGGGCGAGGCGCTAAGCAGCTCAGTGAGACCCTGTCTCTACATAAAACACAAAATAGGGCTGGGGATGTGGCTCAGTGGTCAAGTGCCCCTGAGTTCAATCCCAGGTACCAAAAA
Source organism: Xerus rutilus (assembly GCA_028644305.1). Lineage (NCBI taxonomy): Eukaryota > Metazoa > Chordata > Mammalia > Rodentia > Sciuridae > Xerus > Xerus rutilus. Next base: position 24,288,840 of record CM053404.1, read on the forward strand.
AGTAAATAAATAAATAAAAAATAAAAAGTGCTAGCGATATATCTCAGTGGCAAAGCACCCTGGATTCAATCCCCAGTGCCATAATTAAAAAAAAAAAAAACAAACTGAGCATCCAGGCATAAATGAAGGGGATCTACATGCACTGGCATGGAATAATCACAAAGACAAATGTAAGAAAAAAGCAAATTGTAAAACAGAACAAAATACCATTTCATCTATGAAAAAAAGAGAAACAAAACAAAATAATATGTTTCTCTTCCTATACATACACAGAGAAACTCTGGAACTAAAGCTAAAACTGAAAGAATAACTACCAACTCTAGGACAGGGACAAGTGGGATGGGAGAGTCACTCTGTATGCTTCTCTACATACAGGAAGACTTCATCAAGCATTCCTTACGTAATTGCAAAATAAAATAAGTTGAAGTTGATAAAAAGAATAAGATTTGCCTGTTTTTTTTCCTATCACAGATGCCCTGGAATCCTTACGACCATGCTATTACCCTCATGTTACAGAAGGGGAAACTGAGACAAGAGAGGTTCTGCAGCTTCCTCAGGCTCACACAGCAAACACAAGACAGAGCCATGCCTGTTTTGTCCACACCTGCTGTCCTCAGAGATGACATTTCTTCCATGTTCTGAGGCTCTTCAAGGGTTTGGGCATCTGAACTGGAGTTAACAATCTCCCCCTTCAAGACTCTTATGAACAGCACATAGTGAATATCCTTCCATTCCTGTCCACTTCATTCCCTCCATTCCCCAAAGGACTTGCTGGGGACTCTAGCCAGGGGTGGGCTCCAGAAGCCAGTGCAGCTCCCAGCCTTGGCATGGCCGCCAGCTTCCCCATCACCTGCTCCTATTCTGGCTCCTTCCTGCCAGCCAGAGCCCAGTGCCCATTCCCCACCAACACCCCCCTCCTTACCACAGAACACCCCCTTAATTATACTTAATGGAAAAGACCATAAGAGCTTTATTAACTTTATTATGGACCCAATTAGCAGCTAATGCCCCATGACTACTGTCCCCCCCCCCGAATAATCCCATTAAACATAATGAAGCAGGCATCCCCCCTTCTCTGTTGGGTGTGAGCCGAGGGGACAGGGAAATCCATCTTCCAGGGCCTGATTCTGCCCCCTCAGGCCCATTGGACATCAGCTCAAGCCCTGAAGCTTCCTAGGGACCATAGCTGGGTGCATGAAGACAAAGATTAATCAGCAAGTATTTTGGTGCCAGCCACAGCCTGAACACACACACACACACACATACATACTCACTCACATATACACACAGCCTGGCTGATGTCCAAATAACTCCTTTTTCAAAACAGGGATGTAGAAACACACACATCCACCAGCTAGCACACTAATGTTCTCCAGCACACCAATGTTCTCTAGTTTTGTACAGAGCTTTCAGAGTGGGGAATTTCAAGTTGAAGGCTTCTGCCTGGACTTGTCACAGAGTGTGGGGTGGAAGATGTGGGAAGGAGGAAAACTGAAGGCAAGGAAGAACAGCATCTCCCCGCAAAGCCCACACTCTTCCTACACCCCAGGTTCCACATTGGCTGATCATTTCTAATATTTACTCAGCACTCACAGTGTGCCCACACAACGCTAGACATTCTCCACCATCTTTTTTAGCCATTACCACAAGCCAAGGAAGTAGATGTCATTTGTCCCAATCTATAGGTGAAGAAACTGAGGCACAGAGAGATGACCAGTTTTTGAAGCAAATGTATAATGTGATTTACCTTAAAAGATTCTCCTCTCTCTCCTTCCTGGCAACCTGCTTTTCCTCATTTTAAGGCAGAAGAGGTAAAGATCACAGAGAGAATGTTTGGCCTACAGATGGAGAGCCAAGGCACAGACATGGTGCAAGGGACAATCAGTGTGACCATGATAAGATGATCCTGGGCTCTGATTCCACATCAATCTTTTTTTTAAATTTTTTTTAGTTGTTGATTGGCCTTTATTTATTCATTTATTTATATACGGTGCTGAGGATGGAACCCAGTGCCTCCCACATGTGAGGCCAGCACTCTACCACTGAGCCACAATCCCAGCCCACCCACATCAATCTTGATAGGTGCAAAAAGATTAGAAACCAGAGGATACCTCCATCCCTACTACCACAAGATGTAGTAGGCTGCAGAACCCTGTGTGAATGGAAGGCTACTGGGTCAGGCAAGCGGTGCAGGGAGAGTAGTCACAGCAGGTTCAATCCTCCAGCCACGCCAGTGATCAAAATCTTAAGACTAAAGGACTCTGATCTCTTGGGTCTCCATCCATCCTTACTCCAGGAACAAGAGCTTCCTCAAGATGGGGCAGTCGTGGCCCACATAAAGTCTCCAGAAACTTGGGCCCCTCTACTCAGCTTTGGTCCCGGAAAAGGAGTAAACACCAAGACTGACAGGTCAGAAACGGTGGCTGCCCTGAGCAAGGGGGCATGGGCCCAGGAAAGGAGACCCTTGAACTCTTGCTTGGAAAGAGGCTTCCTGTTCCCGCTCCCCCTCCATGGGCTGGCCCAGCCTAGAAGCAACCACTTGAAATGGGCCCCAGGGAGCCTGGGAGAAGGGCTGGCCTGGCTCCAGCCTCCAACTCCTGCCACCCCAACTAGGCCTTCTTCCTCACTCCCCAGCCCCAGTTGGGGTCAGGAGGTGAGAGGGAGAGAGCCTTCTCTCCAGGCTCATCCACATCAGGATCTACCCCAGCCCCAATGCACACCCAGCATGGCATTGGTCCAATTGCTCCATCCCTGGGGGAGGGGGGTGGTGAAGGCAAGTCAATACTCTCTCCTTTCCCAAGAGACACTGGGGCTGGAGAGTGGGCAAATGCCACTCCCTGGGGTTTCTCCAGGGCAGAGCAGTGCAGAACCTCCCCGGGTGGGGCTTCCACTCTTCCAATTGCCCTGGATAAGTGTTCTCCAACACAAGCCCCCACCCCTGCCCTGTACCCTCTGAACAAACAGTAGCATCACCCTCCTCAAGCCCAAGAGGGATCTGGTACCTGGGTAACTTCAGCTGGAGACATCCAGATCAGCCAGAAGAGAACACTCAGGACTCCTGTGAAGGAAGGGGCCAGGGTAGGGCAAGTGAAATTTGGGGATGAGGGGGAAAGTTAGACTATGCTGAGACTCCAGTTGGGGAACACATATTGCCTTTACAGTTTCCTGGCTGTGTGAGCTTAAGTAAGTTTCCCAACTTCTCTGAACCTCAGTTTTTCATCTGTAAAATAGGGCTGAAAATAGAAACTGATCACAGGTTTTATTTTAGGTTCACATAGATTTTGTGAACATTAACCTAGTAATGTATATAAAACTCTTAGCAAGACTCTGACACCTAGGGCTGGGGACGTAGCTCAGTGGTAGAGCACTTACTTAGTGTGTTCAAGACCCTGGATTTGATCCTCAGCTTTGAGGGCAGGGAGACTCTGGAAATAAATGAGACATTGTTATAGTATTGCTGCCTGTACAGGGCAGGTCTTTAGATTTGTAATAGTAATGACAGTAAGAATAGAGAATGCTGTTAAACTACTGTAGGGACCACAACCCCCTCAACCAGCCCTGTGCCTGGTTCTTACTGAGAAAGGAGGGAAGGACTCACATCTGTTCAGCCCTCCAAGGTCCCCACTACCTGTAGTCTACCCTAGTGTGACCATTTCAGAGGACTGATGAGGTGGTGGCACACTCCCAGGAAACCCTAAAGTGCTCCATAGCATGGTCTTACTGTCTACACACACGTGTTCTTTCTCCTTCTTCCTTTCCCTGAAGCAAGGAAGGAGAAAGAGACATCAGTTTGAAGGATGTGAAAATTAGCTGGAGCTGAGAGAGGTGTCAACTTCAAGGCAGTGCCCCCACCCACCCCTTCTCTGCCCTAAGGATGGTGTTTCCACAAGTCTCTGCAGGGAGACCCCCACCCCACACCCAGGTGCAGACTGACACTGTCAGGCAGAGGAGAGTGAGAAAGAAAAGAGGAGGTGGTTTGCCAGGAAGAGTAAGTGGTGCCCAACCCAGGGCCTATGTCAGGGACAGGGCCCCTAGCCATTCTGTCCAGGGCTCTGATTGGAGGCTAGAGGAATAAGCACCCAGAGGAGGGGTAAGTCTGACCTTGTTGGAGCCCAGCTTCCTTGCCTAAAGCTGAAAGTGCCAGGGTTTGAGCCAGTCAGGGAGGTGGCTTTTCCCAGAGGGTAGGAGGGGTCTAGAACACTGTCCTTTATCTCAAAGTACCTGCCCGGCCCTGCTTCTGACCTGTCTGAAGATCTCCTTATAGTGCTCTCCTCTCAAAGAGGGCCAAGAGCAGAGACTTGCTCTACTTTCTGGAAGGGGTCAAACTGAGCAGTGGATGGGAGCTCCAGGAGGGAAAGCCCTGGCAGAGGAGCCAGGCCTTCATCCTGTCTCTGTCATCGTTAACAGCCACAATTATTATTATTTGGAGAGATGGGCCAGAGGTGGTCAGGGACGTGGTAAGGGTGAATGAAATGAAGAAGTCCTCTGTACGTGCCGTCTCGCCAGGTTAATACTCCTGCCTGTCGGCCTGACAGCTGCAAGATTGATTACCCAGGCCTCCCGCTCTTTATAACTCGATCAGTCGAATTAATCTCTGGCTGTCGGCCCATCTGATGCCTGAATCACAAATTTAATTTGGAGGTGTTCAGCTCCTCCCCCATCCCGTCTCCTCCTCCTTCCTCCAGCCTCCCCCGTTTCTCCTCAGTTGTCCAGATTCCTCCTTCCTTTTCCACTCCTTTCCTCCTCTTTCTGCCCACCCCTCTTGCTCCAGGGTTTCCTATTCCTCCTGTTCTTCTCCCCATTGTAGTCTCTCAGGCCTCTTCAGGGGGCAGCAGGTGGAGTAGGAGGAGGGCGAGGAGGAGTGGGTGGCCCTGAGTCAGCAGCCCCTCTGCCCAGGCCAGGGGAGGGGTCATGTCCCCCAACCCACTGGGCGAGGCACCCAACCCACTGAGCTCCACCCCAAACTGAGAAAGAGGCTTAGCTGACACTAAGTAAGACATATTAATGTACTAAAGACTTAATGAAGTTGGGGGGGATGAGGGGTGGAAAGTGCTTGCTTTATTAGTTTATGGCCGATTAATGGGGACGCCATTACTGTGATGGAGATGGATTGCTGCTGTCAGCAGCCTAGGCTGAGGGCCGGCCACGGCTCTTTTCCTCGGGTGGTGGGTGCCCCAAACAGAGTCAAAGAGAACTTCATTAGAAGCTTCAACAGGATCCCACCTGGAGTGGGGGCAGGAGCCCAGCTTGAGGTCTGGGAAGGGAATTCCAAGGGGCAAGTGGCTGGGAGTTGATAGCAGTCAGAAACTTACCTCCCCAAAGGCGGGAGTGGAGCAGCAGTGTGGCCCAGCTCTGGTCCTGCATGTAGCAGAGAGTTGATAATCAGCTGGGGAAGGAGAAGGAGGAAGAAAATGGGGTGAGGTCCACTTGAGAAGTGCAAGGGAAGTGAGCCCTACTCTTCATCCTTCCTCAGACGCAGGCAGTGCACTATGACAGTGGGCCTACTAGCCTAGAGGTTGAACAACTCACTGGGCAGCAAGTCAGCCCCAGTGCTAGAATCCCCGCACCCACGTCAGGGACTTTGCCTCATGCTCTACAGTTAGAATGAAGGTGAAAGTTGCCTTGCCTCCACAACCTCCAGGCTGCTGACCCCCAAAAAACCAATGGGAAGCAATGATGTGGAGAAGGGATCTGGTGGACTGAGGGGGATGCTACGGAGCACGGTGGGCATCTGGCCTTCAGCCTCTAGACTTTCTCAGGCTGGGGGACAGGAGGTCCCAGTCAGTGTGCAAATGAACTCAAATACATCCTGGTGACTTTCCCATCCCCTTAGCTCCTTCTCACTTCTGTGCTGCTCCATGACTTTCTTTTCTTCCAAGAGGAAGAAACAAGGGCTGCATCCAACACAGCTTTTCTCCATTTGGCCATTTTCTATTGGGAAGCCTCCAGATGCCCCTGACCTTAAGGCTTCCTATGAGCTCCAGTCTCCCAGGAGCATGTGGCATTTTAGTATGGCTATGTTGACGCAAGGACATTAAACTTAGTTCTCAATTTTATTTTTTAAACAAATGATGTCAAATAGATATTCTTCAGTCCCTCTCTAATTCTCACTTTTTTCTGAGCTCCTCTCAGTCCAAACCCCATCCCAGAGAGGCATCAGGGATGAAAAAAGATTGTGTGATGGGCCCAGAATCACAACCTATTAACTGAAGCACATAATACTAAAAAGACTTTCTTAAATATTTTTTTAAATTTTTTTAGTTGTAGATGGACACGATATCTTTATTTATTTATTTTTATGTGGTGCTGAGGATGGAACCCAGTGCCTCACACATGCAAGGCAAGCGCTTTACCATTGAGCCACAATCCCAGCCCCGACTTTCTTAAATGTTGACACAAGTCAGGCAAAACAACTGTGGCAAAATGACTGAGCCAAAATGTTCCCTTTGGTCTCTTTTCCCTTTTCCTTACCATGCATGTGATTCTCTGTGGATCTATGTGCCCCACATAGAATGTGTGACCCCCATGTGAAGCACCAGCCTGTGGGTTACGGCCAGCATCTCGTGCCCTTTGTCCTTAGGTACCAGGCAGATCTGTGGGTGCCTGGGTGTCCTTTGGCATCACAGAGTTGGCACTCCCTGCTGGGCACGGAGATCACTCTCAGGCCAAGGATCTACTATCCATCCAGGGCCACCACCCAGGCACTCTCCCCAAGTCGGGGCTACATGCTCAGCCTAACTGGGAAATAAATACCCTATTTCTGAAAGTAATTTAATTATTGGCTCCTGCGGACTAGTGGGTAATTAAATTCCGTAGCTCCCAAAGTAATTAATTGCTATGCAAATAGTAATGCCCTCTGCTTTGGAGAGGAGGATCCCGGCCTGGGTTTGCCCTGCAATTAGAAGCTAATAATTACCCTGTCAGTTCCTAGCTTTTGCTGGGTAATTACCTGCTAAAGCCCTACCGGTCACTAAGGCCATTCCTATCACTTGCTGCTGTAGCTCTGGCTCTGGTGGCCTGAAAACCAGAGTAGGGGATCCCCATAGTGCTGGTTAATCTTGAGATCCTACACCATGCCTACAACCCCCAGGAAGCCCTTACTTCTGATCAGTGAAAACTAAGGACAGGACTTTACAAGACTCCTTTTGCTAAGGGAAAAGGTATCCCAGCCTCTTCTGAGATTGAATTACTGCCAGCTAAGTTCCACTCACCTACATTTAGTCCTGTGTGTCTGGAGCTTTTCAAAAGAGAATATATCTATTAATTATTATTAAAATAATTTCCCCTTCTATTCCCCCTGTCACCTAGGCTAGGTTAAACTACAAGATGAACAGAAAGGAAGGCAGAGGTTTTTTTGTTTTGGTTTGGTTTTGATTCTTTTTTTTAGCTTACAAACACCTTTTCCCATTTATTCAACACACACTTCTCTAGGTTCTGCTATAAAGGGATTTTGAAGATGTAATCAAAGACCCTAGTCAGCTGGCTTTTAACTAGGGAGATGTAATCAAAGATCCTAGTCAGTTGGCTTTTATCTTCCATAGGCCTTACCCAATCAGGTGATCCCTTAAAAGGGTTTATACTTTCCCTCATGAAGGAGACTCCAAACAGCAGCTGGATCTCTGATTGCTCTCCCCCTGCTTGGATTTTCCAGACTGGCTGCCTCTGGACAACATCTTTGCCAGTGCCCAGGGTTTTCAGGTATTTTATGATCTTTCCTTCCTCACTGCCTGCCTTATAGATTTCAGATTTTCTTGGCCAACTCATGAAATTAGTATAAGCCAATTCCTTGAGATGGATTTCCTTGGTATTTTATACACATGTATAGTCCCTATACCTCTGAGGCCCACCTCCTTAGGAAGGCATCAGAGCATCAAGACCCAGTATACCAACTCCTATGATTGTATCAGTCAGTCCCCTCTAATACACCTCTATTCTGGGGTCTCAGCCTGACTGATCTACTCCTTTTTTAAAGAGGAAGAAACTGGAGTCAGATACATAACAGTGACTGACCTAAGATTCCACAGCTAGTAAGAGAAAACAAAGTTTGAAGCTATGTTCCCAATTATAGTACTACTGTTCTTTCAGAAGATAGGACCTAGCTCCATGTTCCAGGTCCAAGGCAGATGTTACCTGTGCCCAAGTGGGGAGGTAGTTGTGGACTCCTCCATACCTGATAACTCTCAAGTATCACTGTAGTTCAGCTCAATTTGCATTTCCTCTCTAGATCTTGTCACCTCCATTAGGCTCCCAACCTTGTGTTCTGTGCTTTTGTGGCTCTGATTCCTTTCTAAGGATATGGGCCTGAGAGTGGCAGAGCCTGTGTGCCTCCTAAGCACTAACTGTTCCCTTTGAAGACTATCCAGACCCCGTCCTATATGTCTGTAGTCTTCCAAACAAATTCCTGGGACATTGTTCTGGTATAGTCTCACAGCTGAGGGCTCGCTTAGGAGGCTGAACACTGGGCAGGGTGTGGGGAGAGGAAAGGAATCAGGGAGACAGGATTAAAGGGCACTGAGCCAAAAACTGGTCCCAAGAGTCTGAGAAAGAAGGAATGCCCAGGGATTCATAGGGAAGACCCTGCTATGAACACACACACTTGGGTACCTCCTACCTGTCCTGCCTCTAGAAAGCTCTCTAACCCCAAGATGAGGGCAGATCATGTGTTCCAATGTTTCCTTTCTTTCTTCTTTCTCTTCTCCTCCTCTTCCTTTTTATCCTCCTTGTCCTCTTCCTTCTTCTTCCTTCTTCTTTTGTGATACTGGAAAGGAACCCAGGATCTCATGCATGCTAGGTAAGTGCTCTATCACTGAGCTACATCCCAGTCCTTTAAAATTATTTTATTTTATTTTATTTTTGGTGCTGGGGATTGAACTCAGGGGTACTCGACCACTGAGCCACATCCCCAGCCCTATTTTGTGTTTTATGTAGAAACAGGGTCTCACTGAGTTGCTTAGCACCTCGCCATTGCTGAGGCTGGCTTTGAACTCATGATTCTCCTATCTCAGCCTCCCTAAGTGCTGGGATTACAGGCTTGAGCCACCATGCCCAGCTAAAATTATTTTAATTTTTAAGATAGGGTCTCGCCAGGCATGGTGCTGTATGCCTGTAATCCCAGCACTTTGGGAGGCTGAGACAGGAGAATTGCAAGTTCAAAATTAGCCTCAGCAATGGTGAGGCGCTAAGCAACTCAGTGAGACCTCTTTTTATGTCTCTACATAAAACACAAAATAGGGCTTGGGATGTGGCTCAGTGGTCAAGTACCCCTGAGTTCAATCCCCAGTACTCCCTCAAAAAAAGAGAAAAAGAAACACTATGAGCTTTGAGGCCAAAAGCTAGCCCTGTGAATGCTTTGCTCTTGGTTTAGACACACCCTGGGATGAATGTGAGCCACCTAAAGCAAGACTCCCACACCTCCACTGCCAGGCAGAACAAAAGAAAAAATGGTTGGCAGAGGGTAGCACCAGGAAAGCAGAGATGACCAACAAAACTAACTTTCCAAAGTTCAGATGAGGATGTGAGCTGAGAATATGCATATGGATATGTCCAAGATTCTCAATATCAGGAGGTGATTGTCACCTGATATTAGTGAGGGTCTCACCTTTTTGGGAAAATCCAGCCTTGGAGAGGGGCTTTATACTCAGCCCTTGACTTTACCTGGCCCAGCTCCCCCATGGTAGAAGGGAGGTCATATCATCCCATTCCCTGGAATCTATACTTAACTTCTACTCCCAACTTCTGCTTCTGATTTCCTACAGGGACTGGGAAGAGTCACACTCTTATGTTCCCTTCATGAAGAGGTAATTTCTTGCCACTTGCTAGATATTATAGGACAAGATGTCTGATTACTCATAAGTCAGTATTCTTTAGAGAAGTCAGAACAGTCTAGAACATGGGAGTCATGCCTCCCCCAGTGGGCTGGAGGCTCTCTAAAAACAGGGGCAGCCAGGCATGATGGTTCATGCCTGTAATCCCAGTGACTTGGGAGGCTGAGGCAGAAATATTCCAAGTTTGAGGCCAGCCTCTGCAATTTAGTGAGATCCTCAGCAGCTTGGTGAGAATCTGTGTTAAAAGAAAGGGCTGGGAATGTAGCTCAGTGGTAGAGTGCCCCTGAATTCAATCCCTAGTACAAAAACAAAACAAAATGCGTTCTCAAAGGCAGTTGATATTTTTCTCACATCTTCCCTCTCAGTGCCAGACCCTGAAGTCTGCAAACAGAGATTCATAAAATAAAGGACCTATAAAGTAACCTGGTAGGAGCAGGGGCTTTAGCATGGCCAAGGCTATGGGGCATCCCTGCATGGTATGGCTTCCTGACAGGCTGATGCAGCTATCGCTCCATTGACAGCTCTTTAGAATCCATTCAGAGTTTTGGCCCTGCTATAATCTCTGGGTGATGAATATTTCCCCTAATGAATGGATGGGAATTGAATTAAGCTGGAATACCCGTGTGCTTAGACTCTAGGTGATTAAACCCCCATCTGTGCAAAGCCTGCCTGGGAATAGCTCATTATATATAATTTTTTAAAGGAGGAGGAAATGATGCTGCTATTTGAGTTGTGCAAAAGGGAAGGAGGGCAAGTGGAAGTAAAATGTCTGTCCAGACTTTTTTGGGCAGAGTCTGGTTGCTTTTAATATGACCAGCCAGCATCCCCCATCCTAAGAGACCCCCACTTTCCGGTCAACTTATCTCATCACACTAGACTCAGGTTAAAGGTCCTCTGGGGCTCAGGTGCCTACACCCTTTTCCAGGAGCCCTGTCCAGATTACTTCTGAGTCCACACCTGTCTGCCTCCCACAAAGAGCATTGATTGGACAGAGTTGCTTTGGGGAAAGGCAAGAAAGAAAGATGGCATAAGAGCATAAGGCAGACTCAGTTTCTATCACGTTCAGCTCCAGCTCTTTGTTCTTCCTTCAAAATCACCCTGTCACTTTCAAAGGAAATCTCAGGGACCTTGGGGGGCGGGGGCAGGCATTCTGTTATGCCTCCACTGTTAGTCAGGACCAAGGACAGCAGCCCAGGCCATTTCTAGGATCTCCAAACTTCCTGTTCTCCACCCAGCCCTCTTCCTCCATTGCCAAACACATTTCCCTGTTCTCTGACCTTTCTCTTCCCTTCTCCTTCCTCCCTTCCTCTTCTGCTTCTCATTCCTTGTTCCGAATCCCAGGAATAGAACCTGGCTTCTAGTTCTTCACCACTAGGCACTAGGAATCCCTCAAGAAAAATTAATCACCTCAAGATGCACCACCTTATGCAGCCTCTGTTAAAGCCTTATTCACATGATTGACTCTCACCTATGCCATACAAGAACACGCACACACTGAAAGCTGGTGCTGAGCAGGAAGGAAGGTCGAGGTGATTGTTTTTGAAAGACTGGACAGCTCTCCCCCTCTCCAGTGGGGCCTGGGATAGGCCCACATGATTATTCCCAGCATGACCACAGCTCTGATTCCACAGCCCTCCCCTCCCCTCTCTTCTTACTCCTTCCCTCCCCCTTCTTCCCCTCCTCTCCTCTCTTCTGTGTCTCTATGAAAAGTGGCAGCAGCTGCTGGAGAAGGCATACCCTTCAATGAGCATCAGCAATTGTAGTGACTGAGTGTCCCAGCCTTCTTTCCCGGTTAATCTAACTTGGGAAGAGTTGAGGTGTGTTCTGGCTCTGCTGCCCATGAAAGGCAGAGAATAAATAACAAGCCAGAGGCATAAACAGATGTGCAGATATATGCAGCTGGCGCTTCCTTGCCAAATTACCATGGACAGAATGCTGGCAGGAGGCCAGGATGCCTCCTTCTCTGTTTGGAGTTCGGCCACCAGGACCCATCCAAGCTCACCATCCATTTGGCAACCTTCAAGTGAGGGGAAGGGATGCCAGGGAAGGGAGTGGAGAGGCCGCAGGCAACCTTGAGTTCAGTGAAAAGCTCCAGAGGCTTTTTCTAAAGACTGGGATGTATGGGGGTAACACGGTAAGGAGGGTTTGAAAGTTCTGACCAAACCCTCACTGAACATTCCCTCAGTCTCCCCAGGGCATGACTGGGAGTAACCTGAGGGTCATTTTTTTGTAATCTGGGGATGGAATCCAGGGGTGCTTTATCACTGAGCTGCATTAGCAATCCCCTCTTTTTTTGGGTACCAGGGGTACTTGACCACTAAGCCACATCCCCAGCCCTATTTTGTGTTTTATGTAGAGATAGGGTCTCACTGAGTTGCTTAGCACCTCGCCCAACCTTTTTTATTTTTATTTATTTATTTTTTTAATTTCAAGACAAGTTCTTGCTGAGTTGCTTGGGGCCTAGCTAAGTTGCTGAGATTGGCCTCAAACTTGTAATCCTCCTGCCTAAGCCTTGTGAGTTGATGGAAATACAGGCATGCACCATCACTCCTAGCTTTGAGAAGACTACATTTCTCTATGTTACCACCCTCCCTCTCATTCACAGAGTGGGTGTTCTTGGACCTTTGATCATCTGTGGCACTGCTGAGAGTTGGCATGTGACACAGGGGTTAGGCAGCAGCTGAAAATGAGCCAGAAACTTCCCAGAATGAAAGGATGTCCCTGAAGACTCCAGCCCTGGAACAAGAGATGGAAAAGAAGCTGGTTAGGCACAAAGCAGATGAGGAGGGGGAGAAAGCATGAGTTGGAAGGAGTGTTGTTCAAGAAGGGGCCTCTCTTTAAGGAAACCTCAGATCTGAAATCAGAGAGGCATTAAATCACCTCTAGGCTTCCTGCAGATCCCAAGGAATCTTTTCTCTTTGTACATTATGTGTTTGACTTTCTCATGCCAGCCCATTTTATTTTATGCCAACCATCATGGTTGGGGTGGCATAGAACAATTTTTTCAGTGCCTATTATTGCCCTTCCTCTAGATAAGTTGATGCAGCCTCCTGACCCATTGGGATGGAGACATCTGCTCTGGTGAACCATGACATCATGATGGATCATGAATAGAGAGCAAAAGAATCACATGATAAAAGTAGTGGCCTAAAAAGAGAAGACTGGTAGTAGAATGGAAGTGTAGGTAAAAGGGAGGCCAAGAAAGTGTGGAGACTAATTAGGAGCCTATTGTTACCATTAAAGCTTTTTTTTTTTTTTTTTTTTTTTTTTTTTTTGGTACCAGGGATTGAACTTAGGGGTACTCAACCACTGAGCCACATCCCCAGCCCTATTTTGTGTTTTATGTAGAGACAGGGTCTCACTGAGTTGCTTAGTGCCTCGCCATTGCTGAGGCTGGCTTTGAACTCGCGATTCTCCTGTGCTTAGGTGGCAGCATTTATAGAGATGAGGCTTACTGAAGTAAAGAGGCTAGAGGCAAAGTGGCAGGATGGGAGAAGAGATGAGACTGAAGTTCTTAGAAATATTCACCAGCAGGCAACCCTCTTCTAGGCATTTATGAGTGCTTGCTTGGAAATATGTTTCAAGTTTCCAACTTGAAAGAGAAGTCAGGGTTCAATATATAGGGCATATCTTTGACCCATGAATGCCACTTTTAGAAATATGAATCTCAGAAATATCAATTCTTGTGTGAAATGACACATGCTTAAGGAGCTCACCTTGGCATTGTTTGCAACACTTGGAAACAATATAAAAGTCTGTCAGTTCTGGAGTTGTAGCTCAGTGATAGAGCACTTGCCTAGTATGCGTGAGGCACTGGGTTCAATACTCAGCACTTCATATAAATAAATAAAATAAAGGTCCATTGACAACTAAAAAAATATTTTTTAAAAAAAGTTTGTCAGCCAGGTGCGGTGGCGCAAGCCTGTAATCCCAGCACTTAGGGAGGCTGAGACAGGAGAATCATGAGTTCAAAGCCAGCCTCAGCAAGGGCGAGGTGCTAAGCAACTCAGTGAGACCCTGCCTCTACATAAAACACAAAATAGGGCTGGGGGTGTGGCTCAGTGGTCAAGTGACCCTGAGTTCAATCTCTAGTGCCAAAAGAAAAAAAAGTTTGTCAATAAGGAATTGGTTTAATCTCTTCTGGGGTGCCATGTGAAGTATACCTACATTTATTATGGGAAATCCATATTACTGATCTGGAAAATACCTTTAATAATTTTAATTGAAAAGGCAAAATTGTGAAATAATTGTATGACATGATAAATCTACTTAGTAATTGTTTTTAAACCTATTTGTGTGTGTGTATGTGTGCGTGCAAAATATTGTAAGAGGCTTAGGAGAACACACACTGAATAGTCAAAAGCAGTGACTTCCAGAGCATAGAGGACTGGAAGGAAGGAAGAAAGGCTCTCCTCTATGTGCTTCTGAATTGTTTGAAACTGAAATTTTTATAAGCATATATTCACAGATTGAATTTTTAAAGTAAAGGACAATAAAAAGGATTTTTGAAAGACAGACTAAGTAGTTGTATCATTAAGGTGATGGTGGGTGAAGGTCTGGGTGTGGGTGAAAGCAGAGATTGGGGCTGGAACTTGAGACTCATTCTCATAGAAGGGAAAGCTTGGAGAAGATCAGGCCAGGAAAAACAAAACAAAACAAACCCAGAGAGTGGCCAAAGAGGGTGGAAAGTCTAATCTACAAAGCTAGGGGAGACTGAATCTCCACCCCACAAATGAGGCTGCTCCAGCCATTCCCTCCAGACTTCCAGGGCTCAGCTTTGTCCTGTGGGCCCTGATGTCTGCTAGGGGGCCCATAGCTGCTCCAGACTTGAGCTGACAAAGAAATGCTCAGTGCCACAGCATCTCAGAAGACCAGCTCAATCCCAGGTAAGACACTGCTCTGGGTGACCCAGCACCAACCTACGGGGCCTACCCTAAGCAGTCCTGACTTCTTTCTGCTTCTCTCTCTCATACTGTTAAAACTCCCAGCACTTCTCCAGGTGAAAAGAATAGCCAGAAATTAATTTCATCTCCCAGAGCAAGGCTGTGTGTGTGTGTGTGTGCTGTGTGGGGGATTGTGGGACAGAAAGCAGCATGACTCACAGGGGCTCCTCCCCTGGGGAGAGGAAACTTGACAGATGGGTGTAGGACTCATTGAAGTGACTTCCTGACAGGGCTGTCAGCTCCTTTCACTCCTGGCTCTCAACAGTGAGTCCCCCGCAGCTGAATAGAGATTTTTCATATGTTCTTTCTCTACACCTAAGACTAGGTCTCTTTCCTTTTCTAATACCCTTCCCTGCACATGGTAAGCCCTTTCCAGTGCTAACTTCTTGTCTTGGTGTTCTACTTTCCAGCTCTGCTAGGCTATTTTCTTCTTCTTTTAACAAAAAGCATAGAGTCAGCTTTTCAGTTGGGAAACCCCGGTCCCTGGCTCCTTCTCAGCCACAGCAAATTTTATACATGATTGTGAGTCCAGGGATTCACACCATAAATGGGGCAAGGAGACTGTGTGTGTGTGTGTGTGTGTGAGAGAGAGAGAGAGAGAGAGACAGAGAGACAGAGACAGAGAGACAGAGAGAGACAGAGAGAATGCACACTCAAGCAGGAGAAACCTTTGGTCTATGTGTATGCTGTTCAGAGGTGGAAACGGTTCAGAGTGTTGACTGAAGGGGGTATAGCTGAACCTAAACATAAGGTTCCCCAAGCTTCAGATTACAAAACACCAGTGTCCATAGTGTCTAGAGTTTGTCTCTTGAGCAACTCCCATGAACACACACAGTAGATAAATGAGAAACCTGAGGTCCAGAGAGGTTAAGTGACTTATCTTCCACCACATAATTAGCTAGTGGCCTAATCAAAATTAGAACACAGGTATCCTGACTCATGGGCAAAGCTGTGTCCACAATTCTCAGAGACCTTAGAGGAAAGGTCCTTTCTCAGACACTACAAAGATGACCAATTTAACACCTTCTCCATTAGGTGAAAAAGGCTAGAATCTCCTCAGGCTGCTCAAGTCTCTCTGTACCCCCACCCAGCCCCAGCAGTGACTACCCACCTTTGCTTACCATCATGGCTGCTTCTCTCCTGCAGAGGAGACTCCAGGCCCATCTCCTTCCTGGGTAGAGTCCCTGCTCAGGAAACAGCCTGACTGGGAATACTCTATATCTGAGTTCCACTTGTGGCTGGATGTTCCTAATCTGACCCATCTGAATCCCAACTGCTTCATCCAAGGACCTAAACTGAGACAGATTGGTCTTCTTATCCAAGCCCTGATTCCAGCTTGCTTTACTTTTTCAAAGTGTCTTTCCTCAGTAAATTCTGGAGTCCCCTTTGATCCACATGCCTTTGGAAGAGTAAGAGTAAGAGTCACTTCCCCCTTCACTGACTTGGGGGAAAAAGCTGGTCCTCAACACAAGTTCTAGTCATTTACCGTCAACATGGAAGACCATCTCATCCGCGCACAAGCCCAACGCAGACTAGTCACACGTGCCCTTGTGGCCAGCTAATAACACCGGAAGAGTCTCCCTCACCTCCCACTGCCTGCCCCAGTCTGCCCCAGGCCTTCATGAGGGACCGGAACTCCTTTGATAGGAGGGAAAGTGGCGAATTGGGGAATTGGAGAGCGTACTTTCTCCTACCCCTCTAATCGCCTCTCCCATCTGCCGCCATTCCCCAGCAAGAATGGGGAAAGGAGGCTGCGAAAAGAGGTTGGCCGGGCAATAAACGTGTCAGGGCCTTTCCTCCCTGCAGGCTGCTCTCTGCGCTTCCCGCTTTCTCCGCTCGACTCTCCCGCTCTCCATCCCTCGGCTCCCTCCCTCGCTCCTCGCCCGCAGACCCGGCTGCATCCCCGGCCACCGCAACGGCATTTGGGGCTGAGGCGGGAGAGGTTAATTATGGCTCCCCCGCCCCCCACGCCCCCCCACAAGATGTATCTGACTGTCAGAAGGGGTGACAGATGAAGACAAAGTACAGGTACAGCTCCTGCGAACCCGGCCCTCCACGTACCAGCCGAGTGGGGGTGGAGGGCGCTACCGAAGTTTAACCCCTCCGCCGCCAGCGCACGGCGGACGGGCGCGCGCACGCGGGGGCTGCCGGGGAAGCGGGAGGTGGAACTTAAGCCCGGGAAAGAGCCGATTGAGCCCGGAAAACCTGTGGGCCTCTTCCTGCCCTGCTCCACTGATTCGGGTGGAGGGCGGTGGGAGGCCGCAGAACCCAGGCCGAAAGCATGCATCCGAGGGACTGTAGGGGCAGAGAAAGGGACTCAGAATGTAGCTTAGGTATATTTGGGACTAAGGAACCCCAGTGAGAGGGAGTCCCACCTTCTCCAGGACACCGCTCCCTCACACAAATCTATCCAAGGATACTTGTCAGGGTGTGCTTATGTATTTGAGGACAGTCTGTGAGGTTGCACCTGTGTGTGCTTGTAACTTAATAGGCTTGAAAGTGTGTGTGTGTGTGTGTGTGTGTGTGTGTGTGTGTGTAGACACATTCACCAGTGCTTGGTTGGAAGTGTGTGGCTGAGTGTTGTGTGTGTGTGAGAGAGAAAACCTTTGCCTGTGCAGACGGCTGTGACCAGAGAGAGTGTCTTCAGGAGAATATGGTTAAGGGTTTGCAAATCCTGAGGTGCCTGTGTTTGGGCCAGGACAGGCAAGGTGTATCTTTCTGTGAGTACACAATTTGTGACAATGTGGGGAGGGGGGTTTGAGGGTGTTGATGCGGGTGTGAATATAAGTATGGTTGTGGGTGTGTGCATATTGCCACGCACATGTGCATTTGTGTGTGCATTCTGCTGTCAGTACCAGTCTGGGGCTGCAGCCTCTCACTTCCTCTCACTGATGTCCCTCCCTTTCCCTGCCCTCCTCTCTCCATAAGCAAACGAGGTGAAATAATTACTTTTCCATTTAAACGCCCCATGTTCAAGCCAGAATGAAAACAAAGTGATTTAATAAAATTGTCTTTAAAAGGGAAAAGAGGAAAATAAACGTCTTCTCTGCTCCCCTCCCTGGCGTTCAGGGAGGCCCCAAGCCCTTCAAAGTTAATTAAAACAGTAACTAAAATCACAGCATCACTAACCAACCCTTTTCCCATCTCTGCCTTAAAGAATCCCCTGCCTCAGGCTGGTCTCTTGAGAGTTCCGGGTGCCCCAAGCCTCCACTTCTTCCCAGGACCAACCTTTATTCATGGTGCACACCCTAGCCTCCTGTAGCCACATCTGAAAGAGAGTTCCTCTACCCCTTCCCTCTTCCTCAAGACTTATCAAAGGCCTCATCTGGCCATCTGAAGCCCTTGATGGACACTGGTCCCCATCAGAAGCTTCCGGCCTTGTCTTCTCCCAGGATACAGCCATTCCTTAGCCCCTGCTACCCCTCCCTATCCATCCCAGGAGCCCCCAGCTGCTCTGAGCTTTATCTGTCTTCACTGACCCCTGGCCCAGTCCTCTGCTCCAGCTCAGCACAGTTCCGGCTGCTTCCGCCTGGTCTGTATCTGTTCCCCATCAGAGGCCCCTTTGGAGCTCTAGCCCTTCAGCAGCCCAGATAAAAGAGATGGATGGAGGTGAGTTTGGGGGATGCCCCTCCCTGCAAGCCTGAGCTAGAGCCCTTCTTTCTGACCGAAGCTCCCTGTGGAGGGATGGGGGTGGAGGTAAAGATTGCCAAGCTTTCTAGAAGCCCAGTCCCTACCCATCCCACATCAGTCCTCCTCCTCTTCCTAAGGCCCCCTCCAGACAGGCACCAAGGCTGGATCACCTTGTTCTGCAACACTTGCACATCAGCAGGAAGACCCTGCACTGGGCATCTTGCCCCTCTCCATGCAGATCATCTGCCCAGAAATAATCATAGAAAATTTGACCATTTGTTGAACACTTTTGTGTTCCTGATGCATTACTTGTAGCATCTGGAATATGTTACAAGTATGTTCCCTATGGAGTACATGTTATTATCTTGCAGAGGGGGACACAAAAGAAGGGAGGTTAAGAAAGTGGCCCAAGATATGAACTTAAAAAGCAGTAGAATTGAGACTCAAACCCTTTGTTAAAAATCCTCCTGTGAAACATATTACAAAATCTTGGGTCCTCTTGCCAGCTTATTTTTGACCTCAGAGCCCGTAGTTTTGCTCCCAAAGACCCATTATTACTTTCAGAAGCCACTGTCCCCAGAGTCTACTACTGTTAATCCCAGAATTTAATCCCTCTAACACTAGTCCACCCAGCAAAAAAGGGGCAGGAGGTAGTTGGAGAAGCCAGAGTTAGGACCTGGGTCACAGAACCCAGAGGAACTGTGGGACCTTCAACCTTGCTTTGGTTATTCCAGATGGGGAGCAGGTGGGAGACAGGAAGCCATTATCTCTAGAGTTCCCAGCCTTCATTCCAGGAAACTCCATCTCTTTCCTTAGGCCCCTGCCATTTCACATAGAGACTCCATTTTTTTCTCCCAGGGGACCCAGACCTCATTTTAGTCCCTCAAGTCCGTCCTGCTTCCCAAAGCACTCTCCATCCAGGGGATGGGATGAGACTTGACCATGGGCTAACACTTATCACTAAAACAGGACATTTGAAACTGTTCACTACATCCAGAGATGCTTTGGTTGCCTGGATGGCAGAGAAAATGTCAAAAATAAATTCAGGCCAGGCCCTATCCTATGTCTTCCACTTCTCTTGACCAATGAGGACACAGCCATGGCAGCTAAGATCTCAACCCTGGGAATAAAAGAGGGACTGATGGGAGGGGAAAGAGACAAATGAGGGGACAGAAATGGCAGGAAGAGAATCTCTGGTTTAGGGCGAAGTGGCCCATCAAGAGAGGGTGAGGAGCCGGGCGCGGTGGCTCACGCTTGTAATCCTAGCACTTAGGGAGGCTGAGACAGGAGAATCGCGGGTTCAAAGCCAGCCTCAGCAACGGCGAGGCGCTAAGCAACTCAGTGAGACCCTGTCTCTACATAAAACACAAAATGGGGCTGGGGATATGGCTCAGTGGTCGAGTGCCCCTGAGTTCAATCCCTGGTACCAAAAAATAAATAAAAAAATAAAGAGAGGGTGAGAAGGAAGGAGATAGGTATGAAGTATCATCACAGACCAAGAATTAGGATGCCACTGAAAACCTCCAGGTCTCAACAGCATCTAGAAAACATCTAGCAGTGGAGGGAATGAGGAAAAAATGATTGTGAAGCATCTTCCGCAATTTAGACCTGGGAGTGTGTGCCTGGGGGTAGAGGTTCTGTGACCTTTTCCAGTTCCATGCTCCACCCTCATTTGAGCCCAAACTGGGAACTGCAGTGGATTATGGGCAGGCAATGATCCAGGTAGCTGGGACATAGCTTCACAGGAAAGTGATGTTGTGAACCTGCCCTACCTCATCCACCAGTGAGTCACCTAAGCCAAGCCGAGCCCTGAAACTTACGCTTTCCTCTTCTGCCCTCAGCATATTTGGGATGCAGTTTGAGCAGAGGGCTAGAGAAGTTAGGGGCCTCAACATGGGAAAGGAAGAGGGAAGGGGTCAGATAAAGGGAGGGTGACTTGTCTGAGCTGTCATCCAGGCTCCACCCAAGATGGTGTATCTCTGCCAACAGAGCCTCTGTCTCTCCTCCCTCATCCCAACTCCATCTTCAGTCATGACCTCATTACTCCCTTCAGGTCCTTTCTCAATCCCACTGTCCCATCCTTCCCCACGTGTCTTCAAACCAGCGCTCCTAGAGCTCACTATCTCCCAGACCTGATCTCTAAGTGGCCCCCAACACTGCTCTCAGAGCCTGTTCTACTCCCAGCCTCCTAGACTGCATTTACACCCGTCCTCAGCCCATCGTCCTTCCTCCAAAGGTGCTCTGCCCCGAGCAGAGGTGATATTTGATCTGTATTAACTTTCATTACCATAAGTGACTTCTGCAGCTATTCCTTGTTTAGAAAGAATTTAGTCATTCAGAAGGCTGAGGAGAATATATCCTAGGAAGACATAGCTGGTCTCCAGCCTCCTTCCCTCTGCCTTCATCTGTCTGCACACTCAGAATAGAGTTCTAGGTGATAAGACCTACACTTCTGAGTTAAAAAGCAGAAATCTTCAGGCCTACCAGAGTCTAAGCTTGTCCGCTCCTCATACATACACAGATGGACATTGTTACATGTACATGTGCCCATAAACCTGCAAACATATCCATATATAATTAAAGTGTACATATATTCATAAACACATCTTAGACTGGAATGTATGCTCTATGAGGTAGGGACAATTTTCTCCCCATAGTGTATGCCTGACCCTACAACAGTAATAGTACATAAATGTTTGTAGAAAGATTGACACATAATGGAACATATACTTGTAAATAAATGTATATACAAATAAATATAATAATGTATACAAGCTGGCAGTGATAGTGCATGCCTGTAAACCCCAGCTACTTTGGAAGCTGAAGCAGGAGAATCACAAGTTTGAAGCTAGCCTCAGCAATTTAGCAAGACCCTCATCTCAAAATAAAAATTAAAAAGTCTGGGTGGCACATGCCTGTAATCCCAGCACCTTGGGAGGTTGAGACAGGAGAATCACCAGTTCAAAGCCAGCCTCAGCAACGGCAAGGCGCTAAGCAACTCAGTACTCAGTGAGACCCTGTCTCTACATAAAACACAAAATAGGGTTGGGGATGTGGCTCAGTGGTCGAGTACCCCTGAGTTCAATCCCTGGTTCCAAAAAAAAAAAAAATTAAAAAGGGTTGGGTACGTAGCTCAGTGGAAAAGTACCCCTGGGTTCCATCTAGTATTGCCAAAAAAAAAAATCCATATATACAATGCTTAAGTACATACATAAATATAAATACACCTATGTGATATCTGCATACATATATATGCATTTCGATAATCCACATGCATAACATATTGTGATATACCTACATAATCTATACATACAGCTTACATACTGAACATATAAAAACATACACAAATAATCACTATAAACATTATGTCACTATAAATACCACACAGGTAAATGTATATATCACATATATACTACACTGTCCACATTCACATACACTAAATGAAGACAAATAGCACCTTTTTACACAGATGTTTCCAATCAAATAAAAATTGTCTCAAGGACCCTGGACCAGGCCTGACGGCCACTACCAGAAATATCCACCAGATGGCACTTTTTCCCTACTTCCTATACTCCCAAGTGTTGCCAGAGATGTCGCTTTTTTTCTCTAAGACACAAAATTTGCGGAGTCAAATGTAGTTTAAGTGCTCCCTCCACCACCAGCAGCGTTATAAGCTCGACCTCAGTCCCCAGAATCTGCAATTCTGGCCTTTCCGAAGTCGGACTCATCCTCTCTGGTCTCCAGACTTCGACGGAGGCGTGGACTCCCCCTTGGTCTCTAGTTCTGCGCAATCCTCAATTTGATCCCGGTCACCAGCGAGCCAGGGATGAGGCTAAGCCAAGACACCTTCATTTCAGACCAGGGCAGCCGAGGACCCTTAGAGTCTTCGCAGTAGGAAATAGCCAGAGCAGTGTCCCCATTCCCTGATGGCCCAAGGACAGTGCCAGAGTCAGGGTCATTTGCGAACACTTGTCCTTCTCACACTTGTATATATAGCCCCTTTTGGTTTACTCCTCACACCTGCCCTAGATGAAGGAGAGTTGGACACCCAGCCCAAGTGAGCCAAAAGCAGGGAAGAGAATGGCCCCTAAGGCCGGGGTGACGGCTAGTTGTGATTAACCCTGCCTGCTCCAATACGGTCTTGACTCCGATCTCCCGGTCGGCGCCGAAAGGAAGCTGTTATTTCTTCTT
>CM053404.1:24311527-24654962 GCA_028644305.1 Xerus rutilus
TGCGCCCGGCTGAAGCTGTTATTTCTATCAGAAGCAAACTACTTAAAATCCTGTAGGTGGGGCAAGTACAGTCTCTCCCGCCTCTAGGCCTGGGCTACTCCGGGTCCACTCTCCTGGAACCCCGACATCGAGGTGTGAGCATCCTGGGACGGAAAATGCGGGAAGGCTTGGAAACCCATAGGGAGGCGAAGCCGGGGGAGTTCCGGCAGGCGGCAGTCGCTCAGCTTCCCCCGTCCTCCTCCCCTCTCCTCCCCTGGGAGCCCGGGAAATTATTTATTAAAACACCGCCGGCGCTCTCATTTATTTGCGGTGAATAATCCTCGGCATCTCAGCGCGTTTATTAAACTTTTACCGTCCCTGCGCCCGCATTACTTTAATAATAAATCGCGTGTCACTTTCCAGCGACGTTATTAAAGGCCGTCCGCTGCAGCAGAGGCGGGGTGCTGGGAAGGTGGAGGTGGTGCGCAGCAGGGGTTCCTCCCGTTCCAGGCTGCAGGGCACCAGCCAGCAGAGTGGCAGAGGGGGAAACCGAGGCTACAAGGAGACTGCTCCCGAACCACCTACAAACTCTGCAAACGCTATTGAGGAATACAGAATCTCCAGGTTCCGCGTAACCACCTCAGGTCAGGTGGGGTTCTTGGCCAAGAGCCTCTGCTCTGCAGGGGGACGCGGTCCGACCCCTGGGCCCTCAGGGGGCGCCTTCGAGTCCAGCTGGACGAAGAACAAGCTAGAAGAGGATTATCTGGCTGGCTCAGGGACCCAGACACATGTCTCCTCTTACAGTGAGGAGCCGACCTTCCTCTGGTCCCCACACAGAACGCGCTCCCCTGCAAACGCCTCTCTCACATCCGGGCTCCTGTTTTGTGGTCGCCTTGGAATTCGCCCCAAGTACCCAACCCACCTGAGGTCTTGAGCGACTCCAGGAGCTGCGGAACTCCAGCCAAGATTCAGAAATAAAAACCATTTTTTAACTTGGGGGCCCACAACAAGGCGGAGGCAGAAGAGCAGAGTATAGAGGTGAAGGGATGGCCAAGCCCTGGAGCTGGGGTTCTGGATCACGCCTCTCCCCAGGGACACTGCTCCCTGCTTGGGCCCCAGAGGATAAACGCCAGCCAAGAGCAATCCCTTCTGTAGTGGCGCCAGCTAGGGCGGAGCCCAGAAGCATAGGAGGCCCTCCCCATCCACACAAAGCATCTGGCCTGCTGAGTTAAGCTTCCATTCCCTCCTTCAATCATTCAGTAACCTCAGTGTCCCCGAGGTGGGAAAGGAGAATGTGGGCAAGAGATTTGGGAAGCCAGAGTGCGGTTCTGTGAGGGATCCTAAGTCAGGTTACAATTGGGGCAGTTGGAAACAGGTTTACCATGGCACTGAGTTCAGCAGTGAAATCGATAGATTTCCTGTGGAAGCTGGTGGCCCGACTTTCCCCCTCCTCTATCTAATTTATGCTTTCACATTAGGGTCCCACCCACATAGACCTGGTTCCCCACTCTGCCTGAGAGAGGAAACCAGAGTAAGATGAACAGAAGGACAAGTAACCTATTTCTATATCAGCCCCAATGGAGGGACATCCTCCAACTAACCAGAAGTTTCAGGTTCCTCCCTAGAGGACAGGGTAGGCGAGAGCTCAAGCTTTCTCTCATCTGGCAGGCATGTGCTTAGAGAGCAGGATACACAGCTTCTGAAGCCAGAGTCCTGTTAGTGTGGGAGGCCTCCCAGGGCTATCTGGTCTTCAAGTGCACATCTCCAAGAACTGTCTGCAGCTGTGTACTTTGGTTTATAAATCTTTATTGTTGCCTATTGTGCCTTGTCTTGTGCTAGGTAGGCTTTGTCTACAACAGAATGGTACAAGATATGCAGCTGGCCCCATCCCTCTTACTGTACTGCACTAAAAATGTTCAGTGTGCTCTCTTGTACAACGGATGGTGAACAGTAGAAAAGAACTGTAGTTAATAAGTGGGTGAGAGGGGAAAACTTCTGGAATATGAAGGTTTGGTTTTGTTTTGTTTTGTTTTGTTTTGGTAATAGGGATTGAACCCAGGGGAACTTACCCACTGAGCCACATCCCCAGCTCTTTTTGAGACAGGGCCTCACTAAATTGCTAAGGCTGGCTTTGAACTTATGATCCTCCTGCCTCAGCTTCCCTATTGGCTGGGATTACAGGCTTGTGCCACCAACTCCTGGATGGAATATGAGTTTTAAGGAGGATAAATTGAGGCTAGGCAAAGGTTGGGAACCAGGAAAATAACTGCAGGAACCAGGGTCTGTGGGAAAGGGCAGTTAGGAGAAACCGGCTGAGCAGGGCTGGAGGCAAGTCTGCTGGAAAGAAGAGGAGAATTCTGGTGTCTATTTTGTGTATGCCCTCTGCTGGCCCTTTTCAGGTCTCTTCCAGGTCTTCTCAAGCAGAGATGAATATTATACCCACTTATCCACCCCCATGCAAAGCTCTGGACCTAGTAATAATCCTCATTCTCTTCACTCTCCGCCTCCTCAGGAGCCAGGTTCAGTGATCGCAGCTGGGAAATGCCTGTAGAGTTCAGCTGATCTGCAAACACACGTGGAAAAAAGAGAGAGAACAGGGGAAAGGCTGCTGATGCACACGGATGGGTCCAAGGAAAGGCCATGCTTGTGTACACACACATGTGGATTGTTAGACACACATTCAAGGGTCCTAATCCAACACCATCCAACCGCCAGAGCTCAGCCTCCCACACTCTTCCTTACCTGGTGTGAGCACCGTCAGGGTAGCAGGAGCCTCAGCTTCACCCAGGGCATTCCGGGCAAAGCAGCGGTAGGTGCCCTCATCACTGGGACGCACAGCTTGGATCTGCAGCCAGCTGGTCACCTCAAACCTCTGTGGTCCACCCCTAAACTGGAGCCAGATGTAAAGTCAGCAAGGTCATTCTAGGAAGGTCTAGGCTGCCTGAGGGAAACCTCTGCTCCCTGTCCCTACCTGCACAGAGATGTGGGGGTCATCGCCTGGTAGCTGGATGTCCAGGCCGTCTTTCCTCCACTCAATGGAGGCCATAGGATAGGCAAACACCTCACAGCCAAAGATTACATCCTGCCCGGTCACATTCCAAATGTCATATGGCTGCAACAGGATCTGAGGCTCTGGGGGATGGAGGTGAGAGGCCTGAGAAGAGGATGGTGTATCTCGCCCAGCAAGGACACAATATACCAATTCTTGTGGACATGTACTTGGTGGAACACAATATATGCTGAAGTAAATACATATCCATAAATAAAGCATGGCATGTACACACAGATACATACAAACATACAGGTACATATGAGGGTGCAAATGCAGAATAAAGATGGACATGCACACATGTACACACAGGGCACTATACAAATTGCACAAACAAGCACACAGACCTACATCGTAGCTTGCGGGCACTCTGTCCATGCCTACTTCCCTGTCCTCATCCCACTCTGCAGGGCCTCTTTCCTGCTGTGCTTGTAACTAACGCCTCCCTCTCCCCCTCCCTCTTTTCTCACCAGGCCCAGTTCTAAAAGGCCTGAAGAGCAACCCTCCTTCCACCCCAACTCTGGCTGGAAAGGGGGACCAAAGGAGGAAGGAGACCAGCAGGGAACCTGGGTTCATGTGGGAGAACCTGAAACTAAGCAGCAGAAGAGAATCCTGGAGGACTGAGCAAATTGTTGGGACCCCCCACTATTGCCTTTGTTTTGCCGGTAGCTGGGCCAAGCCAGAACCAATAGGGGCGCAGGAAGTGAAAGTTGCTGAAGCCGCCAAAGAAAACTAGAAACTTGAATGGCCCCAGCCCCCAGGGGTGACTAGAGGGAAAGCTGAGAAGTGATTCCCCACCCCCTTCATTAATCCCTATACTCTGGAGAAAGGAGAGAGGCAGGAGTTTGGTTAACAAAGTGCTTTAAGATTCTATCCAAAGAACTGGGGACATAGCTCAATAGCCCAGTTGGTAGAGTGTTTGCCTCCCAAGCAGAAGGTGTTGGGTTCAATCCCCTGCACCACCAAGAAAAAACAATATTCTGCTCAGAGGAACTCTGATGTTTCCCCTCCCCACAAGAGAAGAAAAAAAAGCAGCACTGAGCCCCATCTTTGTTTAGCTGGCTGGGCTCCAGAGGCCTAGTTAAATCCTTGGGGCTCTTCTTAATTTTGAACCAGTCATTGACTGTGTGCTTCCTCCCTCATAGGGTGGGTCCCTGACAGTCGGGTCTGGAGATTTCAGGTGGCTTAGCACGTAAAGCTGCCAACAAGGCTCAGGACCTGGACCTTAAGGCAATAGCCTGGAGATCTGTTGCCGGAGCAGGGTCTAACACTAGACAAAGAGGCCTCCTGGGCCTCATGTTTTTCTCTCCACCGGCCAGAGACCAATGCCGACGGGGCTCGGGAAGCAGTGCCTGAAGGAAGCCCCGATCCCGGGGGTAGGGGTCCTGGGCCATGCGTACCCGATTCGCAGGGCCCTGGGTGCGCCACAGTGAGGTTGGCGTCGGGCCGAGCGCGGGCTGCCTCCTGCAGGCGGCAGATCTGGGCGTAGGTACTACCATCGGAACCGCAGAGCGGGCGTTGCGAGCGGCAGGCACAGAGCGGCTCCGGCACTTCTCCACGGCTCAGGTCGCCGCCTGCGTCCAGCCGACACTCAAGCTGTTCGCCGCAGCGCCCGTAGAAATGAGCACTGGGGTCCAGGTCGCAGAGCTGGCCCTCGAGGTTGGCGCATTCCCAACAGCAGCCGCACGCGTCGTGCACCCGGCCCGCCAGGCAGCCCCGTGGCTCGACGCATTCTTCTGGCCGGCAGGGAGCGCAGCCCTCGCCCTCCGCTAGCAACCGCAGCCAGCCGCGCCGCAAGTAATCCGGGCCTGAGGACGGCCTTGCGCTGGTCGGTGGTGGCATCCGCCCCACCAGCAATAGCAGTAGAAGGGGCAGCGCCAAGGCAACTGCGGCATGGTTAGCTGGAAGCCCAATGAGCACTCGGGCCATCAGAGCGTGGGTGGCACCCTGCTAGGGAGGGAAGCCAGGTCAGGAAATGGGAAACAATGCCTATGCATAAAGACCAGCCTCTCTGCTCCTTATACCAAAGCTTGATCCTAGCAGTGCTCTCTCCCCTGCTACCTTGGAGTCCCCTAACAGATGTCTATTGATCCCTAGCGGTTATCCAATTATGCAGGTTGGCCATTGATCGGGTTGCTCTTGGGGCCTAGGCAGTCAGGAGAAGAGAGATGATGGGTGATAAAAGGGCTCACAGGCGCGCGCGCACACAAACATCACCAGCACTTCCATACACCTCCCTACTCTGCTGCTCCTTGTTCCAGAAATGGATGAGAACGGACAGTTCCAGGTGTAAGAAGCTGTTAAAGGGGCTGGGAAGGGGAGGGATGCCCCTTGCGTGTGGCTGAGGGCCGAAGGACTCACCTATTGTCCCGGACTAGGCCCTTTGGAGCAGTTTGGTGAATCCAGTCCGAAAGAGCAGGAGGTGGAAACGAAATTGGAGGTGCACAGTCGGCTGGGCCCACCAGCCACCTCTGCTCTTGCCTGAAGATTTCAGAGAGCCCACGGGCCTGGATTCAGAGAGCTCCTCCACGCCTTTTCCCCGCCCCTCGACGTCGCATACCCGCCTTTCCCGATTCTGAAGCTGCCAATTTTATGCAGTCGCACGGGACCATCCTGAACCATTTCCTTCCAGCCTGGCCCAAAGTCACAAAGAGAGCGCAGAGGAGCCGTAACTAGACACCGAAGCTGGGAAGAAGGAGGGGTGTGAGAGCTAGATACTGGGAGTGGTGGTAGAAGGATGGATGGGAAGCTGAAAGGTTGGCTTAATGTCTTGGTCCTGTCCCATCTGAGTTTACAGTCCCACGGGGGCGGTTAGAGCTGCTGCTCTGGTGCCAAGTCTTTTTACGTCGATGTCTGGGCGCACCGAGAAGGCAGAGTAAGCCAACATCGTCTCCCCGCAGCCCTGGGCTGGCTTTCCCGGAGGTGGTCGCAGCCTTGCCCACCCAAGTTCTCCACTCAGGCACGGACCTGTCTTAGCGTTTACATCTGACTTCTTACAACTGGCCTCCTCCCTGCCCACTTCCGGCAGGTGCTTCAGGCCATGGGTGAGAGGGGTGATTAGAGGTCGGAGCTAAGTAGCTACTGCAGGGAGACGCGAGCTGGGCGCCTCCTCGGCGGGTGTAGCTCTCGGTCCAGATTACGGGTTATCGTTGCGAGACTGGCAGGGCCGGAGACATTGAGTTTGGCGGCCGCCACCAGCGCCACCGTGGCACTTTAGGCTGGGGAAGGGGAAGAGAGTACTCTTGGAAGCCCGCCCACCCCATCCGGGTCAGCCAGACCCCGCCCCCGACTGCCCCGAAAGCGGCTTACAGAAGCCGTGCAACAGTCAAGTTTGTAGTCGCGGAAATCGCGGTTTGCAGCCAAGGAAGGAGCGGCATTTAGTCAGGCTCAGCCGCGGAGGCCAGGCCACCGCAGCCTTCGCCTCGGCTGCGCCATTGCGGGGTCCACCCAGCGGATCTGTTGCGCATGCGTTCTGCGCCCGGTAATGATGGACTCGGAGACGTGGGACTCTGCCCTAAAGAGAGCATCTGAACTTGGCCAAGCCCTTCTCTTAGGGGTTCCCAAGCCGTGCAGACTGCACTCCCCGACCAAAGATATTCTGACGAGATGTAATACAGAGAAGTACACCGCCAGCACGGTCTCAAACTCTTTAGGAGGGGCGAAAAGCGAACTTCTCGCGAGGTTAGGAACTGTCGCGAGAATCAGAACAGTAAATCTAGCAATTCCAAACAGGAAAAGCCCGCGGGTTTTAAACTGAAAGAGAATGGGCGGCGCCATCTATCACTGGTAGTTGTAGGTTATCCCTTCTCCTTGTTCTGGAAGGCAATTGAAATATTGATATGGGGGCAGAAGTGAACAGAGAACTGCAAGAAGCGCTGGAAAAGGCGACAGAAAGGATCTTGTGTACAGATGGGAGCCACGTAAGGGGAAGTCCCTGTCTGGCAAAACACCTTAGGGGCGGAGATTGTTGCCCCGGATACAGAGCAGAAGCACTCCAGAATCTCTGAATGAATTGCTATGGGCTCCTAAGGCTTGTAGCTGATGTTAAGACAACAAATTTCATGGATCCAGAAACTTATCCCACTTTATCGTAGCTGGTTTACTTTCAGGGTTTGCTGTGGTCTAAGTCTCTAGTAGTAGGAATCGTGCCTAACACAGCACTGTATCTTTTTTAAAAAAAAATTTGTTTTTTAGTTGTAGGTGGACACAATAGCTTTATTTTTTTTATGTGATGCTGAGGATCGAACCCAGTGCCTCCCGCGTGCTAGGCGAGCACTCTACCACTGCGCCATAACCCCAGCCCCAGCACTGTATCTTGTGAGCCTACCCCTCGCGACTTGCAGCACAGTAAATTTTCATCAAATATTTGTGGATTAAGTGTGAAAGACTTCCTGAATGTTAAAATCAAATTTAACCTGGATTTCCTGAGTCGCTGATGAAAGACTAGATCGACAGGGAACGAGCGCCCTCTGGTGGGTTTTCAGCTCTGGACAAGAATATGAAGGTTCGGAAGACAGACAACAAAGATGTTGACTGTATAGTGGGACCGCTTTAACTTTAAGAGTTACGCCTGTAATTCTAACCACTCAGAAGGCTGAGGCAGGATAATCGCAAATTCGAGGCTAGCCTCGGCAACTTTGTGAGACCCAGTCTCAAAGTAAGTAAAAAGGGCTGGGGCATGTCATTCACTGGTAGAGCACCCCTGGGTCAATCCCCAGAAATGAAACAAAACAAACAAAAGTAAGAATATTTTAGAAGGAAGTTGTTCGCATAGGTTACCAGATCTTCAGCAACACCTGCTCCAAAACAATAACGCCTATGTGCATCATAAATAGCAAAAGATTTTGCATATTCATACTTTGGAAATGTTGACTGTCTGGGTTCATGTTGGGCCAAAGGAAAAGAATTCTCTAGACGATATGAGCACTGCAATGAGAGAAGCTAGGTGGCAGCATCTTTTGCATCTACATGAGGGAGGCCAGATTTAGATGAATAAGGTTAAGTTAAAATTTGTCAAGTAGATGGTCCTGTTTCATTTCCCCAATTTCCTGCAGATGTTTGTACTAAAGAAGGAATGAGGCATAGAATGTAGTTTGCTTTCCACTTGAATCATAGCCGGGAATTCAGATCATCATATTTTCACTTTCAATGACTGACCCATGAAATAAGTATAATAAAATGGGCTCTAGATAATTGAACAATGTAAGATGAAACAACATTAAGAGTCAGTCTGGGGCTGGGATTGTAGCTCAGCGGTAGAGCGCTTGCCTTGCATGCATGAGGCCCTGGGTTCGATCCTCAGCACCACATACAAAGCAATAAAATAAAGACCTTGTGTCCATCTACAACTAAAAAAAAAAAAAAAATTAAAAAAAAAAAAAAAAAAAAAAAAAGAGTCAGTCTGTAGGGCTGAGGCTGTAGCTCAGTGGTAGAGCGCTTGCCTAGCATGCGTGAGGTCCTGGGTTCGATCCTCAGCACCACATATAAATAATAAATGAATAAAATAAAGATCCATCAACAAACAAAAAAAATTTAAAAAAAAAAGAGTCAGTCTATAACTTGGTAAGAAATTACTTGGGAGGACCCATACATTCTAACCTTGACTTTATGAATCCTGTTTTGACACAGCTGGTAAAAGTAGTGGAGTTGCAACTGTGAAAGAGGTGAAACGAATTGTCCATACTGACCTGTTAGATATGGATACAGAGGAACTGTGCTTCCCGTGAATATTTGAGTCAGACAAATAAAAAGGTATAAACATAGATAATTAAGATGAAATATTTTGTAACTACTTACTATGACAAATAGGTGAACTCAGTAAGAAATATGTATAGGAAAACAAGATTAATAGCATTATATATATCTAATAGTATTAATAGCATTATATATTCACTATATATCTGTGAATATATGTAGTATGTATTATCAATAACACTAAGAATTTTGGAATGAGGCTGTGAAACAGTTGAGTGTAATGCTCATGACCCTTTATTTTGTAAAATTTTTCAGAATAAAAAAGCAGAGGCTACATTTTTAGGTAAATTAGAATGTTGAGATAAATGTAAAAAGTTGGGATATCAAGGTAGGAAGTAAACATTATAATTCAGCTACAAGTAATGTTACAAAATGAATATGCCAGGATCTGACTCTCTGGAGTACCTAGGCATTCAGGCAAGTTGAATGAGCTTTAAGATATCTAGACAGAAATCAGGCTAACAATTACTTCAGTTTACCTTTCTTCTTGAAAAAGGCAACTTATCCCTCTCTACATCTTACCAGTAGTATCCCATCCATCTTTTTTTTTTTTTTTTAGGTACCAGGGATTGACCTCAAGGGCACTTGACCACTGAACCACCCCCAGCCCTATTTTGTGTTTTATGTAGAGACAGGGTCTTACTGAGTTGCTCAGTGCCTTGCCATTGCTGAGGCTGGCTTTAAATTCGCGATTCTCTCGTCTCAGCCTCCCAAAATGCTGAGATTACAGGCATGCGCCACTGTGCCTGGCTTCATCCATCTTTGAGATGGAGATTGTAGCTCCATCCAACCTGATAATCAGTTTTTATAAGGATAAACTTAGAAAGGATGCTTAGATCATTCTACATTCTACGTTTCTACTCTTTTTTAACTTTTTTCATCAGGAAGTAGACAAGCAGAAAGAAGCACAAAATAGAGACATGTATTTCATTTAATTGGTACAAAATGAATAATCATGGGATCCTCATACAGGTCAAGAAATAGAATATTGCTAACACTCCCGGAAGTCTCCACCCTGCCATCCCATCATTATCCCTCCACTTCTTCCTAGAAAACAGATAGCCTCCTTCCTTCCTTCTTCCCTTCATGTATCTATCTATCGTCTATCCATCTTCTCTCAATACCAGGGATTGAACTCAGGGGCATTCTACCACTGAACTACATCCCCAACCCTTTTTATTTACATATATTTTTAAATTTGCCACAGGTCTCACTAAGTTGCCTATGCTGGCCTTGAACTGGTCCTCTTCCTGACTCAGTCTCTGGATTACAGGTATGCATCACCATGCCCAGCTAGACAATCACTTCAAATTCTATAATTTTACCTGGATTTAACATATAAATTAAGACATGCCTAGGAGTAGAATTACTGCTTTGTGTGATATGCATACTTTCAACACTAATAGACATTACCAAATCCTTTTCCCAGAATCACTGTATCAGCCGGGCGTGGTGGCACAAGCCTGTAATCCCAGCACTTAGGGAGGCTGAGAAAGGAGAATCATGAGTTCAAAGCCAGCTTCAGCAATGGCAAGGCACTAAGCAACTCAGTGAGACCCTTTCTCTACATAGAAACATAAAATAGGGCTGAGGAGGTGGCTCAGTGTTCGAGTGCCCCTAAGTTCAATCTCCAGTACAAAAAAAAAAAAAAAATCACTGTATCTGTTTAGAGTCACCAGAAGTTAATGGGAGTTCCCAATGTGCCAGATTATTGTCAACATTTGATATTGTCAGTCTTCTTAATTTTAGGCATAAGATGGCTAGTTCTGGGAGGGGAGGGGATATGAGGGTAGGAATGATAGAATGAATCAGACATTTTCACCCTATGTGCATACATGATTACACAACCGGTGTAACTCTATGCACAACTAGAAGAATAAGAAGTTATACCTCATCTAATGTATGATGTGTCAAAATCCATTCTACTGTCACGTATAACTAGAACAAATAAAGATGGCTAGTTCTTCAAGGATTTCCTACATTGCATTAAAAAAGCTAATAATGAAATAATTTTAGACTTGTATACAAGTTGTAAAACTAAGAGAAAGCTCCCATGTATCCTTCATTCTGCCTACCCCAATAATAACATTTTATATAACCATAGTATAAGTATCAAAACCAGGAAGTTGACATTACTACAGTACCTATTAACTTAACTATGGACCTTATTAAGATTTCACCAGGTTATATTTGGTTTTGTTTTCCTCTGGTACTGGGGATTGAATCCAAGGCCTCACATGTGCTAGGTAAGCACTCTACTACTAAGCTCTATCTCCAGCCCTTTTTATTTTATTTTTTTATTTTTTATTTTTTTGGTACTGGAGATTGAACCCAGGGGCACTTGACCACTGAGCCACATCCCTAGCCCTATTTTGTGTTTTATTTAGACACAGGGTCTCACTGAGTTGCTTAGCGCCGACTTAGTGAGTTGCTGAAGCTGGCTTTGAACTCATGATTCTCCTGTCTCAGCCTCCTTAAGTGCTGGGATTACAGGCTGTGCCACCACGCCTGGCTCCTTTTTAATTTAATTAAATTAATTAATTAATTTATTTTTGGTACTGGAGATTGAACTTAGGGACACTCGACCACTGAGCCACATCCCCAGCCCTATTTTGTGTTTTATGTAGAGTCAGAGTCTCACTGAGTTGCTTAGCTCCTTGCCATTGCTGAGGCTGGCTTTGAACTCGCGATTCTCCTATCTCAGCCTTCCTAAGTGCTGGGATTACAGGCTTGCACCACCGCGTCCGGCTTTTTTTTTTTTTTTTTAATATTTATTTATTTTTTTAGTTGTAGGTGGACAGAATATCTTTATTTTATTTATGTGGTGCTGAAGATCGAACCCAGTGCCTCACGCATGCTAGGCGAGCACGCTACCACTGCGCCACAATCCCAGCCCCGCGCCCGGCTTTTAATTTTATTTTTGATACAGGGTCTTGTTAAGTTGTCCAGGCTGGACTCAAACTTGTGATCCTCCTGCCACAGCTCCCAGAGTAGCTGGGATTCCAGGCCTGTGCCACCAAACCTGGCTAGAGTTCACTAGTTTTTACATTGTGTGTGTGTATGTGTAGTTCATTTTTTCACAAGTATAGGTTTGTGTAACTATGGATTGAGAAAATGATCGTTCTTGGTATGACAGACTAAAGCTGATATCAAGAGAAAGGCTAGTAGAATCATTAATACTAAATATAATGTCATTTAATATATGGTTGCTTTTTAAATCATTATTATCAAAGGTCAGTGATGGGAAAGGCTGCAAGTTGTTGTAGCTAAACAGACACATTTGCACACTGTGAACCTACCTGCTAGGGAAAGAGGGCATGGGTACAATTTCAATTCCAGCATTACTAGTTGAAGTCAAAGTCCTTTGTGTGTGTGTGTGTGTGTGTGTGTGTGTGTGTTACATGGAACCCAGGGGTGCTCTACCACTAAGCTATATCTATAGCCCTTTTTAATTTTATTTTTGAGTTAAGGTCTCACTAAGTTGCCCCTACTGGTCTTGAACTTGTGATCCTTCCTGCTTAGTTTCCCAAGTTGCTGGGATTCCAGGCAAGGACCACTACATCCACTTTTTACTGTGGCATACTCAGAAAAAAAGATTTTGTCTCACCTTACATTCACTTTTTACTTGAAGACAGTTTTCTGTTGGTGAGGCCAATGAGATAATTTTCTGTTGACACCTCTACAGGATCTCACATTCCTTCCACTAGATTCCCAGATTTTTATTTCCTGCCCAGATCTTTCTCCCAAACATCACTCTAATATATCCGAACCAATTAATCCACTTCTGATATTTTCTTCCCCATCCAAGAAAGAAGGCCATAAAAGGCTCTAGCCTGCATCATACTTTTGGTTCCAGAAAAAGCATTCAATATATTAAATCTCAGAAATCTTTTGATGACTCTGCTTAGGTGAGATATTCAGTAGAAATTAATTATTTGGCCAATGAGGTAGTCACCTTGGGCCACGAATTTCCTATATAAGCACAGTCAATGCCACACCTATTTACCTTAAGCTCACACAGAAGTATGCTTGCGGACAGTTCCCAAGCAATCACAATCTCATGGATCTCTGCCTGAGGGAGATCTCTGGCCCCTAGAGTAAGCTCTTGGCTGACATGCAGAACAGACTAGAAATGCCACTAAGTTAACTCAGGAGCAAGTCTCATCCAATGAGGCCAAAATGCTTCAGGGTTGGCATCAAGAAAAGATAAGAAAACTCAGTGAGACCCCTGTCTCTAAATAAAATACAAAATAGGGCTGGGGATGTGGCTCAGTGGTCAAGTGCCCCTGAGTTCAATCCTCAGTACTCCCCCTCCCAAAAAAAAAAAAAGAGAAAGAGAAAATAAGAAGGGCTGGAGATGTAGCATGCAGCAATCCTAGCATGCAGGAGGCCCTGGGTTCCATCTCCAGCACCAAAAAGAAAGACAGACAGACAAGGTAGATAAACTGGGAGGAGGAGGTTAAGGCAAATCAGTTCCCTGGGAGAGGCCTTATGAAGAACCGCCAGCTAGTGCTGATATCAGAGCTCACATCTAAGCTCTAATGCTGCCAGATTATTTTGAAAACAAACACAAATGGGAAATTGGTTCCATCTACCAAGAACCAAAGGTGAGTATTGGGTGCTCTTTTGGATAGGGGTGACCTTCTGTAATGTAAACTACCACAGTCCCTACCTGGTCTGTTTCCCTCATTTAAAATTCTTACCTGCCCCTGTAGTCTTAGAATTCATATTCCCTAGCCGGGCACGGTGTCTCAAGCCTGTAATCCCAGCACTTAGGGAGGCTGAGATATGAGAATTGTGAGTTCAAAGCCAGCCTCAGCAATGGTGAGGTGCTAAGCAACTCAGTGAGACCCTGTCTCTACATAAAACACAAAATAGGGCTGGGGATGTGGCTCAGTAGTTGAGTGCCCCTGAGTTCAGTCTTCGGTACCAAAAAAAAAAAAAAAAAAAAGAATTCATATTCCTTGAACAAAAAGGTTCCTTCAGCTCTAACATGCAATAATAATAACAGCTACCATTTATCAAATGGCCATAATGTGCCAGGCACTGGTAAGCAATTTACATATGTTAGCTTGTTTCGGACTTACAAAACAAGATAGCATTGTTATCCTTATTTTTTAGATAAGAAAGCTGTGGTTCAGCTCTCTATAGACAAGTTTGCCTGCTGTCACACTCAGTTAAGACTTATCAACAGGGGCTGGGGTTGTGGCTCAGTGGCAGAGCGCTTGCCTAACATGTGTAAGGCACTGGGTTCGATTCTCAGCACTTCGTATAAATAAACAAAATAAAAGTCCATTGACAACTCAAAAAAAATTTTTTTAAATTTTTTGTAGTTGTCGATGAACAGCATGCCTCTATTTGTTTCATCATTATGTGGTGCTAAGGTTCAAACCCAGTGCCTCGCACATGCTAGGCAAGCACTCTACCACTGAGCCACAGCCCCAGCCCTCAAAAATATTTTTTAAAAAAAGACTTATCAACATATGCTGGGGTTGTGGCTCAGTGGTAGAGTGCTTGCCTCACATGTGTGAGGCATTGGGTTTAATTCTCAGCACTGCATATAAATAAGGTCTATCAACAACTTTAATCAAAAAGGTCTAATAAGAATAAAATAAGAGCCGGGCGCGGTGGCTCACGCTTGTAATCCCAGCACTTAGGGAGGCTGAGACAGGAGAATCGCGGGTTCAAAGCCAGCCTCAGCAACAGCGAGGCGCTAAGCAACTCAATGAGACCCTGTCTCTACATAAAACACAAAATAGGGCTGGGGATGTGGCTCAGTGGTCGAGTGCCCCTGAGTTCAATCCCCAGTACCAAAAAAAAAAAAAAAAGAATAAAATAAGGTCTATCAACAACTTTAAAAATTATATAAAAAAGACCTATCAACATAGCTAAAATTTGATCCTGGAGCTGCCTAGGTCCAAGATGTGATTCTAACCATGACACTATCCAGAGAGTAGTATCATATCTTTGTCAGCCTAACTTCATGGCAGCTGGAGCCAAAACTGCATTTTTTTTATAAATTTACTCCACATTCAGTAGCCAGGCTATAGAGGTTCAGAGTAGTGTAAGTGTGTGCCCACATGGCAGAGCGTTAGGAGGTGGGGAGCTGATGTGCAACACTGTAAGTCACAGTATCTCGAGACATCCGAGGCCAAAGTGCTATACGGTTGGCATCAAGAGAAAAAAAGAAACTAGGTATAGTGGCACACACTTGTTTTCCAAGCCACTGAAGCCACTGATGAGACTGAGGCCAGCCTGGGAAGTATAGCAAGACCCTGTCTCAAAAATTAAAAAGGGTTGGAGATGTTGCTCAGTGGTAAAATGCCCCTGGGTTCAATCCCAGCACCAAAAGGGGTGAGGGTGGGGGCTTGGGAAGTAGCTCAGGGGTAAAGCGCTCGCGTAGAATGTAGGAAGCCCCAGTTCCATCCCCAGAAGGCGGGTGGGGGAGGAGATAAGAGAAATGAAGTGTGTGTGGGGGTTCAATTCCTTGGAAGTCTAGGATGTTTGAGAGGCCTTGAGGAGAGCCTCCAGCAGCTTCTTGAGCTGAGAAGAGCAGGTGGGAAGTGAGAGAAGTTGTACCTAATGTCTGAGATACTGGGGTTAGCAGAAACCTTCCCGGTTGTGGGTGGTTGGAGTGCATGTGGCAGAGCCGGTGGTGTTAGTGGAAATCAGGTGGCTCTCTGAGTCGGGGTTGGGGACACAGTAGGAATCTGAATCAAGGAGCCCACCCCTCCTCATTCTTACTTCTTCCCTTCCTTGCCTGAGTGATCTGTGGTGACCAGCTAGGTTCCTTTGAAGGAAGCAACCCAACCACCTCGCAGGGGAAAATACAGCCTTTGAGCCTTCCTTAGATGCAGAAACACAGAACCTAAGGTTTTACCTGACGCCCCGGGGCTACCGTCCTGTGCATTTCATCGAAGTGGGAAGGGAAAAGAGGAAAAGGCTTGTCCAGCGATGCGTGGCTCCGAGGCCAAAACCGGGAGCCTGGGCCGGGATCCCACATCAAAAGACCTGGAGCGCCCTCCGGTGGAAACCGAGAGCTCTGCAGGCCGGTGGCGGAGACTGCAGGGAGACCCGCGGAGGAAGTGCCAGCCACACCCGCGAGTGCGGTGCGCCCCCTTCCCACCTGCGCGAGGGCACCCCGCCCGGGGGGAGGAAAGGCGGGAGTCCGAGGCGGGTCGGATTCCTAGCCAGCTCCCTCCTCACAGGAGGCGGCCCATTATCCGGCGTCGTTAAAGAGCAATTAGATGGAAATTAAGCCGAGAACAAGTATTGATTATCTCATTAAGGCCGGGGGAGCCCGCTCTGTCGGGGGGAGTTTACCGCCGCTCACCCCATTATCTGCAAGGTGAAAGCCTGCGGTCATCAAAATCCAGTGATATATTGATCTTGCTCCGCCATCCCCAAAGCCATTCCCACCCCTCCTCCCTAGAGTAGCGGGTTCTAGAGAGGTGACATCACGGGTGTAAGGAGGTAGAGAAGGGTTCGTGTCCCTACTCTGTATTAGCACTTTCTCTTGAGTCCTCTTACTTTCTTCAACTTCTAGTCCCAGATCGGAATTTTTCCCTAATGCTACTGAGGTGGAGAGAGACCAGAGACAGTTCACATAACTCCAGGGTTGGAGAGAAGGACTCCCCTAGTTTTACATCCAAAGTAGAGAAACCACAGTTGAAACTGATTATCTATCTATCTATCTATCTATCTATCTATCTATCTATCTATCTATCTATCTAATCTAACAGGCTCTCCTGGTGTCATCCAGGCTGGCCTCCAACCTGGGCTCAAGCAATTTCATGCTTCAGCTTCCCATTAGCTGAGACTATAGGCACTCACAACCATGGCAAGACCAAAGTTAATGGAAAGAATTTTCTCCTGTTAACAAAGAGTATAGGACATCTCTGGGCCCCAAACACCTAACCCAGGGGGGAAGGGGAAAGACTTAGTTCTGGTCACTACCATTGCCAAAGGAAGGGAAATAAATATCTGGAGCCACCCTGCAGGTTCCCCAAGGCTTAGACATTTAGAATTCAGAAAGAGCTTCCTCTGGGTCCCAGATGGTGTGACTTTTGGAGACAAATTACAGTATGTCAGAAAGGAAAGTTGTTTTCATCCTGGCTTTGCTTCTAGATGGCTGTGTGACCTCAGGCAAGTCTCTTTGTGTCTCCAGGCCACAAAGTCCTCAGAAGAATAGGATTGGAAGAGCCAGAAGGCTCCTGAGTCCTCAGGTGCCATAATCTGTCAAAGTGCCTAGCTAGGCATTTGGGGAAGCAGCTAATGTGTGCCCCTTAGCCTGCCCTCCAGGAGATTGTGGTCTCCAGGGGGAGAAGACATTGAACTGATAAGTACAGAAATAATTATTAAGTTACAATTGTAACATGAGTTAGAAGAAAAAGTGCAGGTGCTCTGAGAGTGCTGGGGCAAGAATTGCACAGGAAGCAGATGTTACAATAAACATACAGGGAGCAAGCCTGTTGCCCACTCATTCATTCAGCAAACAATTACTAAATGTGCACCAGAGCCATAGTGAGCAAAACCATGGTCCTTTCCCCCCTGAAACTCCCAGTTTAGTCGAGGAGACAGACATCAATCCCACAAATAAAGGCAAATGGTACATGGATACATATACTAAAACATATGCCAAGGTATAATGAGTGGTGATAAGAGAAACTGACTTCGGGGGCGGTGCGAAGGTGTCAAGAAAACATTGGTCGGCTCATGATTTAAGTTCGGAAATCCCTAAATCGAGTCCGTGGGAAAGCTGGAGAGGAAAGTGTCTACTGGAGAGCGCGCGCCCTCTTCCCTCACACGCCAAGACCGTGCCTTGCTTTGGAGTACGCCTAGGTTGAAGACTCAGCAGGCAACACTGACATTAGTGACTCCATTGTTGGGTTCACTTGGGAGTCTCTCAAGAGCAGGAGGCGGAGGGTTGGGGGCGGGCGAAAAGGAGGCGGAGTGGAGGGATAGTGGCGGCAGGTGGTGCTCCTGGACCCGAGCGGGTTGGCCTGCGCTGAGCTAGCAGCGCCGCCCCAGAATCTGGGCTCTTCTCCCTGCCCCGGAGCCGGGCAACTATTAATCTTGGTTGACGGTTTCTCACGTCCTAATTGGGAGGTGGGGGGAGCGGCCCAGTCCGCCCTAAAGGTAGCAGCGGCTAATGGGCCTCTTCATCACCGCCAGGAGCCAGTCCCCTGCGGAGCGCAAAGGGGCTGCAGCAGGTGAGACGCGGAGCTGACGGAGGCCTTTAATGAAGCTGCGCGAGGTGGAGTGGACATAAAAGAGCTCACCGGGAGGGAAGCGGTTCCAGGTGAGAGGAAGGTTGTTCACTCCCGCGCAGGCGGCACAGCTCCGGGACTCAGTTGGCCTCACTTTACCTGGGGAGGCCTTCTGGGTCGCAGTGCTGGGGGCGGTGCACAGAATGCTGAGTAGACCTCGCAGATATGGATTTTTTCAGAGGTGACAGGGATTGGTTGGGATTTGGAGAAGGATCTGAGATGCAGGTCGCCCTGCAATAGCAAGGACCGGGCACAAAGTGGGCGCATCGAAACTCCGCAGAACCAGAGGGTCCCTGGCTCCCTGGCTCATACATTAAAGATGCTGAAGTGCTGCGATTGTGGCGCCAAAAACATGAAGACAAAATTTTAATCCCGAGCAAAAAGATACTAGGAGATTGGGGGTGCAGAAGAAAAATGACCTGCAAGGCCTGACCAACATATGCGGGGGAGCGATGTGAGGCAAGTGTGAATTCCTGGGCCTTCAGATCCCAGTGATCCAGAGGGTCCAGTCTTTTCGTAGCTTCATCTCTAACCCCTCTGTGGCTCAGTTTCCCTTCAGAGGCGGGTTTGTGAATTCCCCGGCCCGCCAACTCCCAAGCTAGTATCTCTTTTAGCATATGCAAGCAAGACTTATTGCAGTCAACACTCCCTCCCCCATCCTGACCCAAACTGCCCTGGAGAGGGGGGCTGGGCCCACCCAGCCACCGGCAGCCGCTCCTCCGTTCTCCCCTGGGACCCGCCTCGTGCTGGAGCCCAGGCTTCTCGGCCAGCTTTGCTATCTCTGGCTCGCTGTCAGCCTCTCTCCCGCCCCATCCCGCATCTCGCCGCATCAGAAATATATTGTATTCTCACCTAATCCTGTTCAATTACAGCATAATAAAACACATAATAAAAACCTAATTCATTTTTCTCCCGCGCCCCCCATCTCCCGGAATCATCTTACTCGGGATTAAAAATTTGTCTTCATGTTTGTGGCACCGCAGTCCGGCGCCTTAGCATCTTTAATGTATGAGCCTGGGAGTTAGGGACCCGCGGGTTCTGCGGTTTTCGTGCCCGATGGCGCCTGCTAGTCACTTGAGGATTCCGGTGAGGAAGGAGGGAGGGCCATAGCCTCGCAAGAGGCTTCAGTGGCACTCACCCTCTCCTTTCTCCGGATGGGGCCGTTCAAAGGTCCCAGATTTCCAATGAATGGGAGGATAGCATCTCTTCCGTCCTACAGATGCCCTGTGGCCTCCAGGAGGCGCAGCGTGAAGTCCCTCTGTGGATCCAGTTTGCCAAAGAAACTGGGCCTACCTAGTGCAGCCCAGAGGGAGATGCAGAATAGGGGCCTCCTTTGCTTCTGACCACCTGAGCTGGCCTGGCCAGTGAAGCTCTGATTTCTAAATCTCCATCACCATTCCAACCACCATGCTTGTTTCTATGAGCTCCCTAATACCTTCTGTTCACATTGTGAGCAACTCTGGATCACTGAAATAAGGTTAGAACTTCCCAGAAGGAATCAGGAATCCAGTAAAAGGCTGGGGATGTATAGTTCAGTGGTATAGTGCTTGCCTAGCATGTAGTGAGGCCCTGAGTTCATCCCCAGCACTACAAAAAAAAAAAGAAGAAGAAGAATCCAGTAAAAGAAAATTTCCTACCAAGTCACAGTGCGTGGTGAGTTTACAGATCCTAGACTCATATACAACCCCAATGATATTCTTTCGTTGCTTTGTTGCTTCCTTCCTTCATTTACAACAGAAGTTCCCAAATTTTATACATTCATAGAACACTAGTTTCTCAATATTTTTTCCCACATTATCCTAGGTCAAAAGAAATATTTAACTGGGTGTGGTAGCACACCTATATTTCCAGCTACTGAAGAGACTGAGGCAGGAGGACTGCTTGAACCCTGGACAACAGCCAGTGAGATGCCATATCAAAAAGAAAAAAAAATTCAACTCTTCCTTTAAATACTTAGGTCCAAACAACTGAAGTTTTTACACCCTAATAATTTTGTAGCTGTTTGAAAAACTAATGCACATAAATTGGAGGCAAAAATAATTTTTTTGGTGGTATTAAGGATTAAACCCATGGCCTCATGCATGCTAGGCAAGCGTTCTACTGTTGAGCTATATCCCCAACCAGAAATATTTTTATTTCATTCTTAACCCCAATTACTTACCAATGGGATGTGTACCCCTGTTGGACTCTGCATAACCTCAGAAAACCTGAAGTTACCTTGGACACTGTCACCCTCATTTCCTTTTTCACACTGGCTCTTGTTTTAGTTCTTTTCAGTGACAGCACACGTGGAAAACCCAGTTATGTAAATATATCATTAAATGTAATTCAGCACAATCTCATGTTAAATTTCTGAAGTACTTCCTGCAGTGTCCAACAATGGGGTATTGCTGTATTTTCCTTAAAATTTCAATGTCTTCCAGCAGTCCTGTGTGTTCATTGTGGCACTCTGGTGTACCTCAGGACAGATTAGAAACTGCAGAATTAGGAAGTCTGCCCACTTTCTTTGTGCAATGAGCCTCCTTAAGTGGTGTTGGAAAGCTTGAGACAATTGAACCCAGGTCATCTAATTTAGCCAAAGTAAAATAACTTGAATCTTTTCTGGAATTTGGAGGTTGGACATATGCAGAGTCTGACAGCCTGGGGATTTAGGTGTTGGAAACCACCTTACAGAAATGGGGCATGGAAAGAAAATCACTATCAGTGATATGCAAGCCCAGTAGGATGAACTGGACTCAGCTAAAGACTTGAATATTGTAGAAAGCAATGTTTTCAGGCATACTATAGGGTGATACTTTATCTTACACCACCACTACTTAGCACCACGATCCCACCCCACTGTGCCTGGAAAGAAGGCCATGAAGCCGGGTGCAGTGGCGCAAGCCTGTAATCCCAGCACTTAGGGAGGCTGAGATAGGAGAATCGTGAGTTTAAAGCCAGCCTCAGCAATGGCGAGGCACTAAGCAACTCAGTGAGACCCTGTCTCTACATAAAGCACAAAATAGGGCTGGGGATGTGGCTCAGTGGTCATGTGCCCCTGAGTTCAATCTCCAGTACAAAAAAAAAAAAAAAAAAGTGCTTGCCTGGCATGAGTGAGGCCCCAAGTTTGATTCCCAGCACCACAAAAAACAAAAACAAGTGAAGATGTGGGAACTTCTCTCAGGGGATTTTCATCTAGGCTGGAGAGAAACATCTGTATAGGACTAATAATAACATATGTTGTAGTAAATAGCAATTAGGGTGACAACCAGCACTTAAGTGTTACCCTTCATTAGGAACAGTCACAACCTCAGAGGTGAACCTGAAGTAATGATGTCCAATGTCCTTTCAACTTGACACTGATCCCTGGCCACCACCAAGAGGTAGACAACAGATCTAAATTGTACTAATTTTTGAAACCAGATAAGAGCTGGTTGAAGCTGTTACCTGAATGGCAGTGCCCATAAACTCTAGCTGCTGAGGCACCAGAGTTGCCTAGATTCTTGATCTTTCCAAGGCTTGTTAGTTAGCACCATCTCTGCTTATGAGAGTGATAGCCAAATCCTTCCAATATATCCCCCTATTTACTAATGCTAGCCACAACCATTCTCTATTGCTTTCAACAAAAT
Organism: Xerus rutilus; assembly: GCA_028644305.1. Taxonomy (NCBI): domain Eukaryota; kingdom Metazoa; phylum Chordata; class Mammalia; order Rodentia; family Sciuridae; genus Xerus; species Xerus rutilus. Next base: position 24,333,187 of record CM053404.1, read on the forward strand.
AACTTTAATTAAAACCCAAACCTGCTGAGGCAGGAGAATTGCAAATTCTAGGCCGATCTCAGCAACTTAGCCAGACCCTGTCTCAAAATAAAATAAATAAATAAATTAAAAGGGCTGGGGATGAAGCTCAATGGTAAAGCACCCCTGGGTTCAATTCCCAGTACAAAACAAAACAGAGCTGAGGGTGTAGCTCAGTGGCAGAGTGCTTGCTTAGCATGCCCCAGACCCTGGGTTCAACCTCCAGCATCACAAAACAAAAACCAGGACTACTCCTTCTGAGAAATAAAAAAAAAGTATTAATTGCCAGTTGAGTGAAGATTTGCTGGTGATGGTGGGGGGGGGGCTTTAGTCAGAAGAAAAATAGGTGGTTAATTGGTTAATTTGGAGATCAACATAGCAAACTTTCATTTCATAGGCGAGCACTTTACTCTGAAGGATCTTCCTGGTGCCTGTTAGGCATGGGGATTATTTTCCTACTGGATGTGTTAGGATGGGGTAGGGTTGTGTGTGTAGCCCAAGCTAGGCAGGGTTTCCTCCCACGTTGTCCCAGTAAACAGTTGCAAAATCTAGCTGGTCTGAGAAGACTGGAAGACAAGCTACAAGCCTGGGCCTAGAGCAGGGCCTGCCATTGTCCTCCGCAGCCTGGGTGGGAACTGGAGCTCCAGGGACTCCCAGAGAGGAAAAAGATGTGTATAAAGGAAAAGAGAAGGGAGCACTCCAGGAAGAGAATGATCCGGCCAAGCCAAGATTTCTCCACAATTACTAGCAAAATGTTGTCAGGCCCTGAGATCATGGCAACGTGCACATTAAGAAGCGCCTCAGTATTCATCGGGCACAGGCTGCGTCTCTGCGGGTGAGAAGGTAGCTATTCCGTTCAACCTGAGGTCCATCTCACAGCCCAGGCACGGAGCCACAGTGAACAGGATTTAGTAAACGTTTCCTGAGCAGTCGGGTGCAAAGGCGAAGAGGAGGAGCGAGAGGCTGGTGGGGATTTGCAGCCAATAGCCTGGGAGGCAGTGGGGGAAAAAAAATCAGGGTTTGGGCAGGAGAAGCCTCGCGTGATTCCTCGAAAACCCCGCGGATGTCACGGCAGAAAGTCAAAGGGAGAGCTCTGGGAAGCTAGTGGATTTTGAAACTGGAAAGGAAAGAGATGGATTTGGTGGATTTAACTGTCCAGGACTGAGATCAGCGGGGAACCGGGTCTGAGTCGCAGGTTCCAGGCTTAGACTCGGGAAGGTCAGCTGGACTCGCCACCAGCCGCGATAAAGCAGTTGCACAGGAAACGGAAAAGAGGCGGAACCGAACGTAGCTTTGAGTGACAGCAGCCACAGCTGGAGGCGGGACCGTTTCGGACTAGTCAATGTCCTAGGGGGCGTGGCTTATCCAAGACTGAAATGCCTGGGGGCGGGGCTCGAAGCTGGCCGATTTAACTGGGAGGAAAAGGGGCTTTGTTCCAACCGCAGGGCACCGGACTAAGCTAAAGTATGACTGGCACAACCCCACAGGACCAGAACTGAAGCTGGCCTTAACCACCTGTCCTTAGGATACCGGCCTGCCTCATTAGTCCCTGTGATCCGGGAAAGAGTAAGGATGTGCTCACTTGACCCTCTCCCTATGGCCAGGCTGGGCTCCAGACTCAAGCTGTTATTTTCCCTTAGAACGCGGGTAGGGAGGGTTGTGGTCTTCCTGACCTTCATAATAGGCAGGGTCGAGGCTTTGAAGCAGAATTAGACTAAGGGAGGAAGACTGGGGAGGGAAGGCCAAGGACACCTATATAGGTTCCCAGAGAAGGTTCCCAAAGTCTGAGCTCCGGAAGAGGGGAGGCCCAACTAAGAATGGAACAAAGTAACTTTCCAATGAGAAAGTGCTGTCCCCGCTCAAATGCTGATTTTTGAGGAAAATTCCAAGTATATAGAAGCAATTTGGAGAGTATACTTGGCTAGGATTTGTCCCTTGAGAGTCTGTGAGGTGCCCTGTTGCTTTTGCTGCATTTGAGAAACTGGTGTGGAACCAGGAAGGACAGATGACAGAAAAGCACTCCTTCCTAACCGACCCACTGATAGGTGCCCTATCAGTTTTCTCTCTGATGCAGTTTAGCATTATCTGTACAGCACAGATAATTCTGTTATAAAACATTCTTGGTCTTGTGGCTCATTCATGGGGTTGTGGCTCAGTGGCAGAGTGCTTGCCTAGCATGTGTGAGGCACTGGGTTCGAATCTCAGCACCACATACAAATAAATGAATAAAATATAGGCTCATCAATGTCTAAAAAAATTTTTTTAAAAATTCTTATTAGATTTGTAAGAGATTCCTGCACCTCACTCCTGAAATGGGTTTATCCTGCATAGATTCTACAGTTAAAGTCCAAGACTTCTTTTTTTTTTTAATATTTTTTTAGTTGTAGATGGACACAATGTCTTTATTTTATTGCTTTGTATGTGGTGCTGAGGATTGAACCCAGGGCCTCACGCATGCGAGGCAAGCGTTTTACCGCTGAGCTACAGTCCCAGCCCCCCAAGACTTATTTTTTTTAAAAATATTTTTAGTTGTAGATGGACACAATACCTTTATTTATTTATCTTTATGTTGTGCTGAAGACCGAACACAGTTCCTCACATGTTCAAGGCAAGCGCTCTACCACTGAGCTACAACCCCAGCCTGCAAGACTTCTTTTCAAGGGATTCCCTAAAGCCAAAGCTTAACTGTAGAAAGAGTCTTCCAGAGTTGACCCAGGGATCCAGCAGGCTTGGTGGGAGGTGCTGGTCTGATTGGCAGAATGGGATGGAATTGAAACTGGTCATCTAATTGTTATCCCATATTCAGTCAAAAGTGGGAATTTTTGCTGGGCACGGTGGTACACGCCTATAATCCCAGCACTTTGGGAGGCTGAGGCAGGAGAATTGCAAGTTCAAAGCCAGCCTCACCAGCAACTCAATGAGACTCTATCTCTAAATAAAACACAAAATAGGGCTGGGTATGTGGCTCAGTGGTTGAGTGCCCCTGAGTTCAATCCCTGGTACCAAAAAAAAAAAAAAGGGAATTTTTGTTTACATGCAGACTGTAACACTCTCAAGTTTGGACCCCATGTGGTGGTGCATACCTGTAATCCCAGCTACTGAGGAGGCTGAGGCAGGAGAATCACAAGTTGAAGGCCAGCCTGGGCAACTTAACAAGACTGTCTCAAAATTTAAAAATTAAAAAAGGGATAGATAGCCGGGTGCGGTGGCTCACGCTTGTAATCCCAGCACTTAGGGAGGCTGAGACAGGAGAATCACGAGTTCAAAGCCAGCCTCAGCAATGGCGAGGCACTAAGCAACTCAGTGAGACCTTGTCTCTACATAAAACACAAAATAGGGCTGGGGATGTGGCTCAGTGGTAGAGTACCCCTGAGTTCAATCCCCAGTACCAAAAAAACAAAAAACAAAAAAAAAGAGATAGATATAGCTCAGTGGTAGATTGCTTGCCCAGTATACACAAGGTCCTGGCTTTAGTTTCCAGAACCACCAAAGGGAGGGGGGAGACTCTAAAGTTTGGAAACTTCTTAATGATGTTAGTGAAAGTTTGCTTGTTTTAGAGGAGAAAAAGTTTTATTTGGGATGTGGGGCTCATAGTTTCAGAAGTCTCAGTTCATGGTCAGCTGACTTCATTTCTCTGGGTCCAAAGGGGCAGAATATCATGGCAGAAGGGTATGGTGGAGGAAAGCCAGTTGGGACATGGTCATGAGGAAGCAGAACTAGTGAAAGGTTTGTGTACACTTGTGGACCTGTCAGTTTTGCTTGTCTGTAAACAGAGAGGAAGGAAGTGCCCTGGATTGTCAACGTGACCAGAAAAGTGACCTCAAGTTTGGCTGGCAGTTAGCCGGGCACAGTGGCACACGCCTGTAATCCTAGCACTTTGTGAGGCTGAGACAGGAGAATCGCCAGTTCAAAGCCAGCCTCAGCAACGGAGAGGCACTAAGCAACTCACTGAGACTCTGCCTCTACATAAAATACAAAATAGAGCTGAGGATATGGCTCAGTGGTCGAGTACCCCTGAGTTCAATCCCCAGTACCAAAAAAAAAAAAAAAAAAGTTTGGCTGGCAGTTGAGAAATAGAGCACAGTGACTTCAGAGTCACAGACCTCAGCTTGAATAGCAGTTTGCTATGGGCAACTTTCTTAATATCTCTAAACCTGTCTTTTTGCTAAGAATGGGCATAACAAGCTAGGTTTGGTAGCACATACCTGTAATCCCAGCTACTCATGAAGCTGAGGCAGGAGGATTGCAAGTTCCAGACCAGCCTCTACAAATTAGCAAGACACTATCTCAAAATAAAAAGGGCTGGAGATGTAGCTCAATGGTAGAGCACCCTGTGTTCCATCCCCAGTGCTGTAAGAAAATACAGAAAGAATGGACATAATATGTCCCCTTGGCAGGGATGGTTGTGAAGATCAAGAATCCTTAAAAGTACTTGGAATCATTGATCCTGGGACCACAAAGCAGGCCTCAGGAAACAGGAGCTAGTATCAACACCACCTCCCAGACAATACCCCAAGATGAGTGAGTGACCCCAGGCCAAGGTTCACTTCCAGCTGCTCTAGGACCATTAAGTCCTAAAAATATTCCCCTACCACCTAATGTGAGATATTTAGGCTGAAAAAGGGAAGGTGAGAGCTATCTCCTTGCAGGGAGTGGGGAGTAGATTTTATTATAGACTCATGTCTATTCCCAAAAGCTAAAACTTAGGAGAAGAGTGGCAACTACAAGCTGTTGAATGGTAGCTCTTAGTAGTCATATATATATAGATAGATAGATAGATAGATATACACTGAAAGTTCATATATATATGGGCATGAACTTTCAGCATTTTTCCAGAAGAGAGAGAGATATTACATGAGTAGGGAGAGTGTGGAGGGCCCCCAGAGTAGTAGAAAGGGGTAACTGTCAAGGGGCTCCTGCCAGGCCTGTTTCCATGGTGCTTTGATGAGGTGAGGAAGGTGTATTGGTTCCCTCAACAGCTTTTCTCTGATGGAGCTAGACAGACCTTGGCCTTCTCTCCAGAGGGGAGACCACAGGTCACCATTCTATACAGATGCCTGAAGGAAACCAAGAAGCCCAGAGTCTGAATTGATATGTAGGTTTGTGATCAGCACTGCTGATGAAGGGGAAAATGAAGACAAGACTCCACCTTCAGAGGGAAAATAAAGGTGTTAGTGAAAGGATTGACTTTTCAAAGCTCAGCGTGCCCTCTACTGGGCGATGAGGCTCACTACAGGCAGGTAGGGACCCAGACTTTTGGGAGAGAAGAGGCTGCAGGCAGGCAATTCTTCCTGGACACTCAGGACATGGAATCAAGTGAAGATCAAGAAGTAGATATATTTGCAGTTTATTGACTAATCATGGTATCGTAGCTGTTATCACCAGGTATGATGGATTAGGGGGAGAAGGAAAGTGATCTCAGAAGATCCCATTGGGACCCTTTTTATCCACCCCATCCATTCTTCAGCTGGAAGTCATGGGAATTGGAGTCCAGGTTTAACTCTACTATCTGGATTCACTGCCACCCATTCCATCCCCAAACCCATCTTCCATTTGGTCCAGACATTGAACCAGGGCCCTTCCTCTTCTTGGAGGTGAGGGTAGAAGGAGGAGAAGGGTCAAGCCTCAAGAAAGAAAGGGCTGAGGGTGTAGCTTAGTAATACAGTATTTGCTTAGCTTGTGTGAGGCCTGGGCTTGAACCCCAGCACCACAAAAGAAAAGAAGGAAGGAGCTAATGTGAGGGTTGTGGTGAATGTCTTACAGGTCAATGGAATGCAAAATTCCCTGTCTTTAAATTATAAGCTTTGGGCCTGTGGAGTTTAAGCACCATTCCCATACATGTCCCCTTGTGAGCAAGTGTGACAGTAACTCCTCAAGGAGAATGCTTACTCTGCCTATGTGGTTTTCTCGTTGGGGGAGGGTTGGGATTGTCAGATATGTGTTTGAGATTATGATGTCAGAGCAGACCAACAAATCCTCAAATTGTGCCTAAAGATACCGACATGGGAGAGACAAGGGCGGTACAGGATACTGACATTCCTTTGTTCTGGTAGAGAAAAGGAGAAGAAATGGAGCTATTCCAAGATGTTGGGTATGGTACCAAGGGACACATAAGACCCTGCCTCCTGGCTTCAAACGTTGCTTCCTCTGCTGGCCCAGGTCTTGAGCTAGCTTTGGTAGTTAGGTGCCAGAAATCTGAAGTATTCAGCCTAGTTTGGCCTGCTTGTGTCCCTTAGTCTCTGTCCTGAATCTCAGGGTTCCTCCTGTGTCCAAAAGGGTGAGGTGCTGTCACAAATGACTTGGCCCATGGAACAATTTAGGGAAGGAAGAAGGTCCCACCTGTAACCTGGCTTGCTGGTAGATAGACAGGAGGCTGAGGAGGGAGCCCAATATCAGCACATCCCAAGGCAGCATATCTGCTCTTAGCTTCCAGGACCAAATGTATAAACATATGTGTGTATCATGTATGTATGTATGTGTGTAGACATACAAGCACAGGAAGAGAAGGGTTATGTGACCCTGCTCTTTGAAATCAGAGGAAAGAAAAAGACTTATAGGGGAACTTCCCCCAGCCTAATGGATTGCTGCTCTCAGTGACTGCTCCTCTACCACACCCCCTGCCCAGTACCAGGCTGATGGGCAGTGGCATAGATGGGAAGGGGGCACTAAAGCAGCAGCTCAGGGAAGTAAGGTAGGGGACAGAGGCTGACCCTCCTTAAAGCCCCTTGTTGTAGTAAACCACCTCGGTGTCAGGGTTTTGCTCATGGATCTGAGCTCTCAGCTCCGGCTCCAGCCTGTTCACTTGTATAGAGCTGCAATAGAACAGCACAGGACCAAGACCCTAAGGCCCAGGATCACCACCCCTCCTCCTCCCAGGCCCAACTTCCTTTTTCTTTTGCTTCTAGAAAGGCTGGCTCACTGTCATTACCCTGCCCCCCAAATCAATTGAGTGCTTGCCAAGCCTCCCTGGAACACCAAAGAGCCCCAGGGTCAGTTGATCCAGAGATATGGGGACCTGTTCAGAGCTCCCAGCCAAGCCCAGGGGGCAGCACTTACCTTCTCTGGGGGAACAGGGCACAGCACAGGGGGGTGGCAAATACCAGGCTGGAGGAGAAGAGCATTAGAAAGGTTTGTGAAACTTTGGTCTCAGAGTGTTCCCTTTTTGCTCCTACCCTGTGGAGATAGCCTCTAGAGATGGAGATTGATATCTTTTTCCATGTTGGGGATCAAACCCAGGGCCTCATGCATGCTAAGCTGGCCCTCTACCATTGAGCTACACCTCCAGCCCTCAGAGTAGATATTGATTAAAGTCCAAAGAATCTTTTAGGAACATTAAACCCACCCTGACATTAGGTTCTGGCTGGGTAAAGAGCCTCCCAAGAACTGATTCAAAGCCCTGAAGTCAAAAAGTGGCAGAATCAGAAATTAAATGGGCAAGAGACTCCTAGGTGGTACCAGAGAGTATATTTCTGTGGTTTTCCCCTGGTAGGTGAAGATGAACCCCTCAACTGAACTTAATCTTCAAGGACAGGGACCACCCCCCAACATACACAGTATGCTCCGCAGGTGTCCAGTACCAATACCAGAATGGATGATGTATGTGAATGTCTTAAAGGCAATAAATACCTACCCATATCCACAAGGGAAAGATGCTCCCATGTGCCCCCAGCTAACTCCTTGCACACTTACCAGAAGCCCACCAGTCCCACCTGCAGGGGTGCCCCCAGCCAGGGGCGGCGCTGTAGGAGACAGACAATGGAATGGCTTATATCTCTTACTCCCTAACTCCCATCCCATTTTACACCCACCACCCGCCAAGGCTCTATATCTCATCAACTCTGCTTTTGAATCTTTGGACACATGGCCCTTTTCTTTCTTCCAAGCCCATGACAGGATTAGGACCTCCGGATGGCAACCTCTCACTCCAGCCAGTCCCATTTCCTGCCATCCTCTCACACATTCTCATCTCTTAGAACCAATTCCCACGGAATCCCTCAACTACTGATCTTCAGAACAGGTTCCACCCCCTAACACACAGTATGCCCTATGAGTGTCCAAGATACATACCAGCTGAATGTCTGAGTGATGTCTTTACTTCCTATATTTGTTCTCTTTCCTCCCTTCCTCTAGGAGCTGCTTTCAGGAAGCCTCCTCTGAACCTCCACTCACTTCCTCTGATCCCAGTGGTATGAATCTCTCCCTTTCCCCACACATCTGCTCGGCACACACTCCTTCATTCACTTCAGCCACAGAGCCCACCACTCTGCTCCTCAAATGTGCAATCTTGTTCCTGCTTCAGGGCCTTTGCTCTGGCTCTTTTCTCTACCTGAAACATCCTTCTCTGAGCTCTTTGCCTGGCTGTCTCCGTCTCATCCTTTGGGTCTACAGAGACCCTGTCTGTCATTTCCTACAAGCACATATCAGAACTTATAATAATATAGCTATTGGTTGCTTCTTTGTTTATTGATTTCTGCACTAGACTATAAACTTCATGAGGACAGGACTTGTTTCATACTGGCTTCATAGCTCTAAAATGTACTCAGTGAATATATGTGAATAAACAATTCATTGATGACATGGTGACAGCATGCCTCTATCAAGCATGATTGAGTCATGTCACACACAGTCCATCCTTGTGTGTGACAGGGAGGCCTCCAGAGTGACACCAGTTCCCTTGGTAAAGAAAAGATTTCCTTCCTTCCCCAGTCTCCTCCTGCTTCCTCAGTGTTCCCTCACTACAGCCCGGTTCACTCTTGCTGAATGGATGAAGGTTCAGGGCCAGGAGAAGTGGTGGTAAGTCTTAGTCTCAGGCCAGGCTGGAGAGAGGGGACTGGTTACTTCTTCCAGACACCACCACTTCCAGAATGGGAGAAGTGAGCCACCTACCTTCAGGAAGTCTTTCTTCTCCAGTGTGTCCATGATCACTGGAGGAATGGCTGAGGGGAGAGCAGGGTAGGGAGAGAAGAAGTTAGTGGAGTGAAAGTTGGGAACCATAAGGAGGGGGACCCCCTTCACAGCTCCTCTCATTCTCCCCAGAGTCTTACTGCCCCTGAGTTCCAAAAGCCTCCCCACAGAACCTCAGCCCCACCCTTCTCTCAGAGCTTCCCAAGCCCCACCCAGCCACCCCTATCTCACCCATGGCAGGAATCGCCATGCAGATTCTTGATACCACCACCTGGAAAATGCCCTGCTTGGCTGCAGTCACTGAGTGGCCAAGCCTCTGACCTGCCTCATCAGTCACAGGGATGCCCACCTGCAGCTCCCTAGGAAGAGAAGTGGCTTCAGTCAGATTGCAAGGCCCAAGTCCCACCTGTAGTTCCTGGATGGGAAGCTACTCCCTAGAGTCCCCTCACATATCCTAGACTTAAAGGCTGGTTCTCTGCTGGCACGGTAGTGTATGCCTGTAATCCCAGCAACTTGTCAAGCTGAGGCAGGAGGATCACGAGTTTGAAGCTGACCTGTGCAACTTAGCAAGACCCTGTCTCAGAAAAAAAAAAAAAAAGGCTGGTTCTCCTGCCCAAGGATCCCAGGGTGTGAAGGATTTAGCCTGATATGACTGTAGCCATCTTGAATCATAACCAACATAATTACCCCTGAGTAATCCTGATTGGTTTTTCCTGCACAGTTTGTCAGAATACTATAAACAAACAAAACCACTAGAGTAGTGTGTGGAGCTTTACTACCTGGACCCTGTTGCTGTTGGTGTCAGGAACATGCTTGATGTCCTTGATAATGGCTTAAGATAAATCAGGTATACTTTGGCTTGGATTAAATCACTTTTGTCCTATTATATATGCCCCCTTCTGATCCAAATCATGGGGAAACCCTTGCTGTTGCCTAGGACAGTGCTTCTGTCAGTAAGTCCCCAATAAATTGCACTCTGTACAACCCTGGATCCATCTGCCTCCTTCCTCAGTCTTACAGTACCTTGGGGCCAGTTCTCCTACATTGGGACTGGGTTGTTCTGGAACACAGGGTCAGACTGAGGTAGGGCCCAGGAGCTCATGTCTGGTGAAGAAGAGAGGGTTGTCCCTATGCTGGGCTGGTCGGCACAGCTGGATGGTGCATCACAAGCACACTGGGCATGCATGTGGCAGGAGTCAGGGCCGCTCACCTTTGCCTCATCAGGGGAATGTTGATGCAGTTGGCAGCAGCCACAGCTGCAAAGGGCACAAATCTGCCAACCAAGGGAGGTAGGTGCTGGGGGAGGAAAGGTGTCTTTTAGTGGCCCATAGAGTGAGAAGGGTCATCTCTTGGGGGAGAGATGGGAGCCTGCAGGTCAGGAATGGATGGTAATGGGGAAGAAGAAGGTGGGTAAAAGATGAATGAGAGGTCAGTGGAGGGGGAGCCTTTACCTTGGTGAGGGATTTGAGTCCCAGAGCTGTGGCCACAGCTCCAGTTGTGGCACTCACATAGGCTTTTCCCAGCTGCCTGTGGATTAAAGAACCAGTTTACAAAGGAGAGAGGAAGAGTCCAGCATGTGGCTCTTTCTTTAGGAAGATGCCAAATCCTCAGTGCACAAGGGTAGGAGGGTGGCCTCATTGAAAAGAAAGCCCTCCCCCAGCTCCAGTATAAACTTGCCCGGAAGGCCTACTCCCTCCCTTCAAGTGGGAGTAGGTCCCCAAAAACATACACAAGAGGGCGTCCTGCCCTCAGTTAGGCAGGAAGAGTGAGGAAAGGCTAGGCTGGGAGGAGAGCTGAGCCACTGGCTGCAGGGCCCACAGGGATTAGGAGTGACAAGGAAAGCACAGAGTGGGCTGCGAGAAGGCACCATAGTTTTTCTCAGGGCCTGGCACTCACTGCACAGTGATGGGAGCGTCGCCACTGCGGTTGGAGTAGTTAACAACGGCATTAAAGGACTGGTTCACCCACTGCCAGAACACCACGGTTGGGGTCTTCCTGAGGGAACAAAGTCAGTTCTTACTTTTTCTTCCTCTACAGAGTCTCTCATCCTTGGACCCCTACAGTGAAATCCCAAAGGTTACTCCCAAGCCCTCAGGAGAATCCAACTGATGACCATAGAACCTGCTCTGATAACTCTTATATGCCCCCCTTACACAAGTGGACCCACTGTCTCTGGGGCAGGGGTACCCCCAAGGCTGAGTTCTGAGGAATGGGAGGGATTCTAACACAAGCTCCTGCCCACCCACTATTCTGTACCCAAATTGGCCCAGAGAGGAGACACCTAGCTATACTCTAGCTTGTATCACTCAGGAAGGGAACATGAGATAAAACCTGCCTGTAGAAGGTAAGCATGCAGCCAGTGATGGTCATGTTCATGGGCACCTGGGCTGACATGCGGCCAATCAGGACCACCTTCTCCCCTGTGTCTGGATGGAAGGCAGAGTCGTACACATACTTGGCCCTCCACAGCTGGTCCTCGGTGAGCCCTGGGGTCACTACCCCAGCCCTGCAGAAGTTGACAAGGAACCGACAGGATGTTCTAAGAGGCAGATCTGCCCTCTAAGGTTCTGTCTGCCCTGCTCAGAGAAGTCTGGGCAGAGGACTAGGAACTTTTTTTTTTTTGGTACCAGGGATTGAACTCAGGGGTACTCGACCACTGAGCCACATCCCCAGCCCTATTTTTTGTGTTTTATTTAGAGACAGGGTCTCACTGAGTTGCTTAGTGCCTCGCCATCACTAAGGCTGGCTTTGAACTGGCGATTCTTCTGTCTCAGCCTCCCAAAGTGCTGGGACTACAGGTGTGCACCACCTCACCCGGCTGAGGACTAGGAACTTTAACCTCCCCATCTCACAATAATAAAGGAGCTCCTTGACTCTTGGAGAGAGTCAAAGCTTCCCAGAAGTGGAAGTTCCTAGTTCAATTTCCCTTCTAGCCACACATTTTCTGCTAGGTTATAAATGATGGTGGTTTTTTGATGGGTCAAAAATAGCCGGGCTGGGGCTAGGGCTGTAGCTCAGTGGTAGAGCGCTTGCCTAGCATGTGTGAGGCACTGGGTCGATCCTCAGCACCACATATAAATAATAAATGAATAAATAAAGATCCATCAACAACTTAAAAATATTTTTAAAAAAATAGCTGGAGCATCACAAGAATTTTTCTCCTGAAGACAAAAGGGATGCCCTCCTACCTCCTTGGTACTCTACTTTGAACCACTTCTGTCTTTTTTTTTTTTAAATATTTATTTTTTAGTTGTAGGCAGACAGAATATCTTTATTTTATTTTTACGTGGTGCTGAGGATTGAACCCAGTGCCTCACGCATGCTAGGCGAGCACGCTACCACCGTGCCACAACCCCAGCCCCCCACTTCTGTCTTGTAGATGGTAGACCAGCTGTAGGAAAAGTTCCTATAGTGGTTTGTGAAACATAGAGCAGCTTTCTATCATAAATATCAATGTCACTTTCTCAACCCAAATATCCTAAAGTCCTTTAGAGTAAAGATCTGTGCCATAGTTCTTTGTGGTACCAGCAAATGGAGCCAGAGAATGAGGGACAAGATTACTTGTAAGCTTAGGAAGGCAGGTACAAAATGTACTAGATTAATGGCAGTGAATGACATCCTAAGATACAGTGTCAGATGGAGGTCACCTGTAATTCTGCACAATGTTTCGAGAAGCTTCCAGCTGTGCCTCAGACAACAGCAGGTTTCGAGGATCAGTAACAGTGAAGAAGTGCCGGGCTCTGCCCAGGAAAGTGCTCTGGTCCCAGCGAGGTTCCTGGATGTTGATATCTAAGGGCAATTCACCCATTTTCTGCAAGGCAGGGACAAGGGTCAGAGGACTTCAAGGAGGGAGTCCAAGGGCTTCACCTGGGGGAAGCTTTGATGGCCCTGCCCTAGTCACTGAGCCTACCACCTGTCCCTTCAAGAGCTCAAGGTGACTCCAGATAGGTAAGCAAGGGTAGAGGAGGAGTTGTTTCCTAGGCAATGTCCTGGCCAGGGACCTACAGCCACTGGAAGAGGGGGAGGGGAAGACCAGAACCAGGAAAATAGGTTTCTCTGGGCTCTGGCCTCATGCAGATTTCCATGAGTAAGAATTTACATGTGTGTGGATGGTGCATGAGCAACAACTAATCCTGTGCAGCTACTTGTGAGCTCTGCTTACACAGAAATGTGTAATGTGTGCACTACACAGCCATGCCCATGTTCAGGGCCCAGCTGCCCTGATACCTAGATACCAACCCCTTCAGCTATTTGGGAAGATGGCAAGAGACATCCCACGTTCTAGCTCCTGATTGGAGGACAACCAGGGCTCTTTGGCCACCCCAGGACTTATCTGTTCCAGATCTCAAACAGGGGACTCTATCAGCCAGGTGCAATTCACGTGGGCATGTACATGTCCCCTGTTCAAACCCATTTTCCCCAAGCCACACTGAGTGACCCAAAGCTCTCCCTGTTCCCTGGCTGGGCAGGACTGGCACAAACATCCATCTGCTTCTCTCTGAACTACCTACCTCCAGAAAGAGCAGGATTCAGTGGATACCCAGCCACCCAGCACAGAGAGGAAAGCCGGGAGCAGCCATCTGGCCCTGCTAGGCAAAATCCTGCAGAATGACTAATCCCCTCCAACCCCACATCCTCCCTCAGGCAGGCACACCCAACTCTCTCTCACACTCACACTCACATACCCACACACAAAGACAGGCACACCCTACCCAGAATACAAACAGAGTGGACACAATACACCAATCACAAAGACCGGTTTACACACACACACACACACACACACACACACCCCACAGATCCATCAGCTGCAGATGCTAAATGGCACTTCTCCCCCCACCAGCTTCCCGCTGTGCACCACGGACCTCCACAGAGGCCAATACTGAATCCCATAGGACTAAGAGCACGTTTTGAGACAGGCATCCTTCTCTAACCCCCAGCCCGTACCCTCCACTCCCCTAACTCCCCAGCCCTGCCTGGACAGGGAGCACTCACGCTTTCCGGGATTGCCTGCCTCTGCAGATCTCAGGCCCGCCTTCCTTTCCGCGCGGCTGTGGCCCTCCCAGCCATCAAGCCGGACGTCACGCATGACGCCGAGCATCAGGGAGGGGCAGTGGCCCCCCCGGCTTGCTCTCCTAGCGCCCCCAAAACCTGGCAGGCCCTGGGGGCTGTAGGTGTCATTTGGGGATATGCCCCCAGCCCAGGCCGCCAGGACTAGGTCCTACGCGGCCTCCTATAAAGACTCCTACGGCAGAGATCCGTTCTGGCCCCCCTCCCCAGCCAGAGAAAGGAGGGGAGGAGCCACGACGCTGCCGGCTTATCTTTGCTTGCAATGCCCTGGCAGGCCTCCAGAGGCACCCTGTCCCTGCCGCACGGCTATAGGTGCACTTGGCGCAGGTAAATGGTGTGAAGGGGCGGTCCTCTGATGGTAAAGCCCGCCCAGAGGGACTCGAGTTACTGATTGTTTACTCGACGGCTGTCTATGATGGCCTCGGCCTGCTAGACCCCCTATCCTGGTACCCACAAGCTCCTCTCTCAGCACCTCGGTATTCAGCATCCTTTCACAGCAGAGTTCCTATCGTGCCGCCTTCTTCTACTCTCCCTCTCTGACTCCTAACTCCACTATGTCCCCTGTATCTTTATGCCTCTAACCCTCAACCCTGAACCACAGATCTTAGCCCCAGTCCCCGAGATTGGATGGCCAGAAGGCTCAGGTAACCTCCATCTGCATTTGACGAAATACAACAGAAGGATTCTTCCTTCCCCTAGTGTTCTGGGACAACTGCCCTGCTCTGCGACCTTTCCAGAACAGGATGGCCTGACAGACACTTTCTGACATAGAAAGAGGCAGGTGACAAAGGCAGCCCTCACACGCGCAGGCACACACACAGCTCACCCAGTCACCACACAGCACACCTGCTACACGCCCAGGTGCCAGCCTGCCCTTCAGCTCATCTCGGGCTCACACCCAGATCTTCCCTGGTGACATCCTCCCCGCTCCCCCGCCATGGAGGCCTCAGAAGTGACCACAAAGGGATGGCATTTCCACAAGCCCGGGATAGCGTGGCCAGGAGAAGACAAGGTTCCAGAGGGAGTGGGGCGAACCGAGAAGCAAGCCCTAGGTTCGCGTGACGGGTTGGGGGCAGAGCCCTGTGGCCCCGGGACCAGGTGACAAGCGGCAGACTCAGGCGCCCAAGGGAGGTGCCGGGAGGGAGTGACTGGCGGCTTCATCAGCCAATGGGAGCCCAAGGCCGCATAGGCCAGCCCTATTCCCGCAGCCGCGCCGGGCGTGGGCGGGGTCCCTGGCTGCTGCTGTGGCTGGCTCCTGAGGGTGCTCAAAACCTGCCACGATCGCACACCGGAACAGGTGAGGGGACCAAGCCTGAGAAGTGGAGCTCGGGAGGGCCAGGCCTGGAGTAGGGTTTGAGTTCTGGGTGCCAGATCTGCTTTGGGAAACTTGGCCCTGGGTTTTTCGCGGGGTATCGTAGGGCTCTTGCCAGCAGATCCTCCGCCCAAGCGTGGGAGAGGGTCAAGCAGCAATTTTAGACCCGGAGCAGCTTCCTGCGGCCAGGGTATCTCCCTATCCTGGGCCGCAGCTGTCCCAGGTCCTGAAGCCCTTCCCTGAGAGCTGGCCTCTATCTGCATACACAGGAGGCGTACTGCAGTGAACTGTCCTAACATTTCATTTTTCCCACATCGCTGGAAGCCCCAGGGTTCGCAATAATCTCCACTCTCTCAACCTCTACTGAGGACTGAGGATGGGGTAGATGACTCAGCTGAGAGCAGAAATTAGGAGCGCTCCCCACACACCTTTTGTATAAATGGCTCCAAAGGTCCAAGATGGTGCCTGGCCTTGGCCGACCCCTGGCCTAGGGTGGGAGAGGTGAGGGGCTGGGGATCTAAAATATCAGAGGGCAGGATGCTCAAACCAGGGGGAGGAATGGCAGTTCTGGGGAAAGTAGGGGCAATGTCCACACCCTCTCACCCAATCTGCTCTCCTGCCCAGGTCTGAAGCCCACACACCTGAGAAGTGGTGTAAGTGAGGGCTTCCACCTCTCTGAGACTCCACCCTGCACAAAAGGCTCATGGAGCTCCGAGCACTGGGGGCTGGCCTCTGGAGCGTTGGCAGATTCCTTCTGGACCTATAGGGTGCCACCGTAGTTCAGCCACCATGGCACATGGCTTCACAATGGGCTTCAATCCACCGGGTCTAGGAGAACTCAGCTCTAGCTCTCTGAGCTCCCTCTCCTCCCGAGGCCACCTGGGCAGCGACTTCAGCTCCACCGCAACGCGATACCTATTGAGGAAGCAGCAGCGACTGCTGAATGGGCCCCCCCGTGGAATCCGAGCCTCATCACCCATGGGCCGTGTCATTCTCATCAACTCCCCCATCGAAGGTGGGTGTGGGGCCCAGTCACTAACTTGGGCTTGGTAGGACTGGGATAGAGGACAACAGGAACTAAGTAGGAGGTGTTGGAGCCAGTGTGATTAGGGGGACTCAAGAAATGGGAGTCTTAGGGAAGTGGGGGCTCTGAGAACCCACATCTTCCTCGCTTATCCTTGCCTCTCCTCCAGGCCAATCCTTTAGGGCTCTAGGATTATAGACCAGTCAGAGTTAGAAGCTAGGGACAGGATGGCGGGGAAAGCTGTGTGTACAGTATATTAGCCCTGGAGTGAGCAAGGTTAGGTGTTGAATAGGCCCATCCCTCCCACGAACTCTGCTTTTCTCCAGATCCATTTGTGTGTGCTTTGTGGCATGGAGTGGGATAGAAAAGGACATCTTCCAGCAACCAGCCAATTGTACGACCAGTTCTGTGCCTAACTATGAGGACTCAGTGCCCAGGTTTCAGGGAAAGAAGGAAGAGCTTAAAGGTAGAGCAGCAAATGTTCATTCAGAAGAGGAGAGAGGAGGGTTGAGGGCCACAGAGGGAGGCCTAGGTCTGGGCCCTCAAAGAGGGTATGACCTAAGCTGGTGTATTGCCTGATGCTGCATTATTGCACCCCAATTCTATACCTGCCCTGATTAGATCCTGCAGGGGACCTAGAGAGATGAGCCTCACTTCCAGAAACATACATTGTAGCAGGACTTAGAAACAGAAGAACCAAAGTATAGAAGAAGCTATACTTTGGGGTATAGCTATCCCCCCAAAGTTTACAGTGAAAAGCTTGGAGCATGTGGGGCAGGTACTTAGGCAATAGCCTGGTTGCAGTGACAGATGTGAGGCGGCAAAGATCTGGTGAACAAGACAGGACCTTGACTGCCAGGCAGGGAGCAGGGCCCTCTGGGCCTGGGCTTTCTGTAGGCAGGACCAGATAAATATCTCCAGCTCCTCTCCTCTTTCTTAGCCAGCAGCATTCCCCTGACTGGATCCCAGATTAGACTTTTCAGGCCCTGCTCCTCCCCTCTGACCCAGGTGGGCATCTGCACATTCACACCATCACCCACCTCGGTATACCTCACCTTCAGATGAGCAGCAGGGCACAGCTAAGGGTCACCACTGTCATGGAGCAGAAGTCCCCAGAAGAGCTAGGAGACATGTGTGGAAGGGAGAAGCACTGCAGTACTCCCCTGATGGGTTCCACTCTTGTAAAAGAACTATGCAGCCAGCAGGTAGCACAATCCTGTAATCACAGCTACACGGGAGGCTGAGGCAGGAGGATCACAAGTCCAGTCTGGCAACTTAGTTTATATTTTGAGACCCTGTCTCAAAATTTAAAAAATTAAAAGGATCTTGGAATGTGGCTTAGTCATAGAGCATGCTTAATGCCCCAGGTTCAATACCCAGCACACACACACACACAAAGACAGATCACTGGGCTTCACTCCTAAGTTTATGGTTTTAGGTCTGTGGTGAAGCCCAGGAATTCACTTTTTTTTAACATGTTCACAGGTGATGCTGATGTTGCTGGTCCACACCACATGCTGGGAACCACTATGATAGGGACTAACTGGGAGGAGGGCCAGGAGTCCAGGAAGGCTGCTCTGAGAAAGTGAGCAGGGAAAGAATGAGGAAAGGAACTGGCCTTCGCAGGTCGAGACAAGGGTGTTGCAGGCAGAGGGGATACAGAAAGGGTTGGCTTCTAAGAATAACAGGAAGGAGGTCAGTGTGGCCAAGCCCAGTGAGGGAGGGGAGAGAGGCCAGAGGTGGGCAGAGGAAGCCTGTGGGTGGCCTTGCTGGGCCCAGGGAGGAGCCTAGAGTTCCTCTGGAAGCTGGCAAAGGGTCAGGAGTTGACATTTTCCATCAGGAGAAAGGCATTCCCTGTTATAAATGCAGACTTTAGCCACCGTGGAGAAGATGGAGAGGGAAAAAGCAGAAAGTGCTGTGGAGTTCCTGGAGGGTGAGTTGGTGGCCAGGGTCAGGGCAATGGAGGGAGAGAAGGTCCCATCCTCAGAGGACTCAAGCTCCTGGGCTCAAACCTCAGAATATGTATCCCCTTGGCCCAGGGCCTTGAGGAGAAAGGGAGGAACTGAGGAGAAAGAGGGCTGAGGCTGAGAGCAAAAGACTCCTGGGATGAGGCTGAAGTGTCTTGTGACTATAGTCTGCTGGGAAACCCCACAATCACCCAAGTCTCTGTCCTGCACTCTCCCTGCTCAGGCTGCCCTTGGGGACTTCTGTCTGAGCTGGCCATGCACTGTAACCTGATTTCAGTTAGATCAAATTAAAGTGTGTGTGTGTGTGTGTGTGTGTGTGTGTGTGTGTGTGTGTGTGTGTGTGATTTCTCCCTCTCAAATACCTATAGGGTAAGCCTTCCTGAAAAGTAATCTTTTCTTACCTGGGACCTAACTTATCCTTAGGTTTTCTCACTTTTCTCTTCCCAGAAATTCTCCTCTCTGAGCCTGGCTCACTCCATCCCCTCCTCAGTGTCTCTTTTCCTTCCATCCATTCAAATCCCATCCATCAGTCCTCTAGGAAGCCTCCCCTGATAACTTGGGCTCCAGGACACCCCCGCACCTTCTGACTTAACTCCAGCACTGGATGGAGAGGGTAGCTCTAGGCATACCATGCAGCATGGTGATGTGTGGGGTTTCCCTCCCCAGGTAGCCAGGTAGTGTCTGCACACTCACCTCCAGAATCCCAGAATCTAAGAGATGGAAGAGGCCTCAGCACTCCTTCCAAAATATCCCGGTCAGGGATTTACCAGGTCTGAGCTTGCATGCCGCTCACTAGCTATCCCCAGGAAACCCATTCCCTTTCTGGCAGCTGCATGTTTCAGAAGGTTTTTCCTTACAATATATGCTTCCATCTAACTCCACTACATGGACTTGATTCTGCCCTCTGGGTTCTACAGACAAAAGTATCTACTGCCTTCCAGAGGCTAGCTGTAGAGCTGTTTGAAGTTAGAGCTAATCTACTCATTTCTGTTGCAAGCAGAAGAGGCCAGGCTCCCTTTGCTCTGTCCCAAAGGATGGAATTTGAACCTTCTTTTCTGTCTATCTGGCCCTCAGAGTGGCCCCAGTTTTAGAAATGTGGGCATAGGATGCTCAGTAAGCATCACACACACACACACACAGCAAAGGAGCAGGTCTCCTGTCCTGCTATTCTCACCTGCTCCCACACATTCCATGGCCTAGGGTCAAAATCACCCTAAGGGGACTTGGAAATTGGCCCCCTCCCCATTTAGAGCCCTCAGTACTATGTGGTTCTGCCTAATAATCTAGCTTTTGCAAGCCCCAAATTAGGGAACCCAGGAGCCCTCTGTGCCCAGAATGAACATAGAGATCATGCCTGTGTCCCCATTCCCACAGCCAACAGTGATGAAAGTGACATCATCCATGCAGTCCGGGTGGAGAAGAGCCCAGCAGGGAGGCTGGGTTTCAGCGTACGGGGAGGCTCTGAGCATGGCCTGGGCATCTTCGTCAGTAAAGTGGAGGAAGGGAGCAGTGCAGGTGAGCCCCGGGGAAACTGCTGGCTCAGGATGGTACCCTCGGCTCAGGGGAGTCAGGGGATGCCGTGGTCAGCCATGAGGGAAAGTCCTCAGCTCTGGAGGGCTGATCTCTCGGGAGATGGGGCCCACCCTTGGGCAGAGTGGGTCAAGGGACAGAGATACCTTAACAGGCAATAGTCAGAGCCTGCTCTGAGGATCTGCACTTTGAGGGAGAAAGCTCAGTACCCCGGTGAGCTCTGTCTGGTAGGAAGGTCAGCCTCCTCCCCACTCCCTGGTGCAGAGCGGGCTGGCCTCTGTGTGGGGGACAAGATCACAGAGGTGAACGGACTGAGCCTGGAGAGCACCACGATGGGCAGTGCCGTGAAGGTGCTGACGGGCAGCAGCCGCCTCCACATGATGGTACGGCGCATGGGCCGGGTGCCTGGCATCAAATTCTCCAAAGAGAAAACCACGTGGTGAGCAGCCCCAGCCCTCAGCCCCCAACCACCCATGAGCAGGAGAACCCAGAAACACTGCAATCCCCGGAAATTAAATGAGACTGAGTCTCCCTCCCTGCCCTACTTCAATGGTGCTAGCTCTCCAACACCAGGGCCTGTTCCCTCATTGCTGCTGCTGTGAAACTAGGGCACAGTATCAGCACCTCCCCCACGGGGGCCTTGTAAGGAGTAGAAATGGGGCCCTGCATATTGCAGCTGTTCCATAAAGAGATGATTAGGATGGTTCCCCAGATTCAATACAACTTATGTCCCATTGAGGACCCTAGGTCTGGGGTGTTCCTTGAAGGCAACCTCCCTTTCCCAGGCAGCTATCAGGGCTGCTGGGAGGGAAGATGGGTGATGGTGGAGACGACCCTCAGGTGGGGTCCCCTTGCTGCTGTCCCAGGGTGGACGTGGTGAACCGGCGGCTGGTGGTGGAGAAGTGCAGTTCCACTCCATCCAACAGCAGCTCCGAGGATGGTGCGCGGCGCATTGTCCACCTGTACACGACCTCTGATGACTTTTGCTTGGGCTTCAACATCCGAGGGGGCAAGGAGTTTGGCCTGGGCATCTATGTGTCCAAGTGAGGACAGGGACGGGGTTGAAATGGAATAACTAGAGGTTGGGCTGGGGATGGGGCTGGAGTGGGGCCTGGGGGTGGCCAGCAAGTGAAGACTGGTCAATTACATGTCCAAATGAGGGCCCAGGTCAGGGGTGGACCTAATGGGAGATATGGTCACTAGGAGAGGGGCTGAGGAGCGTATAGGGCATTCCCATATTCAAGTGAAAGGGGACGCCATTGGGGTGAGGGAGACAGGCCAGAGTCTTATCAACTGACACCTGTCTGACCCAGAGTGGACCATGGTGGGCTGGCCGAGGAGAATGGCATCAAGGTGGGGGACCAGGTCTTGGCGGCCAACGGTGTCAGGTTCGACGACATCAGCCACAGCCAGGCTGTGGAGGTGCTGAAAGGCCAAACGCACATCATGTTGACCATCAAGGTAGGCAGAACTCTGGGAGTCAGGGAGAGGCCAGACTAGAAGAAGTACTTCCTAGACCACCCTAGTTCTTAACTGTGCCCCTTGCTCTCCCCTATGTGACATTTCCATAGCCATGTGGAAGGGAGAGCAGATGTTGTTCTAATTCCTATTTTGCAAAAGAAGAACCTGAGGCTCAGAGAGGCACAAGTCAGTGATTCTGCTGCTTGGCGGCCTAGCCTGGCTCCAGTCCTGCTCCCCAGATTCCTGAGGCAGCACCCTTTCTTCTGAATGGTGGAGGCCTAGCGCTGAAGAGCAAATGTCCTGCCTTCAAGGGTGGAATAGTAGCTATGGCTTTGAGCAAAGACCTGGTGGTGGGCACCCTCAGGCCACAGGGCAAGGAGCCCTGGGCTGGGGCCAGAGCTCAGATTTCAAGGGAGGTAGCTGGATCCATTATTCATATAGGTCTCACGCTTGCCTGAGGATCAGGTCCTTCTCACTCTACCTTCAGCCGGAGGTGATGCTTCACTCGCCCCTGGTGCCAACTGGTGGCCCTTGCTCTGCCTTCTCCTTCACCAGGCTTTCACTCATTCCACCATTCAGTGCCTCCCCCACCCCCACCATTTCCCACCTCTCCCGCATCCTATTTCTCCCTTTCCTTCCTCAAATTATCCCAGACCCCCTCCTCACTCCTGATCTACCCCTTATCCATTCATTTAACAATATTTTTGAGGTATACTTCAGTGCTAGAGTTCTTGCCTAACAGGCTCGAGGCCCTGGGTGTAATTCACAGCACCACAAAAAACAAAAACAAAACCACAATATTTTTGAGCACCTACTATGTGCTGGGGGAAAACTGGCAAACCAGACACTTGTATACTGTGACAAATTCCACCAGAAAATTAATGGAGAGGTGGAATGGAGTAATTTAGGAATATGCTTATAGCCAGGAGACATCAGGGCAGGCCTCTGAGGACGTGACAAAGAGCAAGAATAAGCTAGGCACAGAATGAGCTGAAGGAAGAGAAAACAGGCAGAAGGAAGGGCAGGTGCAAAGACCCTGGGGTACAAAGGAACTTGGCATGTTTAGAAATTAAATGGCCAAGCCAGGCGGTAGCACACGCCTGTAATCCCAGCACTTTGGGAGGCTGACACAGGAGAATCGTGAGTTCAAAGCCAGCCTCAGCAACAGGGAGGTGCTAAGTAACTCAGTGAGACCCTGTCTCTACATAAAACACAAAATAGGGCTGGGGATGTGGCTCAGTGGTCGAGTGCCCCTGAGTTCAATCCCCGGTACCAAAAAGAGAAAAAAAGAAAAGAAAAGAATAGAAAGAGGCCAGTGTGGTTAGAGCACAGTGGATTCAGAGGGGAGAAATGAAAAGTAAAGTTTACTCTTGTCCCATTTCTCACCTGTTCTTCCTATATGCATCATGACCTCCCCAGGAGACAGGCCGGTACCCTGCCTACAAGGAGATGGTTTCTGAGTACTGTTGGCTGGACCGATGTAAGTGGCTTAAGTCCCCAAAGTCGGAGGGAAAGGGCTAAGGCCAAGGGTGGGGCCAGGATCTCTAAAGAAGAAAAGGACAGGGACCAAGATCCACTCAGGACCCTCACACCACCTATAGCTGCTTCTGGGCCCTGCTCTGAGGTCTTGCAGATTCAATTTCAGGCTCTTCTAGGGCCTTAAGCCCCAGAGAGTGCGTAGAGAAGCGCTTTGTCTGAGGTTTCTCACAAGCCAGAGGCGGGATTGCAGAGCAGCCTGTGGCTTCACCCTGGGTGGCTGCCTGACCTTCATTCCTCTACTCCAAGCCCCAGGGTGAGCTGCAAGCCTTGCAGGGTGCTGAGGCAAACCAGTCATGTGCCCAGGCGCTGCAGATGCCCCTGCCTTCCCATCTCCCTGCAGTGAGCAATGGGGTGCTGCAGCAGCTGTCACCCGCCTCTGAGAGCAGCTCCAGCGTCTCGTCATATGCCTCTAGCGCCCCCTATAGCTCGAGCTCCCTGCCCTCAGACCGCATGGATGTCTGCCTGGGGCCTGATGACCTGGGCAGCCATGGACCAGGTTGGGGGCGGGCAGACACAGCCATGCAGACGGAGCCTGATGTGGGGGGCCGTGTGGAGACTTGGTGTAGTGTGCGGCCCACAGTCATCCTCAGGGACACAGCCATCCGCTCCGATGGACCCCCTCCTGCTCGCCGCCTTGACTCTGCCCTCTCAGAGTCCCCCAAGACTGCTCTGCTGCTGGCCCTCAGCCGACCCCGACCCCCAATCACACGCTCCCAGAGCCACCTGACTCTATGGGGTACGTGAGGGATGGGAGGCTGCTGCTTTCTCTATGGCCCCTGGTCCAAAGCCTGCCTCATACTCAGTCCCAGGCCCCAAAACTCCTTTTGCCTTGGATCTTCACCTGGGGTTGACCGAAAGCATACTCAGACCCTGCTCCGGGCTCCATTTTAAACCAGACCTGGGCTGCAAACCCACCCTCAGTCCTAGCCCCAAAATCGATCCCCAAACTAGCCCTAACTCCTGTCCTTTCAATCTGGAGTGCCCAGGCCTGTTCCCCCCCAGCCCCAGATTCCTTACACAGCTGCACTTGTGTGATGCCTGGAGGGGTGGAAACTGGAGGAGGATCCCCCCCACACCCTTTCCCACACTACATGGCTGCAGATCCTGTCTGCCACCCCCACTCTCCCTTTTCTCTGCCCCTTCCCACACCCCTGCCCCTCGTCCTTCCCTTCTGCCCACCCTCCAGCCCCCCGGGTGCTCCCTCGTGTCTGCAGAGGAGAAGAAACAGCGGAAGAAGGAGAAGTCTGGGTCCCCTGGGGAGAAGGGGGCCCTGCAGCGCTCCAAGACTCTGATGAACCTCTTCTTCAAGGGAGGGCGGCAGGGGCGGCTTGCAGGGGATGGGCGCAGAGAGGCCTGGACATTGGACAGCAGGAGCCCAGCCAAAGCCCGCCCTCGCCTGGACCTGGAGAAAGGTAGGTGTTGTATGGATCAGACAGGGAAGATGGGGCAAAGTCCACCAGCTGGGGCCTCTGGCACACTGCCTTACCATTCAACCCGTTGAGTCTTGGTTTCCTCATAGGCTAATGGGAGTAATAATAGGCTAAATGGGAGTAATAATACCTGTTTCTTTAGAGTACTGGGGAATCCAAGTGGGTTAGCGAATGTAAACCACATTGTCTGGCACACAGAAGGTGCTCAGAAAATGTGGTGCTCATTGTCATCTTGTCTCACCTCCCATTTTACAGAAAGGGAAAGTGACAGCGTCACAACATAGCAAGGAGGTGGAAAAGCTTGGCTCAGAGCCCTGTGCCCTTAGTGGTGGCAGTAGGGGTACTTGCTTTGGCCAGGCATCTAGCATTTCAGGCCCAATCTAATTCTGGAACCATCCTTGAGCAAGACCATTTCTAGATCAGAGCCCAGGTGGAAGGGCCAGCCCAGGCTGTACTCACAAGCGGCTTCCCACTCATAAGACAGCTGTCCTCCCTGGTAAAGCTCAGAGACCAAACCAAGAGTGGATGAGTTAAGACTCTTAGAGTTGCATCCAACAGAAACTCAACCCAAACTAGCTTTAAAAATCACCTGTTGTTGGGGCTGGGATTGTAGCTCAGTGGTAGAGTGCTTGCCTCGCATGCGTGAGGCCCTGGGTTCGATCCTCAGCACCACATACAAAGCAATAAAATAAAGACATTGTGTCCATCTATAACTAAAAAAAAAAAAAAATATTTAAAAAAAAAAAAAAAAAAAAATCACCTGTTGCTGCGCGTAGTGGTGCACACCTGTAATGCCAGTGACTCAGGAAGCTGAGGCAGAAGGATTATAAGTTCGAGGCGAGCCTCAGCAACTTAGCAAGACCCTAAGCAACTTAGCAAGAACTTGTCTCAAAAGAAAAAAAAACAAAAAAAGGTCTTTTGCCAGGCATGTCAACGGACACCTATAATTGCAGCAATACAGGAGGCTGAGGCAGGAGGATCAAAGTTCAAGGCCAGCCTCAGCAACTTAGCAAGGCCCTACGGAGATTTTTTATTTAGAAAATAAAAAAGAGCTGAAGATGTGGCTCAGTGGTTAAACACTTCTGTGTTCAATCTCTGGTATCAAAAACAAAAACAAAAACCCACCTCTTAGTTCAGGTACTGCCTTAAGCAGGTCTAAAGGTCTGAACAATATCACCACATGTGTCCCTCTTGGTCTTTTGGTTCCGTTTTCTGGTTGGTTGATAAAACCGTCAACAGGTTGGTTTTGCCCTCATGCAGGCTTTACTTACTTGGAGGTAAGATAGCCACTATTATTTTTCAACCCCTAGGGAAGAGGAGTTTCTCCTGAAGTATTTCCAGCTAAGTCTCATGAACCTGTCTCTTATCTCCACTGGGGTCACACACCATACTGAATAAACCACTGTAATGTGGGAGACAAAGTGCTTTTGTTGGCCAGCCTGGGTCATATGCCAACCCTAGATTGCATGGGCTAAGAATGGGGGTAGGTGGGTCCCCAGGAGACAATAGGGTGAGGTTTTCAGAAAGGGGAGTACATATTGGGTAGGTGAAAACAATCAGAGGAAGAGGAGTTGAATGTTGCACCACTCTGGGGTTGGATGTTTTGGGACCTTAAGGTAACAGTCCCATGAGAGAGACATCCCTGCAAATTAAGGTCAGGCCACCACTCCTTCACCTCCTCTCTTCCCACAGCTCCCAGGACACTTCTCTCTCCTGGTTCTCCACTCACCTCTCTGGTCACTCTTCTCTATTCTTTGAAGGCTCCTCTTTCCCCCTCTGTCCCTTGAAGGTAGGTACCCCAGGCTCTGTCCTTGGGGTTCTTTACTCCTTTCAATTGAATCTCCCTGAGCAGTGCTCATACCAAATCCTCTCTTGATCCAAAACCTTCACTGACTCCCTATTGCTTAAGAGTCCCTGGTTAAGCATGACCTTCAAGCCCCTCAGGTCCAGGTTTCTTGTCTCCTTGTCCCACCTACCTGCAGCCTGAATATTCCATTTCAGTCAGTACTGAGTCAGTCCCTCCCAACCCCTGTTTCTAGATGGGGGACCCAGGGCCTGCCTGAGCCTTTTTCTTCTTCACAGCAGTGGGCGTTGGGCCTGTACAGAAGTTTGTCACCTGGAGACTGAGACGCGGTAATTTTTCCCAAGGCCTGGTCAACAGTAGAGTGCAGATAAGGGTGCATGTTGGGGCTGGTTTGGTGGCTTTGAACTAAATTCTGTTGGGGTCAAGCAAGATGGATCATGCAAAGAGATACATATTGAGGGCAGTTTAAAGAATTGGACTAAGCTTACTTATCATTCTCGACTAGGAAAGATAGGGTTGCAAATAGATAAGGGGGTATATTTTGAGAGTTTGTGTCGAGTCTCCTAAAGACATTTGAGGTCAATGAGAAAGTCTGTGGTAAGACTTCCAATAGGGAATAGACTAGTATGACAGTGTATTTTTAGGGGGCACAGAGGTAACTGGGACAAGACTCCATTAAGGACTAGACTGGTATGGGGGTGGGTTTGGGAACTAAGGGGGGTTGGTATTCCACTGGTGGGCAGGTTGCTGTGGAAGGCCATACGGGGAATTATATGGGCTAGACTAGAATTTCATGCTAGGTACCTGGGCCTCTCAGCTGGCCTGTTTTTTCAGGCCTGACCCCTGCTAGGGAAGCCCTACCCCACCCACCCTAACAGCTCCTGCTCCTCCATCATACCCTTTTGCCCCTGCCTTGCAGACCGGGAAAGGGGCCAGGCCCTGATCTCTGCCAGGTCTGGGAGCCCCTCCAGCCAGCTACCCAATGAGCAGGTGCAGGCCTGGGAGAGTCGGTGGCCCCTCATTCAGGACCTGGCCCGGCGGCTGCTGACAGATGATGAGGTGCTGGCAGTCACCCGTCACTGCTCCCGGGTAAGCCCCCAACCCTCCTATAGCCCTGGCCCACAGTGGCTCAGTCACTCAGCCCCTTATTCATTCAGGCCACTGTCCACTGATCAGTACCTGGGCTTGATTCTGAGAGGCCAGCAGGCAGTAAAAGAAAAATACCCTACCCCTCTCTCTCACACACACAGAGTAATCTCACAGGAAAAGGAGCTAGATGATAACTAGATCCCAAATACGCCTAGTAACAAATCACTCAAGATGCTGTGAAGGAAAAGAACATGAAAGATAACCCTGGAAGTACACATTAGGTGGCGTGGTCTACAAAGGACTCCCTGAGGATGTGACATTTAAGCTGAGGAGAGGAGAGAAGGCAGACAGGTGATGAGTGGGTGGAAGTGACTCCCTTAGAGTCCCTCTAAGCCCCCATCCAGCCTTATCCTCCTTGTCTCCTTTTATTCCTGGGATAGTCAGTAGATTCAGCCCCACGCCAAGTCCCCTTCTGTTACCCAAGTAACTAAGTTACTTACCCAAGTAAGCAATTCTACACCATTATTCTGTTCCCTTCTACTTCAAACAGAACCCAAGGACCCTAGGGCAGGGTGAGCATCAGCTTTTGAGGAGTCCCTAAAGCCTGAGTGTTGAGGAGGCTGTGTGGGTGCAGCTCACCTCCTCCAGGAGGACTGGAAGATTCTTTCCTATCCTTTGTCTCAGGAAACCCTGGAGTTCTGTGGGTTCTGTACAGCTTGTGCAAGCTGAGGGGTTTCAGAAAGTCATGTGTGGATTCCTCCACCCTCACCTTGCTCAGGGTGATGTTGTGTTTCAGTGTGATATGTGCATTGGCATGACTGGTTTGTGTCAACATGATTTCATCTATGTATGGGCTTGTATGTGTCTGGCTAGTGCATGTGTGTGTCCAGGTATTGTCACCTGGATCCTAAGATGTAGTCATCTTAGGTTACCAAAATCTGGTTCACAGCAGAGCTGCAGATGGCGGTGCATGTTGCCGGGCAGCTACAGGACTCAGAATTAAACTCAGTAGGTGTCACACTCAGCTCTGAGTGAAGTACAGCTGTATGTACCAGGGAGCTTGCACCTCTGAAATATGGCCACTAGGTGGCGCTCTGTGTCTGTTTCTTGGCCAACACCTTTCCCCTCATCCCTCTACTCTCTAGCCCTCAAGCCAGGATTGTCCTCTCACTGTGTCCCCACATCACCTGCAGGCTCTACATTACACCCAAACCTGACCCAGTCCCCACCACCACCCTCTGGGGTGAATCCCAGGCCTCAGGGATTGGTAAAGTTCTTCTAATGCCTGGGCTATAAAGCCCTGAACCTCAGGCCTCCCTTTCCTCTCTGAGCCATCTCTACACAGCCACCAGACCAAACTACCTCTCTGATCACTCTGTGTTCCCCAAACCACCTCTCGACCACTAGTATTTGACAGAATAGTAAGTTGCTTATCCTTACATTCAAGGCCCTATCTGATGTCACTTCTCAACCTGCTAACCTCAGCTTTCCCATAATCTTCCCACAGCCACCACCTTGGCTTGTACAGGTTACGAACTAAGCAACTTCAAGAAGGATTAGTCACAGCACTCACACCTGTGCAGCCCTGCGTGGAGGCTCCTCCTGGACCCCATGGCCACACTAAACCTGTTTACTCATTGTTCCACATAGGCTTTGGAGCACTTTCCTCCCTGATGTATCCTTTCAAAGTCTGAATAAAGGCCACCATCTCCAGGAAGCCCACTCAGATCCTCCACTTCTTCTGAAACCCCCTCTGCCCCCCTGCCAGGGGTTTATGGTTCACTGCGGTACATGGTTCATTTGCCCTTCGTTCCCACTAAACTGAATTTCTGAGGATCTGGGAGAGGGGTCTTCATTATTGTGTCCCCACTGCCCAGTACAGGGCCTGGATGCTGAATGATTTGTGAACTTGATATATATACACACATGTGGCTGTTCCTATGTCATTTGCATGTCTTTCTTCAGACAAAAAAGAGTGTATTGTGATTTGTGTATGTATGAATTTCTGTAACTTTGCATGTGGTTTAGGGCCACACACGTAGTTTATATTTTCAGCTATATATGAATGACTCACTCTGACCACCAGAGGTTGCACTGTCTATGCTTATAGAAGAGATTCTCCGTGTGCATGTCCCTGAATCTGTCTCCCTTTCACCACCAGAGGGCAGTGTTCTGTCCAAGTAGGGTGGCTCCCAGTGTTCAGTTCTCCAGAGTCTGTGGGGTGTGGCATCCGGGTTGGTGGCATCCAGGCAGTGCCAGGCAGAAGGGTACTGACTGGAGAAGCTTTTTGTGGAGCCACCCCTTTTCTAAGGTCCCCATTCCAGCTCTAAAGGGCTAGGCCCAAAGCCTAGTGTTGGGCTCAAATTCCTTCCTTCTGCCAGGTGGTGGGGGTTGGGGAGAGAGCCTGCTCCCTGCTCATCCTCTTCCACCACCAGAGCAAGCAAGAGCCAGACATCTCTGGTTCTAGTCCCTCCTCACACTTCCTTATCTGTGTGGCTTTAAGCAAAGTCCCCTCTGAGCCTCAGTTTACTCATAAAACAGAAAAAGTGTCAACTCTCAGGGTGGTTAAGTGAGAGGCCATATGTAAAAGGCTTAGAAAAGTGTCTATCCCAAAGCTGTTATTGTTCCTGCCATTTATTACAGATCTGTTATTATCTCAGCCTTCCATTCCACATGGTCACCAAGATAAGACCATCCTCTAGACCATGGGGTGGAGTGAATGTTTCCAAAAACATAGCGGGTTGAAGGGGTCTCAGGGCCCCTGTGTACTTTGGTTTCCCCTGGCCCACCTCTGAAGTCCCTATTGCTATCTGACCTGTGGTGCCTCCATCTGCAGTATGTGCATGAGGGTGGCGTGGAGGACCTGGTGAGACCCCTGCTGGCTATTCTGGACAAGCCTGAGAAGCTGCTGCTGCTGCGGGACATCAGGTGCGGAGGGACTTGAGGAGTGGGGACAGAGGGGATACCTGATACTTCAACATCCCAGGGATAAAGCTTCATCCTTTAGGGATGAAGCTCCTCCAGGTACCTCCAAAACTGAACTCTGCTCTCCCACATCTCTTACCTCCTCCAGGAGTGTGGTGGCCCCCACAGACCTGGGCCGCTTTGACAGTATGGTGATGCCTGTGGAGCTGGAGGCTTTTGAGGCCCTCAAGAGCAGGGCAGGTCAGCAGCTGGGGGCCAGGACTTCAGGATCCTGAGGCCCAGGTTGGGGGGGGTGTCTCACAGTGGAGAGGCCAGCAGAAGTTGCTGAGCCTGGGAGGGGTGCCTTGCCTCTGACTTGTTCTCTCCAACCAGTGCGGCCTCCTGCTTTGAGACCAACCCGACA
The DNA here is from genome assembly GCA_028644305.1 of Xerus rutilus. Lineage (NCBI taxonomy): Eukaryota > Metazoa > Chordata > Mammalia > Rodentia > Sciuridae > Xerus > Xerus rutilus. The sequence continues at coordinate 24,363,663 of CM053404.1, forward strand.
GGACACGCCCCCCAAGCGTCACCTCATCACTCCTGTGCCTGGTCAGTTGGAATCACAAAACCCAAGGAGGGGGCACAACTCTGGGAACATTAGGAGAGAGAAAGGGCCTTCCATCCCTGACCCCAAATGGGGTCATCATGACTTCAGAGGCCCCTTGTTCTTCCCTGAAGGAAAGCCCTGGTCCAGTTTCATCACATCTGCATAGGCTCACCACCTGTACCATACTGTACCGCTAACTTCAGAGCTGCTTTTAAACCCGCTTGTTTTTTTTTTTTTAAGCATTTTTTAGTTGTCAGCGGACCTTTATTTTATTTATTTATATGTGGTGCTGAGAATTGAACCCAGTGCCTTGCACACACTAGGCAAGTGCTCTACCACTGAGCCCCAACCCCAGCCCCAACCCGCTTGTTTTTTCAATCTAGTCTCATTCTGTCTTGGAAAAATCATGTTTTGTGTGCTAGTCATATTTTTAAAAAATATTTATTTTTTAGTTGTAGGTGGACAGAATATCTTTATTTTATTTTTATGTGGTGCTGAGGATCGAACCCAGTGCTTCATGCGTGCTTGGCGAGCACGCTACCACTACGCCATAACCCCAGCCCCATATTTTTTAATTAAACACATTAAAGTAGAAATGTAATACAAACTGGGTGGGGTGGTGCACGCCTGTAATCCCTGACTTGGGAGGCTGAAGCAGGAGTATCGCAAGTTCAAAGTCAGCCTTAGCAACTTATCGAGGAGGCCCTAAGCAACTCAGCAAGACCCTATCTCAAAATAAAATATAAAAGGATGTGGTTCAGTGGTTAAGTACCCCTGAGTTCAAACCCCAGTACCAAAAAGAAATGTATTACAATAGAAAGTATTAAAATGTCGCTATAATAGATCATGTGTGTCTGCCTGTGCCAGTGGGCAGTATCCCTCACTGTGGCTCAGCAGTGGGCCTGAGCAAATGCAGGTCTGGTTCTCATAGGCCACACACAAAGGCAAGGCCTTGGGGCTGGAAAGGTGTTCTGAGCTGGGAGGCCAGGAGGCAACAGCCTGACCTTGGCCTCTTCCCCAGATAGTCGAGGAGGCTTCTACTTGCTGCCTATGAATGGCTTCTCTGAAGAAGAGGATGGAGAGCTGAGGGAGCACCTGGGGGGCCTCAAGGTCTCCCTGAGTGCCTTGACTCCCCGCCACTCTCATCAAGGGATCCTCCCTCTCCAAGATGTGCCAGTAGATGCTTTCACACCATGCAGAAGCACGTGTACACCCCCCCTCCCACCACCCCCTGTGGCTCCACGGCCACCACGGCCTAACTGGCTGCTGACAGAACCCCCGAGCAGAGAAGATCCTCAGCAGAGTCAGAGCCCAGCCCAGAGTCGAAGTAGAAGCCACAGCAGGGGTCGAGGCAAGTCCCCTGGGCACAGGCGCTCCCCTTCCCCAGTTCCCATCCCCACCTCTAGTGCAGCCAATGGGCGCTACCACAGGCCTCGGAAGGCCAGGCCCCCTCTGCCACGATCCCTGGATAGGCAGGTGGCCAAGGTGGGGACCAGGCAAGAACCCTCAGAGAATGGATCTGGCAGGGGAGCTGAGGAGGCAGCCATGAAGGCCCCCAGTGGGGAGCTGAGGACAGTCACACTGTCTAAGATGAAGCAGTCCTTGGGTGAGTCCAGGGTGGACTGGGCTGGCTGGGTGGATTCCTGGGTTTGGGTGGTTGGTGAGCTTGAATTTCAAGGCCTGGACCTAGGAAAAGAACTTGGGATAAAGGGGGATCTAGATTTGGGAGACCTGGGATCTGAAGGATTTGGTAGTAGAAACTTGAGCAAAAATAGAACCTGGGCTTTGGGAGAAGTTGGGGGCACTGGATTTTGGGATGGGTCCTAGCTTCCTCCTGGGATTTTGGGGTGTGGCTGTATTCTCACCCAGAGTTTTTGACTCTCTCTAGGCATCAGCATTTCAGGGGGCATCGAATCCAGGGTGCAGCCCATGGTGAAGATAGAGAAGATCTTCCCAGGGGGTGCCGCCTTCCTCAGTGGGACCCTGCAGGTGGGTGAAGCACCAGTCCACTCCCTAGGCCCAGAACTGAAGTCTGGCAGGGTGTAGGGCTGCTACATGTTCACTATCCAGCCAGACATGTTCAGACCAGGTCGTGGGAGGCAGCTTGGGAGCATGGGGGTCAGGAGAGCGGGCCTGAGGGGAGAATCTGTCTTTTGATGCTAGCCTAGGCCTGAGGACGGCCCATCCTGTTCCACCCTGGGCCTCAAGGGACAAAAGGCCATTGTCTGTGCCCCACCCTGCCCCCAACAGCTCCAGGCACAAAAGTCCCATTGTCCATCTCCTGAACCCAATAGTGGGAGGAGTGTCCTAGCCAGTGGAGGTGAGAGGACACTGCCTTCAGGTTAGGTGGCTGGGTGGGAGTGACCTAGGGAGTGCCATGACTTTCCCACCCTCATCCTAGGCTGGTTTCGAGCTTGTGGCAGTGGATGGAGAGAGCCTGGAGCAGGTGACCCACCAGCGAGCAGTGGACACCATCCGCAGGGCTTATAGAAACAAGGCTCGGGAACCCATGGAGCTTGTGGTCAGGGTCCCTGGGCCTGGTCGGCTCCCCTTACCCCCTGACCTGTCAGTCCACACTGATCAGCATCTTCCTCCTGATCTTCTCTCTGCCCACCCACCCCCTGATGCTACTCCAGTTCCCTCCCACTGGCTCCCAGAACCTCCCATGAGTGCCAGGACCCATCCTAAGGAGGCCAGACTTCTCCAGAGGACTCCTAGCCCAGCGCCTTCCTCAACCCTCCAGGCTCCTGAGACTAACCCCTGACTCTCCCCAGATTCCCCGTGACTCTTCTCACTGACCTCAGATCCCCCCAACCCCCTCCCACCACTGAATCCAAGTCCTCCTATTGTCTCTGGGACCTCTCCTGTGAAGCTCCTGGGGACTCAAGAACATCTTGGTCCTGCTTGCCCTACCTACTAGAGCTCCACACTGCTAGCTCTCTTCCCCTCCCAGCTGTCAATTAGGCTCAGCCCTTCCCAGATAAACTTGGTGTCCACCACGGACAAGGTGCTAGCAGGCAACCTGTCACCTGCACTCACTGTCCTCCTCCCTAAACTCCTAAGACAAGGAGGAGATTGAAAAACCCAAGGTCTGGAGCCTAGGATTGGTGGGCATTTTCTCATGTCCCCTCTCCCCAACCCCAGTTCCCTCAAGAATTGAGGGATAAAAACTGATGAGAGTCCTCAAGGGGTCAATGCATCCACCACTCCCCCCCCCCCCAGTTCCAAGTAGCATTCAGTGCAAGGGACAAGATGGAAAGCTTTTTCAGTTCCTAAAACAAGAGACACTTTCAGCCGGGCGCGGTGGCTCACGCTTGTAATCCCAGCACTTAGGGAGGTTGAGACAGGAGAATCGTGAGTTCTAAGCCAGCCTCAGCAATGGAGAGGCGCTAAGCAACTCAGTGAGACCTTGTCTCTACATAAAACACTAAATAGGGCTGGGGATGTGGCTCAGTGGTCGAGTTCCCCTGAGTTCAATCCCCAGTACCAAAAAAAAAAAAAAAACAAGAGACACTTTCATGTTGTGGTACGCTAGGACCTCACTTTGTCGGATCTGTCCTTCCTCCATCGCCTTCCTCCCCTTACTAAGAGCTATGGGAAGTATGGGAGTTGCTAGCAAACAAAGAAGGGATGGAGTCAAGTTCCTCCAGCACTCGTTTATCCAGCATGCGCATGTTTTTTAAAAACCAAAACTTTTTTAATTTTTTCTTTGGGTTTGTACAAGAAATTTACAGTGTGAAAAATATACAAGTGAAAACAAGGCCATAAACCCGGGTGTTGGGAAGGGCTGCTTGGTCACAAACAAATAAACAAAGACATTTCTGAGTTCTTCCTTTGGTCTGACTTCAGCCCCCTCAGCCCAGGAGGGAGACTGCAGAGCTGGGACATGGGGATCTGACCCCAGTTCCAGCCCCGTCCCCCAACATGGTCAGGGTAGGGGCAGGCACATCTGGAGCAGCTGGTGCCATCTGGCTCTCTCTGGCTTTGGGGTGGGGAGAATGTGGAGATGAGGGGGCCCCTTCCTCTTCCTAGCTCCCTTGGGTGGAGAGGACTGGCAAGCATCTGGGGCAAACATAACTGGTGGGGTGGCACTGGCAGCAGCTGGGGAATGAGATGGGCAGAACAGTAGGAGCCTCTGGATAAAGTGAACATGGGGACGTTCAAGGGGTCTGATCTTACTCTTCCAAGTCACAGGGGCACCCAAGTTCTTAGCAGAGGCCCAGAGGCCTGTACCCTGGAAGACAAGTGGCTCTGAGGCCCTTAGACTTGGGGATGCTCACTGGGTCCTGAGTGGACCTGTGGCTCCTGCCCACTTCAGTGGAGCCTGCTAGGGAGCTGGAGCCCTAGATTTCAGTGGCAGTGATCTCCTCCAAGCAGATGCAAGGTGCTGGCTCGGCCAGGCCCAGGTCGGCAAGCTCACGGGCCTCCAGCTCCAGGCTGAGCTGTTGCAGCTCCTGCTCCAGCTGCCGGTTGCGCCGGTACATCTGGATGTAGTTGTGTTGCAGCTGCTTCTGGTAGCGGATCACCTGCTCCTTCTCCGCCTGCCAGGCCAGTCGCTCTCCCTCAAAGCTGTCCCTCTGCTCTTCACCCCGCTGCCGCTCTCGCTGTAACTCTACCCGCAGCCGCTCCACTTGGGCCCGCAGGCTGCCTCCTGCCCCAGCTGCCGCCCGCTGCACCTTGGCCTCGTCACTCTCTGCCAGGAGGAATGGATCAGCCGTGGCAGGTGGTACAGGGGGCTCTCGGAGTCCAGCTGCCTCAGCGTCCAACTGCCCGGCCTTCTCCCGGAGCCGCTCAGCCTCCTGGCGGTGCCGCTGTAGCTCCTGGGAGCAGGTCTCCAGCTCCAACTCCCGGGCTCGGGCTGCCTCCTGCAGGCCCCGGGCTCGGCCCTCACTGACCCGCAGGGCTGCCCGGGCCTCCCGCAGTGCCACTCGCAGTGCCACCAGCTCGCTGCCCTTCTGTACCAGCTCTGCCTGAGACTCCTTCAGTTGCTGCTTCAGCAGGGAGATCTCACCTGACTTCTGGCACACCTGAGGGTGGGAGGTGGTCAGGAAGGATGGTGAGAAGGGTTCTTGGGGGGATCAGGGCCCTGGGCATCATGCTGGGCATTCAGGAAGCTCAATCATTACCCGCATTTTACAGATAGAGACGCTGAGGTCAGTCTAGTCACATATCCAAGGTCATACACCTTGGAAGTGGCTAAAGGGGAACATAGACCAGATCTTTTTCCTTCAAAGCTGGTGTTGTCAAAACATCAGAAGATACTGTGGAAGCACTGCCCAGCTGTGGGAACAAGGTGGTTGTGGTGTGGGGGTGGGAGCAATCGTGGGCAGAGCACAGATGCCTCCAGGAAAGAGGCATCACAGTCTTGGGTATGAGAACAGACATCAAAGCCAGACTGCCTGGGTTCAAATCTTAGTTCTGCCTCTGTTACGTGTGACTTGGCCTCAGCTTTTCTGGGCCTCAGTTTCTTCGTGTCTAAAATAGGGATATTAACAATACCCACTTCGTAGGGAAGCCAGTGAGACAGCAGTGCCACTGGCTACGAGAGCCCCACACCAGACCAACAAAGAGACCTAACATGGAGGCATGAGAACCCCTCCCAAAAAGGGAGAACTGAGGGGTCCACATCTCACAGAGGTGAGAAAGGGCAAGCACTCTGGGGTGGCAGGCTGAGTGGCGTATGGCTGGGCCTGTTTCTCCAGGGTGTGTTCTGGTGTGACCCTACTGCCTGTCCCTCCTGGTCTGGCGCACCTCCCACTTGGTCTCCTCCAGCCGCGGCCCAAGTTCCCGCTGCTCCCGCTCAAAGGTGGCACAGCGCCTCTCTAGCTGCTCGCGCTCCTGCAGCAACTGCGCGAAGTCGTCCTGCAACTGCCGCTTCTCTTGCTGCAGCTGGAACACCTGCAACTGCAGCAGCTGTTGGGTGCGTTGGGCCCGCTGAGCCTGGGCTGTATAGTCCTCACGCAGGACCTCACGCTCTCGTGGCCAGTGCCGCTGACGCTCCCCGAATGCCTGTGGTGAGAAGGCAAGTCTGTCCTGCGCAGGTTCCCCAAACCAAGCCCTGCCACCCTCACTTGCTCACTGCCCAGGTGGCCCACTGCTTGGGTCCTAAGAAGGCAGAGTCCATGAAACCAGTAATGATTATTACAACAGTAGTAGGAATGGCTTTTATAATAATAATAAAAACAACCACCATAGTAATAGCAAGAATTTACATGGCACTTCCTAGGTACCAGGCACTATTTTAATATTTTAAGCACTTTGTATTCTTTGCCTTATTTCTCATGATGACCCTAGGGAGCCAGAAATATCCCCATCTATAGATGAGAAACTGAAGCTCCGTAAGGTTAAGTAACTTGATCAATTTAAAAAAATTGAGCCAGGCACGGTGGTGCACGCCTGTAATCCCAGCACTTAGGGAGGCTGAGACAGGAGAATCACGAATTCAAAGCCAGCCTCAGCAACGGAGAGGCGCTAAGCAACTCAGTGAGACCCTGTCTCTACATACAACACAAAAAAGGGCTGGGGATGTGGCTCAGTGGTCGAGTGCCCCTGAGTTCAATCCCTAGTACCAAAAAAAAAAGGCACATACAGATTATGCCACATACCCTGGCAGGGGGGTGTTATACTAACTGGCCCCCTCCAACAAAATGCAAATGTTCCTTACACTCCCAGTGTCTGTGGATATTCTGCCACACCACCCCTAATACCACCAGGGACCACACCTGGCACATGGTGGCCTCGCTCTCATCCAGACTGTCCCGCAGCTGCTGCAGCTCTGCCTCACGGTCTCGGTCTCGGAGCTTTTCTTCCAGGACACAGTGCAGCAGGGCCTCATCCGAAGGGGGAGGAGGGGGTGGGGGTGGTGGGGAGCGGTCCCCACAGGAACTGCTGTCCGGGGAGGCCCTAGGACCACTACCCAAGAGCCCTCCAGCCACGCGCCCCCCCAGAGAGCCTGTGCTCTTGCTGGAGGAGGACCTGCCACTGTCTGAGTGGGAAGGCCCAGTAGGGGCCCCTCGGGCTGGCCCAGGCAGCGGCCCCCGCCCAGAGCCATGGGAGGGTAGGTGACCGCCTGGGGAGTTGGTGGCTGGCTCAGCACCTCCAGTGCTGTAGGTAGGCAGGCTGGACAAAGAATTTCGGCCAGAGTCAGAAAGAGTCCCTGATGGGCAGCCGCTGGCCCAGCCACTCAGTGCCAGGGGTTTGTCAGCAGCAGAGGAAGAGGAGGAAGAAGAAGAGGAGGAGGCAGGGCCCCCAAACAGCTGTGTCAGGCTGCCTTGGCTCCCAGACAACCCTGTGGCCCGAGGACCCAGGAAGCTAGGTAGGGAGGGTGCCCCTCGAGGTTTGGGCAACACTGGCTTGAAGGCTGTTGGGCGGATCAGGATTTTCTCCATGTTCTGAAACAAGGTACCATGTAACACTGAGGATGAGCTGCCTGGACCATCAAAGCCCTCGTCATGCTCCCCGCCCTCCCATCTCCAATACCCACAAATTCATAACAATTGCTACCACTGGCAGAGGGTCTCCTCAGTGTCAACTTTATGTCAAGTGATTCAAAAGGTTCATTTCCAGTCAATTTTAACTGTCAGACAAGTAAAACATTATCACCATCCCCATGTTACAGATGAGAAAATGTAGGCTGAGCAAGGGAATAGGCCTTGTCCAAAGTCAAACTCAGAGTTGTTGTATACTGATAATTTAAGAAACTAACATTTACTGAATACTTGCTAGGTCCTAAGCACTATGCTAAGCATTATTTGATTTAGTTCTCATAATAGTCTATGAAATTGGCCTATTACCTTAACTAGATTGATAACAGAAAATGAGGCTTAGACAGACTAAGTGATTTCCCTGAGGTCACACAGCCAGAATGGGATAGCTGGGATTAGAAACCAGGGTTGGTGAATCTTGAGCTCACATTCTACCCTGTAAAAAGGCTTCCAAATTCCAGCTTCTGCAGGGGACACAGGTTTTTATTCTACCCAGAACCCCTAAGAAGGGCTGTTCCTTACCTTCTCCAGCTTTCCAGAGACAGGGATGAGCTTTGGTGGGGGTCCACGGAGGTGTGCACTACGTGCCCGCTGCTCTCTTGTATCCTCAATGTCACTGCTTGGGCTGGGGGGTGTTTCTGTCCGGAAATCCTCATTGATGTAGGTGAAGCTGGTGCCAGGGACAGCTTTCCTTGGGGGCACAGCTGGGCACAGTGGTTCCTGTGTCTCATAGCTACCCCGTAGCAGCCCATCCTGCTGGCGGAAGAAGGTGGGCCCAGGGGGGCCATGGTGGCGGGAAGGAGCTGGCCCCCCAGGGCAGGGCCGGCCAGAGATGAGACTACTTACGCTACCCATGGTGGGAGCTTGTGGGGCAGTGGTGGCCTCAGGAGCTGGCTCCAGTGGCACTGGCAAAGTGTGCACAATGGCCATGGCAGCAGAGGCTCAGGCCTGGCCAACGGCCTCCAGGGCAACCTGTGTAAGCAGTGCAGTGGTGTCAGAGTCCCTCCACCGTTAGCCTTATCCCCATACAAGGTCTTCTCCTGATCCTGTGATCCAGATCAACCCCTGCTCTACTGATGCACCAATAACAAGTCCCGATCCCTCCCAAGGCCCCTCCTCCAAACACTGGCATGAACCTCAATCCTCTCTAGGCACCAGACCCCTGCCCAACTCTGTTCTGAACAGGCTGATTTATTGCACCAAGCAGAGATGAAGGCCTGGGCGGTTACATAGCGCCATTTGGCAGTGGAAACTGAGACCCAGGCCCAAGCAAAACCTTCATTTCCAATAGAGGCCAGGACTCAGGTTAGGTGGAGATCCCTTTCCACTAGTTCCAAGCACAGGTCCCTGTTCTCCTGGGACAGGTGACCTCATTACAGGGCAGTTTAGGCTGCAACATCATCAGGGATACAATCAGTAACTCAGATGGTAATTAGGGAACAAAGAGCCGAGGCCAGGTAGTACCCAGCCTCCCTCTGCTGGGCCTCAGTTTCTCCCAGACAGAGAGGCGGCAAGGGTGGAGCTAACTAAACAGGAACCCCACAGCTTTTTTTTTTTTTTTGGTACAGGAGATTGAACTCAGGGGCACCCGACCACTGAGCCACATCCCCAGCCCTATTCTGTGTTTTATGTCAGTGAGACAGGGTCTCACTGAGTTGCTTAGTGCCTCGCCGTTGCTGAGGCTGGCTTTGAACTCGAGATTCTCCTGTCTCAGCCTCCCTAAGTGCTGGGATTACAGGCTTGCGCCACCATGCCCAGCTCCCACAGCTCTTAAGGAGCCTCTGGGGTCCCCTGCTTCCCAGAGGTAAATGCAAGCTCATGTTTACTTCTATGACAACTCCTAGCCTCTCCACACTCCATCCTTAGGGTCGAAAGAGGCTAGACAGTCTCTGCCCTGTGGCTAACCTCTTGAAACCTTCCAGCTTTAGCTGGTATCCAGAGTAAGCCCCGGGGGATGCATGCAGAAGCCCACCACCACCTCTAGCAGCTCCTCCCAGAGTCCCTTGCCTGAATCTCAAGCAAAAGGGCTCCACCTCCCCAGGCCCAGCTCCTTCCTGGAAGGGGATAGCAAACCTCCACCCGGAAATCCCTCCCAGTCCTGAGACTGCTGATGACCAGGACTTAGGCATCTGCTGAAGTCATCATGCAGAGCAAGGGCCAAGAAGTGGACAGAGAATTTCACAGGAGTAGGAGTGTGCATATTTATCTGTGTGCATGACTACATGCACAGGAGCATGAAAATGAACACTGTCCGTGTATATGAAAATGTGTGAATACACCACGAGGGAGTGTGAACATATGTGTTTAGGCAGATGCACCAGTACATTCTATACGTGCACGAGTACGTGAATTTTTAAGTCTATCTTATAAGAGTATGTGTGTAAATAAGGGGTCACTATTAGAAAGTAGGTAAAGGCAAATGCGTATGTTAGTGAACTTGTGTCTGAATGTGATTATATCAGAGAAAATGGATAGACGTATCAGTGCCTTCGTGTATATGTGAATTTAGGTGTAAACTGCTATGTGTATCTTACAAGAGTATGTGGACAGGCAGGTGAGTGTGTAAAAGTATGTAAAAAAGAGTCTGTATGAGTGTGAGCATGTGCGGGAACGGGTGGGGGCTTGGCATGCAGGGTCACTGGGTGAGTTGAGAGCCTGATATTTTTTTTACCCTCTTGAGGAGTGGGGAGAGGTAAGACTCACAATATCCAACTCCTTTGCCCAATCTATTCCCCTTTTCTTTCCTGTGCTCCATTGAGTCTATCCTCCTTACCCCCCACCCAAGTGGACAGGCACTACAATACAGAACCACGAAGGAGACCAGACAGGGAGGAGTTGCCGAGAGCCAGGCAGGAGGTGAGTTGGATGCAGAGTGCAATCAGAGGCCACTCTGCAGGGCAGGGCAAGGGTGGGGGCTGAGACTACCCCATAAGTCTCAGCCTTGAGCAAAGCTGATAAGGTCCCCCATCCCGTTCTCCTCACTCCAGGGCATGGTGTGAACAGTGAGGGAAAGGCAGGCACTCTGTGTACACTTCTCACTTCAGACAGCACAGTGACCTGAGCAAAGGGTGGCTGTAGACAGACTCAGAAAGACAGACCCAAAGACAAGAGACAAAGACTCGAGAGGCCTAGAGGCTAAGGCATGAGGAGACAGAGGCAGACATGGTGGGAACCAGAGTCACTTAAGCCACAGAGCCAAGGGTCTCTAAATCCAGAGGGACATGGAGCTGGGTCATGAGAGCCAGGCATGTGGAAAACCAGGCCCAGCCAGCCAGGCTCCCGCTCTTGGAGCCCAAGAGAGAAGGAGGGGCAAGCGAGGCTCCATTTTGAGACATGCGTTTGTGGCTGTGGGAAAAGGGAACCCCTCTCCTCAGCACTCCCTGAGCAATCACTCCAGCATAGGGATGCTTCCCAATTTAGAGGGCTGGGGGCTGGGGTTCAGCCAGGGACAGAGAGGCGTCTGGCCAAGGTCTCAGCTCTCACAGACCTCAGTTTGAAGGGCTGCAGAGTTGGGGAAAGTCTCTCCCCCTCCCAAACTCGAGGGACCAGTCAAGCAGTAACAAGTCTGGGATCTCCAGTTCCCATTTCTCGATAAGAAGCCGGGAGCCCCCAACCCACCCTTCAGTCCACCCCTCTTTCCATGAAGCAAGGGCGGCGGTGGAATGTCGCCGCCCTACCCGACTGCACCGCGCAGGAGTTGGGGCGACCCAGCCCCGGCCCCCTCACCTCCGCCGCGTTGCTCCATGCTCAGCCCCGGGCCGCCCCAAGCGCTCCACAGGCGCGCTGCCCGCTCCAGCCCGCGCACGGCCACTCGGAGCTGCCGGGCCCGGCCGGGCCCCGCCTCCGCCTCCGCCTCCGCCTCGGCGGTGCCCCTAGCCCTGGCCAGCCCCCGCCCGGCCTGAGTGGGCGGCGCGGCGCGGAGGAGGGTCCAAGGGGCGTCCCCGCCCCGGGGCGCAGACAAGCGCAAGCACCCCACGTCACGCGTGCCCGCCAGGGCGCACGCAGGGGCTACACGGCGGCGTTAGGATCCCTCCCTGCGAAGCCGGGTGGACATGTCTTGGAGCTCGGAACTAGGCGGGCGGGTCACCCTCTACCCTAGCCTGGCCTCCGGGGCCAGTGGCAGCTGGTCATTGTTCGAGCACAAAGGGCCAAGGCGCGCTGGCGGCCGCCCCTCCCCCTCTGCTTCTCTAGGAGAAGCCTCCCCCCGCCCCAGACACTCTCCAGCTTCTTAGTCCAGACGGGAGGCCGAGGTTCAGTTGCCCTCCACCAACTACCAGCGCCCCGAGCCTGGGCACAATCCCGGGCTGAGGCTCAGTTGCTGCTTGCCCCACCCCCAACGGGTTGGAGGTGGCACACTTGGATTTGCGGAGGCGGCGCCACCTGGCGGCCAGTTCTGACCACACATCAGTCGCTCCCCAACTGTGGGGGTCACCCACTCCACTCCCCAGCACTGGGCCCTGGCCCGCAAGCCCAGGCCTGCCGCTGGCGCGGATCCGTGCTCCACAACCTGCCCTCGGAGTCATTTGCTAGAAGAGGTCATTGCTCGGAGCGGGGCGGTCTCTGGCCCCACCAATCGCTGGGATAAGCGATCCAAACCTACACCAGCCTCAAAGCAGACAACATTCCACTGTCTTTCTCAGGGTCACAAGTATTTTCACCCTTTCGAAAACAACACCATCTTAACACCCACACGACCTTTCCCACATTCAGTCTCAGGCAGCCACATCACACGGTCTCATCCATCACGTGGTTGCATGTTTCTCCTTTCCACAATCTTCCACGCCAACTCACACACCGAGACCCTGGGTGTCACACGCTTCTTGTGCACCGTCTTTCACAACTCGCAGTCCTTTGCACCCAGTCATAACCTTAAATACACTTGGGTTCCTAACCTTTATTCACTCATTGACAAGTCTTATTCAGACACTCTGACAACTTCTTACACACACACACACACACACACACACACACCTCACAAACTACCAAGGACTTTCCCTGAGGGGTCTTGGTGAGAGGTCAGGTCAGCTGATGCGACCCCCCTAGGCAAGGACAGCCTCCCTCCTCCTCTACACCCCCTCCCCCCCAGGGCCAAGGCCTGCCAGAGCCGGCTGGGCCCCAGGAAGGAGTATCCCCCCCTTCCAGGCCACAGCCTGGCCGGCTCTCAGCTCTATTTTTAGCTCTATGGAAAGGGTTGTTTTTCTTTCTTTTTCCCTGGAAAGGGAACAGCCCAACCACCCTGAGGCTCACCCTAGACCCTCAGCCTCACAAGAACAGATTGAGTCCCTCTCCCCAGTAAAGACCCCCTCCTCTGGCCTTGCCCCATCCCTGCCTCCTGGGGCACTAAGAGCCTCCTCCCCTTTCTGGCAGCGGGCCCAGAAGCTCTAAGGCAGCAGCTGGGCTCAGCGTGTGGAGGGGTGGGGGTGGGGCAGGGAGGAAGGTAGGGCTACAGCCCCCTCCATCATTCCTTGGGGGCAGGAGTGGGGGGCTCCTCCTCCCTACCAGAGGGGATAGGCCTCTTGGGTATAGAGGGATCATTTGCTCTCTTGCATTCCCCGCGGGGATGGGAAGCTCCCACTCTTGCACGGGTGGTGTCTCTGTACCTCTGTCCTCTGCAAGGAGGAGCTGCCAGATCTGCAAGAGGTGGATGTGGTGGTAGAAAGGGACTGCCAGGCAGCTGCTCCTTGGGCTGGGGGTAAGGGGCGGGGAAAGCTGTCCACTGCCATTAAGGGCTTCCCTCCGATATCTTCAGGGATGCGGACTTCAAGAAAGTGTTTCGGAACGGTAAGGTGAGGAGTCCAAGTAAATAACGCCATCCAGCCTAATAGTCTCCTGGCCTCCCATCCACCCTGGCTCCAGAGGGCGTTGTTCTCCCATTTCTAGAAGAAGGCTTATCATCGCTCCAGGCAGAGAATGGAAGCAGCCCCGCACTGGACCAAGCAAACTCGCCTTGGCCTGGTCACGGTCCTGTGGTGGGGCTAGGGGGCACAGCCCACCAATCTGCGGAGCAATCACGTGCTCAGCGCCTGTTTACGTCTTGGTCGTCACCTGCAGGAAGGCGGCTGGGAAGTAGGAACCTCCGGATGCGTCCCACCCTGCCCGCTCCCACTGGCAGTCACGAGAGTACCCTTTCCCCCCACCCCTAACTAAATAAATAGCATCACCCTGCCGGCTGGGGTCCGCGCAGATCGCTCAGACTGCTAGGGTATCCGACTGGGCGCTTCCTTTCCGAACGCACGTGTGTTCATGTGTCCCAAGTGCATGCGTAGGTCTGTGTGCACGCGTGTGTGCAGGTCCGTCGGTTTCTATGTCGCTTTGCTGTTCGAACTCTTCGCCTGCGTCCCAGGGAGCAGGGACCTCCCCCACTTCTCACCTTAATCCCCAGCTTTTCCAGACTCCGAAAGTTCGCTCCAGAGTGAAGATGTGCGGGGGTTCCTGCACTTCCACCGCCCTACCACTCACCGAACGTCACCTGCACCGCTGCTCCAGCTCCCGCCGAGCTCCTACTCCAACGCGCCCACTTCCTAAGGGTGAGAACGCCGGATCCCCAGCCCGCTCCAGTCTCCGGGTTCCCAGCACCCGCCTGGCCCGACCTGGTGGAGCGGGGCGGGGCGGTTGAGGCCGCGCCCCCCACCCGGGGAGGGGAGTGGTCTGCCACACACCCCCTCAACAACCCACTCAATACTCAACCCAAAAGGAGCTCCAGGGACCCGAGGCCTCTTCTGTGGCCTGACTTCATAGCTTTCCACCTGGAGAAGGGACGGACAGCAAGTGACCCAGAGCTAAATTACAAGGCTACCCTAAATAAAGGTACGAGGTTTGACTCTGGCACCCTCCCTTGCTCAGTTGAGAGCCCAACCGGGTCCACTCTCAACCCACTCCCCAAACAACGAAAACCCCTAGAAGGCGGCTTGTGTTTCATCGTATAGGTCCCCCTACCTCCTGGGAACACATACGCCTTGGATTGGGGCTGCCCAAGCAGAACTAGCACCGCCCCTTTCCCTGGGGTAGGTGTCTGCCCAGGTGAGCCAGCTGCCAGTCCTGGGCCCCCACAGGGCCTGGCTAGGTTTCTCTAGGACTCATAAAGTCCCACCCACAGACACAAACAGGAAGTTGGCCTGTATTGCAGGGAGGCACCAAGGGCTCCCTCCCTGCCTGGTACTCAAGGCAGCCTGTCCACATGGCCACAGGTATCTGGGCCATGTTTGCAGCCAGAGTACTGGGGCTGCAGGACTCATGGTGAGTTGTCTCTTCTCAAAAGCATCCACAGCATGGAAGCTGCACCTCACAGCTACATGTAACACATAGACACTGTCATTATGAGGATAGGCCTGCAGATCCAACTGGTCCTTGCTTGGACAGGCCCTTTCAGAGCTCTGAGAAACTGTTAACTAGTTGAACACTGGCAGATTACCAGATGTATCCCAGAAAATTTGCCACAAGCCGTTTTTGTTGAGAACACTGACAGTAGCTCCCAGGGACCTAATGCAGGACCTAGGGATCCATCTCCCTCACCCTTTGCTTTCTAGGCTCCAGAGACTTTTGAACATACTGTGGGCTAGATTTTAATGTGGGGCGTTTAAGGGAGATATGGAGGAAAATGTTTGTGTAGGGGGTGAGGGCTGCAGGGTATGTGTTAGCTTCCCCTCCCCCTCATCATTCTGGTTTGCACTGTGGAGGGGGGAGTGTCTGCCAGGAGGGTTGGGCAAGACAGACAAGTGTGTATCTATCCCTCTATCCCCAATTCATACAGCCTTCACAAAGGTTCCCTACTGGAAACCCCTAAAGGATTTTCCAACATATCAAGACATTCTTGGAAGACTGAAATGTGGAATTCATGTCCTTGTAGGTAGGACTAATCTGTACATCTGGAAAGTATGGCTGACATTCAATGTTACAGACCCTGGATGAGGCCTAGACCAGCCAACGGCTGGGAATGATTACTGCAGGATTAGGGAGGCCTGGCTCCAGCCAGTCTGGGAGAGACCCCCAAGAAAGTAAGCCCTGGAGGAACTACTCCCACCCCCAGGATCTTCCCCACAGAGAACAGCTCAGCAGCAGCTTTGTTCCAAGGTCTGTTTTCAGAGATATTTGTGGTCGCAGGTTCTCAGACTCCAGACCCTTCCCCAGGGTCCCAGAAGCCCCCTCTTGGGTTGACTGGAAGACCTTGAAAAGGAAGCCCTGGGGCTGGGATTGTAGCTCAGTGGTAGAACGCTTGCCTCACATATGAGTCACGGGGTTTGATCCTCAGCACCACATAAAAATAAATAAAATAAAGATATTGTGTCCATCTACAACTAAAAAAAAAATTAAAAAAAAAAGGAAGCCCTGCTTCCAGAGAGCAAAAACCTTCCCCCTTCCCATAAAAAAGCTTTCTTCACAGCATGCCTCTTGGAACATCTTGTATTCTCACCACTTTTTCAGGCAAATTGAAAGGGAAATTGGGAATTCAGAATACCAGAGGAAGTGAGATGACAAAGTAACATCATTTAGGAATATTTCTGAGGGTCTATGTATCATCTATTTTATAATCTCCAGCAGAGCTTGTTAAAATGAGGATTTCTGTACCCCTCCTTAAACTCTAGAATGTGTGCAGAATGAGGGAGGGGGAAGGAAGAGCAGGACCTAGGTTCTGTATTTTTAAAAAGTCCTCAAGAGTTAAGGTATGTATTAACCTCAGAGAAACATGGGAGAGGGGACAGGAGGAGGGAAATGGATGAGGGAAGGGGTAGAGATTAGAATATGCTGAGTCTTGAGTCCACATTCAGAGATGAGTGGCTCACATCACAGAGGGAAGAGGGACAGCTGGTCAGATGGGCCTTGGGCATGCGGCCCACTGACCCATACCTCTGCCAAGAATCTCATGGAGATCCTCAGGGAAGTTAACACAATACCTTATCTCCCCTAGGCCAAGAGGTATAAAGGGGAGGTGGATGTGAAGGCCCTTTAATGCCCCTGCTTCCTTGGGAGCCCACAGTGAAAAAGCTATAAGTGGGGGAGGGGGCCCATCCATTCCAATTCAGGGAGTAAATTCCAGTTGGACTGGGGAGACACCTGGTGGACAAATAGGAAAAAGCACAGAAACAAAGGTAATGGAAAAATTTTTTTTTCACTAAAACTGGAAAAGTTTGTATAAAAAGTCCTAACTCCAGCTGTTCATCTGAAGTAACACATAATGGAAAGTGTCCAGGTGGCAGGCACTCTAGGCTCATAGCTTCCTATCATGGCTTCATTCCAGGCAATGAAGCAGGAGGAAGCTCGCATCTCAATTTGAGGCCCTGATATTACAGAGCTAAGCACCTAGGATCAGTTTTAGCAGATGCCACCTCATGCCTGACTCTACAAAGCAGGGAGCAGAGGGACTTGATACCCACAGTCACCTTTTGGCTCTAAAAGCCTAAAGGATGCAGTTTTAGGAAGAAGTTTCCTATCCCACTGTAGGTTCAGGGAGTCTGACCTCACTATATTTAATTTGACTTGCTTATTCCCATCTCAGGGCTCAGGGCTCCGTGCTTTTCTCTCTGCCTGGATTCCTCTCCCTAGATACCCACGTGATCCACTCCTTCTAGTTCTTGAGGCCCCAGCTCACATGCACTCTGCCAACCTTTCTAGATCATTTCGTCTGTGCTAGCCCGTGAGCACTCTACCACATTACTATTTTCTTCATAGTATTTTTACTAACTAAAACTTTTTCTGTTTATTTGCTCATTGCTTGTCTGGTTTCTTCAACTAGAACACTGATTCTGTAGAAACAGAACCTTATTTTTTTTTTCCGTGCTGTATACTCAAGACTTTGAGAAAAGCCCAGCACACAGTAGTTCTTGGAGACAGCAGCTAAATTGAATTTCCTTACTATGAAACCCTGCCCTAGGCTGAAAAGGGCCCACAGCTCAGGACTACAAGACAGAAGTCTTAGTAGAAGGCCAAGACAGTGCCTATGGCCTAGCCTGTCCCATCAGGCTCGTTTCAGTGACTGCTCTGGGTTGCCTTCACTTGAAGGCTTAGAGGTGTCTAACTGCTAGGGATTGAGGCCCTGGCCTGAGTTAAG
This sequence comes from Xerus rutilus, assembly GCA_028644305.1. Taxonomy (NCBI): domain Eukaryota; kingdom Metazoa; phylum Chordata; class Mammalia; order Rodentia; family Sciuridae; genus Xerus; species Xerus rutilus. The sequence continues at coordinate 24,381,231 of CM053404.1, forward strand.
TCTCAGAGTTTTGGAGCACAGCCCCTTTTTTGCCAGAAGAGGGCTTTTTGGCCACTAGTCCATTGTCATCCTTGATCTTCTTGAGCCGGGCTTTGCTCTTTGGAGGGATGGAGAAGGTGAGAGAGTTCTTGTTGAACTCAAGTGGGAAGACACCCACATCTCCATCAAAGCGGTTCTTGGAAACCTGCAGATACCGTTTCCCTGGCCCAGTTACCAGTTTCCTGTCCTGCAGGATCAGAACGTTGTCTGCTTCTTGGCTTGCCTAGGAGATAGGGGTCAAAAAGAGGAAGGTAGGAGTAAGAAGACATATGAATGAAACAGAAAGGAAGGCTAAAGGTATAGGGAAGAGTGGCAAGACTTGGAAACAGAAAAATACTCCCCATCACTAAAGCTCTTTGAACAAGTGATGCTGGGGCCACTTCAGTCTCCCAGTTCCCTCACAATAAGCTTGCTACTGTCTCAGACTTTGTCCATGCTACTCCCTTGAGTTGCAACACCTCTCCTCCACAGTGGGCCACCCTATTCAATCCAGCTTCTCATCATTCAGGTCTCAGTCTAAACATCACACTTCAGAGAGACTATTATTGACCTCCTGAAGAAAACACTACCATTTCTGCACTTGTGCTGCATTATTCTCTTTGCCAGCCCCATGTCTATTCCATCAAGGCACAGAATTTGTGTTCCTCACCCTGAATTCCTAGGTGCCCAGCCCAGGCCTGGCATGTAATAGGCACCCAGTGTTACCAGTGGAAGCTCTAGGATTGGGTTGGTCCTGATACCCAGAAGGCACTCCCATGTTACTTGATTATCTAACACCTACTATCTGCCAGACTATAGCCCAATGTTTGTTAACACTTCCTCTGGGAAGTCTTCCCAGATGTCCCAGGCTGACTCAGACCTCTCCTCTTTGTTCCTCAAATACCTATGCTGCCTACCATAGCTCTCATCACACTAAGCCATAATCACTATCTCACTGTTTCCCCCACTAGAGGATGTGAGTTCTTGGAGGGCAAAGAACCAACTATTACCAACCTTTGTATTCCTGGTGCGTATATTCTTTATGTCATGGCCCCAGAGGCACTGCCTCCTGCCTCTCCCACTGAAGTCAAGATAATCTAAGGCTGGCTGAGATCTGTCTCTGGTCACATCTGTCCCCTGTACTCTCCGAAGCCTGAGCCCCTTTAAAGCCCACTCACTTTGGCTGAGCCAAAAATGGATGCTGTCTGCAGTTCCTTGTCATCATCCTCCTTCCGGGGGTGAATGACCAGTGTCACATGGCAGCTGTTGTCTGTTGCAAACTTCCGAAAGGCCCCAACGATGTAGTCTTGAGCTGCAATCCTGTTCCCACCACAACACAAAGGGTTACTGGACAGTCAGAAAGGCAATAACATATCCCTTTTTTTTCCCCCTTGGTACTGGTTATTGAACCCAGTGGCACTTAACCACTGAACCACCTCCCCAGCCCTTTTTATTTTTTGAGACAGGGTCTCACAAAGTGGCTTAGGGCCTTGTTAAGTTGCTGAGACTAGCTTTGAATTTGTAATCTTTCCTGCCTCAGCCTCCTGAGCCACTGGGATTATAGGCATGTGCCACTGCGCCTGGCTCAAGAACAGACACAAGGGCACTCGACCACTGAGCCGCATCTCTAGCCCTATTTTGTGTTTTATGTAGAGACAGGGTCTCACTGAGTCGCTTAGCACATTGCCATTGCTGAGGCTGGCTTTGAACTCGCTGTTCTCCTGTCTCAGCCTCCCTAAGTGTTCAGACACATACCCTTAATCCACCCACATCTCCCCACAAAGCACTCAAACTCTACTCTCCACCTCTCTCTACCCAAGGACTCACAATCAGGCCCTCATCCTTACTTTCCGCTGCCACCCCTCTGCCTCTAAATAATACATACATGGTGGTATGTACCTGTACACCTCTCAGAAAACAAGAGAGTACAGAGTGTGTACCTAGAGGCCAGGTACCTCAGAAGATGTGTTCAAGTTAGACAAGAGGGCGTCACCTGTCTGTAGACAGCTGCTCGTGACCCATCATGAACTGCAAGTTGTCGATGACCACATGACAAACATCATACACATAGACTGCATGTTGCATTGTGTCTATTACAGACCTGGGAAGAAAAGAAGGCAATAAACTCAAGAGTCAATTACAAACAGCTTCCAGACACCCCAGGCAAAAGAACTAGCATCCTAAAACTCTGTGGGCCAATTTGTTCTTCCCACCTATTCTTTGAAAACCCTAAACCTGTTTAAGGAGACCTGGAAGGAGTTCCCACTGAAGTTGGAAATGGAACCAAAGGGGCTGTGCTGGGATTTGTCTGCAAAATCAAAGTGGCTGGGCTCTGAGGATCTCACCTGATGCTTTGCTGCCCATGGAAAGTCATGAAATAGAGAGGCAGGTCCTCAAAGCGGTCGGCCCACTCTTCATATTTGTCCAGTTGATCTTCCAGCCGCCCCACGGCAAACTGGGTCAGCATGACCCGGGCTAGTCTCACATTGCTGATCTCAAAGCTACCCCAGAGTGTGTTCACCCCTTGGGTACACAAATCCAAGGCATACTCACTGATGAATGTTGTCTTTCCACTGCCTGTTGGCCCTGTAGTGGGGATGAACACAGTCCTGGGTGAGGAGAAAGATTCCTTAAATCAAAACACTGGTTAGAGCTACAAAGCTGGGAGGGGAGGCCCCCTTCTCAGCATTTTCAGTGGCCTACACCCACATACTTTTGTTACTTGATTCTCTGTCCCTTTAACCCAGGCAATAATTTCCCAGAGGGTCACCTGTGAAGACTGTCAGTTCGCCTTTCCGGTGCCCCTTCAAGAGACGATTGAGGTCTGGGAAGCGACTCCAGCGGACACCAGCTGCTTGCTCCACATTTGATATTTCTCCTAGCACCTCTTCACGAAGCTGCCGGAAGGACACAATAGATTTGTGCCAGGCAGGCAGGGCAGTACGAAGAATACGAGAAAGATTTAAGCCTTGGTTCATGGCCTCAAGGGGACGAGGCTGTTGGTCTCCGGGACGCACCAAAGAGCATCGCTTGGGGTTCAGTTTTCGGGCAAACAACTTGGCAGCTTCCCAGGATCGAAGGTCGTCCCCCAGCCAGAACACAATCCGTCGGAACTGTTCGAGGTAAGGGAGTAAGGAAGGGGGTAAGCAGACAGTTCCTCGGGGGAGAGCTAGGGTGGGCAGCCCTGTAGACTGTTTCAAGGCCAAGCTGTCCAGCTCACGACTGGTCAGAACCACTTCAACATCTCGACGGCTAATCAGTGGTAATCCAAACAGGTTGTGGTAGGCACCAGGCCGGGGTATAGTGGTTTCCACGTAGTGTACTCCATCTCCCTGGCCTTCAGCTCCTAGTAGCTTCAGGCCTCGTAATCTTAAATCCCGAGGGGAAAACCAAGGAAAGACCAGACTGCGAGCAGGTCGCAGATATCGAACACTGAAATGTCTGAGTGTGTCATCTGTCACTTTGGTAAGGCCAAACATCACACGAGCCAAGTGAGCTTCCTCTGGGTCAGGCAGCTCCCAGAGGGGTATTGCTCGGTCCCAGATCCTCCGGACCTCCTCAATGTCCTTAGCTTCTGGGGCCTCAGTAAGCAAGGCCCCCTCTCTGGCCCCATCCCCTCGTCCCTCCACGCTTGCCTGGAAGTCTTCCCAGCTCCCCTCTGCTAGGCTGGTCATGCAGAGAAAGCGGCCTGTGGTCTTGTCAATAAAGAGACTGAAAGAAGTGGCAGCACCAGTCTCATCTTTGAACTCTGATGACCCTACAAAAGGGCTTGGTGCTCGAAGGCAGCTGTAGCCATCTTGAAAGGGGATTCCATGTGCCCGCAAATACTGCCGAATTTCAGTTGTAGTTAGAGGCAACATTGGTACCTCCAAGGCTGGAAGAGCCTCCTTCCTGTACCTGCGACGAGAAGAGCCTGGCACCAAGCTTCGGGGCAGACCCCTCCGACCCATCCACTCCCCACGCAGGAGCAGCAAGATCCGGAGGGGGTATGCACCCCGGAGGAGGACCCACATTCCTGGTGGAGTAGGAAGTCACTACTTGAAAATCCTTAAATGCCTGGTTTGGGTGACTTCATTAGGTCAGACCCTAGGGAGCATTCCACAGAGTTCACTTTAGCTGGTTTGTTTCCCCTAAAACTTGTCATGAACATCCCCCTGAATCTCCCTCAGCCTTTTTACATTGCCACTTCACATCTCTGCCCATCTACATGACCCTTTGACATCTGTGTCCCTCTATAAAGGATCCCTTACCTCTAGGGTACTTTAGGGTTTCTCTCCCTGTGACCCTCTACACAAGTCCTTGTCGCTACGTATCTGTGTCATTTCCTCACCTCTACCACCCCTCCACGCACTCTTCTCGTAGTGCTCATCTCTACAGTCACGGTCTTCTGCATCCTTTTTGTGGTCCCTCTGGTTTAGCACCCAAGGGGAGACCCTCTTCGCCGCTCCTTCCCCTTCACTGGGATCCTCCACACGACTAGGGCTCCTTCCCCTTTACTGGGATCCTCCACATGGGTTCAGGCTGACTCCCGCCAGCCCGAACCCAGAAGAACGCGCCCTTCTCCTTTCTCCCCGTGTCTTTCCTCCGCTGTTTCTAGGAAGTCCACGGCTGCGGCCCCTGGCCGGGTGTCAGAACCCTCATCTCTTCCCTTCTGCCCACAACTTGGGTCGTTTGCACGCGCCACACGCGATAACCTCGGAAGCAAAACTCTCTGGCGCGCTAACGTCCCCGGAACCGGAAGCTCGTCCTCAGTCCCGCCCCGCTCCCTGCGACTGGGCTCCCCTACCTCCAAGCTGTATCTATGACTGCGCGCGGGACTCCGAGTCGCTTCCTGACCAGTGTCCTCCACAATGGGTTGGGTCGCTACGTGCAGCAGCTACAACGTCTCAGCTTCAGCCTCAGCCGCGACGCGCCCTCGTCCCGCGGCGCCAGGTGAGTGCTGGAAAAAGTGCACGGGGGTGAAGGGGGAGTGACGATTCCTGGTAGAGGTCGCGCCGGGTCAGGGGTCACCATGCTCACTTTTCCCGGGTCTCTCAGGGAGTTCGTGGAACGGGAGGTGACCGACTTCGCTCGACGGAACCCAGGGGTCGTAATATATGTGAACTCGCGGCCGTGCTGCGTGCCCAGAGTAGTGGCCGAATACCGTGAGTGGCGCCGGGTTAGGCCTGGATGGGGGGATCCGGGCTCGGCTCTCTAGCCTCCCCACGCCTGACACCTGACCTGTTTGCTTGAACCTCGACCCTGGCAGTTAACGGAGCTGTGCGAGAGGAAAGCATCCACTGCAAATCGGTCGAAGAGATCACGACTCTGGTGCAGAAGCTGGCAGACCAGTCGGGCTTGGATGTGATCCGCATCCGCAAGCCCTTCCACACCGACAACCCTAGCATCCAGGGCCAGTGGCACCCCTTCACCAACAAACCGACAACCTTCCAGGGGTTGCGACCCCGGGAGCTCCAGGATCCTGTCCCAGCCCAGGTGAAAGCACAGTGAAGAGTTGACCCACCAACTCCAACCCTAAACTTCAGACTGTTGCCCCAATAAAAATGGTTCTTCCTCTTTCTTTCACACTGTTAGGGGTCAGTGACCTTGTGAACCCCCTAATTATAATCCAGTTGGCATCCCTGAAACCTAAGATGATAGAGCTTTCAAATATTATACAGGGTCTTTGTTTTCTGAAATACAAATTGATTATGGTAATCTCAGAACACAGTGAGGAGTTTGAGGGCTGGCTTCTGAAGAATTCTTGACGTCCTGTTGCCACTACCTTTGAGCTAGAAAGCTGTTTTCTCCACTGTGGCCGGACATTGGGCAAAAAATCTATCTGTGTGACTGTTTATGGATTAAAAAACTGAGGTCATTAAAAAACTTATCAAACATTACACTTGAGTTCTTCAACATGTGTGCATTTTAAAGCATAAGCTGGAAATTTCATTATCCTAAAACCAGAAGCAGAACATATAGTCCTGTGTCATTAGGATCAAACACAATGTGATTAATTTAGGCCTGACTCCTGGAGGGAGTTCTGGGTGATTCCCATACAAGGTTCCTGGTAAGAAGCTTTCCCTAGTCCCAGGTGCATCCCCACCCTCAAGATCTCTCTTCATATAGCTGTGAATCCATGTCTTTCCTTGGACCAGTGGGTTGGAGGTACTGGAAAGCTGTTTAGAAAAGCAGGAAGACTGATAAATAAGGAGCATCACCTAAACATAATTTTTAAAAGGCAGAAAAGCCGGGCACGGTGGCTCAAGCCTGTAATCCCAGCACTTAGGGAGGCTGAGACAGGAGAATTGCGAGTTCAAAGCCAGCCTCAGCAATGGCGAGGCGCTAAGCAACTCAGTGAGACCCTGTCTCTACATAAAACACACAATAGGGCTGAGGATGTGGCCAGTGGTCGAGTGTTCCTGAGTTCAATCCTCAGTACCAAAAAAAAAAAAAGGCAGGGAAACTGGGTGTGGTGGTGCATGCCTGTAATCCCAGTGGCTCGGGAGGCTGAGGCAGGAGGATGGTGAGTTCAAAGCTAGCTTCAGCAAAAATGAGGCACTAAGCAACTCAGTGAGACCCTGTCTCTAAGTAAAAATAATAACAAAATAGGGCTGGGGATGTTGCTCAGTGGTCAAATGCTCCTGAGTTCAAACTTCGGTACCCTCCCCCCCCCAAAAAAAGGCTGGGGATGTAGCTCAGTGGTAAAGTGCCTCTGGGTTCAAATACCCCAAACCCAAAACAAAAAAGCAGGGAGCCAGGCATGGTGACCAAGTAAAAAACTGAACCCTGTGTGAATTTTTGAACTGCTGTAATTTTCTTGTTTGTCATGACCTTACTACCACAATCAATGACTAATGTGAGCCTTAATAAAAGGGACTGTGTGCCCACCCAGCACAGCCAGGATGGAAACAGGATCCCAGTTTCCTCTGCAAATAGTTGTACGGGATGCAAAGCCAAGCCTGGGTTCAAAAATCGTTGTAGCACTTTCTCTATAGGCTCAGAGCCTATACCCTGATGATCAGGGAAAGCTAATCTAAACCAATCAGACTACTCACAGATGTGGGGAAAGAGGATATTTATTAACCAACATTGGGGGAGGAGCTGAGCCCAGGCTCCCCACTCTTACATGCCTGTTCCACCCACCTGGGGATGAGTGGGGGCATTCTTAAAAGAACTGCAGCTGTTCTAACAATAAATACATTCATTGTGGGGTGGAGGTGGGAGAGGTTGGGTGAAGGGCAGTAAAAACCTGTGGGATTCCACGTTCTCAGCTACAAAAATAACAGTCATCCTCACCCAATGGGAATGGGGTAGCTCAGTCAGGATTGATTGTCCCATATGGGCCTGAAGACTTCAGAGGCCCTGGGTCTCTGAAAGTGCCCCGGTGAGGTAGGACAAGGGTGGGAGCCAAGCATCCAAACTCCCAGCCTCTGCCCTTTGCATAGTTCCAAGAACGGGCTTCGTGTGCCAGGTGAGACATCAGTCCTCTTCTCCCCCTGCTGTGGCCTAGGGGGAGCAAATGCTTGGTCCCCAAAAGGGAGGCTGGCTCATTGAGTGCAGTGTTGGTCACCTGTCCTAGGGAAGGGTCTGCAAAGACAGCTAAATGGGAGGGGGATCTCCCTTTGAAATGTCCATGGACCAAACCTGACAGATGCAGGTCCAAGGCAGCAAGGGGAGGCTCAGAGGTGCATGTGGGTGAAAATGTAAGCACATGTGATGTGGGTGTGTTACCACATATGCATAAGGAAAGGGCATGCCTAGAGCTCTGTTGCTCTTTGTGTGACCAAGGGGAGTGGGGAGGCTGACTCACAAGGGCTGCACAGGGAGGTGGAAGAGGGGAATGATGCAGTCTTACCTCCCAGGCTGGCCTTATCCCAAGCTCTTGCCAAAGGGGTCAACACATGGGGCTGGGGCTGGGGAAGACAACTAGATAGGGATGTGACAATTGGGAGGGTACCCCAAATCCAGAAGAAGGGATGAAACACAAGAATGCAGCAGGAGAGGGTGGGGATGGGGCACTGCAGCCCAGCTGACGAACATTCTTCCATGTGCACATGTGAATGTATGCAGGGCTCAAGTGGCTAGCAGAGGTCTTATCTGGCTTCAGGATAATCCAGCACACAGGGCCATGCACAAGGCGGTGACATTGAGGCCATCTGGATCTGCAGAGCCCTACCTGGGAGAAAGGAAAGATTGGGCAGATAATGGAAGAGGAGGAATGGAGTCCTCTCCTCCTAAGCATTTAGGTTAAGGAAATAGGAACCTTTTTTTGGATCAGCACAGCACCTGATCCCTAGGGAGCACCTACCTCTAAGGAGCACCGGTAGGCCTGGGCTGCTCACACATAGGTCTTGGAGACTGAGAAAGGGATTTTGGCTGGGCCTGACTCTGGCCAGCCCTACAGAGACATCAAAAAGTTGGGAGAAGGGAATGGAATGGGGGGTGTAAAGGAGGGTGGCTATGTTGGGGAGGCAGCAGCAGCCCAGCCTGGGGCACACAGGCTGGCTTGGAAGAGAACTTATTCGGGAGGTTGGGCTCAAACAGAGCTCTCATCTAGCTGCTCTACGAGCTGCGTGTGCTTCCTCTTCTCCAAGATGCGGCTGAGTTCCTCAGCAAAGGAGCAGGGCCCTGCTGGCACTCCATTGTTGCTCTGCCTCAGGAGCACATAGCTGTTGCCATTCATCCTCCGCAGCCGGCTGGGTAGTGCCACAAGCCCATTGGTCAGCTCAGCCGGTGGTGGTGGAGGTGGTGGGGGTGGTGGGGCTGGGGCACCCTCCCCAGGGATGATCTGAAGGCAGCTGCCCTCCAGGCCCCCAGCCCCTTCCCCATCATCACCCTCATCTTCCTCTCCAGGACATTGGCCTGAGACTGTCTGCAGCTGCACAGCAGAGTCCCCTACCCGGCCAGCCCGACCCAGTGAGTATTTCCGTCTGTGTCCTCTTCTGCCTCCCCGCAGACAAGCAACATAGAGGAGGGAGGAGGCCAGGATGAGGCAGAGGCCACCAAGCGCAGCAATGGCTAGCACATAGAGCAGCCTCACATCAGGTGCCAGCTGTGCCTCAGGTGTAGCAGGAGCTTGTGGAGCTGGGGCAGGAGTGGCCGGCCGGACTGTGAGGCTGTAGGAAGCCAGCAGGGTACGGAGGCCATTCTCCTCAGCATAGCAGCCATAGTTGCCACTGTGCTCAGGCTGTGTGTCTGTCACCAGCAGCCCATCCACGCCCACACGGTAGCCATCCTGCCCATCGCTTAGGCCTTTGCTCCCATTGAGTAGCCACAAAGCACGGGCCAGGTTGGATGGCTGGTCACAAGGCAAAAGGACATCATCACCCCGGAGCACAGAACGGGTCTTCAGTGGTGGTGGTGGTCCTGGGGAGGGGAGTGGAAAAGTCATTACCTACTCATCCCAGGAGGGCATTGGTAATGGCAAGCCAAAGTGCTCACTGCTGAGGCACTAGTACTAAGCAGAGTCTAGAATCAGTGACAGCTAACCAAACCTCTGTGCTCACACTCCCACACAAAGTTCCCATAGCCCCTCCCAGAACGCAGGTGGTACCTGGGCCCATTTCCCTTCTATTCATGCTTCTGTACTCTCTTCTGTGATTTCAGTCCCTGCCATCTGCCAGTGACTCCTAATCTCTGCCTCCAGCACAGACCTCTCTCTCCTCAGTGCCAGACTTGACTACCATATGCTGGGCATCTCCACGTGAAGTCTCTTGGGCACCTAAGGCCAAAGCCTGACTTCCAAACTTAACCAAGTTCTTGCTTTGAATTGCTACTGTGGTGAATAGTGCCACCAGCTTCTCAGTTTCCCTTGCCTTTCTTCCCCACCTTTGTATCTAGCTCTCATTAGAATCTCTCTGACCTGTTCACTTTTCTCTTTCCACAACTGCCAAGCCACTCAGGTCCCCATCGAACCCATTCTTTAAGCAGTGGTTGGGTAATCCTTTAGAAACAGAAATCTGATTCGTACCACTCCCCTGCCTACAACTCTTCAGAAGTGTCCCGTCGCTTTTCAGATAAAGATCCAAATCCTCAGCATAGTATTACTGGCCCACTTCTCTAGCTTCTTCTGATGCTCTAACATACAGGGCTCCCTCTGCCTGTAGTTCCCTCTGCTCAGGTGTCATTGCCTTACCCCAGGACCTCTACCTACCTGCTTACTTTGTGGGAGACAGCACAGCATAATGATCAAAAGTACAAACTGAGTCAGATGCCAGAGGTTAGGTTTAAATTCTGACCCTGCTGCTTAATAGATGAGTACTTTGAGCAGTTTACTTATATTCCTTGTGCCTGAGGAGTTGTCCCTGAAGGAGATTACAGCACCTCTCTTAGGGTGCTGTGAGAAAAGACGTACATAATGGCATATGTGTAGATCAGTGCCTTGGACATAGTGAGTACTCAGTACATGTCAGCTGTGATTATTAACATTTGTTCTTCCTTCACATGTCACCTGATCTTCCTTGGGGAAATATCCACTACCCGTCTGAACCTTGTCATAATTATAATTATTAATAATTATAGTTGGTTATTTGTGTGATCATTTGAGTGCTTGCCCCCCATCACCACTTGGCTATAAGCTCCAGAAGTGACAAGACACTTGACACTTTTTTGTGTCCAGTGCTGGAGATCTATCACAGGATCTCATATGCCACACAAGTACCCTACTACTGAGCTACATCCCTAGCCTGACACTTGAACCTGTTTCCTCATTTATAATCTGTTTGAGCTGTTGAGCTCTTATTCTGTGCCAGGCTGTGTGCTGGATCATCCTCACTGAAGGTACACGGACGCAGCTACTCACATACAAACATGCCCATACAAGTGATAGTAAATGGCCAAGAGGATAGGCTCTGCACATACACCCAAGAGTGTCACTTACCTATATTCCTGCTGCCCTCACAGCCTCGGTTTCCTCTTTCTATGTCTTGTATCAGTGCTGTCCTGGGGACAGAGATCAGGGTTCATGAACAAAGGGAACTAGGCTTTAGTTTCCCCAGTGAAAAGGTTGATAGAGTTATGAACCAAAAACTAGCTCCCACATCCCCTATGACCAGCAGGCCTTCCTCCTCCATTTGGGCCACACGTGACCCTCCCTGCTCCCACCTGCTACCCTGGGACCTGTTGGCTGTGGTGGTGGCTGCCATGCAGGCATAGGTTCTGGGGTCCCAGCCACAGTAGGGATCCCGTGCTAGGATGCAGTCATAGCAGGAACGGTAGCGGGAACAGCTGGACAGTGGTAGCTGGATGACTCCACTAGAGGCCCCCACATAGAGGCTGTGCTGGAAGCCAGAGAGGACAGCTGGTTGGCAACATTCCCCATTCCCATTTACAGAAACACATACAGCCTCTGCCCAGCCTCCCCACTCCTCCTGTTTCAGCAAGGGTCAGAAATCAGGGGTACCTGCATTGAAGAGATGACTAGATTCTCCACAGACTGGGGCTCCCTGAACACTTGTGTCTCTTCGATAATGTGCATCCCAGAGGTCAGGACAACAGCCTTGTGGATCCAGCCATCAGCTGCCATGGAAAGGGAAGAAAGTCAAACCCAAACGATGTGATCTTCCCTAAGCACCCCACAGGAGGCTTGATGGGAATAGTTCAGGAATCATGAGGTGGGAAACAAGGATTCAGCAGTAGCAGTGGTCCCTTAGAACACTGGGAACTCCACATAGTCATGGCAGGAATGTTTGGGTTTAGAAACATTAGTGATTAAAGCTAACAGGGATCAGAGATTTGGGTTAGAAGCACCTGTGCCCAGAAAGAGCAGGTCATAGATGGCTCCAGAAAGTGTGGTGACAGGTGTCCCTGTGAGATGTGTATAGCGCACGTTGCGTTTGAGCAGCAAGGGCCGTCCACGTGTGGGTACCACAGGCCGGGCCATCAGTGGGTGCAACTTCACAAAGTCCAGGACCAGGGATGGCAAGTCTTGGGATGAGTTGTAGCCTCGGCTACGCAATGAATCTGTGATGCACTGGGGTAGGGGATGGGGGTGGTGAACCTCAGGACTCTTACCATCCACCTCCCATAAGGCCAGACCCTCCTGCCCCTCCCAGGGCTCTGGCCCGAGGTGCTCACCGAGCCAGGACGGGGCTCAGGCACCCCGCCCTCATAGCGGCCCCAGCGCCGGACACCATCCTGGTATTCCATGTAGGGCCCTGCGAAGACAGCCTGCACCTCAGCCAGGTCATAGCGGCAGATGGCTGAGGCCTCCAAGGTCTTCCTGGGAATGGGATGTAGGGGAAGAGACCTCGTCACACTGAGTGGAGCCTTCCCCCAACCCATGTTTAGCCTAGAGCCACTGCTTCCTTGTCTAGACCTGACTATAGAACCTTCAGGGCCTATTCCATAGGTCAGTGGGCTGCTGTGGCCTCTGGCCCTAGCCTAGCTTGGTGCCTGATGTTCTCATTTTGCAGCCAGTCTTCCCCACATGGACCTACCTCATCCTCACTGACCTCTGCTCCAGCCCATGTTGTTCCCAGTCCTTGCCTCCCCACTGTCCCTGCACTTACCACTGTGTGGTCAGTGTGAAAGTGGCATAGAAATGTGTTTGGGCTGAGGTGTCAGCATCCAGGCTGCAGACCCCACGCAGTGTCTCATACTGTGGAATGTGACATATGAGACGAGCCTTGAGGAAGGATGTCCACTTCTTCTGCAGGATCTTCTTCCCTCCCAGATCTCCCTGGGGAGGTAGGGCAAAGGGGTCAGGGACCAGAGTCCGAGGTCCAGCCTTTACCCTATGCCCTGACTTCAGCCCTATCTACCTTGCACACACGGGCCACACGGGCCACACGGTGGCTGCTGCGGCTTTGAGTGAAGCTGCTGGAGCCTTCCTCAGCAGCACGTTCCGTGAAGAAGTAGTAAACCTTGTCATCGTCACCCACCACACTGGTCTTGCTCTCTCGTACCAGCACAGAGAACACAAACTCAGCATCTGTAGGTTGAGCAGTTGGGTGTCTTCTGAGACAGGTTGGGGACCTCTGCCCCCACCCCATCCCTCCCTTGACAACACACAGGAGTGGAATGAATAGGCTCACCTGGGGACTTGGGGATGGGATGGTCAGCTGCCCAAGGGAGTAAAAATGAAGAAATAGACCCCTACCCCCCTTCATCCTGTGCCTCATCCTCCTAACCATTGAGCCAGTGCATTGGTGCCTCCTCAGTTCTCAGAGAATGTGGGTGGCGGCTCCGGCGGATGTCAGGAATGCTCCGGAATTCATACCGTGTGGCTGTGTAGAGGCCTCCATCTGAGGAGGGGACATGCCAGGCATGAGACATGTCATATATAATAGGGCATGTGACACACATAGGTGGCGAGTCCTATTGACAAGATCCACTAAATGCCATCCTGTGAATGAGGGGCTGGGCAGGGAGGAACACCTGCTCACCAATGATGAGGCCTGTGAAACCGCGGGCTGGGTCATAAGGACACTTCTCTTTCCCCTCCTCGAAGATGGCTGGTAGGGTGAAGGCCTCAGCATCCTGGGGAACGAGGTACCAACAGTCAGTCACAGGACAGGCAGGGGCTGCAGCTCAAGGTTAGACCAGTCTGGGGTCAGCAGTCAGGGCTGGGGGCAGGCATACTCACAATGGCTGCACAGAGGGGCTGGAAGGCATGAGTCCCACATGCATAAAGGTGGGTGGCATTGAGCCGCTGTAGGAACCGGACATGGTTGAAACACTCAGTCTGTGGGACGAGGTAGTGGAGAGGTGTGAGTCCCCTGCCTAGCGAGAGGCCTTCTCTCTTAATCTAGTTTTAGAGTCTGTCTCTTGCCCTTACTCACAGGACAGACAGTTCTAAGATGCTCATGGGCCTTCTCATTGTCCAGAACACAAAATATTCCCTGGCACTCTCTATCCTTGGCCTCCCAGTGATGAAGCCCTTGGATTACCTGACACCACAGCTTCTCCTGTGTCTCCTGGAGCTCCCTCCACCCCCAGTTCAGGAGCTTTCAGGGTTCCCACCACCCTGAGATGCTTCTCCCCCACTGAACTCCTTCTCAGCAATGTCCTCAGTCCAGGAGCTCCCACACCTTGCCTCTCTCTCTCCACCTGCTATCCTTCAGATACATCAAACTCACCTTGTCAGGAAGCAAACTCATCTCCTCCCTAGCCTGCATCTTCCCTCCTAAACCCGTCCATCCAGTCTTTCCCACCTCATTCACTGCTTCCATCCTGTTCTCCAGGATCGAGCCGGGAGTCAGGCGTCATCTTCACTGCTTCTCTCTCCCTCGCCCCCACATTCAGTCCCTCTTCATGATTCATTCTTTGTCCTAAATTGCTCTTGAACTTGGTCCACTTTACCTTTATCACCACTGCCCAATTCAAATTACTACCATCATTTCTTCCTTGGACAACTTCAGCAGCCACCTGACTACCCTCTGCCACTCTTTATAAAAACTGTTCAGTGAAGGAGGAATACTTGCATGTTGTATAGAATTTGAAAAGGTACAAGGGGATGTGTTGTAAACAGTCTCCCATTTATCCCTGTCTCCCAGGTAGTCTGTGACCGGGGACTGCTAGACAGTGCTAGCACTGTCTAGAGTTTCCTTCTAGAGATATTCCATCAATCAACACACTCTTGCTCTTCTCCAACCCAATTCCCAAAGCACAGTTCACGAATGTAAACCAGATCACATCACTGCTGTGGCTCCCCAGTGCCCTAAATGAGTCCCACAAGCTCCTGGCCCTATGTCACTGGGCCCTGCCCCTTTCCCCTTTCTTGGCCTCACTCACTCTATTCTAGCCACACTGCCTTCTCTGTCTTTCAAATGCCCTAAGCTACCATTCTCTTCAGTTCTTTGCCTTGTTAATGATTCTTCCTCCTGTCTGTTGCCCAGGGTTTGAGTCCACACAGGCCTCTCTATCTGCTCCCACTCCTTCACCTGCTGCAGCCCCTAGCATCTGTCCCCTCTCTGTTAGCCTACTCAGCCCTCTTTCCTCTGACCCATAGGATACCCCAACCTTACCACTGCTTTTCTGTCTCTAGATTCAGTCTTTCTGGTGCCTGGTCCAGATAAACATTCCTATAGTGATCTTTCCCTAAGAGGTTTACATTTTAAAAGCCACCTCTGTGCCCCAGGACACACACTGCTTTCAATTCAGGGGAGAAATTCTGTGGCCAAATAAGTTTGGAAACCACAGGTAAAACCTGTCTTAGGACCTTAAAGATATTGCTCTGCATTGTGGAATTGAGCATGCAGCACTTTCCAAATAAACTTGATCATTAAACCCCTCTTTTGAAAATTAATCTCCCTCAGAACATGAGAAACATTCTCTGAAGCCTTCCCACTTAGTGTTGTATGAGAACTACTGCTACAGCATCCACCACCTGGGAGCTTGTCAGAACTATAGAATCCTAGGCCCTTCCCAGACCTACTGATTTAGCATCTGCATTTGTAATATACCCAGGTGATTCACGTGTAAAGTTTGAGAGCTCCGAGGTAAGGTATCAAATTGTGAGAGTGCCCACTGTCACAGAATAAAATCCAAAGCCTCTGCTGGGCATTATGGCCTTCCATGACTTGGGTTATATCTATCTCTAACTCTGTTATCTACCCACACTGCACCAAGAGGCAGCCTTTTATAGAATCTCCTGGAGGTGCCTCTTTACATGCAGCTGTCCCAGCATCACCCCAGAATCAAGAGTCTCCAGGCCAGTGAACTTTGGGAATGTGTATTTTTAAAAAGCTCTCCAGATAGATTCTGTTACATAGTTAGATGCAGGTCCTCTGCAGACACCGTGTTCTTAGCCAGAAAGGGCTGATGTTTCCATAATATTCCTCCATGGAATAGTGGGTACTAGAGCTAGTCCCCCACCAAAAGCTCATATCTGTCATCTGTAAGATAGGGGATATACTACTTTATAAGAGTTATTTTAGAATTTGAGGAAGATAACAGCTAAGGGAGCACTTACTAGAGGTTACTTCTTGTTATCATGATTATAATTTAGGAGTCCAGAGGGGATTAAGATGCCATGACAGGACAAGCTTATAGGCCACCAGATGTTTGGATTAGAGGGCTGTGCCCAAGGCTTGCCACTCTAGCAGCACGTAGTTTTAGTGGTTGTGCAGTTGACTGAGAAGTCTGTACCGCCTCATCTATGTCCCTATCAACCCCGGCATCCCCAATTGAGGAGGAAGAAAGGAGCTGGGGACAGGGCAGACCACCACATACCTGGTTGTTTTTCCCTTTTTGATGACATTTGCTTTGCATCTCTGGGGAGGCCTCCCACCGGATCTAGCAGGGGTAAAGGGAATGGATAGATGCATTGACAATACCCATTACCCAGAGGGTTCAAGGGAGCTGCAAAAATTGGGATGGGGTGAATTCCAGGAGGAACATTGGATGCAAGGGAGACCTGGGTTGGGAAGGGCAGTGCTGTCCAGGGGGCTATGGGAGTCTGGCAGACTTCCGGGAAGCTGAGGTCCCTGGATAAGGCTGTAGTCACTGAGGGTGGTCCAAGTTTCAGGGGCTGACCTCTTTGTGAGCCCCATCTCCTATGTCATGGGCACTGAGAGAGAACAGGGCGCCTCGAGCTCCCACCAGCAGCCTTGCAGAGGCCTCCTCCAACAGCAGTGTTGAATAGTTCTGGGCTTGGCCCTTGAAGTGCCGGGTCCCGGAGAGCTCTGGGGAGAGCAGAGGCAGTGAGCCCAGTTTGGGGGCTGCCTCCTGCTCCCAGCCCTGGCTGCTGTGGCCTTTGAAGATTGAGGGTCTAACCTTCATAGGAAATGGTCATCCGTGGGGTGGCATCTAGTTCTCGGGAAGGTCGCCGCAGGGAGGGTCCAGGGACAGCTGTTGCTGCGAGGAGGCTCAGGAGGAGGGGCCAAAGCCTCCCCCACATCTTCCTGGGGAGGCCCAGACCAACAAGACCCCCAAGGGGAGCCAGAGCCAGTCGCAGGAGGGGATGGGAAACACAGTCACAGGAGTCAAAGTCCAGGAAAGTCACGTGAAAGGTCAGGGGTCATGAGGCCATGGGGTTAAGAAGTCATGGGGCCAGGGAGGATCCCAGAATGGGGGGGACATGGAACCACAGGGTTGTGTGGCCATGGAATCACAGCTACAAGGTCAGGGAAGGATGGATCACATGCCTTTCTGCATCAAATGCAAACTTCATGGTAAACGGAAGTTGCGGAGTCATAGAGGGCTCGTAGGTTACTGATGGGTCACCTTGCCCCTAATAGCAGGGCTAGTCCTGGTTCTCTGAGGTCCGTTTTCTGAAGGAGGGGGGGAAAAACCAAAACAGGATAAAAATCTCTTATCTGTGGGTGGGTGGAAGATTGATGGTATTACTCAGACTTCAGGGGACATCAAAGGGTGGAGGCATTCATAGAACTCCCAGGCCAGAATTGACTCACAGTCATTCTGTCCATCTCTGTTCTGATGCAGGAGGCTAGGGTGGAAACTTGCCCTCTTTACATGATCCTGGACTCCCTCCAACTCAAACTCCAGGTAACAGCCCTCCTCTGGCCAAGTCAGAAGCTCTTCTAGGCCCCCTTTGAGGTGGAGTTTGGGTTCTCAAGAGAGAATGTTCCTTCAACAATGGGCAGTTGCTGCCCCTGCTGCCTGCGGGGGTGCCTTATGCAGGAAGGCCTGGGCAGAGATGTTTAATGGGCCTTTGTTAATTTTGTCCTGTTTTCCCTTTGTTTTTTCTTTTCCTTGGCCTGAGAGCTCCCTCTGGAATTTCTCTTTAATTAGACACTTCTCCTCCTCAGCATTCTTCTCTGAGGGGGTGCACATCTCTGCCCTGCCCATGCGAGTCTGTACTGCACCCTCTGGCTAGGCATCCACACGTGTCCCTACCTGCTAGCAGGCACTCACAGGCACAAGGGGGTCAGAGTTAGGTATGAATATATGGGTCTCCCTAGCTGTACAGGTGTAACACCTGTGCAGGAGACTGTAGTGTGCAAGGCCAGTTAATGGAGACATAAGCAATGTGGAGGTGGGTGATGGGATCCCTGAGTTCACATCTTGGAGATTATTCCCATACCTGTATCTTCCCTCAAGCCAACAATCGATATTGGGGGACAGGCCTTCCCTGGACCCTTTTACAGGCCTCTTGATCTCTGAGGGGGCTCCTTCAGCTTCTTGGACTGGGCTTGGTATGGAGGTGGCCCAACCCACCTCATCTAGTCAGACACCCAGAAGCAGGGTCAGAAGGTGCCACTGGCCTCTCCTCTCTCTTCCAGGTCAAATATTAACTATCTGGCCTTGAAGAGAGGGGAGGGATCAAGAGCTGGCTAGAGGATAACTGGAATTTGGAGGGTTTATTCAAGAGTTAAAGGTCAGTTAAAGGGAGGGGGAGAGTAAAATATAAGGGGGAGAGAAGAGGGTCCCTGGACCACAGAAAGGGCACTAGTTCCTGGTTTGGGGGCTGGGGCAGCAGATGGCTTCAGGCAAGCTGCTCATGCCCCACCCCTCACTGTGGAGGCACACCTGTTTACCTTTGGGGCCTCCTATTTGCTTAGCACAGAAGAGGGGAGCCCTATGGCCAGGAAAGATCAGTTCCTAGGATTGGGCGGAAGGAACACACCCCAGGTTAGAGGAACCACTCAGTGTGTGGTACATGGCACATTTATACAGGTTTATTCTGAATCAAATGGGTCCAGTGGAAGGTGATGTACATGCACAGGTGTGCATACACATTCACAGGGAGGGCTGTGAACACATGTATTCACAGGAGAGTCATTCACACACTCACAGGGAGGTTTGTGCCCATATATCACATGGAGGGCCATGGCCATGTGTAGTGATACATTTCACATGTAAGGTTATATTCATATATAACAGCCTGAGAGATGGATGATCAGGGTTCTAAACCTACATATGTGGACTTATATAAAGGACTGCATACCTATTCAACAGGATGGTCCTGAATAGATACACACAGGTGTGTAGGGACATGCACACAAACCCGTTGATACAATGAGGCAGGCATAGTAATGATCACAGAAGGGCCAAGCTACATGTTGTGTTTACACAATACTCAAACACAATTACAACCATATAGGGACAAGCACACATGCATACAGGGGTCTGATTCTTGCTGTAGGCTTGGTGGCTACCAGTGTCCACTGGGGTGAGGTGCAGAGCAGAACTGTACCTTTCTTCCCAAAAGTCCCAATTCTAAGGCCAGATTCCAAGTGTGTGTGTTGTGCTTTTTTGTGGGGATAGGGGTTGTGGGGGTGATGAAGGGAGGCTTCTGGGCTTTTGACCTGGAATGAATGCATAGGTCAAGGCTACTCTGCAAGTGAAGGAGGGGGTAACTAACCCAGGCAGGAGGAGGTCCTTAGGTTTATCAAAGGGGGATAGAATGAAATGCTTAACTTGCATTCCTCTACCCCCAATACATACTGCAGTTCTAGATATGGGGAATTAAGGATACAAGTGGGAGCTCTTAGTTCCCACTTAACCTGTTGGGAGGGAGGACAGGCGGGGCTAAATGGACTAGGCGGAGCATTCCATACCCCTCCCCCAGTGGCTAAGCGGGTTCAAGGTCTCCAGTTCACACTCCACATTTCACCCTGAGTTCTACAGTTCGGGTTGCCTGTCCCCTGAACTCTGGTCACCTTCTCACTATTAGATACTAAGGTAGAGGAAACTGGGAGAGGGTGACCCCCCCAAACAGGATCAATGGAGGATCAGTCGGCTCTCGACCTTCATCCCAGATGTCCACCTGCCTGTGGGCGGTATCTCCCTCTGCCCAGTAGGATGGCGGTCTCTCCTGGCTCGAGAGAGCCCCTCCCTAACCACCCCCTCCCTCCACCATCCTGGACAGTCCGCGGTTCTCTCAACAGATCTAACCTCAGTTTCTACTGCTGCAGCTTGAGGACAAGCTCTCCTTCGATTGCGCCGGACACCGAGAGACGTGACCCAGATCCAGGGGAACACTGTTCGCCACGCGGGTCCCCGCCCCGCTCCAGTCCCAGACTCCGCGGTGGCCGGTCTGCGCCCTGCGCGACCCGAGGCCTGGCCCGTACCCCTCTAAAGCCTTTATGCAGGACTGGGGGTCTTGGCCGTGAGAAAGGCCTGGCCCAGTCTGTAGGGTGGAGTGGACATGGGGAAGGCTTTGCCCGGCCCCCAGCCCCCGGCCCGGGCTTGGCCCCGCCGGCTGCCCGCACTCTCCGCCTTCCTCACCTTTGCGCTGGGATCCGGGGCCATAGAGACAGCGACGCACGGCTCCGCGTCCCCACAGCACCAGCTGCGGGAGGAAGGGGCCGCGGCCAGAGGCGGGGCGGGGGTGGAGGCGGAGTCGGGGGTGGGGCGGGGGCCTGGAGGCGGGCCCATAGACGCGGTGCGGGGAAGGGCGCTGCTCTCCTCTTCCGTGCCCCCCACGCTAGCACAATGGAGATGGCTTGAGGGTAAGGTTTATACACAGCTCTTGGGCATCTGGCGTCCCCGCTGTTCTAGGCCATGCGGCCGGGGTACCGCCCCCTAGTGGGGGCCTCACCAACCCGTTCGCCCTCCACAGGTTTGGCGCCCGCTCGTTCCCTCTAACCCTGGGACCCCTCCCACTTGCCTACTGCAGGTGACCAGCAAATTTTGTCCTTTGAGGTTTTCCCTCTTCGAGGGCCCTCTGGCCTGTTTCTAACCTCGACCTCACTTCTAGAGTTCTGTCCCACCCCGCCCTGTGTCCCTGCTCTCAGCCTAGGGTGCAACAACGGAGTGTGGGGTGAGGGTTGGGGCTATAGTAGGTGGGGACCAGGCATCCAGGCAGCTCTGAACACAAGGGTCTTGATTTTCAGCTCAAGTGTCTCCCCAGAGGGGACGAAGTGACAGCTTGACCTGAAGTGCACACAGAAAACTGCCCTTTTTTGACAACCTTTTTTTGGGGGGAGGGTGCCAGGGATTGAAACCAGGGGCACTTAACCACTGAGCCACATTCCCAGTACTAGGGCCTAGCTAAATTGCTAAGGGTGGTCTTGAACTTGGGGTCTTCCTGCCTCAGCCTCCTGAGTCGCTGGGATTATAGGCATGCAAAGCCACAGTCTGTCTTTCTTTTTTTTGGTACTGGAGATTGAATTTAGGGGCACTTGATCACTGAGCCACATCCTCATCCCTATTTTTTGTATTTTATTTAGACACAGGTTCTCACTGAGTTACTTAGTGCCTCACCGTTGCTGAGGCTGGCTTTGAACTCGAGACCCTCCTGTCTCAGCCTTCTGAGCTGCTGGGATTACAGGCATGGGCCACCCCACCCAGCAGCCAAAATCTTTGGTTCACTCACCAAATCTTAGCCCTAACTCAGGTTCACCTCAGAGACTGGGTCACTTGGACACCTGCCTTCCCTTCCAGCTTCTCTTGAACATTATTCTTACTCCAAAACTTCCAGTGTGTGTTTGCGAGCAAATATCCTTGCCTTGCCAGGTTTAATATCCCTTTCCAGCAGCAATGCAGAAAACCCCCTCAGAATCAATCCCCCAACTCCTTTAACTAGGATGTTTTTACTGCAAACACAGGTCCTGCCTCCTTTCTATGGCCTCAATAAATCCTGAGCTCTGGACAGGACCCAGACAAATCCCCTGCCCCACTAAATCCATGACAACATTGGTGTGGGCCCAAGAGAAGGACCAAGTAAAGGGTCACAGGAACGGACTCTTGCATGTGTCCGGGAGTTTGAACAGGATCGAGGTGCCATATTTAACTGAAGGGACCCTGGAAAAGACACTTCATCCTTCTTTCTGGATTCCTCAAAGCTCAGAGTTTGGTACTTAATCCTATAAAGTCTCATAGTTTGGAATGCAGTGTGACTGCAGACTGCTAGACAGCAGGACTCATATCACACTTCCACCCCCACCCCTTAAACTTGTCTTCCAGCACTATGAAAACAGGATGTGTGTGTGTGTGGGGAGGGGGTGGCTTGGAGAAACACTCATTAAAAAATGCACACACACTTTACACGGTGCCCAGCTTAAATTATTATTTTTTATAGTACTCAAGATTGAACCCAGAGGCACTCTAGCACTGAGCTGCAACCCCAGACCATTTTATTATTTATTTTAAGGTGGTCTCACTAAATTGCAGAGGCTGCCCTTGAATTTGCAATCCTCTACCTCAGCCTCTGGAGTAGTTGGGATTACAGGTGTGCACCACTGCACTTGGCTCATTTCTTTTATTGTACCCTCATCTCATCCTGGGGAATTAGTAGTCCCATTTTATAGATGGAAAACAGGCTCTATGAGGTTAAGGAACTTGCCTTGGCATTTATTCTGTTTACAGAAAGTTCTCAATGAAGACTGGAAAGTCTGAGAAGGGGATGCAGAGGAAGCATGAAAATAATTATCACTAGGCAAAGGCAAAAATGTACAAATTTGTGCACAGACTTGTTTTGGGAGAATAAGGAGAAGGGAAGGGGCATGCAAGAGGCCATGAGTTTGATTTGATGAAACAGGACGTTATATAGAGGGAAATAGAAGGGAAAAGTCAGATCATAGCTTGGAAAAGATCACAGAACATCCTGAAAGAGCTGATGGAGCAAGTGAGGAAGTCAGTAAGACATGGTTAAGAAAGATAAACCTATAGTCCTTGTAGGGAAGTGGGTTGGAGGGAACAAGGAGTGGGACAGGAAGACTGCCAGCCAGCCACAGTACTTGATGGGAGAGAAAGCAAGCTCATGGGCCAAGGGGATTGATGACATGGCTCCCAAATTCTCATATTCAGTGCTAACTTCACATACCTCAGGAGTGGCAAAAGGGCCAAGCAGTAGGTTCTGAGTCTCAGCTTCACTGAAGAAAGGTATCCTCACTTCTCAGGTGTTCCTAATGGCAGACTCAAAACTTTATTTTTGTGCACTACTGGGGATTAAACCCAGAGGTGTTTTACCGCGTAACTATACCCCAGCTCTTTTTATTTTGATACAGGATCTGCTTGCCAAGTGGCTCAGAGTGGCCTCAAACTTGAGATACTTCTGCCTCAGGCTCCCAACTAGCTGAAAATTGCAGGTGTGTACCACACTATTCCTGGCTAAGACACTTTTTTTTTTCAGGGTTGGGGGATGTTCCCCTGGGGATTGAACCCAGGAGTGCTTCATCACTGAGCTATACCCCAGCCCTATTTATTTTAAAAAATTGGAGACAGGGTCTTAGTATGTTGTCAAGGGTGGTCTCAATTTATGATGCCTCAGCCTGTGTAGTTGCTGGGATTGATTATAGGCATGTGCCACATCTGTCTGGCTAAACTCCCACATTTCTAAAAGAGCAAAAATGTGTGATTTTAATGTTTTACTTTCAGTATGGTATTTGCTAAACTGTCATTGGGCAGTTACTTCAGTTCTTTTTGTTGTTGGTGGTGCTGGGGATTGATCCCAGGGGCACTTTACCACTGAGCTACATTCCCAGTCCTTTTTTACATTTTGAGACAGCTTCCCATGTTGCTGGGGTTGTAGGTGTGTGTCACCATGTATGGCTACTTCAATACATTTGAAAATATGGATTCAGATTACAATCCAGTTCTTTTTTCTCCACTTAAAACTATGAACTTAATCAAAGTATCAGATGTGAAGGCAGTAGTTAATGGTGCTTTCTATAGGAAGTATCTTTGACATGATTCCTCCATGCAAATCAGGGTGATAAAATATGAAGGAAATATTGACAGTAGAAAAATATTCAAAATCAAACATTCAAGAAATTAATCCTAACCCAGCCTTAACTTTGTACCCTGGGACACATGGCAGATTATTCTTTGAGCAGGCTATTACTTGTCTTTGAAATCACCATCCTTGCTACTTGATAGAGTGGCTGTGAGAAGATCCCATTTGGGAACCCTGGAGTACCTCACACATACACAACACAAATATGAATTTTGTTTTTGCTAGGCTACTCTACTCTGTTACAAGAAAGTGGCTGATAGAGAGCTCTTTTTCTTCACCAGATTCTCAGCCACCTACACACCAGGGTTGGTTTGGTTCCAGGCTCTGCACAGAGCAGTTACTCACTGTAGAGGGGATCCTAGGTGAAGGGGGTGGGTATGAACTCCTGAAACTTGAGTAGAGGCTCCCTGAGGCAGAGAACTCTGGCCTAGTCAGGTTGTCCTGCTTCCTGTTCACTGTGGCAGCATTTCTGTTCCTGCTTTGCCATCTCCATCTCTGGTTTGCCCAGCACTTTCCCTTTAGGTGGTGTGATCTTTATTTTGGCCATATATACAGCTGAGGTGTTTCTTCAGCAGGGACTGTCATCAGTTCAACAATGCGGTAGTCTCACTGTTCTTTGCCTCAGAAGCCTGTTTTGCCTGCTAAGTTTTCCTTCAAGCCAGTCTTCTTGGAGTCAGACCCAAAGCTGGGCATTCTGGTTTGCCCTCTCTTGACTCCAGCCTAGGGAATGGTTAGCAAGGAAAAGGGAGTATCAGGACAGGTCCACGAATGCTGGCAAAACCACCACCCACCACCTCTTAGCTATTTGGCTTAAGGAAAAAAGTCAAACTTTATTTTTTGGTATTGGGAATTGAACCTGGGGGTGCTTTTTGAAAAATTACTTTTTCAGTGGTACTGGGGATTGAACCCAGGGGTACTCTACCATTAAGCCACACTCCCAGCCCTTTTTATTTTTTGACAGGGTCTTGCTAAGTTGCTTACAGCCTCGCTAAGTTGCTGAGGCGGGCTTTGAACTTGCAATCTTCCTGCCTTAGCCTTCCAAATCGCTGGGATTATAGGTGTATGCCACCACACCCAGCTCTGGGGGTGCTATATCCTTCATCCTCAAAAAAAAACTTTTTCTTTTTTGAGAAATGGTCTTGCTAAATTGCCCAGGCAGGCCTCAAACTAATGATCCTCCTGCCTCAGCCTCCTAAGTAGCTAGACCATAAAACATGGCTTAATAATTTTTTTTTTTTTTACCAGCAGACAGGGCTAGACAGAGAAGCACCTGGAGCTTCCTGAGGTTAAAGGAACAGAGCACACAACTATACTTTCTGGGGATAAAACCTGATCAGATATCAGCACACTCCAGGGTACCTGCTTAGGAGCAATTTTATTGTCATATGAGAGGAGTCTTAAGTTAAAGCAAAATAGTTATGAAGAGCTAGCAATGACTGAATTCTTGCCATATGCCAGGCACTCAACTGAGCACTTTTCATGAATTAGCTCATTGAATCCTTACAAACCCCGAGGTAGACACCATTGTTATTCCTTTTAACAGATGATGGAATAAACAGGAACTTGCCCGATATCAAATGGCTAGTGTGGTGAGGCTGGGATCTAAGGCCAGGCCTAGTAGCAAGGTCAAGGCCTTCTCTTATATTGTACAAGGCTGTGCTGGCTGCAGAAGTTAAGTGCTTGCAGAAGTGTTTCTGCTTCTGCTTGGTTGTCAACTCCCATCCCTCCACCCCACTGTGAAGAGAAAAAATTTAACATCCTCCAACTCATAATGAAATACTGGCATGGTTCTGGAACTTGAGGTCTCCAACAACAATGCCTAGGCCTTCTGTGAGTTTGGAATAGCTTCTCCTGTGAGGAGGTATTAACCTACGTCTCCCCACAGTTGGCATACCCAAAGCCTTACCTGCCTGATTGGTCAGAGGTGATCCTGAGCCCTGTCTCTGCACTGTAGGGTGTCCCCCTTTTTGGTCCCGCACTACAGAACACAGCATCTAGGTCAAGGGAATTTTTCCTGGCCCTCTTAGCCCAATAGCTTAAAGTATTTTAACCTGGATACCAGCAGGTAAGATTCCTGAGAGCTGTTTGTGTTGTTCATCACCAAATCCTTATTGGCTCCTAAAATGTGTCTAACATGTAGTAGGTACTCAATA
Source organism: Xerus rutilus (assembly GCA_028644305.1). Taxonomy (NCBI): domain Eukaryota; kingdom Metazoa; phylum Chordata; class Mammalia; order Rodentia; family Sciuridae; genus Xerus; species Xerus rutilus. Next base: position 24,406,968 of record CM053404.1, read on the forward strand.
GTTGTTAAATGAACATGGCAAATGAGGTAAAAATGAAATTACTAAATTCCTGACTGTAAAGTATACACAGATTATTAACTGGTTATATAAAAGTGAACTATGTACAGCTGTAGCTTTTATGTTTTCCAGAAATAGGAGCTATCGAGCTAAAATACTGGAGAAACCAAAGTGAAAGGAGTAAGTCATTTTAAAACTAGGGGGTGAGCAAGGGAATGAATAGGGAATTCCAGATACCAATCCCAAACAAATGTTACCAAACACATGTTCAAACTGAGAAAAAGCAGTTTTAATAACACACACATACATTCATAGGACTTTAAACAAGATGTAGTATAAAATCTTAAAAGAAAAAAAAATGAAAGAGGGAAATCTGCATTTACTACCTAAGAACTGGTGGACTCACTGGCTGACATGACTCAGGAAAACAAATGCACAGATAATGAGGTGCACCAACACTGCTGATGAGTGAGAAATAACCACCAAGATTATGCTTAACTGCTCTACATGGCCAGCCACCTGTACCTACTCTTGCCCCCTCAGAGGCAAACCAGGACAGTCAACTCCTAATTCTCCAATTTAGTCACTTAATGGGTCACTTCTCAAAATTTTTTATTATTTCTTTAATTTAAAAATTATTCTTGGTTAAAGACCCTACACATTTTTACTGGCCAGTCTCCACCAATTAAATCTGTTTTGATAAAAATAAAAATGCAAATGCTCCAACTAAGTATGGATGATAACATGCCATTACCTATCTTTTACATCTGGGAAGATTTTGTGAAATCAAAAGCAAGCTACTACTTGCATTTCAAAATGAAACAAAATGCCAACCTTCCAAAAGGTGACAAAGGCACCACTGCCATCAGGAGACAGACAGCAAATGTACAAATGCTGTTACTTTACTGCTATGTAAATGTGTTTTGTGCACGAGCCTCTTCACTTAACTAACAGAATTATATTTTCAGCTAACAAGAAAAGCAGGTTAGAAAAAGGCAAATGGTTACACACAAAAGCATAAACACAAGTATCTTAATTTTCAGCTTGCAATAAGGGTAATAAGTCTGACATATACATCCAGATAATTAAACAAGGTGATTTTTGGCACAGTAATATCGCCAAACGCACCACCACTCAGTGCAAGCTTTGTTCGCCAAGTCCCAAAAGCGGCCTGACATTCTCTGTGCAATGAACATTTTCTCCCTCTCTACCATCCCATTCACTGGGCAACAACAAGAGGAGGGAGACAAAGCATGGGGACTCAAGAGGGTGAAGGAAAATACTTTATTTGGGAGAAAAACCATGGGCTACTTGTGCTAAAAGAGAATCATAAAATTTCTATGACAACCCAAATGCAAATACTGGCTGGACTATGACCTGGAGACTGAAGATGTCTACCAGAGTCATAAATAAAAGGGCCTAAACTGACGTCTGGCCATTTATTTTAAAGGGACAAATGAACTATTTTTCTTTTAATGGAGAAAGACAATTAAAAATAGAGGTTTTTCTTATTGGAACTGCTAAATAAAAATGTATCAAAGTGGTTTTAAATTTGATGGGCAGTTATCTGTTGAAACTGCAATACAAAAGGGTCACTTAAAAAAAAACCTGAATAACCCACTTGTCCCCCCCATCAATGTACACGATTAGAAAATATTTACACACTATAATTACAAGCAATATAAGCAGTATTTTATACTTTGAGATTTTGTACACTTTACACAATGCAAAATGAGAAAAATATGAACACTTACAAAATTACACACAAATAATGTATCTACAAAGTATTAAATTACAGAGTGAAAGCCCCCATTGTTGGGCAGATAGATGCCAGAGTTTCATCAAGCTTCTGTCAAATATAACTCTTTGTATCTATCTCTTTAACGTTCAGTTCATAAGTGGCATTTTGTAACAATACCTTTGAGAGGTAGTATCAAGATAATAATATTCTTACCAGTAAACTCAACACAGAATAAAAACTTGTTGGTCTGACTCTTGGAGCCTCATTCAGCCTGGGTTCTTAGAAACTGGATTTATTTAGTCCCGCCTATAAAATCTCTAACTGCCCAATGCTTGACATGAGCTCAAAAGTTACTGATGCTATTTGAAATGATAAATTTATGATAAAGTGTTCTTTTTTACTCCTAACCCTCAATTTAGAGGTAGAAAGTTAGTTCTTAATTAAAACTTAATTTCTCCTCTCTCAAACCATAAATATCAAGTCCAGTTCCCTTCACTTCCATCATCTTTTCCCCTACATCTAGAGACATGAGAGTGCTCAGGAGAGAGCAAGTCACCCAAGCCAATGCTGAAAGAACAACAAAAAAAAAATGGTATTCTCTTTCAGGAACAAACCCTACTAAAAGAGACATTCAGTCAACGAAAGAATTTTCGAGTTGGCTAGTAAAAGCCTGTTACTATCCAATGGCTTTAAAGGGCCCTTGGGCTAAAACCAGAATTGTACACTTCTACTAACCCTCTACCATTTAAAACCAAAGGATGGCTTTTCCAGTGTTTAAGAATTTAGAGCAGCTGTGATTTTCAAGTGCAACAACTTCAAGGGACAAGCACACGAGCACATACATGCATGAGTGTGTGTGTACATGTAAGTACACACACACTCACACACACACACACACACACACACAAATACCAAAGAATAAACACCATCCAGGTCTCTGCCAAAGTAATATACTCATGGAAACAAGGTTTTTGAAAACTTTTCCAGATCTTTAAGCTTTTATAATAGAGACTTCTGTAATATGGCTACCAAGGGCCAGAATTCTAGGATTTAACCAGTATTTTTAAAAAATATGTGCATTTAAAAGCAATTTAAAACAAGCTGCATATGAATATTTTGGCATTTAAAAAAGAGTCACTACAGCTTAACCTCTTCCTCTTAGGGGGATCTGACAATATATTAAACTCCTGCTTAATTGTTTAAATGTGTTTTAAAAACCTAAGAGATGTATAATCTTGAATAGTGAAGGAAAATACAGAGATTGAAACCTACTGTGATTTAGAGAAGTTACAGAAAAGATTGATGCCTTTGTTGCAAAACTCTGTTCTAAGCAATTCCTTTGCATCCTCAAATAACCAAGAGGGAAAATTAAACCCAACTGGAACTTGGTCCTGGTTTCTATGTCCAACTCCTTAAGTTGGTCCAAACTCTTTTCTTCCATATTTCCCATGATAATCCAAGTGCTACAAATACTCCCTAAAAAAAGATAACTGGTTTATAATTTAACAGGAGGAGTTAATAAGGGCAGGTTAGATTATGAGGTGCTTCTATCCTTTCCCTCCTTTTATAGGACTCTGCTGTTTTAATAGGTCAGCTGCCTTAAAAATTAAGCAGATCACATTTCATATCTGCTTCAGAAATGGCAATTTTTTCATTACCAGCTTCATACTAGATATTCAAGTGGCACATTTGCTGTGTATTTTCTTAGCATTCTGTAGCACTGGAATCCATAGTGATCCTTTTTACTTTTCTTGGAAAGGCTATTAATGAATTTCTCTTGGTTCATATTTTTGCTGTTGTAACTTCTGTTAAGAATCTGGTACCCAGAAGTCATGAAGCTGCCCCTAGAAAAGGAAAAGGGAAACAAATAAAATAAACCCAGAAGGAACATGTAATCAAATTACGAATTAACCCTTATAAAATTACTAATCATCATGGGTTGTGATAACAAAGAATCATGGGTTTTGATAACAAAAGAAGGAAAATATTTATATCATGCATTTTTCTGAAAATTTCTGATAATCAGGTTAAAATGCTACATTTTGTGATCTAACAATGAAAAGAAGTGTAATGTAAATACAGGATTTTTTTGTCACCACTATACTCATATGTTAAGCTGATTAATATAATGTTTTGTTATTAAATCCTTTTCTATTTTAAGGGCACATCAGCACAGATGGCTAGACTGAAAAATGTCTGCTGAGGGTTAGAAAATGAAACAAAAAAAGCAATATAAATTTGCCAGGTGCGGTGGCGCACTCCTGTAATCCCAGAAGCTTGGGAGGCTGAGGCAGGAGGATCATGAGTTCCAAGCCAGCCTCAGCAAAGGCAAGGTGCTAAGCAACTCAGTGAGACCTTGTGTCTAAATAAAATAGAAAACAGAGCTGGGGATGTGGCTCAGTGGTCAAGTGCCCCTGAGTTCAATCCCCAGTAATGCAATCCTCCTTAAAAAAAGACCAAAAAAAAAAAAACAAAACCCAAAAAACAACAACAACAACAACAACAACAATGGGCTCAGGATGTGGCTCACTGGTTGAGCATCCCTGGGTTCAATCCTTGGTACCAAACCAAAAAAAAAACAAACAAACCAGTCAGATTACTTTTGCTAGCTAATATTCAGTGCTAATGTTATTTTGAAATGAACTACAAACAATTTCTAGGCCCTGGCAACTCAAAGTTTACTCTCTGGACCAGTGGCATTACTATCAATCTGAGAACTTATTGGAATTGCAGATTATCTCAGGTCCCGCTCCAGACCTAATGAATCAGAATCTTCATTTCACCAAGTTCCAAGTTGATTCTTATGTACATTAAAACTTTAGAAAAGTTATCACTTTAGACAATCCTGTATAAGTTTACAAACAAGATGGCAAACTGATTAGCAGATGTTAAGAAAAATGCCAAACCTAGGCAAAAAACCTCTTTAAATATGATACCAAAAGTATAAATGATAGAAGAAAAAAAAGGTATAAAATGGACTCCACAACTAAAAATGTTTGTGCTATATATGATACCATCAAGTCAATGAAGACAAGAGATGGGACAAAATACTTGCAAATTATATATATAATAAAGGACTTCTATCCAGAACACATGGAGAATTCTTACTACAACAATAAATAGATAAACAAACCATTAAAAAATAGGTAATGGGGGCTGAGGTTGTGGCTCAGTGGCAGAACGCTTGCTTTGCACGTGTGAGACACTGGGTTCGATCCTCAGCACCACATAAAAATAAATAAAATAAAGACACTATGTCCATGTATAACTAAAATATATTTTAAAAAATAAAAATAAAAATAAAAAATAGGTAGTGGGCCTGGCATGGTGGCACAGTTCTATAATCTCAGTGATTTTGAAAACGGAGGGAGGAAGATTCCAAGTTTGAGGCTAGCCTTAGCAACTGAGCAAGACCCTGTGTCAAAATAAAAAGGACTTGGGATGGAGCTCAGTGGTAAAGAACTCCTGGGTTCTATTCCTATGTACCAAAGGAAAAAAAATAAGTGCCACAGATCTGAATAGACATTTCTCCAAGGAAGCTATACAAATGGCTAATAAGCATATTATAAGATACTCAATATCATTAGTTATTAGGAAAATGCAAATTAAAACCATAGTATTTCACTTCCCACTCCCTACTATATAGCTTTAGTCAAAAAGACAGATAATATTTGGGAAGAACATGGAGAAACTGGAATCCTCAAACACTCTGGTGGGAATGTAAAATCATGGAGCACTCTGGTAGTTCCTTAAAACATTGATCACAGAAACTGGATTTGGTGGCACATGCCTATAACCTCAGCATTTTAGGAGGCTGAGGCAGGAGGATTAAGTTCAAAATCAGCCTCAGCAACTTAGTGAGATCCTGTCTCAAAGTGAAAAATAGCTCAGTGGTAAGATGGGTTCAATTCTCAGTGCTATAAGACAAAACAAAACAAAACCCACAAACAAAAAAACAAAAAGCTCACAAAAACAAAAAAGCTGAACACAGAATTACTGAATGACCCAGCAATTCTACTCTCAGGTATTTACTCAACATGTTTTCATTTGTAAACATACTCACACAAAAACATATATACACAAATGTTCATGGAAGCATTATCCATAACAGAAAACAGAAACAACTCAAATGTCCATCTAATAAGTGGACGTGATAGATATGTTCGTACAATTGAATACTGTTCAATAATAGAAAGGATATACATACCACAACATGGATTCATTTATAATTATGTTAGGTGAAAGAACCTAGTCAAAGACCACATAGTGTACCTCATGTATAGGAAATGTTCAGAATAAGTAAATCTATAGAGATCTAGATTTAGATCTTAAGGGAGTGAGGAGGGGAATGAGAGTAGTGGGGGAACAGGGTATAGAATTTCTTTTCAGGTGACAAAAATGTTCTAAAGTTAGGGTATGGTGATGGCATTCATAACTCTCTGAACATATTAAAAACCATCATATACTTTAAGTGGATGAAATATAACTGTGTATTATATCTTAATAGAACTGTTAAGAAAAAAATATTCCTTAGCTGGGCATGGTGGTGCATGCCTGTAATCCCAACTACACAGAAGGCCAAGGCAGGATGATTGCAAGTTCAAGGCCAGCCTGGGCAATTTAGCAAGATCCTATCTCAAAATAAAGAACATAAAAATATTAAAAAGTAAAAAGGGCTGCGTTATAACTTAGTGGTAGAGCACCACTGGGTTCAATTAATCCCAGGGGAAATGGGGGAGGGGAGCAATACTTCTTATGAAATAACCCCCATTTGATGCATTCTGAAATAGGCTTGGCCACCTCTGAAAATAAATTCATGAACATAAAGCAAACAAAAACCATTGATACACAAACCGTCTTTCTTATATTGGCATTTTAAATTTAAAGATAATTAGAAAGAAGTCTTCTGTTGTACTTTGTTTCAAAAGTATGAAAAGTACCATTTAGTATATTAAGAATAAATTGTTTAATAAAATGACACCTGAGTAGGCCGACAGTTCTGAATTATTTCCTGCCATTTTCCATGTATCCTGGCAACCAAGTCTTTCACCTTAAAAATATCAAAAAGAGGAAAATGGATCAGATCAAAACATCCTCACCTACAATCCATTTAACACTTGATACAAAAGATCTTATAGCTTTACAGACCCACACTCGATTTGATTTTTGTTAAGAGAAAACAAGTTCCTCATCTTTTAGAGAGGCTTTCAAATTATAGCAATCAACAAAACTTTCCTTTATCTTCATAATCTAAAATACTGAATGCTTAGAACTCAATTTTCCTATTAGTTATTAAAGATAATCCAGGAAAACATAAATCCTGCCTTCAAAGGAACATAAATTTTTGATTTGCTGATTTTGTAACAACTAAACAGAAAGCTAAGGGTGGACTGTTATAGGCTTTAAGGCTTTAGCTGTTCCCTATTTTACCAGCTTCAATTTTAAAGACTCAAGACCACGAAAAACATGTGTCATTTGTTCCTTTCCACATTATCAGACCCAAAATGCAGTTTTTCTTCTCCATGTTTTTGCAAAGGGCTATGAATCCCCTTCAAATACCTGGGATATTCCCACGTTTAGAGGTTTATCAAGTCTGTGCAAAACTCAAACTTTACCACAAAAAGTAAAATTCTACCACACTAGAGATTCTTGATTAGCTCTTGACCATAACTACACTTCAGAAAAATGTTTTAAACAAGGAATTTTATAGTTGCTCGAACTACAACCTCTGCTGTGTTCCTCACCTAGAATTCAACAAAGTAAGTGTCTCCAAAGCAATCTCTGCTGTGTTCCTCACCTAGAATTCAACAAATTAAGTGTCTCCAAAACAATCACTAAGTTTTCTAGTAGAAGCTTTTGGAGAGTCATGCAACTCACCAATTTCAGTAGGACCATCTTCTGAACCAATTTCCACAGACCACTGTTGTCAGTTCCACTGTAATAAGAGGAGCCTTGACACCAATCTGTGCTAGGCCCTTGGTTTTAAGAAATATAAAGCATGTCTGTAATCTCAGTGACTTGGGAGACTGAGGCAGGAAGTGCTCCATATTAAGCATGTCTGTCAGTAGTGGTCACTACCACTAAGTTCTACAAACCATAACTCTAGTCAGAATGTACTTTGAGCGGTAGGGCTTCCCTTCTAAGGCAAAGAGCTATCCCTTGTGTGTGTCTGGAAATCTGAATCTGTTCTAATTTCTACAATTATATTTCTGTATTTAACTTCAATGCACTAAAGTAAATATATACTACATCCAAATAGACATTATTCAAATGATTAGCCTTTGCAGCTAATGTGTGAGATAAAGTTACAATGCTAAGACTCAATGACAAGCCAAACATCAGAGGAACAGAAGACTCCACTTTATATTACAAAAACTAAAAGCTGATTTGGGAATTAAAAAATCCTTAGAAGTTTTAAAAAAGCTTAAAATTAAAATTTACTTAATTTTATGTTACAGGAAAAATTCAAAAAATTCTGAAGTTGCTTTCCTACCCTATGTTCATAAATTTGGTTTTCCTACTTCTTTAAGTATACAAAACCTTTAAAGAAAAACAAAAGGAAAAAAAAAACCTTAGCAGGGTTACTGTTGAATCATTTCCATCCTACAGCTTACACTGGGTGACCCAGAGATTTGAAAAGGTCTTTTAACACCTTCTTAAATGGAATATTAAAAGAATAACAGCTGCCAGGTGGGGTGGTACATGCCTGTAATCCCAGCAGCTTGGGAGGCTGAGGTAGGAGGATCAGAAGTTCAAAGCCAGTCTCAGCAACTTAGGCCCTAAGCAACTTGGTGAGATCCTGTCTCAAAATAGAAAATAAAACCCAGTGGTTAAGTGCCCCTAGGTTCAATTCCTGGTACCAAAAACAATAAAAAAAAACTCAGCTAACCTATTTCTTCTTTAAACAAGTTTTCAACCATCATAAAATTTCATAGCCACTATTTTTTAATTACTTGTTTATTTAAACAATGCTTCAATCCTTGATACTTGGACACTATCTTAAGCATAAGGGCTTTAATACATACTAAGGGGAAAAATTAAGAAATTCCACTAGAAAAAATTTTTTCTCCTCTGGTATCTACAGTTTCAGAACAAAAAGCAAAATGATTTGCTTTTGAAATTTTCTTCTTTTACTGTCAATCTAGCTAGAGAAGCACTTAGCAGAAGATGATTTCTGTTATTAAGAAGAAAGTCCTGGGCTGGAGTTGTAGCTCAGTGGTAGAGTGCTTGCCTAGCATGTGTGAGGCACTACTGGGTTAGATCCTCAGAACCACAGAAAAATAAATAAAATAAAGATATTATGTCCATTTATAATTTTAAAAAAATTCAAAAAAATTTTTTTTAAAAGAGAAGAAAGTCCTATTTTTCATCTTTTATTTATTTATTTTGTAGTGTTGGGAATCCAGGCCTTGGCATGCTAGGCAAGCATTCTACCAGAGAGCTAAATTCCTAGCCCTTTTTATTTTGAGGCAGGGCATCAAAATTGCCTTGGCTAACTTCAAACTTGTGATCTTCCTGCCTCAGCCTCCTGAATAACTGGGATTACAGGTGTGTACCACCATGCCCAGCACCTATTACTTTTTCTAAAAAGCTTATGTGGTTCTCTTTCTTACATTTTGTCTTTCTTTCTTTTTTTGGTACTTGGGATTGAACCCAGGGGAACTTTACCACTGAGATACATCCCCAGCCCTTTTTATTTTTTATTTTGAGATAGGGCCTTGATAAGTTGCTAAGGCTGGCCTCGAACTTGAAATCCTCCTGCCTCAGCCGCCCGAACTGCTGGGAATTACAGGCGTGTGCCACCATGCCCAGCTTCTTCCTTTAAATATTAATGTAACCAAGATTTAACACAAAAACTAATAATAAAAAACACACTTACCTTAGTTCTGTAAAAAAGTCTTGCATCTTCCCTAATATCACATTTAACATGCTTTTCCAAAGCCCCACAGAGTAGCACGAAGTGCTTCTGTACAAGACAAAACAAATGCAAGGGTTGAAAACAACTCTGAAGCATTACAAATTAATGAAAAATTATGTAATTAGTACAACTAAATCATTAAAAAAAACTATCATTCCCTAGTCGCAATTTCTGATGTTAATAATAGCAGTCCTATCAGTGTCATGTCCATGATAACAGGATGGTTGTGGCCTATTGCTTATTAATTGTAAATATATACACAAGCCAGGACTGGTGGTACACTACGTAATCCCAGTTATTTGGGTGACTGAGGTAGGAGGATCACAAGTTTGAGGCCAGCCTAGTCAACTTAAATAAAATGAAATGACTGGGGATGTAGCTCAGTGGTAAAGCACCATTGGGTTAAATCTCCAGCACCAAAAACAAACAAATAAATGAAATAGAAATTGAAGAGGCAGGGCATGTAGCTTAGAGGCAGAGTACTTGCCTATCATGTGTGGCCCTGGGTTCAATCCCTAGTATGGAAAAAAGAAAAAGTTAAAATAGGAACTGGACTAGCTAAGATATGAAACAAGAGATATTGAATTATAAATAAGATCTTTTCCCCAAGAGTATGAGGCAAAAAAAGATCAATTCAAAATGAAAATTTTAATACAGGGAGTGGTACACACCTAAAATCCCAGTGACTTGGGAGGCTGAGGCACAAAGACTACAAATTCAAAGCCAGCCTCAGCAACTTTGTAAGACCTTCAGCAACTTAGTAGACCCACCTCAAATCAGATAAACAAACAAATAAAAAAAAAAGACTGGGAATGCAGCTCAATGGTAAAGCACCCCATGTTCAATCCCTAGTATCAAAAACAAAACAAAATCATAACATGTGGAGATAATTTTTTATTTTTTAGGTACTGGGGACTGAATCCAGGGGTGCTTAACCACTGAGCCACATCCCCAGCCCTTTTTTATGTTTTATTTAGAGACAGGGTCTTGCTGGGTTGCTGAGGTTGGCTTTGAACTTACAATCCTCCTGCTTTAGCCTCCTGATCTGCTGGTATTATAGGCGTGCATCACCATGCCCAACCAGATGTTATTTCTTTAAAAAGAATAAAAAGAAAAAAAATAAAGTGTGAGAAGAGGTGAGAAGAAATCAGCTAAAAGCTGCCTATAACGTATTTGGTGACCTTGATTATGAATATATTATACTGTTAATTGTAAAAATATACTGTTGCCAAGTTATGATGGGTAAACTATACTCCAACAAACAAACTGAACTAACATTTGTTGACAAATAATTCTTGTTAATATGATGTTTGCAGGTTACTATTATTCCCTTCTCTCCTGTTAACCCTTTTTTTTTTTTAAATATTTTTTTAGTTGTAGATGGACACAATGTCTTTATTTTATTGGTTTGTATGTGGTGCTGAGGATCGAACCCAGGGCCTCACGCATGCGAGGCAAGCGCTCTACCGCTGAGCTACAATCCCAGCCCTCCTGTTAACCTTTATTAGGTATTCTCCTAACTAAAGCATGCTCATTCATTCTATCAATAGTGACACCTTTTAAAACACCACCACTAAACATTACCTACCCGTTGTCCAGAAGAAAAAGAATGAGAACAACTAACTTCACCGACTAAATGAAGAAGAATGTAGGTCAGGTAATATGCCTGTTAGAGAAATAAATAAAATTAATAACTAGGAATTGGCTAGCATCGATGTCATTCACAATTTACCCATTAAGAAGGTGGCTCAGGGAGGATAAAGTATTTAATCCATCTAGTAAGAAAGGAAAAGACATGCATTTAAACTAGGACTTTTAAAGATTTCTAACTCAAGTGCATCCCTCACAACTACCCTAATACAGAGCTACAAAAATTCCTCCCAGTATTCAATTATCAACAACCATCCTTTTACCTAAATTCTTAGCTCTCAAGTTTACTGAGTTATGTCATGACAGCAATAAATAAAAAAACATTACTTTATGCTTTTATGCATTCTTTGAGATCCTGGATACCTGCTTTTCAAGTTCTAAATGAAGACTGTCATCAATAGTGCCATTTGGTTGTTCAGCCCTTTTCTTCAAGACCATTTTCTTCAGCAAATCAGAAGGCTTCATTTGCACAAGATATCGATGCAGAACTGATATCTATCAAAAGAAAGAGGAGAACAATGAATAATGCTAAGCAATACAGCTGTTCTTTCTTAAGCTACTTTTCCCTAGTCTTCTCCATGGTTTATTTTGCCTCTTTAACTTTTTTTAATAGTCCAATGATATTAATTTCCCCTTTATTTAAAAGTCCTCAAATGCTTAAAATGGGATTTAAGTTAAAGATTTAGTACCTGTAAATAAGGATAAATACTTAGAAGGCCAAATAACATAACAGAGGTCAAAGGGAATGCTTTCTTTGTGAAATCATTTGAAAGTCAGTGAAATTCAATCTCTTTTCTTTTTTGTTGGTACTGGGGATTGAACTCAGGGGTACTCAACCACTGAGCTACATCCTCAACCCTATTTTGCGTTTTATGTAGAGACAGGGTCTCACTGAGTTGCTTAGTGCCTCACCCTTGCTGAGGCTGGCTTTGAACTCTCGATTCTCCTGTCTCAGCCTCCCAAAGTGCTGGGATTACAGGCGTGTGCCACCGCACCCAGCTGAAGTTCAATTTCTCAGTGGACAGAAGTCACTGAATTCTGAAAAGAACCACTGTAAGAAGTTTTAAAAAAAAATCTAGATTGTGTAATTCAAATATGAATTAGTGAATCTCAAGGCTTACTATTTATGTTCTTTTTTACATGGGTGAAAAGGAAAAAGTATCAACAAAATGTAGAAGGTAAATGGTAGAAATCATATCCTGGACCTCTTTTAGTAGCAGTAAATATCACTGAAAGGATTGAGAGCTATTTGCTAATTATCCTGGTTCAGGAATACTGTCCATATATCTGGAATCAAATCTACCTCAATTCACTGAAGCAGAAACTGACTGTCCCCATTAATCTCTAACATCTTGTGCACACTTCTATTACTGTTCTTACCACAATAACCCACAATGATTGGTTTGTTTCAACCACTAGGTTATGTCTTTAAAAGCAGTCTCTAATTCATTTTTTTTTCAATCTCTAGAACCTGGTAATCTTATACTAAACTGCATTCAAACAAAAATACTATTTTTCTTTTCTTTCTTTTTTTTACTGTGTGCCAATCAATAGCTTTTTTATGTTTTTAAATTGGTGCACTATAATTATACATTGGGATTTATTGTGATATAATTCTACATGAACATTAATTTGATCAATCTCATTCCCTGGTACCTCCCCTTTCCTTCCTGTCATCCCTCTCCCCAATTTCCTTCCTCTAGTCTACTGGTCTCCCTTCTATTACTATTATCATTATTTATTTAAATTTTTTGGTACCAGGGATTGAACTCAGGGATACTCAACCACTGAGCCATCTCCAGCCCTATTTGTGTTTTATGTAGAGACAGGGTTTCACTGAGTTGCTTGGTGCCTCGCCATTGCTGAGGTTGGCTTTGAACTTGCGATTCTCCTGTCTCAGACTCCCAAAGTGCTGGGATTACAGGCTTGCGCCACCACACCCGGCCTTCTATTATTATTTTAATGAATGCATTATAAACACTCATTAAAAGTGGGATTCCCTATTGCTATATCTGCACATGGACATAACATAATTTGATCAATTTTATTCCTTAACACCTCTCCTTGCCCTTCCCTCCTCTCTCCCTCTACTCTCTTGGTCTGTCTTCTATTAAGAAACTGGATCTTGTTAGTCAAGAACTATGCTAAAGATTACATGAACAGTAATATGACTGAAGGCTTTTGACTTAGGAGTCATTAATTTTCACTACACTTCACTATTACCATATTAAAAAAAAAAGTAGTACTTATACCTGCAGATTATTGGCATTAGGGACATCTTCATGTTTCTCATCCAAAAGCTTTGAAATAATCACTAGACTGAGGCACTGTCTGAGTTGCCTGAAATTAGAATTTTAAAGTAGTTAGAAAGTATTTTAATCAATATGACTTGTGAAGCAAATGAATAGGCCAAAGTTGTTCTAGTTCTAACTGGAAACACAAGCAATGTTTCAAGAGAAGGCTGTACAAGAACATATAAACTGTTAAAAAATAGTCAAATTCTCATGCAAAACGCTTGCATATAAAGGTAGAAAGATTTTTGCCCCCTCCCCCTCAAAAAGCTAATTCATTTATTTTTACAGTATACATCCTCTATATTATCAGATAAACTAAAACTCGAAAGTATCACAGTAAGGTCTAGTGCTGCACACCTATAATCCTACCTACTCAGAAGGCTGAGGCAGGAGGATCATAAGTTTGAGGCCAGCCTGGGCAACATAAAAGTGGCTGGAGATGTAGCATAGTGGCAGTGGTGGTAGGAGAGTGGAGAAGAGGGGTACATAGGAGGAGGAAGAGGAGGATTACAGAATGACCTGAATAAAAAATTAGAATCAGCTGGATGTGGTGGTGCACACCTGTAATTCCAGCAACCTGGGAGGCTCAGTCAGGAAGATCACAAATTTGAGGCCAGCCTCAGCAACTTACCAAGACCCTAAGCAACTTATCAAGATTCTATCTCAAGATAAAAAAATAAAGAGGGCTGGAAATGTAGCTCAGTGGTAAAGTACTCCTGAGTTCAATCCCCAGTATAAAAAATATATATATATGATATAAAAAAAAATCAGAAACAGGTTATCAATGCCTTTAACCTCAACTGAATATGAAACGATAGGCTCTTATGTAACATTCAAAGAATGGTGACTGAAGATAAAGGACCCAAAAGTATTTCATTATAAAATTTCTCAATGTTTCATTCTCACTTTTCAATACCTTCCACGTGATGTCCAGTTAGGGACTAGCTGTACCAACCACAGAAGGTTATGAGGATGACTGGAGAGTTCATTTATGCCCAGACAGAGTTCAGGTACCTGAAGAAAAAAAAAAAGAAATGTACAAGATTTCTTTCTGAACAGGACAGCAGAATCAAATCTACACCCTTTCCTATCCTAATGAAAGCACTAACAAAACAGAATGCTCAGTTTTTGAAAATGTATGGCATCTAGAACCTGCTAAAAGGCACACAACACAGATTCTGTTTTATCATAAATCAAACACATTCATCAGAATTTCACTTGGCTTTCATGTTTTGTCATATCATATCTCTCAGTCCTTGTTGGAAGAATAAAGCAATCTAAACACAAATGCCCGTTTCCAAATGTGTATAATGAGAATTGCACAAAATTATATATGCTTTTGACCTGGAATTTCTTGCACTTTAGGGATCCCATTCCACTATTTTATTTTATCTATTTGTTTGGTGGCGGGGGCAGGTGTTTAACTGGGGATTGAACCCAGAGGCATTACCACTGAGCTACATCCCCAGCCTTTCTTATGTTTTGTTTTGAGACAGTTTCTTGCTAAGTTACTTGGGGCCTTGCTGAGTTGCTGCGGCTGGCCTTGAACTTGCAGTCCTCTAGTCTCAACCTCCCAAGTCACTGGAATTAGAGGCGTGAGCCACCATGCCCAGCTTCAAGTATTTTTGGAAGCCTAACAGCTGCCAGGTGTAGTGGCAAACACACCTCAGGAGGTTGAGGCAGGAGGATTGTGAGTTCAAAGCCAGCCTCAATAACTTAGCCAGGTCCTAAGCAATTTAGCAGGACCCTGTCTTTAAAAACAACAACAACAACAAAAACCAAATCATATATATATATATACACACACATATAAGTGTGTGTGTGTGTGTGTGTGTATATTAAGGACTAGGGATGTTGCTCAGTGGTTAGTGCCCCGGGTTAAATCCCAGGTATCAAGGGGCAGGGTAGGGGAGCCTAACAGTTGCTTCAGAATAATCTGATGAGTAAGGGAAGTGTAGGGTAAGAATAACAGAGTAAACAAGATCGTGTTTTGATGATTTTTGAAGCTGGTTGGTAGCTACTTAAGGAATTGTTACACTACTCCCTAGTTTTGCGTTTTTAACTTTCTATAAACAGTGGTTGAAAAATATAATTTTTAAAAAGGTCTTAACAAAAATTGTACTTATCTGCACTCCATGTGGCTACTGAAGTTCAACTTCAATTCTAGCCTTAAGCATGAATTATTCCCTCATTTCATTTAGGTCTCCCTGTTCAAAGGTCATTTCAGACAGGTCTTCCCTGACTGTCTCATAGGAAATAGCCTAGCATCTGTGTCTTTCTACTCTCTCTACCTATGTCCTGCTTTATTTTAATTTGTAGCACTTAATTACAACCTGACATGTTATTACAATCTACCTTTACTTATCATCCTAACAATGTCAGGATAAAAGCATCATGAAGGCAAGGGCACTGTCCTTTCCACAGTTGGGTTTCTAGCACCTATTGTATGAATGAATACACAGTCCATAGTAAACCCTCAATAAGTACATCTTTATTGAATGAATAGCTGCAGTTTTAGAAAAGAAATATTTTTAATTTATGTAATACAGTTCCAGTAAAACACAGACCCTTCCAGTCTCTTTTCCATTTGTTAAAGATATTAACTGAGCTTAGGAACAAATTTTAATCCTATTTGCACTATGAAAGTCAAATTGTGATGCTATTCAAAAAACCAATACTCAAATTTTAAGTAATGTTACCTTTGTGTTCCAATCTCTGATATTCTTCATCAGGTTTATCAGGAGGCTCTGAAAGTCTACTAGAGGAATCTGTTTCAGCTGTTTTTCCAAACTCATTTTAAACAACATCAAAATCAGCAACATTATTTCACGATCTTGGTAACCTTCTGGATGTATGGATGTACACAAGCCTAGAAACTTTTTGACACAAATGCACAGACAAAAGCAACTTAAGAAGATATATTTTTAAAGAACTCAAAAAATTTAACACCAAAAAAACAAATAACCCAATTAATAAATCAGCTAAGGAGCTGAACAGACACTTCTTTAGAAGATATACAATTGATCAACAAATATATGAAAAAATGTTCAACATCTCTAGCCATTAGAGAAATGCAAATCAAAACTACTCTAAAATTTCATCTTATGCTAGTCCGAATGGCAGTTATCAGGAATACAAACAACCGTAAGTGTTGGTGAGGATGTGGGTGAAAATGCACACTTATACATTGCTGGTGGGACGGCAAATTGGTGCAACCAATCTGGAAAGCAGTATGGAGATTCCTCAGAAAACTTGGAATAGAACCACCATTTTACCCAGCTATCCCACTCCTTGGTCTATACTCAAAGGACTTAAAATAAACATATTACAGTGATGCAGCCACTTCAATGTTTATAGCAATTCAATTCACAATAGCTAAACTGTACAACCAACCTAGATGCCCTTCAATAGATAAATGGATAAAAAACTGTGGTATATATACACAATGGGATATTATTCAGCATTAAAAGAGAATAAAATTATGGCACTTGCAGGTAAATTGATGGAGTATGGAGAACATCATGCTAAGCAAAGTAAGCCAATCCCCAAAAATCAAAGGCCAAATGTTCTCTCTGATAAGTGGATGCTGAACCATAATGGGGGAAGGGGCATGGGAAGAATGAAGGAACTTTGGTCAAAGGGGAGGAAGGGGACATGGAGGCAGGAAAGATGGTGGAATGAGATGGACATCAATGCTCTAGGTATATGTATGACTGCACATATGGTGGGTGGGACTCTACATCATGTACAACCAGAGAAATGAAAAGTTGTGCTCCATTTGTGTATAATTAATCAAAATGCATTCTGCTATCATGTGTACCTAAGTAGAATAAGTTTTAAAAAATTATTATTTATCTGAAATTCAAAAAAGATATATTTTACTTGAAGAATTTTAATTGTATAATCTCTCTGGCAAACAAGAACTCTACATAAAATAAGTATCAGAGATATCCAGAAAAGGTGGCCCAGAAATACTCTTGCTAATAAGCTAAATTAAATGGTAAATATTTTTTCTTTATTTTCCACTTTCAAGATTTTGTAATGGTTCAGTATCATTGACTTGATATTTGATTCAGCTATGAAAATGTTTTATATAATTATTCTTGATCACTAAATTATACTGTGATACATTTTTCTTAACACAACCTAATTCAAAAAAATTATTGGTCTCAAAACTATTTTAATGATGTAACTGACCTAAAGTTCCCTTTCACTCTTTTTTTTTGGGGGGGGGGGGTATTGGGGATTGAACTCAGGGGCACTTGACCACTGAGCCATATCCCCAGCTCTATTTTGTATTTTATTTTGGATACAGGGTCTCACTGAGTTGCTTAGTGCCTCACTTTTGCTGAGGCTGGCTTTGAACTCGCTATCCTCCTGCCTCAGCCTCCTGAGCTGCTGGGATTAAAGGCATACGCCACTGTGCCTGGCCCTTCCACTCTTATTATTAAAACAAAAATAAAAATAGCAAAAACCCACCTTCAATAAAAGATCAATTATTGCTAAGAAATTTCATTTGGTAAGAAACTATTTTTTTTTCTCTCTTTTTTCTTTTGGTTACCATTAACCATCACTAAAATGGTTCTAGCTGTCTGCTAATGACACATACACACACAAGTTCTTTTTTCCTACCTTAACCACATTTAAAATGTTGGTTTCAGGAAGAGTTGAAAAAATTGGCTTATAAGATGAATCTTCACTTCCTTCCCCCCCCAACGTTGTCTGTATTTCAGAACTATTGAGAAGTGAATAAAATAATGTGAAATTAGGCAGAAAAATAATTACTTATTTTAAGAAATACTGAACAACTACTTTTTAAAAAGTTGCTTAAGGTGCCCAGTTTAAGTTTTTATTTCTTTTATTTCTTTATTTTGGTGCCGGGGATTGAACCCAGAGATACTCCACCACTAAGCCACATTCCCAGCCCTATTTTGTGTTTTATGTAGAGACAAGGTCTCACTGAGTTGCTTAGCGCCTCGCTGTTGCTGAGGCTGGCTTTGAACTCATGATTCTCCTGTCTCAGCCTCCCAAAGTGCTGGGATTACAGGCGTGTGCCACTGTACCTGGCTTAAGGTTTTTTTTCTTAAAATTACATTCTAGTGAGGAATAATTCACATACACAGCAAAAGGAATATACTCATTTAAAGTTCTATATTATACTAATGTAATGATTATTCAAATCAAGAAATAGATCATTTCTATCACTCCCCAAAGTGCGTTATGCCAGATTCAAGTCAATCTGCTATTCCCCGCTGATAGCAAACACTAATCTGATATTTCCATCTCTATGTGTTAGTTTTCCTTTGAACCAGTTACTTTTTATGAGGTACTATCCTCAATGCTCTTGTTGTCAGAAAGCTATGTAGGAGGTGGATTTGATGACAGAATTTTATGTGTCTAAAGAAACTGCCACAGTAATATGAAGAAACAATTCTTTTTTTTTTTTTTGGTACTGGGGATTGAACTCAGGGGTACTCGACTGCTGAGCCACATCTCTAGCCCTATTTTTGTGTTTTATGTAGAGACAGGGTCTCACTGAGTTGCTTAGCACTTCGCTGTTGCTGAAGCTGACTTTAAACTTGCGATTCTCCTGTCTCAGCCTCCCAAAGTGCTGGAATCATAGGCTTGCGCCACCTTGCCTGGCAGAAATAATTCTTAAGCATTACAACTTGGGTTGAAGTTGTTAGTAAAGGTTCATGGAAGAGGAGATGAAAGAACTCGGTTTTCGAAAGGATTTTTAATGCTTTGAAAAAATATATATATTTATATGGTTTAAAAAAATTAAAACATATCGAGGTACAATACTCTGTGAAGAAATATCCTCTCAACCTAGCTTCCTTCTGCCACACATTTGCTCAATTACTTAGTGTTAGTCCCTTCCTTCCACAAGCATTTTATGTATTAACAAGAATGAGTTAGGCAGGAGTGGGCATGCCTGTTAACACTCAGGCAGCTGAGGCAGGAGAACTACAGATTCAGGGCCAGACTGAATAATTTAGGGAGACTCTGTTTCAAAGTGAAAAGGGATAAATATGTAGCTCCATAGTATAGCACTTGCCTAGCAAGCTTTAGGCCCTGGATTCAAAAGAACTGCATGCACACACACGCAAATAAGAATATATGTCCTCTTGCAGTGTAAGAAATACATCTGTTCTTTGAACCCAGGCACAGAGCTCCTAAAACCCTTAGAATTTCTGATAGGGGTAAGAAGAGCGACTTTTGTTAAATCTCCTTCACCTGTAACTGAATTCATGCTAATGAGGTGACTACTGTAGGATGGGGCCTATTGCCAACCTGTGATGAGAGGGTTAAAACTTTGAGTCCACCCAGAAGGGAGAGTTCAAGTTAATTATCAAGTGGCCATTGCTTTAATCAATCATCTTTATGTAATGGAAACTCCATAAAAACCCTAAAGTTTGGAAATCTTCTGGATCAGTTAACACTGACAGATGATGGGAGGGTGGTAGACTTGGAAGGCATGGGAGGTTCCAGGCACACTCTTCTTCAATCCTTGTCTTAGATATCTCTTCTATTTGGCTGTTCCTGAGTTGTATCTTTTACAATAAACTGGTAAATAAACTGTTTTCCCAAGTTCTGTGAGCTATTCTAGCAAATTATTGGACCTGAAGTGGGACTACCTCCCAATTTATAGGTCACTGGTCAGAAGTACAGGAGATCCAGATTTGTGACTGGCATATTAAGTGGGGACAGTCTTGTGGGGACTGAGCCTTTTACTTGAGTCCACACCAACTTTATGCCAGAATCAAATTAAACCACAGGACACCTAGTTGGGGTCTACAGAGAACTGGAGAATTACAATGTGTAGAAAACCCACACAACCGGTGTCAGAAATGTTTTCTGGTACTGGGTATTGAACCAGGGATGCCATACCACTGAGCTACTGAACTACATCCCTAGTCCTTTTAACTTTTATTTATTCATTTTTGTGGTATTAGGAATTTAATTCAAGGGTGCTCTACTACTGACCTCTATCTCCAGCCCTTCTTATTTTAAGACAGGGTCTCCCTAAATTGCTGAGGCTGGCCTCAAACTTGCAATCCTCCTGCGTCAGTCTCCCCAGTAACTGGGACTACAGGCATGTACCACATCAGGAAAAAAACTTTCTTACTCTCTTTTTTGGTACCAGGGATTAAACCTAGGGCACTTAACCACTGAGCCACTTCTCCAGCCCTTTTTATTTTTTATTTTGAGGCAGGTCTCACTAAGTTGCTGAGGCTGGCCTTGAATTTGCAATCTTCCTGCCTCAGCCTCCCCAGTTGATGGATTACAGAAGTATGCCACTGCACGTGGCAATAACTTTCTTATTTTTAAAAATAGAAGTTTAGGTCAATGTGATGGCACATACCTATAATCCAAGTGACTTGAGAGACTGAGGCAGGAAGAATACAAGTTTGAGTGATATAAGCATTAGTAACTTAGTGAGACCCTCAGCAACTTAGCAAAACCATATCTCAAAATAATAAAAAGGACTAGAGAATGTAGTTCAGAGATAAAAGTGTTCCTGAGTTCAATTCCCTTTACAGAACAAAACCCTACTTAGTAGTCCCTTGAGCCCCCTTCCTAGCTGTATAACCCTGGGGCAAGTTAACCTTAACTTTTTTTTTTAAATGGTGCTAGGTATTGAACCCATGGCTTTGGGCATGTGAGGTAACCCCTTTACCAATTGAGCTATGTCCCCAACCCTAACCTTAACCTGAATGTTAACCTTTCTATGCCCCACTTGTAAAATGGGAATGAAATACTACAAATATTTGGAGTTACTATTAAGTGAGGTATTATGTTCAGACCTTAGAATAATGTATGGCATATAGCAAAACTACATAAGGGCTTACAGTTATGATGTGGAGGAAACAGGAGTTAGATCAATTTGCTTAGAAAAGTCTGAGAGCAAAAGAGAAAATAGGTCAGAGGAAAATTGTGAAATCTTAAATATGGGATGTGAAGGGGAGAGAATATTTTTTCTAACAGTGAAAATGATATCTTGGAGGTAGAAAGATGGTGGAAAATAGGGGATTTCGCCAGGTTAGGCATGAAAAAAGAGCATCTGAATTAGACTGATACTGAGAATAAAAAGGAAGAAACAGCTATGAGATACGGAGAGTAAGAGGAACACAGGGATGTGAGGATTGATTTGATACAGAACTGAAACAAATTTGGATGCATTAGTTCTCAAAATCTTTGTATACAGCAGAATGATGGTCAAGAAAAGAAATGTACCAGTATCCCTTGATATCTCTATTTGAGTATTTAACAATCTACAAACATTTTTATTCCAAACCTATTTGTTTAGGGAACTTCCTATAATGAATACATATACACAAGTAAAATTGGATGTGTTGTGTGAGTTCTAGTTAAAAGGAAGAGTGAAGCCCGGCGCGGTGGCGCAAGCCTGTAATCCCAGCACTTAGGGAGGCTGAGACAGGAGAATCATGAGTTCAAAGCCAGCCTCAGCAACGGTGAAGCGCTAAGCAACTCAGTGAGACCCTGTCTCTATATAAAACACAAAATAGGGCTGGGAATGTGCCTCAGATTGCCCCTGAGTTCAATCTCTGGTACCAAAAAAAAAAAAAAAAAAAAAGAGAGAGAGAAGAGTGAGCTATGATCATGTTAACAAGATTCAGACTCATGCTCATGTTGTTTAAACAGACATTTCATTACACTGCTCTCATTCCTATGCTACTCCACTTTTACTGACCTGTTCCCAATCTTCACTCAGTGAAGCAACAGTGACTATAGCCACAACTTCTCTATCCAGTAATTAAACCTAAGTGAGGCAACTCTTTAACTGGTTAAGTAACAAATAAAACACTGTTTGATTTTGCCAAATATTATTTGCATTTATTACGTATTGATGGAATCATTATGTATCTTTAATGTGTTGTTTATTTCAACTACTGTGTATACTTTCAACAGGTAAGAAAAGCTCAAATCCATTGCATACAATATAAAAAATTACCAGAGTTCATTAAAATGTTAACTAATAAAATAGCTGGTATTTTAAATTTCTATATTATGCAGAAATAAGGTAAATTTTTTATTATAGATGTTTAAGAGTATTCTAGTTATATGTGAGAGAAATGTAGGGTGTTTGCATGGGATGGGGTTGTAGCTCAGTGGTAGAGTACTTGCCCAACATGTGTGAGGCCCTGGGTTCAATCTCTAACATCACAAAGGAGGGGGGGAGTAGAGTATAGGCTCTATTTAAAAATTTGCTATCCAACATATATTCAGATATAAATGACATCTGAGTAATGAGGAGTCCTATGTAGGATGAAAAGAGGACCAGATAAATGAATCATTTTGTTTTGGACATGCTAAGTTATAATAATTTGCATTTTTCTCTTCAATGAAGCTGAATATATTTTCATAATATTTAAGAATTGCTCTTATTTCCTTTTCTGTAAGTTTTTCATTTCCTTTGCCACTTTTCTAATAGGTTATTTATCTTTTTCTTACTGATTTGACATTAAGCTTCATATACACAAGTCAGTCTCTCTCACAGACACACTTTTTACCTTCCTTCTCCATTTTGAGGTTTTTCTTTGATGTTAATTATGATTTAGCAATGCAGATTTTTTTCAAATTTGGTGAAATAAGTTAATATTTCCTCTTTTTTTTTTGGTTCTGAGGATTGAACTCAGGGTACTCAACCACTGAGTCACATTCCCAGCCCTATTTTTGTGTTTTATTTAGAGACAGGGTCTCATTGAGTTGCTTAGCTCCTTGCCATTGCTGAGGCTGGCTTTGAACTAGTGATCTTCCTACCTCAGTCTCCCCAGTCACTGGGATTACAGGCATGTGCCACCACATCTGGCTTTAAAAAACCCTTTTTATGGGAGTTGAGTGTGGGGGCACACTCCTGTAATCCCAGCGACTTGGGATTGAGGACTTGAGGCAGGAGGATCACAAGTTTGAGGCCAGCCTCAGCAACTTAGTAAGACCCTGTTTCAAAATAAAAAATAAGGACTAGCTGGGCACGGTGGTGGTACAAGCCTGTAATCCCAGCATTTAGGGAGGTTGAGACTGGAGAATCACGAGTTCAAAGCCAGCCTCAGCAATGGCAAGGTGCTAAGCAACTCAGTGAGACCTTGTCTCTACATAAAACGCAAAATAAGGCTGGGAATGTGGCTCTGTGGTCGGGTACCCCTGAGTTCAATCCCTGGTACCAAAAAAAAAAAAGAAAAGGACTGAGGATGTGGCTCAGTGGTTGAGTGTTCTTGGGTCCAATCTCTAGTATCAAAAGCTAAAACAAATACCAAAACAGAAAACCCACAACGTTTTATGGAAATGTTTCTATTATTTCCCTGTTAAGCATGATGATGGCTTTTAGATTAAGACAGATGTCAAGAACACATCTATTTTAAGAGATTAAAAAAAAAAAATCAAGAACAAATACTGAACTTATTAAACCAATATCAACTGTTGTTTTATGTAAGTTATTTTAAAATGTTGTTTTGGGAGTTAATTATGAAAAGGAAACTTACACTAGATTATCTTCATTAAAGTCTGGTTGAAGATTCTCCAGAGGAAACAAAGATCTAAAATCAATCCCCATATTGAAAAACACAGTTGCTATATCAGACAATGATGGGATCCAAGGCCAAATTGGTGAGTCACTGAAAGTATCTGGTTAACAGAAGAAAATATTTTATTCCAAATCAATGGTCTACAAACCCACATTTGCAAAATGATAGCCTGCATGTAAAACATAGATTATTAAAATGATTTTATGAAAATAACATCTGCTAATAATGTTAATAATAAAGTTTAAGTTACAGAATGATCATAGGAATTATAGATTTTCAAACAAGGAAAGGAAGGAAATGACTTTAATGAAGAAACTACCTGAGAGTGATAGATGAGTGTAACTCAGAAGGAAGTAATCATTTTGTTTTGTTGTTGCTGTTGTTGTTTTTTGGATACAGGGTCTCACTATGTTGCCTAGGCTGGCCTTGAACTGGTTAGCTCAAGTGATCCTGCTGCCTCTCTCCAGCCTCAGCCATATCCAGCTTGAAGTAATACATTTTGAAATGAACGGATGTAACAATGGTAAAATCCCAACCACCATCCACATAGGAAGATTCTATTATCTTTATTGCCTTTATAGTCTTAAATCTCCCAAACAAGTATACATGTAAACCATAATGCTCCTTTTATTTAATATAAGGGTTCTCAAAGGTGAAAAAGCAACTGTCACATTTTTGTAATAGATGCTCTCTATCTACCTCGATGCACTATTAATACTGTTGCTTGCCAAAAAGCCAATTAAAATTAATTGGTTAAATGTTTCAATTATTTCCACTTATTGCTTCAAAGTAGGCCATGATATGGTAAATATTAAGAAGGGGTTGCCACTTGCAAAATCTTCCACCCGTTTTCTCAATGCAACTAGAAAAATACAGATACTAATACTTTTTTGCAGAGGTACACAGGATTGAATCTCATGATGCTCCACCACTGAGCTACATCTTAGCCCGTTTTATTTTGAGACAGTGTCTTGCTAAATTGCCCAGGCTGGCCTCAAACTTGTAATCCTCAGGAACTTAAGTAGTTGGGACTATAGGCATGCCCCACACCATAACCCAAATTCTGCTCTCAATTAGGTATATGACTATTACTCACATGTTATTAAGATGTTTGGTTACAAAACAATTTTTTATTCAATACTTCCAAATATATTAACATTTAGCAATAAGAAAGAGAATAAGAAATAACCAGTAATGCATGCTATAAATCACAGTAAAATTCATATATTTACCATTTCTGATTGTTATTTCCATCAACGTACTTAAAATCTGCACTGACACAATACAGTCTGTGTGAACTGACATCATCTGTTAAAAATAAATGCAAGAGTATTAAAATATGAGCATTTGTATTTGCCAGGCACATATAAAGATCTTTTATGTGCAGTTAATACTTACAGTAATGTTATAAAGCGATCCTCATTACACGTATGAGGAAAGAGAAATTAAATACTTTGTCCAATGTAACACACGTGATACATGGAAGATGTGGAAGTTAAATGCAGGTCTCATTCCAAAGTTAGGGCTCTTTTCTATTCTAAAATGTTGCTTTTTTTTTTTAAACAGCTTTCCTTTATAATTAGACAATTATAACATTTGAAACCATCAAAAATTGTCTTTCCTGGATGGATCATAACATGAAACCAAGAACCACATAAGAAAAGGCTGCCAGGTTTAACATTACATAATAGGCAAAAATCAAACCGCTAACTAGTAGAAGTATTTGAAAAGATACAAACATACAAACTAATATGCTAATACACTTTTGTTTTTAACATTACAAACTAATATGCTAATACAATTTTGTATTTAAAATTACTTATTATAAGGTATCACTATGTTGCCCAGGCTCATATTTCTGGTCTTACTCAATTCTCCTGCATCAGCTTCCTGAAGAGCTGGGACTTCAGGAGTATATTGCTGTTCTGGCTTACCAATACATTTTTTTTAAAAAAAATTTTTTTTAGATGTTGATGAACCTTTATTTTATTCATTTATTTATATGCAGTGCTGAGAATTGAACCCAGTGCCTCACAGAGGCTAGGCAAGTGCACTACCACTGAGCCACAACCCCAGCCAGTCCATGAATGCACATTTTAAAAGATGCTCAATGTTACTAGCAAACAAAAAGATGCAATGGAAAACAATGACAAGATATTATTATTAGTTGACCATAAATTAGCAAAGATCAAGAATATTGATAATACTGTGTTCACAAGAGTATCAGAACTGAGGCAGGAAGTCTATGCCTATTGTAAGTCTAATTTTGTTAAAATTTTAAAGTAATTTAGTAATACTTAAGCCAAGTCATTGTATTTACACTTTGATCTAGTCAGCCTTTTTACATATAGAAATTTAGATGCAGAGAAATAACTCTTACAAGACCATCAATACCTCAAGTTTAAAAGCCAACTGGTAGTCTGGGCATACAGTTCAGTGGTAGAGTACTTGCTGAGCACATATAAGATCCAGAACCAAAAAGAAAAAGGAGAGTTAGCTGGGCGCGGTGGTGCACGCCTATAATCCCAGTAGCTCTGGAGGCTGAGGCAGGAGGATCGCGAGTTCAAAGCCAGCCTCAGCAACTGCAAGGCATTAATCAAATCAGTGAGACCCTGTCTCTAAATAAAATACAAAACAGGGTTGGGGATGTGGCTCAATGGTTGAGTGCCCCTAAATTCAATCCCTGGTTAACCACCCCCTGCCCAAAAAAGTTAAAAATTTAAAAGTTAAAAATCATATAACGGGCTGGGGTTGTAGCTCGGTGGTAGAGCGCTGGCCTCACATGTATGAGGTACTGGGTTCGATCCTCAGCACTACATAAAAATAAACAAAACAAAATAAAGACACTGTGTCCATGTATAACTAAAAAATATTTAAAAAAAAATAAAAATAAAAATCATATAACATTGGAAACAATTTTAAAATACATTTATAGAAGCACACATTGTATTTCAATTCCTATCTTTTTCTTTTTTGCTTTTTGGGTACTGGGGATTGAACTCAGGGTCACTTGACCACAGAGCCACATTCTCAGCCCTATTTTGTGTTTTTTTTTAGAGATAGGGTCTCACTGAGTTGCTTAGTGCCTCGCTTTTGCTGAAGTTGGCTCTGAACTTGCGTTCCTCCTGTGTCAGCCTCCAAACCTCTAGGATTACAGGCTGCACCACTGTGCCTGGCTCAATTGCTATCTTTTTATTCTGTCTGGGAATCAAAACTTAAGATTATAGTAAATTTAAGTCTAAAATCTAAGGGGGAAAAACCCAAATTCGGCTCTCAATTAGAGATATTTCAAAAACAATCTATGTGAAAAAAAATGTGTTTGTCTTGTTTATGCTGTTAAGTTTTGACACCAGGAACTTACTAAAAACAACATGCTGTACAAAGGACAAAGCTTGGATAATATCTTTTTTTTTTTTGTACCAGGGATTGAACTCAGGGGTACTCAACCACTGAGCCACATTCCAGCCTTATTTTGTGTTTTATTTACAGACAAGGTCTGAATTGCTTAGTGCCTCGCCTTTACTGAGGCTGGCTTTGAACTTGCAACGCTCCTGTCCCAATCTCCCAAAGTGCTGGGATTACAGGTGTGTGCCACCATGCCCAGGCCAGTATAATAATCTTTTAATGGTGGGTGATGAATTCTAGAATTAGCAATACAGAAATTTTAGAAAATTTTATAAATGTGTGAAGATGTTATATACTAATCTAATGTCTATCAATTAAGACTGGTATAAATAAATCTTCAAACAGTCTGACAAAGGAATATTATAAGGTCATTAAAAAAGGATAAAAAGAAAAATGTCTTACACTGAGATCATAGTTTGTTATCTGGAATAAACAAGTTACAAAACATATTCATAGCTGGGTGTGGTGGTGCATGCCTGTTAATCCCAGCACTTTGGGAGGCTGAGACCAGAGAATTGCGAGTTCAAAGCCAGCTTCAGCAACAGCAGCCTTGCAACTCAGTGAGACCTTGTCTATACATAAAAACACAAAATAGGGCTGGGAATATGGCTCAGTGGTCAAGTGCCCCTGAGTTCAATCCCCGGTACCAAAAAAATTTCATGTTTTGTTTACATTAAGTTACATAGTAAATTTTGTTGTTTTTGTACTAAGGATTGAGCCCAGGGGGCCCTTTACCACTGCCACATCCCCAGTCCTTCCCCCCAACTTTTTATTTTAAGAGAAGGTCTTATTAAGTTGCTGAGGCTGGCCTCAAACTTGTGATTCTTCTGTTTCCACTGGGATTACAGGCATACATCACTGTGCCTGGCTACACAGCGACTTTTCTACGCAGAGAGCAACCTAGAAAACACTGATCAAAATATTAATAGCTCCTGAAAATCAGGATTTGGGATACATGTGGACAGCTTTAAAAAAAAAATCTCTCCATTTCACTTGAATTTTTCACAATAAAATATGATTTCCTTTTGAAAATGGCTAAAAAAATTTTTTTAAAGAATAAACTTTTGGGGGCTGGGATTTTGGCGCAGTGGTAGCGTGCTGGCCTAGCACGCATAAGGCACTGGGTTCGATCCTCAGCACCACATAAAAATAAAATAAAGATATTCTATCACCTACAACTAAAAAATAAACATTAAAAAAAAAAAAGAATAAACTTTTGGTCTGATCTACTACATTTAGACACTCATATGATAAAAAAAGTCACAAAAATGCAAATATTTTTATTATACTTTAAACAAATTTACAAAATAGTAGATACTAGGACTATCATAGTAAGATTAATTAGAACATATTTTCTAAAAAATACTCATATGTTGGTAAAGCCTCTCTACCATGAATTGGATTTGCAATAGAAAAGAAAAAATGAGTCAATGTGTCATATACAGAGAAAAGACTTAGTGAATGATTATTAATTTGGTTTTCAAAGAATGAATGTGAGTATAAAAAATACTCAGAACATATGCTTGTATGTCATAATAATAGTTTTAAAGGCTATAATGATAGACCCACATCAACAAGATGAAAATTAGCATAGATACGTTCAAAGTCATACTTGCAAATTTAAGAAAAGATATATACAATTGGAGATAATGAAGCCCTGGCATGATAGCAAATGAAGTTTTGAATGATAATGAACAGAAATACATGGGTGAGAGAGATGGAAGATAAGGGTTGGAGACTTTATCTGGAACATATGTCCATTTTAGAATGGACATGTTATTTTAGAAATAACATCGACAAGGTAAAGATCACTCAGAAAGATGATCATGATAGTAAAGGGATAGGAAAATATTTAGTGTAGGGAAGGATGAGGGTAGTGGTAACTATTTAAAAATAACTGTAAGACTCTTAGATGAAGCTTATTATGGAAAGCTACAAAAAAGATAATTAGTACCACCAGATCAAAACCATAGGGAGAGGGCTGGGATTGTAGCTCAGTGGTAGAGCGTTTGCCTTGCATGTGTAAGGCCTTGCATGCGTAAGGCCCTGGGTTCGATCCTCACATACAAAGCAATAAAATAAAGACATTGTGTCCATCTATAACTAAAAAATATTAAAAAAAAAAAAAAACCATAGGGAGGCAAATTTTGATTTAATTAGGACTGGCTTTATTTTTGGTACTAGGTTTTGAACTCAGAGGTACTCGACTGCTGAGTTATATCCCTAGTGCTATTTTGTGTTTTATTTAGAGAGAGGCTCTCACTGAGTTGCTTAGCACCTCACCATTGCTGAGGCTGGCTTTGACCTAGCGATTCTCCTGTCTCAGCCTCCCCAAGTGCTGGGATTACCACCATGCCTGGCTCATCTCCAACCCTTTTTAAAATTTTTTTTTTAATTTTGAGCCAGAGTCTAGCTAAATTGCCCAGGCAGGCCTCGAATTTATAATGCTCCTGCCTCAGCCATCTGAATTGCTGGGATTACAGGCATGTGCCACTGTACCCAGTTCTTTATCATTTTCTTCCATTTATTTATTTTAAGTAGTAGAGATTGAATCCAAGGGTGCTCTACCACTGAGGTACATCTGACATTTTTTAAATTTTGAGACAGGATCTTGCTAAATTGCTGAGGCTAGCCTTGAACTTGGCAATTCTCCTGCCTTAGCCTCCTGAATTAGTGGAATTATGTGTGTGCTACTATGCCTAGCTCATTATCATTTTCTTTACAATTTCTTTACACTAAAATTTATTTATTTTTTTAAGGTTTTGACACAGGGTTTCACTATGTTGCTGTGGCTGGCCTGGGATCCTCCTGCCTCAGCCTCCTGAGTCTCTGGGATTATAGGCTTGCACCACTGTACTCAGCTCTTTCCATTGACTCTTCCTCCCTCATTCTGTGTCACTGAAACCAGAGTTTGATGTGCTAATTTTTTCTCTAGTAAGGTACAAAAAAATTATATTTAAATAGTTTGTTTTTGACTGAGAAAGAACGCCCAAACATTTCTTACCCGAAACAGCCACTTTAATACAGGTACAGGACACTGAACATAGTGGTAAGCAGAAGTAAGGAAACCTTGTGTTGTCAAAAAAATCTGATCTGTTTTTCCTGATCTGAAAAAAACAAAATAAAATCAATATGAATGTTTTCATGGCAAAACATTTCCACCATCACCACATCTGATACAATAAAGAAAATGAGCAAATTATCCCTATTCTATGGAAGTGAACTGTACACCAGTATTAATGGGTTACTCAAGGGGGAAAAAAAAATCAATTAATGGCCTAAAGCTAATTCAATCTATTGGCCAAATTCTACAATTATCTGGTGGACAAAACTACATTTGCTGGTAGTGTTGAGAAAAAGTCTATCAAGTCTCAGGACATCATCTACTTTTGCCATCTTGGGGATATACTTCATAAATCAGCATCAGAATTAATGTGATCTCTGTAGACCTATTATACATTGAGAGAAATCATACTATAGCTTGAACATTATGATAAAAATTATTAGTTGTCTCCAGTAACAAAAAAGAAAGAAAGAAAAAAAAAACAATTAGTTGTCCAACTCAGTATCTATTTTTGCCTGTCTTATTAACTGAATCCTGATTTTAGCTGAGCACATTGATTGCCTGAAATAAAAAATTACTTCTCAGCCTCCCTTATTGCTCGATGTGGCCATGTTGACTGAATTCTAATGTTGTATGGGATTTTGGGGGATTTGAACATAAAAGCCAAGATCCAATAACCCTAAAGCAATGAGGTGCTAAGAATGGTGAAGAACAAATAATATATAGTGAAACCAACATACAAGCCCTAAACTTCCTATTTCTGTACTATTTTTTTTTGGGCACCAGGAATTTAAGCCAGGAGCTACTTAGCACTGAGATATAGCCCCAGCCTTTTTATTTTTTATTTTGAGACAGAGTTTCACTAAGTTCCTTAGGGCCTCACTAAGTTGCTGATGTTGTCCTTGAACTTGCAATCCTCTTGTCTCAGCCTCCTGAGCTGCTGGGATTACAGGTGAGCACCACCACACCTGGCTACCCTGTTTCTTTACTTCTTTCACATAAGAAAGCAATATACTTATTAAGTCCCTGCCCAACTAACAAGAGCATGTGTCAAAAAACTATTAAGAAAACATAAAAACCACACAGAACAGTAACAGTAAAAAGATTAGGAAACTAGATAGATGATAATAGAAATAACCTTTTTGAAAATTACATTGGTTGGAAGTCTTCTAGGATAATTTTTGCCCCCCACCCCGCACAAAAAAAACAATATGTCCACTTTCTACTTACTTGAGAATAAGCTTTTCTACAGCACTTTGTCCAATAAAACCAGAGTCTCTTAAATCCAAGGTATACTGATTAAAAATTTTTCCAGAGTTGAGAAAATTAAATATTTCTTCACCTGGATGATGATCAGGAATAGCATCAATTGTAACTGAAAATTTCTTAAGAAATTCCCTGAAATAAAAAAAGCATTGAATACCAAATAGTTATACTGCATATGGTTTTGTACTTGAAACATTTTTAGAATCAATTGTAATCCCAGATTAGAAGACTAGCATAAGAAAAAGCTGTTTTGCTTCTCCCACTCATTGTCCACACTAGCCAAAAGTCATTGAATAAGTAAGTCTGTATGAAAAGGAACAATAACCCAAAGAAAAGACAAAAGATGCAACTGGATTTTAATATTTACCTTTCAGCATCATCAGAGATGGATTTGAAACCAAGCTTACATTATTCTATATGTATTTAATAAAAACAAAATTAAAAAATGTAAGGCTGGGCTTGGTGGTGCAGGCTTGTAATCCCAGTGGCTTGGGAGGCTGAGGCAGAAGGATCTCAAGTTGAAAGCCAGCCTTAGCAACTTAGGGAGACCCTAAGCAACTTAGTGAGACTTTGTTTCAAAATAAAAAACAAAAAGAGCTGGGGATGTGGCTCAGTGGTTAAGCACCCCTGGGTTCAATTCCTGATACCAAAAAAATTAAATAAAAAAAAAATGTAAAAACATATAACAAGAAATGTACCTGTGCTCTTCCAAGAGGCCATCCTCATCATCTGTACTGTCTTGATCTCCGATTCTGATTGGAGATTTAATGCCTCGGCCCTGCCTTATGTCTTCTTGTAGTTGCTTCTGCAGTTCATCTAGCCTGATAATTAAAACAATGCTCTGATAAATAGATTACTCTAAAAAACAAAAAGCCCCCGAAAACCGTAGCTGATTCAATCTAAAAGCAATACCAAGGAAAAACCTTAATAAGTACGCTGTTACCTTATCATCTTATACTATAGATCAAATCATGTCTCTGAAATATATTGTGATGTTTAAAGGAGTACACCATTTAACTAAAACAAAGAAACTACTTTAGGTATTAAGCTTTTGTCCAGCAATTGGTATACTATCAGAACAGTGTTCCATTATGAAAAAGAATGGACTATTTCTTTATAGCTAGGACTTTAAGAATGACCAGTCCAAATTATTTTGGAGCATAGGAAAAGAAAAATGGCAAAGAATGAACACCACTAACTTGGTTATCCTTTCTAATCTTTACCACACATTTGATGCCTTGTAGACCAACAGCCTGAAATTTTGTTTTGTTTTTGCGGCACTAGGGATTTAAACCACAGATGCTCTACCACTAAGCTACACACTTAGCCAATTTTGAGACAAGGTCTTGCTGAATTGCCCAGGCTGGCCTAGAATTTGCAATCCTCCTATCTCAGCCCCCTGAGTAGCTGGAATTACAAACCTGAGCAACCTCAGACAATGTTAACAATCTTTTGAGCAGCTGTTTTTTTATGTTGTCATGGTTATCATCACAACACCTAACCCTTACTAAGCACTTACTACATGACAGGTACTATACTAAGATGTACTAAACTCTCTTGGTAAGATGTATTAAACTTACTTTCTTTTTGTTTTTGGTACTGGGGACTGAAACGAAGAGTGTATATATATATGTATATATACATATATAAAATATATGTATAGGAGATATGTATATACCAACTTCTATGTTATCAACTTCTATGTTATCTATATCCCCATGCCTTTTTACATTTAATTTTGAGATAAATTCTTGTTAAATAGCTGAAGCTGGCCTCGAACTTGCAATCACCTTGCCCTAGTCGCTTGAGGATTCTAGGTCTGTGCCACCATGCTTGAGTCGCTAGGATTATAGGTGGGTGCCACCATGCCCAGCTGTATTAACTCTTAATCCTCATAACAACCCTATGTAGTAATTTTTTTTAGTTCATTTTAGAGGAAAAAATCGAGCCATTTAAAAAGCCAAGTAACAGGTCAAGAGCAGTGGTGCACACCCATAATCCCAGCAGGGTCACAGTTCAAGGTTTGCCTCAGCAACTTAATGAGACTCTGTTTCAAATAAAAAATGAAAAGGGCTGGGGATGTAGCTCAACAGTAGAGAAACCCTGAGTTTTACCCCCAGTGCTGCACGCGCGCACACACACACACATACACACACACAGACACAAAGAAAGGCTAAGAACTTACAATTCAAAAAGCTGGGATTCAAAGTCAAGAGAATCTTGCTCCAGAGTCCTTACTTAGACTGACTCTTTTAACCAGTTCTTACTCTCAGCCCCAAAAGGTGGAAGAATATACAGAAAAGTAAATGACTAGTATAAGTAGTGTAAGTATTGCTCTATCACTAAAGAAGAGTCGGTCAGATGAAACTGGCATATCTATCTCTGATAAGAGTAATGCTCAATTTTTTGGGGGGTACTGGGGATTGGACTCAGGGGTACTTGACCACTGAGCCACACTCTCAGCCCTATTTTGTGTTTTATTTAGAGACAGGGTCTCACTGAGTTGCTTAGTGCCTCACTGCTGTTGAGGCTGGCTTTGAACTCGCAATTCTCCAGTCTCAGCCTCCCAAAGTACTGAGATTATAGTCGTGCACCACCATGCCTGGCGCAATGCTCAATTTTTAATAAGTGACTTCAGCCAGGCATTGGTGGTACATGCCTCTAATCCTAGCAACTTGGGAGGAGATTTGAGACAGAAGGATCGCAAGTTCAATGGCAGCCTCAGCAACTTAGTGAGGCCCTAAGCCACTCCCTTAGTGAGACCCTGACTCAAAATAAAAAAAATAAAAAGGGCTGGGGATGTGACTTATCCTGGGTTCAACGCCTGGCACCAAAAAACAACCAAACAACTTCAGATTTATCTCATGAGTTCATAAAACATTTAAAGAACTTTATAACAGAGATAATTTCTCTAAATTCAGAGACAGAAAAACTTCTGACCTACTAATTATCTGCAATTTTTTTTAAAACTTCTTTTAGTTGTAGATGGACACAATGTCTTTATTTTATTGCTTTATATGTGGTGCTGAGGATCGAACCCAGGGCCCCCCACAGATGCGAGGAAAGCACTCTACCCAGATAGGGGGCTGAGACTGAGCTACAATCCCAGCCCCCTATCTGCAATTCTTTTTTTTTTTTTAATATTTATTTTTTTTTAGTTGTAGGCAGACAGAATATCTTTATTTTATTTTTATGTGGTGCTGAGGATCGAACCCAGTGCCTCACGCGTGCTAGGCGAGCACGCTACCACTGTGCCATAACCCCAGCCCTGCAATTCTTATAATTAGCTATTTGGTTATCAAATTTGAGTTATGTATATACCGACTTCTAGGTTATCAAGTCAGCTCAATTTTTTTTTTTGGTACTGGGGATTGAACCCAGGGGCATTTAACCACTGAGCCATGTCCCTAGCCTTTTTTATTTTGAGATAGGACATCACTAAGTTGTTGAGGCTGGCTTTGAACTTGCAGTCCTCCTGCCTTGGCCTCCTGAGCCACTGGGATTATAAGTGTGCCTCATCATGTCTGGCAAGGCAGCTGAACTTTTAAGTCCTCAGGGTTCATGGATATTCTTTAAATTAATAAGGAATGTATTTCCCCCCTTTCATTAGCAACGACAGTCTGTATCTAGTTACAGAAATTTCATTAGGAATAATTATGATCCTCTACTTTCTGATCTGGAGGGGGAGCAGCAGAGAGAAGGGATGTTCATCATAATGCTGCAGCTATTCAAGAGTAACTTGATACAGAAATACTATGTCTGGTTATTGACCTCAAAACTTGGGACTTGATGAACATATCAATTTTAAAAAACATTTTTCCTGTGTGAACAACAAAAACATGAAATGCTCTGACTAAAAATAGGCAAAGGGTCTGAACAGGTATTTCTCCAAAGAAACTGTGTAAAGGCTCAATAGCACATGAAAAGATATTTAACATCTTTAGTCATCAGAGAAACACAAATCAAAATCATAGGGGTTACCATTTCACGTCCATTCGTATGACTATTATCCAAAATGAGAAAATAATAAGACTGTGAAAATAGGAAACCCTTATGCATTGCTGGTGGAAAGCAGTGTGGCAGTCCCCCTCAACCCATGAAACAATTACCTTATGATTCAACAAGTCAATTTATGGATATATACATGAAAGAATTAAAAGCAGGAACATAAGATATATGTACATTCATGTTCACAGCAACATTATTCACAAGTGGCCAAAAAGTGAATATAACGTATGTGGCCATCGACAAATGAATAGACAAACAAAATATGATCTATACATAATATAATGGAATAACTGACCTTAAATAGGAAGGAAATTCAGGGCTGGGACTGTGGCTCAGTAGTAGAGCACTTGCCTAGCATGTGTGAGGTACTGGGTTCGATTCTCAGCACCACATATAAATAAATAAAGGTCCACTGACAACTAAAAAATATTAAAAAAAAAAAAAAAAAAAAAGGAAGGAAATTCTGACACATCCTTCACCATCAATGAACAATGAAGGCATTATACCAAGTGAAATAAATCAGTCATAAAAGGACAAACACTATATGATCCTCCTTATATGAAATACCTAGCTAGAACAGTTCATTTCATAAAAACAAAATAGAATGGTAGATGCCAAGGGCAGAAGGGAAGGGCAGTATGGGCAATTAGTTTCCTGGGTATAGTTTTAGTTTGGGAGTATGAAAAAATTTTGGAGTTAGATGGTGCCAATGGTTGCACTACACTGTCAATGTATTTAAGTGAACCGAACTACTGTACACTTCCAAAATAAGTTTTACCCATTCTTTTGATTAAGGATTTCAGTTATCAGATACTGCTGACAAGCTGAATGGAATTTATATTAGTTAATGCAATATACAATATACTATAAAAATCTTAATTTTTTTTTTTGGTGGTGCTAGGGATCCAACCCAGGGCTGGGGCATGCTAGACACATACTCTACCACTGAGTTACATCCCCAGCCCTATAAAACCTGGATCTTTTGATCCAGCCTATGAACAAGAGAACCCATCTTATTTCTAACACAGCTAACGTAGAACAGTTGTTATGAAGGTACTAACACAACATGCATGCTTATTTTTCATGATTTTTTTTATAAAAGGCAAATTAAAAGACAGGCACAAAAACAACAGTATGTTACATTTAGTAAATTAATCATGATGCTAACCTTTGTGTGTCTTCCATCTCTTTCACTAGACGGTCTAAAGTATTTGTATAAGTTCCACTATGAACATATTCCTAAAACAAGAAGAAAATTCAGAAATCCTTTACAATATATCTTCATAGAAGATCTGAGATGTTTCAAGCTATTCTGAGTACTAAAGATTATTTTCCATTTCAATAACAAAGGCCAAGATGACACCTTTCTTAAAGGAGAATTTTCACCATCATGCTTTAAATCTAGTATTTTATACTGCAGGCAATTGATTTTATCATCTATTAGGAAAGGCTTATAAAATCCTGCTAGCCTTTGGATCTGACTGTAAACACCCAAGGGCTCTGTAGTTACCCTATCTTTACTTCTAAGTTTTATTTTAGTGAAACCAAACTAATCTTTAGTTGTTACCATGGAATATAAACACTTTCCCCACCAAATTTTACAGACATCCTAGAATTCAGCTTACTCCCAAGATAGAATGAAGCACTTTATAAATAAAATTGCACACCACAATTAACAACATTTCTACACTCTACCTTCATTTACAGCAGTGGTCTCCAAAGCAGGGGGTGTGCAAGGTGATCCATTGGGGTGCAGGAAGAAAATAATAGAACTTCTATTTATATGGAACTTCTATAGAAACTCCAATAGAACTTACTCTACAGTAACTTCTATATAACTTCAATAGGAAAATACTTATTTTTTTCTTTCCTTTTAAATTCTGTTTTTGCATATGCTTTAGAAAGTACACAGTATTATAGTGGTACATGTATATAATCTATCAGTATACATATATGTTGGGGTACATGCTCAAATTTTTTTTTACTAAAAAAGTGTGATCAAGTAAGTTTGGAGACCACTGATTAACAGTAATAAAACTAAAGATATGGGAAACTCAATTAATGAACAAGAATTATACCAGTTTTGGTCTAACTATGAGTTATACTAAATACTGTATTTTAAATTAAGTTTTAACAACCTATCTTCCTTCACTAATCCATCTTTTCAAGTAAAGATAAATGTCACAGAACTACTTACTGTATAGTCTGATGACTGAGATCTAAGCCCCGTAGAAAGAGCAGGAGGCTTTCCTGAAGTTGCAGGAGTCTGACTGAAGTTCAAAGCCATTATTTCTTCCAGTGATTTTAATGTTTCCTCTTCCTCATCACTGTCTAGGTTATAACCTAAACTTTCTTCATCACTATCAAAATCACCCCTTAATTTTTTCAGTGCGCTGCTACCTGCATTGGAATTTCCTGAACTCTCTTTATCTGAAGGGGCTTTATCTGAAGGTTCTGTAGGGCTTGGGATACATGGCACAACTTCCAAAGCAGCTGGGGGAGACTTTGTAGAAGTGCCACATTCTGAACGTAAAGATCCCCCAGTAATTTTCCCTGAAGATACATTAGAATCAGCCTTATTAGTCTTTGCTTTGTGTTCCTTGTGTTTGGAGGATTCTGTAGAATGCCCAGAACATTCTTTAGATGAGGAACGTTCTTTATCTTTTTTAGGAACTGGAAGAGTGCAATTTTTAGCATTTAATGGTACCCGAGAGGAACCAGCACTTGGAACATGGGAGAGCAAAGGTAGAAGTTTTGTCTCTTTTGATGTCACAGAGCTAGCAGTTTTATTTTTCTGAAGGTTGCTAGCCTTTTTAATTGTAGATTTTTCCTGAGGTAAAGGTAAGTGGGGTTTCTGTATCTTTGTCTCTTTGGTACTTGCCACATGGATTTGGTCACTATTCCTGGAAGAATGGTAGCCAGAATTTGAAGGTGCCAAGCTTGTAGAGGAGTGATCAGTTTCATCATTTGGTTCCTTGGATATATCCTCCAAGCGCAGCACACCACCAGGTGTCTTCAGTGCAATATGTCTTATAAATTTTTCTCTCTGATGTGGTCCGTCAGGACGTTTCTCAAGTATGGACTCTTTTGCTTTCGGTATTATAGATTCTCTTGTGCTTTTCAGATCTGAATCCATAGAGTTCCTTTTTCTCTTGTCAGGGAATTTATTCTGCTTAGAGCCAGCTAAAATTTAATTTTTTTCAGATTAGTGAAAAGTATACCACCCTGAGTACAGCTTATTCACTAAGTATCTAGAATACACTGATAAAATGCTTAAGTTCTAATACTATAGGCTGGGATTATTCATCATATATATGGAATGAGCAAAGAGTCATTTATTTATCAATTGATACTGGTATCCAAAAAATTTAGAGCTAATAACAAATGTTCACTTTCATTCCAAAGCTATTAAACATTTACTACCTTAGGAGAATTAAAGTTACCAGTCCCTAAAACATAAACAACCCATATTTATACCAATGAAAGGGTTTCAAAAGCACTTTGGATATTCTTTCAAGCTCAGGACTACCTAGTTGCAGAATAACATCTCTTATATTTAAAAGTACTGCACAAGCCTGGGAATGTAGCTCAGTGGTAGGCCCTAGGTTCAATCCCCAATACTGGAAAAGATAAGTGAATAAAATAAAAAATAAAAGTACAGTACCTTCAAACACATAAAGGATAAGTAGCTGAAGGTAGATTATTGTGTTGTTATTATGATTATTATTTTTGGTACCAGGGATTAAACCCAGGGGTACTTAATCACTAAGCCACATCCTCAGTGCTTTTTATTTTGATGCAAGGTCTTGCTACGTTCCTTATAGCCTTGCTAGGTTGCTGAGGCTGGCCTTGAACTTGCAATCTTCCTGCTTCAGCCTCCTGAGCCACTGGATTAAAGGTGTGTGCCACTGCCCAGCAAGGCAGATTTATAGATTAATTTAAATTTCTCATTTAAAAATAAATTCACCCATGTTTTCCCCACAGTAGTTAATTACTATTTATTCTTCCCCATATATCCTTCTAGTCTTCAGCCATGTCATGGGCTGCACTGTGTCCCCCTCAACAAAATACATTATTTGATGCTCAACACCACAGAATGTAATCTTATTTGAAAATATGATCTTTATAGGCATAAATTAAAATGAGGACTTATCCAAGAGGATATGTAAACTGTTTATGGAAAATGTTTAGGATAAGTCAGTTTATTAAGAGCTTTTAAAATCTAGAATTAGATGGAAATAAACTGGTACTACAGGTAGGCTCCCCTTTTGTTAAGATCTCTAGGGCAATTAATTGCAAAATTTCATGGTTTTTTTTTTTGCACTCCTTGTAGTGCCAATAGGCTATCTGTTTTACAGCTTTTCCAGTGTCTGTTAATATATAAAATATTCAAAGAGGGATTGAGTTTGTTAAGAAAAAAAGGAAAAAATCCAATGTTCTTTTTTCTTTTCTCCCTAGTACTTTATCAACCTCAAGAGTGTTTTGCCACTGAGCTACATCTCCAGCCCCCACCTTTTTTAAAAATATTTTTTCAGTTGTAGATGGACACCATATCTTTATTTATTTTTATGTGGTGCTGAGGATCAAACCCAGTGCCTCACGCATGCACAGCAAGCGCTCTACCACTGAGCCACAATCCCAGCACCCCCTTTTTATTTTGAGACAAGGTCTCACTAAGTTGCCCTGGCCAGCCTTGAACTTGTGATCCTCCTGTCTCAGCTTCCCGAATCATTGGAGTTACAGGCAGACACCACTGCACTTGGTTCCAATTTATATTAATAAGGACTGAGTTCATAAGAAAATATTCCATGTTTATTAATAGGGGATTGGTTATTTATTTATTTTTTGGTACTGGAGACTGAACTCAGGGCACTTGACCACTGAGCCCCATCCCCAGCCCTATTTTGTATTTTATGTAGAGACAGGGTCTCACTGAGTTGCTTAGCGCCTCGTCATTGCTGAGGCTGGCTTTGAACTCGCAATTCTTCTGTCTCAGCCTCCCTAAGTGCTGGGATTACAGGCTTGTGCCACTGTGCCTGGCTCTATTTGTATTTTTTTTTTTTTGGTCATATTCTTTTTTTAAAATATTTTCTTAGTTGTCAATGGACTTTATTTATATGTGGTGCTGAGAATCAAACCCAGTGCCTTACACATGCTAGGCAAGTGCTCTACCACTGAGCCACCACCCCAGCCCTCTATTTGTATTTTTAATTTCACAAAGAATAAGGTATGGCACACAGTAAGTGCTCAATAAATGTTAACTATTATCATCATGTCCATTGTATCTTACTGAATAGAATCTAAAGTTCAGTTTTCAAAGTTTGCCCTTATAGCAGGGAAAAAAAACTTGATATACCATAGTATTATCAGTTATTATTTCTGGCGGCCTTTCATTTTCTGTCATAAATTTCTGTAGTGTTTGAATTTTAATGTTCTATTTTCTGGTTAAAAAAATACTTTAAGAATTACTGAGTTAACAGTAACTATGTATTTTCTCAGTAGATACTTTTAGTTCTTTTAGATACATAGCACTTATCTTATAAAATGTCCTTGAAAACTGATATTAAAAAGGCCTGTTTGTATTTGAAACATTAAGAAACATTGTTTTGAGCTGGGTGTGGTGGCACACATGCCAGTAATCCCAGCAGCTCAGGAGGCTGAGGAAGGAGGATCACAAGTTTAAAGCCAGTCTCAGCAAAAGTGAGGCACTAAGCAACTCAGTGAGACCGTCTCTAAATAAAATATAAAAATGGGCTGGGAGCCGGGCGTGGTGACGCAAGCCTGTAATCCCATCACTTAGGGAGGCTGAGACCAGAATCGCGAGTTCAAAGCCAGCCTCAGCAACAGCGAGGCGCTAAGCAACTCAGTGAGACCCTGTCTCTACATAAAACACAAAATAAGGCTGGGGATGTGGCTCAGTGGTTGAGTGAGTTCAATCCCTGGTACCAAAACAAAAACAAGAAACACTGTTTTAATCATGATTAATAGTTTCAACCTTAT
Organism: Xerus rutilus; assembly: GCA_028644305.1. NCBI lineage: Eukaryota > Metazoa > Chordata > Mammalia > Rodentia > Sciuridae > Xerus > Xerus rutilus. Next base: position 24,448,858 of record CM053404.1, read on the forward strand.
AAAAAGTATCGTCAACATAATACCAAGATCCCTAGTCCCCAATTCCAAGAATATGATTATGCTTCTTGATATATCCAAGGATTGAGGAATAGAACACCGAATACTAATGAGATACACATAGTTAGAACTGACTGTCAAGAGACGTCAAAAAGAAGCAGATCATGCAGGCTAAATTCAAGGACTTTTTTTTTTTGGTACTGGGGATTAAACGCAAGGGTACTCAACCACTGAGCTACATCCCCAGCCCTATTTTGTGTTTTATGTAGAGACAAGGTCTCACTGAGTTGCTTAGCGCCTTGTAGTTGCTGAGGCTGGCTCTGAACTTGCAATTCTCCTATCTTAGCCTCTCAAAGTGCTAGGATTATAGGCTTGTGCCACCATGCCCAGCTTTCAAGAACTTTTTAAACATAATTTTACCAAACTCTTAATTAACCTGAAACACTTATCTGATCTCTAGGAAGGGAACTGAATATTTAACAGATTTGTTTTAAAAAGCAGTACCACTAAGCTGCAAATTTAGCCAGAAATTTTTGCAAATTTAAATTTGATTCTACCTGAAGTAGATTCCCATGAATCAGAAGAGGATCTTTTTCTTGAGAGATGTCCATTTTCCTATTTGGAAAACAAGAAAAAATTAAATTAGGAACTTGGGGCAGTAAATATGAACTTTTCTTCCTAACACTTAAACATAGATTTCTAGACCAAACAAATCAAGTATTTAGAGGTGAAATCTAAGTTGTAAATAAAACGTTTAAAGATCTTAAGCTTTAAAATGAAAGTATGGATTGGGGATGTAGCTCAGTGGTAGAGCTCTGGCTCTACGTAGGTTCTCAGCATGGCCAGTAAGAGCTCTACTACTGCTAAATAAATAAAAAATAAGGCATTTGTATTACAACAATATAAAAATGAAGTTAGTTTTCATAATGCTAATTTGGAGCTTTATATTGATAACTCAAGTACTATTTTAACAGAGAAAATGAAATCTAGTATTTCCCAAATGGTTACAATACACTCTGATATTTGTTTAAAGTCTGATGCACCACCAAAAAATGAAATCTTATAAAAATATATCAAAATCTTACTTGTGTTGATCATTAATAAATCTCACTGATAAAGGCAACAAACTTCTTGCAAACGGTAATGCACAAAGCAACAATCTCTATTTATTCCTGGAATGTCATAGTTTATTCATGGCCTATCTGGTTTCACCTTATCAACACTGCATTTTAACATCTGACTTTCCTTTATTTGCTCTGTGAGAAGCACTCTGAAATTGACAACTTGACTATTTGGGGGAAAGAGATATCTTTTATGCTAATCTAAATTCACTCTATGCTGAAAAGAAAAATCTATGAGATAAGATGAATGTGGACAGTTTTCAAGTCACATCATCATGTACTTTTCCAAGACTCATACACAATATATAATCTAAACCACTGCTTCTTGAACTTTAAGGTGCATAAGAATCATCTGGAAGGCTTATTAACTGAAGACTGCTAGGTTTTACCTCCACTGTTTTTGGTTTTAGGGGACACCTGGGGTAGGACCTGAGATTGCATTCCTACAAGTTCCCAGGTAATGCTGCTCCTGCTCCAGGGTATATTTTGAGCATCACTGCTCTGAACTATTTTCTGTTGTCTGAGAGTTGCCATTACTTGAACATCTCCCTTCAGCACATGCTAACTGAAAACTGGCTATACTTGCCTAAAAGTTCAAAAAATACTACTTTCCTGATTTAAAAAGATCTTTGTTCCTGGTCTGAAAAAATTAAGGGAAGAATTCAATGAAGGACAGCTGGAAGAAACCTACTGAAAATAGCTTCTATACACTGTATATCAGTATTTCCTTAAAAATATCAATGTAACGTAACAATTATTAAATATTTTGATATCGTAGTGGCAAACTAGTTCAGTAATTATTGCACATACCAGGTTTGAAAGATTACTCTTCCCAGGTATGACATCATGTTTACTTTGTTCCTGCCTCGGTGTACATTTTCTTCCTACGCTAGAAGATTTTAAGGAGAGACTGCTTGCATCAGAGAAAGAATTTTCTGAGTTGATTCTTTGCTCCATTTGCTCCTTTCTCAACCTCTTTAGTTCCCGTTCTCTGCAGTAAGAAGCTAGTGACAACTGGAACTTAGCTCCCAATGGGCTTTCTCCTGGGTGGTGCCTGGATAGGCTGCTCCTGCTACTAAGACTTCTGGAGCTGTTCTTGAAGATTTCAGCTTCTCTCACCATGGCCTGCTTCTTGGAGTCTGCATTCATCTTGCCTCGATCTCTATCATTCTTCTCCCTGCTATTTTCACGAATGAAACGTGATTTCCTTCTCTCTGGAGACCGATGTTTTTTCTTTAGTGACTTCATCTCTTTTGACAAGCGATATGAAGAAGGAACATAGATATTTGTTCCTTTGGATAAGTATTTGGAGCCTAGTGACACACAAGGTCGACGTGACTCATGTACATCATGATCTTTATGGTGCTCTTTATTACCACCTTTCATGAGAGCTTCTAAAATAGGACTTTTCTCTGATGATACCCTTTTGGGTTTAGATTTTTTTGGTGAGGATAGTTTCCTTTCAAACTGCTCTGTCCCAGTGATGGACAATCCACTTCCTCCATATTTGATGTTTGATTTTTGTGGAGAATCCAACATATGTCTATCTGAATAATCAATTAAAACACATACAAATTGCATGTTATTAAAAATAACACAAACTAATGCTTTATATTTACTTTAATTATCAATGTTAAAAATACTATATATCACAAAAATTATCAAACCAGTAATATATGGGTAATAATACACATTTTATGAGAGGAATAAGTGAAATTAAGACATAGGTTATTTGTTAATAGCCTTTCACAAAGCTCCCTTTTGCTATATCACATAACCTTCCTATGCCTCTTTAAGTTACTGTATTACAGAGCCAAAACAGTATGCATTATAAACAGTATAGACTGGAATGTTTTAAAATATAAGAATGCATGACAGCAAAAAGACTTTGTTTAAAACTTGTTTATCTTTGTTTAAAAAAAATCCCACTGTATCTTCATTAAAACATTAGTATTTTCAATTTGGAACACTATGTTTAATCAATTAAAAGTTTAGAGTAGGTTCAAAGTTGAACCTATCTCCCTCTTAACCTCCAAAAGAGCCTCCCCCCCAAAGTATTAACAATATACATACCTTGTTTTGAAGCTTGTTTGAAGAAATCTATAATTGACTGCTTCCTGAAAATAAAAGCATAACTAATATGGTATCACATAAGCAAATATTAAAATCTCAAAAATTCATATTAAATGGAGAATGTTAGCTTTACAGAATATAAGCTAGATTTCACTATCTGGTTTGAGTTCTTAAGGGCAATCACGCTTTGCTAAGCTGAAAAAATAATGAAAATTCATCACTCTACATGAGCTTTTAAACAACTAAGATCTAAAGTGATAAGATGGGAATGTAGGTCCAGATAAGTGGTGTAGGGTGCTTCTTAGTACTGAACACTGCTACACAGTAGAATGGAAGATCATGGGGATAGGCATTTTATTTATTTATTGACATCTCTAGTGAGGAACACAAAATAACTCAAATAGAAATCTGAATGAATAGACTGTAAAAATGAACCAAAACCTAAACAGATTCTCATAACAAGAGAAGAGCAAATGGTAGGATGGCAGTATGAATGATTTGGTTGATCTAGGGAGGTACTTGTTAAAGAATGTTTATTCTAATTTTTGTGGTATTTGGAATTGAAGAAGAAGGTGCTAGGCAAAGGCAGAAAAGATTAAGTACCAAGTTCACACTACTCTCTTTATACACTGCAGTAAGATGTCAATAGCAAAAATGGCATGACACTTTACAACTAGTGTTTCAAAATTTTTAATTTTTCATCTAAGAATCCTTAAAATATTCACAAAAATAACATCAAGAAAAATGCAAAACAAGGAGAAATGAAAGTTAGCAGGTAAAAATAATAAAAACAAATTGTTTTAGGGACTTCTGTATCTTAAATTGGGCACAAAATGAAATAGGACTATATTGCCAGAATTTGTTTTTGATTTGTTCACACATGCAGAATTGTCAGATACAAAAAGGAGGATGTTGGGCTGGGGATGTAGCTCAGTTGGTAGTGCTTCCCTAGCATGCACAAGTCCCGGTGTTCAATCTCCAGCACCACAAAAAAAAAGGAAGGTGTTATATGCAGAACAAAAAATTAACTTTCTGGTCAAGCATGGTGGCACATGCCTGTAATCTCAGATACTCAGAAGGCTAAGGCAGGAAGATCACAAGTTCATATCAGCCTGGGGAACTTAAGAGAGACCCTGTCTCAGAAATAAAAAGGCCTGGGAAAGTAACTCAGTGGTAGAGTGCCTCTGGTTTTAATCTCTTCTGGTTTGCGCTGGGGGAGAAAAAAATGCCTGGACGTGCAGCTCAGTAATGAAGCACCCCTGGTTTCAATTCCCCATACCAGAAAAACAACAAAAAATTCTGGCGAATTTTGCTAAAATGTATTCATTTTGTTGAAAAAAAAAAAGCTATAGAAACTACCAGTTCGCCAGTTTCTCTAAACATTTATACACTAGGAGGATGGACTACTCAGTGAAAACCCAAAGAATTCAAACCCAAGGTTAACCTTCTGCTACACCTTGTACATTTTACTGGTCACATTAGAACAAAAAGTACACCTTTACTGGTTTACTGAGAAATGTCCACCATATTTGTTTTGAGATGTGGGTGGGAAACCCAAGTGGTTATGAGATGAATACGAGTGACAAGTTATGGAGAAATATATGCATTTATGTATAGAAAATAAATTGTTATTAGGTAAATTAAATATACCATATGGTAAAGGAAGAAATGCTAGAGGGTCTTAAAGGGGAGAAATATGATTCCTTGTTACTGGTGGAGAGATGCAAAATTCAGAAGCAGCTAAGTCAAAACAAGGTAATATATTATGTTTTATCTTAATTACTACACATAACACTGTAGCTTTCCCCTACAGTATTAGCTCTCAGGCTCCTTTTCAATTAATACATTAGAAAGATAAAAATGGCTTTGGGTAAAACATACAAGTAACCTGTAAAAATACCATGACTATAACTTCAAGATATAATAGTTCCCTTAGCTCATCCGCACAGAAATGTCCACTACTTACTTACAACTGGTTAAAAAATTTTTTAACAGCTTCACAAACCCTTATCTGAAACTTTTGGAGCCAAATGGGTGTTAAAACTTTTAATTTATGGATTTTAAGAAAGGGAATAATTTGATGTATTATACAAAGCCCGCAGTGGCTTCCAGTGCTGCAACCTGTAATCAAGCACATTAATATTTCTCCAGGAAAACTTATTATTCAAACTTAATGTAATAAAGTCTATAAATAGCCTTACATTAGTCTGGTAAGGTTGACTGCCAAATAAGATGTGTCAAAACTTACCGAAAACGTTTCATTTTCTTAGCTTTCTGGCTTTCAGAATTAAGACAAGGGATTGTGGATCTGTACAATATTAGACCATGAATTTACTGTTAAAATCGTTACAAGCTTTTAAACTTAAAATAAAAGACAGTACCAAGTTCGTAGAGAATTTAAGTATGTTTTATTGTCAGAGGATGTCATTTGATGAAACTCCCAATCTCATTACATAGCTCCCACACAATCTTTACAAAAAAATTGGCCTCTTGGAGAGGCACAAAGTAACTGAAAGAGAAAACAATCACATTCCAAATCTGCATGCTCTTTTAAGTATGAATTATCGTATACACTGGACTATAAAGTAATTCGTGGCAGTTTTTTTTTTTTCATCACATCTTACATAATTTCACCCACAATATAGAAAAGGTTCATACTAAACCACCAGGATCAGAACTGCGAACATACAGAAAACGAACTAAATATGCATCAGGTAGTTAGGGCCCCAGCCAAGCTCTCGGAAAGGACAAAAATCGCGTTCTACCAAAGGCGGGCTCTCCGTAGCCATCCATGCTGGTGGTCACTAGACCAAGAGCAGCTCCCCAACCACAGAAAAGAAAACTCCAACTCCCAGAAGGCCCCGCGCGGAGGCGGGGCGAGGGTTTGCCAGGCCCCGGAACTCTAAGGCCGGAGCTCGCGGAGGATGGCGGGAACTGAAGAGCGGCCGTCCGTAGTCCTCCCCTCATACCCTTGCCCCCGCGACCCGGCCCCTTCTCAAGCCCTCTGCACGGTACCTGTCCCCAGGACTCTCTGTTCTTTTTCCCGCTGCAGCAGGAGCGGTACTACCGGGTCTCAGATGGCAGCGCGGGGGCGACGACCCCGGAGCTGGGGATGAGGGGAAACCTGGCCTAGCGGGCATGCAGCGCCTTGTCATGTCGGCGCCGCTGGCGACGGCGGCATGAGCTGTGGCTGGAGAAGTTGGGTGTGTGGTTGCCGTCTTGTTGCTGGGACTCGGGGAGGCTGTCGGAGCAGAGGTGGGCGGCACCCCCTTCTCTCTTCATGGCGGTTCTCTCTCTTCGGAAGTGACTCCGGTGTGAGCGGGAAGGAACCTGAGGACCAGCAGGGGGCGGGCCTTACTTGAGGGCTGGCTTTCTGATTGGCTGGGATGGGGGTCATTCTGTTAGTGGCGCAATAAAAAGCTGCAGCCTCTCAGGAGAAGGCGGGTCTTTAGAGGGGGGGAGGGGAGGAAGAAAACTGCCCTCCCCACACCGTCACGTGTGCCTAGGGCGCGCGCCTAGGCGTAGGGGCTGCGTCGGCCTTGGCCCCCGCGCGGGGGCGGAAAGGCGCGGGCTGCTGCGGGAGGTGCTGCTGCGGGAGGTCCTGCAGCTGGTGACTTTCGCCTGGTGGAGGGCGAGGGGTAACATTTGCAGAAGCAAAGCGGAGCCCTCAGCTGCCCTTAAGTAAAAATGGCCAACAGTTGGGTTTCTGTGTCACACATTGTACCTCACAAATCCCCAGCTGCTTATTACATCGTCACTTAAACATCTTAGGCTAAAATGTCATAATGCTGACACCATTTCCTCAGCAATCTGCACTGGCCAATCTGAAGACATGTCCGTTCTATGAAGGTTCTTGTTAAGCCTTAGAAGTAGATTTTTATTTTTTTAAGCAGAACAAAAATTGAAATAAGGAGAGTTTTTATTCCACAGAAACATTTTTGTTTCTCGAGTTATCCATGAAGTTCCTGCAGTAAACTTATTAAAAATTGTTGAAAGGAATATAGGGTCAGCTTTCAAATTACCCGTAGTAATTGTGGACAGCATAGAATATCAAAAGCTGCCAGCGGTCTCCAAGTCCTACTTTGTAAAGGCTTGTGCATTCGAGGATGTTAGCCAAGGTTTTCCTTATAAATTGAGAAGTCTCAATCAGAATATCTAAGCCTCAGTTTCCACGTCTATACAGTGGGCATATTTTTTTCTGGGCACTTATAAGTCATAAAAGAAATAAGCAATGCAAAGTGCACAGTTCAGATTTTCTCATGTAATCAAAACTGAGTAAGTTATGGTTCTCCTTCCTTCGTCCTCCAGAGAGACACTTGCAGTGAATTTAATTTCCCATAAAATCTAGAAACAGGGAAAATACTGTTTCGGTTACTATTAAGAACTAATATATCAGCCTTGAGGATGTCCATGCTTTAATCAACAGGGCTGTTCAACCAGTTGGATGGAACAAAATCTTAAATAACACCAAAGAATTTGGACAGGTCTTTCAAGTTTTTTGTACTGAGATTGAACTGCTTCTATTGCTAAACATTCCTGACTGACCTAAGGTTCACCTTTCTCTTCCCCAGTAATTCTCAGGAGAAAGAATTAAGGAGGAATCAAGTGGCCAACAGGCTGCAAAGTAGAGGGTAGAAAGTAAACAATGAATATACAGATTTTTCATCCAAAAAGTTTTTATGTGCACTGCTCTATATGCGGTAGTGGTAGTTGCAAGAAAGGAAATACCAAAATAAAGGCACTGTTCTGCTCCAAATAACTGAGAATTTACCCTGCTTAAATATAAGCATTGTTCTTACATTAAGAAAACATAATAGGAGCCTGGCGCGGTGGCTCAAGCCTGTAATCCCAGCACTTAGGGAGGCTGAGATAGGAAAATTGCAAGTTCAAAGCCAGCCTCAGCAATAGTGAGGCGCTAAGCAACTCAGTGAGACTCTGTCTCTACATAAAACACAAAATAGGGCTGGGGATGTGGCTCAGTGGTTGAGTGCCCCTGAGTTCAATCCCCAGTACCCCCCCCCAAAAAGAAAAGAAAACATAATAGGTGCTGAAAATGTGTTGAAACGAATAATAGCTTATCCATTTGTTTATTAAGGGCTTTTTACATGTATTTTCTATCTCTTGATTTATTGCTTTCTGTTGGATGTTTCTGCACTAGGAAGTTCCTTCTTTTATAATAGAGCACATCTACAAAACATTTAATCAGATTCATTTCATTGCATGTTCAGTCCATAAAAAAAAATAAAGCATAAAAACATGTTCTGCATGATCAATTTTTTGCTTTTCTTGGATTATACTACTTGAATCATCCACACTCCAAGTATCACTTTAAAATCTGTACTCATGTTACCAAACAATGGTTTTCACATTTTCTTAATCTGAGCAACAGATTATGGAGTTAAGTGAGGCAAGAAATCCCTTGATCAATAAATGGAGATGGAGTTATAATGAAAACACAATTTTAAAAATCTCTTCTTAACAGGGAAGTAGTTATCTAAAATCCTCAATAAGCATCAAGGCTCTTCTTTGTTTAAGCTGTGTTGGAGAATGAGGCAGATTTGATTTGCAGGGTGAGATATGTTCAACATATTAACAAGAACAGCTGAGAGTTTCTAAGGCTGTTCTCCCTGCTCTGACCCCCAACAGGGTTGGACCTCTATATCATACTTACACTCCTTTTTCCACTTATATGTGTACATATACAACACACTCAAACACACATGCACTAATTGTTAGAGCTTTTTCTTTTCGGCACTGGGACTTGAAACCAGGGCCTCATACGTTCTAGGCAAGTGCTCTACCATTGAGCTTCATCCCGGTCCTGTAAGGACTTTTTATGCTTTAATTTGTGGTGGGTTGGAAATATATGGACAGGAAACTACACTAAGTAAAGTATCTTAAAGAACTCATGTGTTCATGTGGGGAGATCAGGGGAGAGAAAATCTGAAGTTGGGCTAGCGGGGAAAGGATGATGAATAATGGAAGCAAGACTGAGTTAGAGACCTAAAACAAACTGCAACCAGGATTGAAAAAATAATGGAGAGATTAAGACTGGAAGACCAGAAATGGCTAGTTTGGGAAGATTTCTGAGCATGGAGATAAGGAAGCAAAGACAACAGGACCACGATGGCTTCTGTGCATGAAGCTTTTATGGGATATAGTTCAGCTCAGTTTAGCACCCTTGAATTGTGAAAGACAAGAGGACAGAGGCTCTGGCCTTGATGGGAAGGGATGGGACAACCGCTGAAACAAAGTTACATGAACAACAGATCAAGTTTGCTGAGAGAGTCAAGCTCGAGGTGGGAGTCCTGAGAGGAGTGACAGTATAACTGATACCAGAGATCCCTGGCAATCACAGAGGGAAAACATCTTGGGTGGACTGGCTCACACAGTACCTTAGCTTACAGGAACTGAGAGAACAAAAGGTCAGTAAGTTACAAAGAATGTTACTAAAAAGCTGGGAACTTGGAAAGTAACTTATGATTCTACACACATGGCAAATTTTTGCTCTGAGATTGCTACACCATGGAATTAACTCCAAGGTTGTTGGAAGATGCTCTAGGGCAGGCCAAGAGACAAAGACTGCTGTGGACCTGCAGGGTGGGGGTGGGGGTAGCCCAAGAGTGTGTGTAGAGGTGAAAGAAAGTAGAGGGTGGTCTGAGGGGGGATAAGGAACAGACTCAGAGAACACAGGAAATAATTAACTTGAAAGGCTGACAGAATGAAAGACCACGTGAGGGTTTCAAGAAGGGAAGGTGAGCTCACAGTGGCTCAAGGTCCACACAGAAAACTGCTAACAGATGCTGAACTCAAAATTGCAGGACAAATGCTTAGAAAAAGCACTGGCTTGGTTTCAGGGGCAGCAGGGGAAATGCCAAATGTAATTTAATGTAGTGACATGTAACCCAAACTTCCTGAGAATAATTAGTAAAACTCTGCAAAAGCAGATCTGATGTTAAGGAAAGGCAGTTCCTTGTTATTTCATTTTGAAATGGTATAAGACAGTTTCCCACACTTACACACAGATTTGTGATTTTTGACATATCTGAAGATTTTCTTTAAGTCACTTTTAAAATTTAAATATATGTATTAAAAAACTTTTAAGGCATTTCCATAATGAAGAATGAGTATAAATCGTAAAATTGAAGGTAACTGTAAAAACTAATAAGTAACTAAATAATGATGACTAGCAAAAATATTCTTTTATATATATAGAGAGAGAAAGAGACAGACAGAGACAGAGACAGAGACAGAGAGATATATCCAGGTTTGTTCTAGAGCTACCTTGTTTAGCAGTGGTGGTAGGCATAGATATTCTATATCTGAAATATAAGAAACTTTGGGAGCCAGATGTGGTGTTGCATGACTGTAACCCCAGCTTTCAGGAGGTTGAGGGAGGATTGCAAGTTCAAGGCTGGCCTGGGCAACTAAGCAAGAACCTGTCTCAAAATGAAAAATAAAAAATTGGGGATGTGGTAGAGTACCCTGGATTCAATCCCCAGTACCACATACACACACAAAAGAAATTCTTTGAGAAATATTGTTTTTAGGAACTCTACAGACCAGTTAGATGTTTCTCTCACACTTAGAAAGCCATTGGAAGATTTTGAAACTAATGTAATGGTTCACCAACTACATTAAAACAATAACAAAAACAATAGAATAGAGAATATTGGTATACTGCACATAGTACATGGGCAAGTTGTTTTACAAAATTTTTATTTCTTCGGTTGTATACATATTTTCCAACACTGTAATGTAAAAGATATTTCTGTGTCCCCTACTATGGGTCCTGGTCAAAATGTTTGAAAGTTAGGGCTGGAGATATACTCAATGGTAGAGTACTTGCCTAGCATGCATAAGGCACTGGGTTTGATTCCCAGCAACACCATACATACAAAAAAGAAAAAATGTTTGAAAGTCATTGCTGTAATTTGTATTGATGTTTCATACTTCTGGTATGGTTGGCACTGAACAGCAGAAGCTGCTTGGGAAAACTACTGATCTTCCTTTTGTCACTACAGTTGGTGGGGCAATAGGGGACATCACTCGGGCTTTCTTCTTCTTATGGCCATACTCTTCAGGGATGGAGAGACTTGAGGGAGTATTCTGAACATCCAGACTGACTTTCCAAGGAAGCTTGCTATGATATTATAATATATGGTTGATCCTCCATATCTACTTTGAATCCACATCTACCACTCATGGATTAAAAATAAAAACACAAATTCCAGAAAGTTCCAAAATGCATAGCAAGCACTACACTGAATTTATGTAAATGAAGTGAAGTATGGCATACTCTGTGGCCTCCCAACCATGACACAGATTCTTCCTAGCATTGTTTGCCTCTCATCTCTTTCATATACTAGGTAGTTAGGCCTGTGACAGCTGTTTCTGTACCAAACAAGTATAGACTTTTTTCATGTTATTGTTCCCTAAACAATGCAGAATGACTATTTACACAGCATTTGCCTTGTATTAGGTATTATAAGTAATCTAGATATGGTTTAAAATATGGAGGAGGGTATGGTTATATGCAAATACTATGCCATTTTATTTAAGGAATTTTATTTATTATTATTATTAGTAGTAGTAGTAGTATTTTGGTACCGGAGATTGAACCCAGGGGGGCTTAACTTCTGAACCACATCCCCAGCCCTTGTTATTTTTTACTTTGAGAAAGGGTCTCACTAAGGGCCTCGTTAAGTTGCTGAGACTAGCTTTGAACTTATGATTCTCCTGCCTCAGCCTTTGAAGCCATGGGATTACATGTGTGAACCACTGTACCTGGTATATATAAGGGATTTGTGCATCTGTGGATTTGGGTATCTGTGGGGGTCCTGGAACGAATCTCCCTTGGATACTGGGGGTCAACTCCACAGGGATAAAAGCTCCTGTACTCTATTCTCTTCCAGAACTCACCCTAATTACCTATTCATCTGGCTGCTTATTTGGATCCCTTAAATATCCCATACAGCTGGGCACAGTGGTGCACACCTGTAATCCTAGCAACTTGGGAGGCCGAGGCAGGAGGATTCCAAGTTTAAGATAACTTGGGAAATTTAGTGAAACCTTGTCTTAATAAAAGGGTTGGGGATAGAGCCCAGTGGTAGAGCACCCCTGAGTTCAATCCCCAGTATTGCAATAAATAAATAAATATACAAGCAAACTAGTAAACTTGTTTCCTTGTGTTCTGTGAACTGTTCTAGCAAATTAATCTAAGGAGGAGATCATAACAATCTTGCTTTATAGCTGATTAGTCAGAGGTTCTGAGGGTTGGGACTTGTGACTGGTTTCTGAAGTAAGGAACAATCTTGAGCCTATGGGATCTGACACTTTAGTGTCAGAATTGATTTTAATCAGAGGAACCAAGACAGTGTCCACTGCAGAATCGGTGTCTAATGCAGAATCAATTTATTGTTTACTGGTGGGGAGAAATTTCTACACATTTGCATTCTGAGTTTTGAGTGTATAGTAGGAGAATTTAGTGTGGTTTTTTCTATTAACTTGCCTTTTTGCTTCCCATGCTGTAATAACTTTTAGATGGAGAGGCCCTGCCCTCTCCTCAGTAATCTAGGCACAGTAGAGAGAAATGGGATAGAGAGAGAATGATGCAAAAGAGGCTAAAAGAGAAAGATCTTGTATCTCCTGTTCAACCTGCTCCTCACACAAAACTTACTACCTGGAACTGGAGAGGGCCTTTTGGGGATAACACATTTGATCTCACACCTTCACCATGATCTTCCCAGAATTCAACATGCCTATTGTGATGTGTGTGTGTGTGTGTGTGTGTGTGTGTGTGTGTGTGTGTTTGTGTGTGTGGTGCTGGGGATGGAACTCAGAGCCTCACACATGTGATACAAGCACTATACCTCTGAACTACATACACCCTCAGCTCAAAAGGCCTGTCTTTATTAGGCCCTGAGTGGCCTCTTCAGGGTCATTCTCTACTATCTCTACTATCTCTACTCTGGAGCTTTGAGCTTCAGCAGCACCAAAGTACTGAGCCTCTATGCCAATCATGATAAGATGGCCTCCTGAAGATGTCTCTGTTTTTAGCCTCCAAAGGGGTCTTTTATTTTTCATTTTTTATTTTTATTTTTTGGTGGTATTGAGGCTTTAATCCAATGGCACTTTACCACTGAGTTATACCCCAAGCCTTTTTAAATTTTTTGAAACAAGTCTCACTAAGTTAGCCAGGCTGGCCTTGAACTTATGATCCTACTTCAGTCTCCTGAATAGTTGGTTTTCCAGTGGTACACCGCTGTGCCTAGTCCCAAAGATTTTTTTTTTTGGTACCAGGGATTGAACCCAGGGATGCTTAACCACAGGGCCACATCTTCAGCCTTTTTAAAAAATATTTTATTTAGAGACAAAGTCTCGCTGAGTTGCTTAGGGCCTTGCTAAATTGCTGAGGCTGACTTTGAATTTGTGATCCTCCTGCCTCAGCCTCTGGGATTACAAGTGCCACCACACTTGGCGAATTTTTGAAGTCATGGAGCAACATTTAAAAATCAAGGGATTTCAGCCAGCATGGTGGTGCACACTTATAATCCCAATGGCTCAGGGGGCTTAGGCAGGAGGATTGCAAGTTTAAGACCACTCTTAGCAATTCATTGAGGCCCTAAATAACTTAATGAGACCCCGTCTCAAATTTAAAAATAAAAAGAGCTGGGGATGTGATTCAGGGGTAAAGCACCCTTGGGTTCAATCCCCAGTACCAACAAATAAATGAATAAATAAATAATTTGAAAAATCAATGGATTTCACAGAAAGATCTACATTTCTAACTTCAAGTGGTACAAACTGGTCTCACCCTGGAGCCTACATGGAGAAGCTAGATAAGTAATATAAGTTAGTGAATCAGAGGCATTTTCCTACCTCTTATAGAAACTTGGAATCAGATAACATTTCTCAACACCACCAGTGATGTCAATGACAGATATTATTGAACCTTATTATAGGTCAGGCATTGTTCTTATGAATACAGGCCCATTTAATCACCACATTTCTACAAATCAGAAAATGGTGACCTTTGTCCAATGATAAATGGTACCTGGTACTCGGCCTCAGTGTGGAGGGAGGTGGGACAGGAGGAATTGGAGGGCACATTCCTGACTAAATGGGGGCAGCCTCTCCAGACCATAATTTCCATGTGGGAATGCAGGCCTGTCTCCCCTCCTCTCAGTGTCAAACCCTGGGGAGCGGTGGAATGAGACTCGACAGACCTGCAGCCGTGCAGTGTTTTGACTTATACCCTAACACTTGTTTATTTCTATCATACTATGAGATCATGTTCTCCTAAAGCAAATGTCTCTTAGAGCCCAAGGAGGAAGAAATAGTGCTTTGAGGGCCCAGAAGAATGTTACAAGGAGCAGGCAAGCTTCTCACTCAGGAGTTCTTACTTAAAGAAATTGCCATACATTACCTATGATAAATACCTATGGGCATTTAAAAGAACCAATGACCCAATACCTATAAAAATATAAAATACATATGTCCTTTGATCCAGCAGTTTCCCTTCTAATGTATCTTTTATGTTCACAAAGATGATCACAGAAGTATTCATTGCAACATTATCAGTTATAAAAAACTGAAAGGGAACTTTGTACCTAACTAGTCCAGTAGTAGGGAACTAGTTAAATAAATAATGGTGCATCCACATAGTAGTATACCAGGCATTTAGGAATTCTAAGTTCTGAGTTATATATACAGGATGTGTTATAGTTAAATGTGTCTTACTTCCTGAGTTCAAATCCCAGCTCTGCCACTTAGCAGATCTGTGATCTTACCTCTGCACTACCGTGCTCATATGTAAAAAGGAATGTTAGTACCTACCTCATAAATTGTTGTGAGTTTTAAGTGAGTTAATACAATAAAGCACTAGGAACAATGCCTGCCATGTAATAAGCATGAGGTTTAGCTTTTGTTACATATGGTGTGATTTCTAAGACATATTAAGTGAAAAACTTAAGTCACAGAACAATGTATGCTGCTCTTATATTGTTCATATAGACAAAAGGGGTTATATGTATGTGTATGTCTGGAGGGATGCTGTGCTTCCTAGGTGATTTTTTCACTACAACCTAGTGTTCCACAGTGTGGATGTGCTATCATTTATTTAATCAATTAGTTTCCTTTCAGTTTTTTGCTACTGATAAAGCTGCGATAAATGCTTTTATACACCTGTTTTTGTAAACATAGGAATACATGTATTTCCTTCTAAAATGCATTAGAAGGAAAATTGCTAGGTCAAAGGATATGCACATTTTATAGATACACACTTTTTTTTTTTTTTTTTTTGTAGTGCTGGGGATTGAATGCAGGGCCTTTTACATACTGGACAAGTGCTCTCCCACTGAGATATACCCTCAACACCTATATTTTTGATAGATATCAGTCATTAATCCTTTAAAATGTCCAACTTACCTACAAGTAACAGGTTTTCCCTTATTTATAAAATTTATATTTTACCGAGAACATATGTACTTACGTGTATCTATGTCTGTCTCATAAAAAAAGTACCAATGGTTTTAGGTGAAAAGTTGTACTGAGTGTTATGCTCAGTTCTTTGAATGAAGACTGCCAGATAGCTGTCTCAATTCCTGGGTGCAAGCCCCAGTGCTGAGAAAATGACTGCTGTCTCAATTGACCTGTGCTCACTTCTAAGGCTCCCTTTCTCAGGACCTCATCACTGACCTCCCTGTTCCTACTTGCCTCTATGGGCAATGTGGCAGCCATTATTATACCTGCAAAGAAATTTGGTAGCATAAATATTTGTGCTGGGTTCTTCCTCTTATTATTATTTTTTTGGAATCGGTAATTGAACTCAGGGGCACTCAACCACCGAACCATATCCCCAGCCCAATTTTGTGTATTATGTAGAGACAGGGTCTCACTGAGTTGCTTAGTGCCTCGCCGTTGCTGAGGCTGGCTTTGGACTCAGGATTCTCTTGTCTCAGCCCCCTAAAGTGCTGGGATTACAGGCGTTCACCATCACACCCTGCTTTTTGCTGGGTTCTTAAGCTCAATGTGTCTGCAACGAAATTCATTTTCTTCTCTCTCAAACCCCAAATTTAATGCTCTCTCATTTTTATTTCTTATCTTGTGAATAATTTCATCATTTCCTCTCACCTGTCACCCAAGCCAAAAAACTGGGAGCCCTACTAACCCCTTCCTCTGTCACCCTTTGTCAGCCCCTATGTGTTATTTGCCACCAAACCTTATTGATTTTGCACCCTAAGTACACTTGTATCTTCTTTTTTACACACATGCGAGTGTGCGCGCACACACACACTTCTATTTGAATCTTTTTAGAAATGTAGAAGTTATAGATAAACACAAAGAATAATATTATAAACACATATTTACCACTTTGACCTCACAACTGTTAACCTTTTATCTAGTTACTTCTCCGGTCTTTTTGTTTTTATAGTATAACATTACCGATCTTTTTTTGGCAGGGGTGGGTGGGGAGAGTTGGTAACCAGGAATTGAACTCAGGGGCACTCAACCATTGAGCCACATCCCCAGCCCTTTTATTGTATTTTATTTAGAGACAGGGTCTCACTGAGTTGCTTAGCGCCTTGCTTTTGCTAAGGCTTGCTTTGAACTTGCGATCCTCCTGCTTCAGACTCCCAAGCCACTGGGGTTACAGGCATGGGCCATGGCACCCAGCCTGATCTTTATTTATTTATTTATTTATTTTTAAAATATTTTTTTAGTTGTTGATGAACACAATGTCTTTATTTTATTGCTTTGTATGTGGAGCTGAGGATCAAACTCAGGGCCTCACGCATGCGAGGCAAGCGCTCTACCACTGAGCTACAATCCCAGCCCCCTGATCTTTATTTTTAATTGCTGGCACCAGTTTAATTTCCCTCTTTCCCATTATTGTAGTTTTCAAGTCCTCTAAAATTCTTTTATATATATAATCAAGAATATATAGGATTTCACCAGACATGGTAATGCATGCCTATAATCCCAGCTACTCAGAAGACAGAGACAGGCAGCAAGTTTAGAGCCAAACTTGGCAACTTAGTGAGATTCTGTCTTAAAACAAAAGAGCTGAATCTGTAACTCAGATCATTCCTGGGTTCAAGCCCCAGTGCTGAGAAAATGAGAGAGAGAGAGAGAGAGAGAGAGAGAAAGAGAGAGAGAGAGAGAGAAGGATTATTTTGCATTTGTTTTTAAAAACATGCATACATGTGCATTTTATTTATGCATGCAGTTAATATAACACATTTTATTTTCCCATTACAAACAATGCTGTCATGGACATCTCTGTACATGTTTCTTTGTGCCCGTGTGCAAGAGCTTCTATGAGTTATATAATCAGAAGGGAGTTTACTGGGTCATAGGGTATTTACATTAACAAGTTTATTGTATACTGCCAAATTGCTTTTCATAAATGGCTGAATTAATTTACAGTTCCACCAGCAATGTATTAAAGTGTTGTTTTCCTCATGTCCTCTCCAATATTTGACGTTGTCATCCTTTTTTTGTTTTTGCTAATCTGTAGGGTAAAAATGGGTTCCTATTGTTTTATTTTATTTTATTTATTTGGTACTAGGGTGCTGTATCTCTGAACTGCATTCCCAGCCTTTTTATTTTTTGTACATTTTTTTTTTCCTGTGCTGAGGATCAAACCCAGGGCCTAACACATTCCAGGAAAACACTCCAATACTGAGCCACATCCCTCATTTTCTGATTTTCGAGACAATGTCTCACTAAGTTGCTAAGGCTGTCCTTGAACTTGCGATCCTCCTGCTTCAGCCACAAGAGTCACCGGGATTATAGACATGTGCTTGTAATATTTTTTATTTCCTTAATTATTAGGATGAATATCTATTTATACATTTTGGGGGGCCTATTTGGATTCCTTTGTCAATTGTCTATTTCTATATTTCATTCATTTTCTTCTAAATTGTTTATGTTTTTCTTATGGGTTTGTAGAATTTAGAAAAATACATATTTTGAATACTCAAAAATTCTTTTCAACCCTTGGCTGCACCCTGATATAGGTCCTGGCCATCCCTTGCAAAGTTTCTTGCTACAGTTACCAAACTGGTCTCCTAACCTTAAGTTTTGCTCTTCATTCCGTCTTCCACATCATAGCATAAACTATCTTTCTAATAAGTAAATCTCAGCATGCTGTTCCCAAACTCATCAGCCACAGGGAAATGGAATAAAACAAAAATATCAACAAGAACAAAATCACACAAAAGCCCCAAACAAATTTAAAATTTGCCTTCTTAGGTGAACCATGATCTGATTCTTCTCTATTTGTGCTGTGTGGTCACATCCTTCTTCCTTGTGCATCTTATATTAAGCCATTTGGAACAATGGTATCAGTCATGCTTTGAACATATCAGCCTCACTCATGCTTCTGGGCTTTTGTACAAGACATCTGTAGAGCTACTTGTCCTTCTAGTAAAGATTTCCCTGAGATCACGAAGGAGACCTGGTTGTTCCTTGCGCAACCCTACATACACCATGAGTCCACTTTAGTACGTATGACCTTACATTGAATTGATTTATTGTATCTATATGTTTTCCTAGATTAAAAACACCAGACGGATAGGGCTCTGATTGCTTGTCTTAAGAGGAAGGATGGCAGAGTGTTTAGGAGTGTGGACTCAAGCCACCATACTGCCTGAGTTTGAATTTTAGCTTTGTTACTCATTGGGAAGTTAATCACTCTGTGCCTCAGAGGCCTTGTTTGTAAAATGGAGGTAGTAATAGTACTCATCTCATTGGTTTGTATTAAATCAGTCAGTATATATATAAGTGCTTATAATAGTGTCTAGCATCTAATAGATGCTCAAAAAAGTTCATTCTGATGATCCCTGTTTATTAACGTGTTACTAATAACTGTCATTTATTCATATCATCATAGTAGGCACTTGGCATATTTATACAAATGCCTAATTTACTTGCTCTGGATGTCTTAAGGGTATTTTCAGAATTAGGAAACATCTAAGGTTGTTGAAACATTGGTCCACTGTCTTTGGAATGGTACATCTTCATAGGGGCCAGCTCCTATAGCTGAGTTAATATCCCCAGCCTGTCTGCTGCCCAATCTGACTTCCTCTGATTTCTTGACACAAGGATCATTCTTCAAATGGAGATTCCTATGGGATGGAGGTATACTCAATAATAGAGTGCTTGCTTAGCATGCCCCAGCACCCCCTCCCCGCCACAGATGCCTAGGGCAAGAGGATACACATGGTGCAGAAGCAGCAGTGGCTTAGGTGACACCCAACTAAAGTTTCAAGAGTCACTTCGCTGATCACTTACTCCTCGATTGAATCTAGATCAGTAAGTGCTCTTCTTCTTCCTTCCTTCTTTCCCCAGCTCCTCCATCTGAGGCACTTAGATTACCTACCAGAAACAACTGAAGGTATAGAAAAATTCATCAAATCAAATAAACCTGAGAACATTTTTTGCATATTAAAGGCTCTGGCTAGTCACTCTGGACCTTCACCCCAGTCCTCTCCAAGTCACTCACCAAATCTCTCTTTTCTCTCTTCTCTTCAATCTTGAGGCTTCAGTCTGAGGTCTCAACATGTGGTACACCCAAGCTATCCATGACAGGATTTGCCCAGAATCCACAGTTTCCCATGTTGGGGCCTCACATGCTCCTCACCATAATGTTCTCTTTCTGAACTCTTCCAAGCACAAAATTATCACTTTGTGTTCTTATGACCAGAGCAGGAACCAGCCTTTCCTGGGTAGTCAGGGGCAGAAAAAATTGTGCTTTGTTTTTGTTTTGTAGTGCATAGCCTAGAAATGCCACGCCTGATTTTCTAGAGACCCTTAGAATGCTGCTGGCTTAGATCACAAATGAAAAATTCAGATGTGGACAGGTGTGAAAGTTGAGAGATCAGCCTCAGGGATTCTGGGTGTCTCCAATTCAGCAGAACAAATGGCAAAACAACAGGTGTCCACAGATGTACCGACCCATGAGGCACTCATACCCAAAGCTTGCTTCAGGATTGAATTCTCTCATGAAATCTCCCCTTCTCTTTGTGCAGCTCCCACCACCCAATCTCTACAGGGCTCAGAAAATTATGCATTCTGCTGCTCTTATATTACAGGTACCGGGAGGTTATGTGTGACTCACTTAGGATTAGCTGGCTTTAGGACTTGAAGTTCTGACATTTCCAGGATGTTTGTTAGTCAAAGAACATTGTAGCCTACCTACTTGCATAATAGTTAAAAAGTATGTGTTGATTTAAGCAAATGCTTAGAATGATCAGACTGACTGGGCAGAGACTGGTTGAATGGGGATCCCAGTCTAGGGTCCTGGGAGTCATGAAACGCTCTCTTAAAATAAGAAGACACTTTCAGCTTGAGGAAGAAGGTATATTACAGAAGAAAGAATCAGTCTGACTTTCCTTAACATTGAAATTAAAAATGGGACTTGTGAACTTTGGAAAGTAGGCATTTCATTTACAATTTAATAAGGCTGCCAGAAAACAGAGCCAGGGACTATGAAAGTAAAAAAAAAAAATTGTGTAAGTTTTGTACCATATCACATTGTTCTTATTGCTATTCCCTGTTTGCATCATGGAATGATGGCAAAGAACACTTAGAATCAAAATGTCCCAAGTGCTGGTTGTCAGGAGCATTAATAAAGCAGGGAGCTTAGGAACCACAGGATGGGATGTTCCTTAGCCAGGCTTAGAGGCAGAGGACCCCAAAGGATGAATGACAAACTCTAAAGGAGAGGAAGCAAGTTAAGTACCTGCATCTACAGCGAAGAAGGGATAGGAGAGCTTTGGGTGAGGTACACCATGGGAGGTAGCTGTTGGTCCTCGGAAAGGATTAGGCAACAGCAGCAACGTTTATATGAATAAACTCTGAATGAAGCTTGCTCATAGCAACCTTTTCTGTAATAACCAAACTGGAAACAACCCATGTGTCCATCAAAAGGGGATGGTTAAAAAAAATTACAAAACAGTTTTTCCATGGAACACTACATAACCATTAAAAGGACTGGAGAGGATATAAATGTGCTAATATGAAAAGATACCTGAGATAATATTAAGTGAAAAAAGCAAAGTGCATAAAAGTTTGCAAATCCCATTCACATATGGAGTTTCTCATAATATTTTCTTACATAGTCTTGTATGTACACAGACAATGTTTGGAAAGAAATACAAATGCTCCTTGACTTAAAATGGGTTTACATCCTGATAAACTCATTGTAAGTTGAAAATATTTTATGTGAAAACTGCATTCAATATACCTCACCTACTGAATGTCATAGTTTACCAACACACTACACTGCAGATTATCAGTTGTCACTCCTTATGAGTGATGAGGAGCTATGGCTCACTGACACTACCCAGTACCCGCTAGAGAATATTGTACAACATACTGCTAGCCTAGGACAACAAAATTAAAGTACGGTTTCTATTGACTTTATATTGTTTTCAAACCATCATAAGTCAGGGACCATTTGCACACAAAAACTATTAGCAGCACCTTGTTCAACCCAGCCCTCCAGGATTAGGAGTGAGAGAGATATTAGGAAATTATTCCATTTTTTTTTTTATTGAACTCAGGGACGCTTAACTACTGAACCCCATCCCTATTCCTTTTTAAATTTTTTTATTTTGGGACAAGGTCTCACTAAATTGCTTAGGGCTTCACTAAGTTAAAGAGGCTGGCTCTGAGCCGGGCATGGTGGCTCACACTTGTAATCCCAGCACTTTGGGAGGCTGAGACAGGAGAATCACAAGTTCAAAGCCAGCCTCAGCAACAGCAAGGTGCTAAGCAACTCAGTGAGACCCTGTTTCTAAATAAAACACAAAAATAGGGCTGGATGTGGCTCAGTGGTTGAGTACCCCTGAGTTCAATCCCTGGTACCAAAAAAAAAAAGAAGCTAGCTCTGAATTTACGATTTTCCTGCCTCAGCCTCCCAAGTTGCTGAGATTACAGGTGTGTACCACCACGCCTGAATACTTTCAACATTTTAATCTTTTATTTGATTTGAAAGTCTTAAAACCTACTTGTAGTTTTTAAAAATTATTATTATTATTGTAAAAGCCTTTCAGAGTTTCTGGGAGATGAATTTCAGGATTTACAATATAGTTCGCCCTCTACATCAGTGGGTTCAACCAACTATGGATTAAAAATGTTTGATAAAAAAATTGAACATGTACAGATTTTTTTTGTCATTTTTCCCTAAACAATACAACTATTTATACAGCATTTGCATTATATTAGCATTAGTATTATAAGGAATCTAAAGATAATTTAATATATATAGGAGAATGTATGTAGACTTGAGCATCTTCTAATTTTGGCATCCAAAGGAGTCCTGGAGCTAATCCCCCATGAATTCTGAGAAACCACTGCACTTGAAAGCTTGTCTTTCAGTGTTAGTTTTAAAATAGGAATATGGACGTTAGTCTACTGGTTTCTTCCTTCACTGAGGATGGTGGACAGAATTGCTATATTAATTTACATTCTTTTCATGTGCATGCAAAATATTTACAAAGAATGACCACATCCTAAGCAATAGCAAGAGTCAATGCAATGTCCCAAACTGATAGCATACAGATAGTGTTCTTTGTCCACAGTGGAATAAAATTAACAACTGTGGCAAAGATGTCATATTAAAGTAATAGTTAAATAACCAACTTAAGACACAATCCAAATCTAAATTATCTAACAGATATAACAAAGAAAAAACTTAAACTAATGAATTTTCTTTTACCTTTACTCTTAATTGTGAGAACATTCACTGCTCCTGGGTTGAAATACCTGTGAATAAATGAATGAGTTAATTTATATCTCACCTCTTTCCATAAAGATTTGAAGGCAGTTCAGTTGCTTGTGAACTCAGTTCTGAATATGGAAAAATCCTCTTTGCCAAGTGTTGTAATGCTAATTTATGAAAGCCATGAAAATTCCTCCAAGATCCTAACCCTTGGCTATAGGCACTGGCATTTGAAGAACTCTGTTTTTCTCTGGAGAGGAGCCCACACCTGTCAGTTACAATAATGCTTAGATATTGACATGGACAGATGCCTAAGATATCTTATGTGGGGGGGAGACCCAAGTTGCAAGACATTGTGCATTGCATTCATCGTCAGATTATCTAATTTACAAACCAGGTATATGCTTGGGGCACCAAGAAAGAAAAAGGGAAAAAAGCTTTTTGATAGAATACATATATGTATATTATGTGTGTGTGTGTATGTTTATATATATATATATATATTTTTTTTTTAGACTGGAATGTAGCTCAGTGAATTGAGCACTTGGCTACCATGTTCAAGGCCTTGCATTCAATTCCCAGTACTGCTGGGGGAAATTAAAATATATATATATATGTATATGTATAATATATATATTTTCAAAAGCACTGAAATAATAATTATTTTTTTAAAGTTTTTTCTTTGTAGTTGTAGATGAATACCTTTGTTTTACTTGTTTATTTTTATGTGGTGCTGAGGATCCCAGCACCTCGCACATGCTAGGCAAGTGCTCTGCCACTGAGCTACAGCCCCAGCCTCTGAAATAATTATTAAAGGAAGAATCAAACCTTTAACTTTTTGTTTGTTTTATTGCTTAGTATTTTTATTTTAAATTGTACATGAGTGAGGGGAGGGGAAGCAGTATCTATTTTAAAGTTTAAGGTTGCTTAAGTTCTAAGTGACCATGATTTTATGATACTAATTTTATAAAACTTTTAATATATGTGCATATATGTTAAATGTTCATCTCTGCAGAAAAAGCGGTCTGGGTAAATATAACTCAGCTTAAAGTGGGAGCCAGGCATGGTGGCACACGCTTGTAATCCCAGCACTTTGGGAGGCTGAGACAGGAGAATTACAAGTTCAAAGCCAGCCTCAGCAATGACAAAGTGCTAAGCAACTCAGTGAGACCCTATCTCTATATAAAACACAAAATAGGACTGGGGATGTGGCTCAGTGATCGAGTACCCCTGAGTTCAATCCTTGGTACCAAAAAAAAAAAAAAAAAAAGGAATGAGTTTTAAGGGGCTAGGGTTGTGGCTCAGTGGTAGAGCGCTTGCCTAGCACACAAGGCAATGGGTTTGATCCTCAGCACCACATAAAAATAAAAAGTATTGTGTCCACCTGTAACTAAAAATATGTATATATTTTTAAAAAAAGAGTGAGTTTTAATTTTGAAGGAGAGGGTTTTAATTTCTACCTTGCATTTTTTGTAACTTTTTTGACTTTTTTTGGGGGGAGTAACAGGGATTGAACTCAGGGGCACTCAACCACTGAGACACATCTCCAGCCCTTTTTTGTATTTTATTTAGGGATAGGATCTCACTGAGTTGCTTAGTGACTTGCCATTGCTGAGGCTGGCTTTGAACTTGCGATCCTCCTGTCTCAGCCTCCCTTGCTGCTGAGATTACAGGTGTGCATCACCGCGCCTGGCTTTTTTTTTTTTTTGACATATTTACAATGGGTGTAAGTTATTTTGTAATCAGGAAAACAGTGATGAATAAAATCAAGATAAAACATAAAGGAAAGCTGGGTATGGTAGCGCATCCCTTTAATCCCAGCAGTTTGGGAGGCTGAGACAGGAAGATGGCGAGTTCAAAGCAGCTTCAGCAGCAACGGGGAGGCAATAAGCAACTCATTGAGACATTGTCTCTAAATAAAATACAAAACAAGGCTGGGGATGTGCCTCCTTGGTTGAGTGCCCCTGAGTTTAATCCCCGGTACCCAAAACAAACACCCAAAAAACAAAACAAACACACTAAAAACATAGAGGCAGTGGGCAGTTAAGCCTTGTCCTAGAGTGTCACTCCAGTGGTGAGGCTGTGTGCTCTCTCCTCTGTTTTAGGCTACTGAGATATTGCTGCCAAATGCAAGCATGAAATTTTCCCCATGAGCTCAGTTTGAATGCTTCCTTTTGATTCACAGCATTTTCTGTGCTCTTCTGTTACTACCTCTGACACTCTATCTGTCCCTTTTATCCAGCTAGGTTCAGTAGGAATTCATCTGACGATTAAGATTCCAAACTCTGAACCTGGTGTATGCACCTGTAGTCCTAGCTACTTGGGAAACTGATGAGGGGAGGATCATTTTGAGCCTAGGAGTTTGAGGCCAGCCTGAGCAACCTAGAGAGACCCCCAACTCAAAAAAAAAAAAAAAAAAGAAAGAAAGAAAGAAAAGAAAAAGAAGATTCTAAACACTGTCACGAGCAGCGTTTTAATAATTACTTAGAGGCGGATTGTCTTTGAATGGAAGCGTATGTTCAATCACACCAATTATCAAATACAGTTAACTCATTCACACTAGTTAAACACAGCAAGCACATCACACAATCCCGGGGCAATCATGAATCCCAAAGTACCTCCAATGCCACATGACTTTTCTTAGTCGAAGAGCGAACGTTTTCCTTGTCCTGTGGTTCTTTCCAGCCGACAGTTGGATGTCAGGGAAATGGCGGAGTCAATCCAGGGATGGACAGCAAGGCAGCCAGTCTTGCTTGAGATGTCCTCAGAGTGAAGCTCCTCATGTGGCAGAGCAAACAGTTGTCTCGAGCGAGTGGCATGCATAATTAATAATTACTCAGAGGCGAATTGTCTTTAAACGCAAGTGTATGTTCAATCACAACAATCATCAAATGTAATTAATGCAAAAAGTGTTGGGTGTGCTGGAGCACCCCAACTAGCATTTAATGCACACTAATTAAACACTATAGGTAAGTTACACTATCCTAGGGCAACTAAACAATACCTGCAATTCACACAATCCTAGGGCAACTAAACATTACAATTAATTCACACAATCCTAGGGCAACCACGAGCCCCAAAGTACCTCCAATGCCAGGTGACTTCTCTTAGCCAAAGAGCAGATGTTGTCCTTGTCTGGTGGTTCTCTTCAGCTGACGGCTGGATGTCAGGAAATGGTGGAGCTGATCCAGGGACGGACAACAAGGTGGCTGGTCTCACTGACGTCCTTAGAGCAAAAGCCCGAAATGTGGCAAGACAAGCAGTTTAAATGCAGTTCCAAGTTGGTCGTGTGAGATGGTGATTGGTTACACCCAGTAAAAGCTAATGTCCATTGGTTATGTCCAGTGAAATAGTATAATTGCAACTGAGCCTTTCTTTGCGCATGTGCATGGGCTGAGCCCCCTATCAATTGTAACCAGTAGGCCTTTGGTTAGGTGCCTCTTACAGCCCCTTATCAATTGCAGACAGGCATAACTAAGTAAGTCAATGGCTGCTGTTCCTTATGGCCAGCAACTTAGTGAGTCCCCGGCGTGTCCAGGCATGTCTATGGCATATGCTCCTTACACGGTTTAAATACAGTTCCAAGTTGGTATTCATTGGTCACGTCCTTGGGTGCTGTTTTATCGCACTCAAGCCTTGTTCTGTCTCTAGATGATGGTCCTTACCAATTGTGCCCAGACATTGTTAAGCATGCCTGTGGGTGCTGCTCCTTACACACTGTTTTTATCTGAACTCCTGGAACTGAAACCACCTCTCTGCTTTTTCCTATATAAACAGGGCTTCTGGCCATTTTCTGTGGGACTCAGTACTTTATGTAAATGTTCAGGGAAGCTAGATAAATGTAAAATTCAGATGTGATCAATTAAAGATACCGAGCACAGAGAGTTTTCAAAAAGTTGTGTTTAAAGTGAGATGGCAAAAGCTAACCTTTCCAGGTGGAAGTTGCTCACATTTCCTTACAATCTAAGTATGAAGGCTAAACCACTGGAGCAAGACAAAGGTGGCCAGCTGGCGGTGAGGAGACTGGGTATTTGGGAAGTGGGGATCAGGTGTGAGGGGGACTCTGACTGGCATCTCATAAGGGACTGGAGTTTACGCAAGACAAAAGCTATTGGGGCCAACCGGGATTTACGGGGCTTTAGCTAATCCTTGGTTTGGAGACCCACAGCATACCTGTCTGGCCTATCTGTTGGTGTGCTACACAGAGACAAACCCGATGAAAGGGAGGTCAGGGAGAATAGAACCACTCTGATGTGAAAGGGCCTAAGGGAAAGCTGATGGCAACTCAGGACAGGTCTTGTTTGATGAATAGTTGGCCACCCAAGGAGAGAGAGAGAGAGAGAGAGAGAGAGAGAGAGAGAGAGAGAGAAAGGGGGGGGGCTCTTTAAGAGACAGACTGAAAGAGTGAAAAGGGAGGGAGCAATCTAGTGAGGGCTTCCAGTAACCATATTAGAAAGGAATCAAGAGCTAGACCCTGGAACCAAATCTGTGTCACCTGAAAGATTCTTGACTATGTGCGGCTTCCTCAATTGTGTTCTTTAGATTTTCCATGTCTGTTTCCATGGTGACTAGCAGTAAATTAGTAAATCAGTAGTAGTAAAATACTAAATGCTTTAAAATAACATGTGTTTGTCTTTGGAGGCAGTAAGGAAGGGGAAACTAGGGATGCTGGCAAAGTCACCTCCTCAAAGAGAAGAAAGCAGACTGGTCCGGGGGGCTTCCTCCAAGAAAGTGGAGGTGATCCAGACCTGGCAGCAAGTTTGGGGTGAGGATGGCTTTGGGGACATCTTAAAAATAAAAAGGCCCATTCTATTTTACTTGTCCCTATATTTTGGCATTTATTTCACACCTACTTGGAGATAATATATTGTCCTCTGTTTGCTTTTTAATAAAATAATGAAACTATGTCTCACATGTTCCTGTATTCCCAAGTGCTTGGTTCAGAACAGCCTGGCATGAAACTGGACATGTACCAGAGGTGCAATATATTTTTCTTTCTTTTTTTTTGTACCAGGGATTGAACTCAGGGGTACTTGACCGCTGAGCCACATCCTCAGCCTTTTCGTATTTTATTTAGAGACAGGGTCTCACTGAGTTGCTTAGCACTTCACTGTTGCTGAGGCTGGCTTTGAACTTGTGATTTTCCTGTCTCAGCCTCCCAAAGTGCTGGGATTACAGATGTGCGCCACTGCACCCAGCTCTTTTTTTAATTCAAAAGAGTTTTATTGCTATATATACATGCATGATATATAAATATATCTTTTTTCTTTACTTATTCCTTAGCTCTCTCCTCTCCTCAATTCATATAACCATATGCAAATAGAATGCATACACAAATATAGATTTTGTCAATATATATTTTATGAAAATATGATTATGCCATCTTATATGCTTTTCTGCCTCTTGTTTTTGTTCCTCGAGAATACCTTTTGGAAATCTATCAGGTAGACTTCTGTAGGATTATCTCATTTTTCTTAATGACTACCTAAGAGTCGGTGATATGGCTGCGCTATAATTTATTCCAGGTGGATGTTGGAGCCCTGACTTTCTGGAACTGATTGTTCACATCTCTTCCCAACCTGGAATTCAGTGACATCATGCTGGTATATTAAAATTTGGCATGGTATACTCACCCTTCCATGAGTATTTACATCATAGAAATCTGTAAATGCTAAAAACTAGAGCTTTTTCCTTGTTTTAACTAGCATATCACTTGGTCTCTATTAATAGGTTTTAATTTGTTTCTACTTTTCTTCCCCAGGGTTGGGGATATATACTGATATATACATATACACATTTATATATATATGCACATATACACATATATCCATATGCTAGTGTTTACATTTCTATGAGATGTAAGAGTGGGATTGGCGGGTCAAAGTAGTACATATTTTCCATTTCTAAAGATGTTGCTAGATTACAAAGGCTTGTAGGAATTTCCATTTCTACCAGCAATATAAAAATTGTTTCCCCTGCATCCCTACCAGCAATGGAAATTACCTTCATTTTAATTTTTTTTAGTCTGAAAGGTGTAAAATAATAACTCATATTTTAATTTGCATTTCTCCAAATACTAATAATTTAAGCCTTTTTTCCTATGCATGTTGATCACTTAAATATATGCTTTTATGAGGTGCCTTTTGATAGCCTTTACTTATTTTTCTATTGGATTGTTTGTTTCCCTATTGTCTACTTATAAAATCTTTTTGTTTATTGTTGTTTTTAATTATCCATCTCTCCTGTACAAATCTATTGTTTGTCTATTGACTTTGTTTATTTTATCTTTTGCCATACAAAAGTTTTTTTTAAAATTGCTACTAGGTAAAATATGTCTGTATTTTCTTTTATAGCTTCTGGATTTCCAATCTTGGCTTACAAGGACCCCTCCCTGCTTCTATATTGAACATAAAACCTCCTAAATTTTCAAGATTGTTATTGTCTTATTTTTTACATTTGTATTTAATCTATATGGACTTTATATTTGTATGTAGTATAAAATAAGAGTCCAGTTTTATTTTCTTCCAGATGGAAGTTGTCTTGGCACCATTTATTAAATAATCCATTCTTTTTCATGAAATTGAAATACCAACTATGTCATATAGTAAATTCTCAAATATATACTTGGTCTATTTCTGGGTCCTCTATTTTATTCCACTGATCCATTTATCTGTTCCCATGCCAATACCAAATTGATTTAATTACAGTGGTTTTATAGTATAGTCTGATATCAGGGAAGAGAGGTCTCGCCTTTTATTTTTATTTTGCACATTTTTATTTGCCATCCTAAAGCATTTATTCTTCTATATAACTTTAAGATTCCTTTATTCAATTTTCCCTTCAAATAAAAACTTTCTGTTACTCAATTAGAATTGCATCAAATGTGTACATTAATTTTGGAGAAATTGACATTTTTATCAATATTCTTTTATTCTTTCCAAAGATATTTACTGAGTCCCTATTTTTGATAAGCTCTGGTGATATAGCAGTGAAAGAGACAGACATAGTCCCTTTCCTCTTGGAATCCAACTCATTTTGTTTACAAATAAATGGCCCAGCAATCTCACCCTCAGGTACATACCCAACAGAAACAAGTGCTGATATCCACCACAAGACATGTAAAAGAATACTCAGAGCAGCTTTATTTGTAAGATACAAAAATGGGAAGTAACACAAATATCCCAACAGTAAAATGAATAAATGAATAGTGGTGTATTTATTCCACGAGATACCACACAGCCATGAATAGAATGAGTTATTGATACCTGCAAGAACAGAGGAAACTTACAGATGCATTGAGCATAAGGACACAGGAGTTCATACTCAATGATTCCACTTGCACGAAGTTCAAAATCAGGTACATTTTAGGGCATAACGTAAAGAAGCTAGAAGAGTTGGTACTTGAGTGGGGAAGATGCATATTGACTGTGATGGGAGACAGGGAACCTCATGGGTGGTGTTGTAATCACTCGCTTCACCCTTCACCTGCTAGTGATTACATGAGGGCAAATGTATATTCCTCCAGCCATATACCTAGGAACCATTCTTTTTACTGTTTGTAAGTTATACTTCAACCCAAACAAAGAAGAATAAAAGGGAAATTTATCCTCACAAAACAGCCTCCTTCCCCTTCAGGGTGCCTAGGATGAGCAGCCACCTGTCGGTCTCTGCCTTCTGCCTTCTCCATCTCTGAAAAACTGAGTTTTCTAGTGCTTTCTAGGCTGAGAGATTGCAATCTTGAAGCTGCAGCGGCTGCTGATCATGGCACAATTTTCCAACCCTCCTATCTATTAAAAAAATCATTAAAAAAAAAAAAACTCCTATGGACTACAATATAGTCTTGTGGAGAAGCAATAGACCTGCACCAGCCAGCTCAGACTCCCTCTCCCCAACTGGTCAATAAGAAACTCTGGGTTTTTGTGCCTTACCCCCAAAAGAGTTATAAAGTTCAGTAAGTGCCTGAAAAGCAGGCAAGACTCTGCCATGCAATCTGGATCACCCATTACTAATTTGCTTTGCTCACCCACCGTAGTGGCTGGGCCTTATGCTTCCTAGGGGAAAATGAGCAGTTTGAATGCCTGCCCCCTCCTTCTTCCTTCTCCCATCTCATCCACTCTCCTCCCTTTGTTCTCCATCAATGTGTTCCCTAATGTGGGGGTGCATATATTTGTGACTCTTTGGGGAGAAAACTTGGAGCCAAACTTGGGGCCTCCCATGTAACCCCGAGATTGTAAGCATAGGATGTAGCCTGCAGCAGTTACAAAAGGCAGATTCCCATGTGGTGCTGCTGAGTTGCAGTTATTTCATGCCATTTTGTTTTTCTGCTCTCTAGGGTAGTGACTCACTGCTTTCCAGTTCAAAGTGAGGACATGTCCCACGGTGTTGACTGCCTGAAGCTCCTGGAGGACATTCCTAACCCACCACTCACTAAGTTATTAGAAATCTAACTCTGAAATCACTAATCCCCAAATAGCCTCTATTCTCTCAACTGCTGGCTTCCTTGCTTTGATTTTATGCACAGTAGTTCTCAACTCAAGGCCAAAAATTCTACCCCATGCCGAGCCACTTTCAAAGGAGAACCAATATGCTAAGACTGGAGGGGGATTTGAATAGCGGCTAATTGTCAGTTTGTCTAGTGAAAAAAGCTTTCTCTCTCTCCTGAGCAGGCTGGTTATTTGTTAAAGTTTGCTGGGGTTTTGGAGCACCTCGCTGTTAGGGGCAGCTCAAACTCAGCAGTTTTAATTATTAATCAGGTCAAAGGCTGATGACAATTTTTCTTCTCTTCAGGGAAGGGTCTTGAGAGTTCACAGGAGGGGATGACCTAGGCCCTTGTCCTGTGATGGGTGGAAAGGAGGGAAGGAGGCAAATGATTCAAGCCAGACCAGTCCCGAGTTCTTAATGGTCCCTTGCCCTAGACAGACTGCTGGAAAGTGGCTTAATCTGCCTGTGGGTTCATTTTAAGTGAATGTAGGTCTTTATCCTTTCCAAGGGGTTGTGGCTTTCTAAGTCAAACAAATTTCAGACTTAACAACACACATGAAAGCGTATCCTGTTGTACCCTTGCAAACTGGAGTGCAGGAAAGGTGGCAGACTCCTCAAATGTGTCCACCTGGCACATTGGCTCATTTGAGTTGGGAGTGGAAAGAGTTCTTCTTTGCTTAAGCACACTTTGGAAAAGGCACGAGACTTTCCAGTTTAGGTTTGTAAGTCTCCAAATATGCTGACTCTCTTTGTCCTGTCTCCTACTCTTCTTTCCTAATCCCCAGGGGTCTCCCTTCTCTTTTTGGCCTGAGACCCCAGCTTGACAAAATCCAGAAAGGTCTCTTTTCCATCTGCCTATTTGTCAGCCATTTTAAACGATTCCAGCAGGCGCTGGTTCCCACCCTTGTTGCTAGGCAGATTCCCTTGTTGCTAGGCCACCACTACTTCTTCCTGGCCTCAAAAAGAGGTACAAATTTCCGGTGACCCATTCAACCGTCCACCCACCCACTCACACAACAATAAAACAAGCAGGTCCTAAACACCCACTGTCTGTGAAAACCTGTGCCCAGTATAGAACACCTTCAAATGGGAAATGAGGCAGCAAATCCAGGGTGTCAGACACAGAGGTGGCCAGGTATCATGCAGGTGATGAGTAGGTTGTCTCTTGGGAGGTTTCTCAGGGTACAGCCATTGACTGGGAGAGTTTTCTCTAGCCCGAGATCTGACCCTCAGTCTTATGGGCTCAGAAAATTCATTTTATGTGCAACCAGAAACAGATCCTGGTCCTAGTGGCAAAAGAGTACTAATCAAGCTTAAAAGACTGAATTTGTTAATTTTAAATGAGAAGTCTAGATCATATGGATCTAGAATAATCCTGCAGGTGTAACATTTGCTCTGTAGGGGCAGAGTTTTCTGGAAACAATGATGTCAATGAAGGATATCCAAGGGTTAGTGTGAGACACCAGTTTGCATAGGAAAGGCAATGTATCTGTATGTCTGTATCTATAACTAACATTCTAACTGTGTGCCAGGCTAAATGCTAGATGGTTTACAGATGTCATTTTATTAATTCCTCACATCAACCATGAGAGGGAGCTATAAAACACTTAACCCCATTTCACAGAAAAAAACAGTTAAAGTTCAATGACTTAACTGAGGCTATTTAGCTAATAGACAATAGAAGTAGAATTTGAACCCAAAGCCCATAGTTGAACTAATAAATCTCAGCTATCTGGCAATGACACATTAGGTTGGCTAGAGGGGAATTTCTTACAAACAATGGGACATGTGGAAACGGAACTTGGCTGAGCCTAGATCTAGAGATGGAATTGAGGACATTATCTAACATATACCTCATTTCTTCTGGAGGTACTCTGAAAAAGGGGCTTCTGAGTTTTTGTTGATAGTGAGCATGATGGCCAGGGCTGGAGGCTCTGACAGAAAGGATCCTAGGGTAATGGCTTCACCACCATCTTGCCAGGCAGCCATCAACCCAAGTGGTCCAACACCCAGGCAGATCAAGAGACCTAGATCTTTTTTTTTTTCTTTAATAGTTGTAGATGGACACAATGTCTTTATTTTATTGCTTTGTATGTGGTGCTGAGGATCGAACCCAGGGCCTCACGCATGCAAGGCAAGCGCTCTACCGCTGAGCTACAATCCCAGCCCCCCTAGATCTTAACTTTAGGGAAAGGTAGAAGCAGTTTTTGGGAGAAGGTGGGCTGTTTTAGATGGACCAGGGTCATCGAGCTCTCTGGAAAGGGCACCCTGGAGCTTGTGTAAGAAGAAGGTTGATGGAGGAGTGCCTTCCTCATCCAAAGACCTGGTCAGGACCCCCAGCTGGAAGGCAGAGCAGACACACAGCACAATTCATATCTGGGAGCTGGAACCAGACAGGGGCCAGAGTGTCAGATTGTGAAAGCCACCAAGAACTCCATCAGGCATGGTAATGGGTTAAACTCTCTCTCAGGCTAACAGGTACACATGTTTAGTTGGTGTCCATGCCCTAATGAATTGAGGGAGAGTAAGAAGCAAGAATGTCAGGGTGTCCAATAAACCCTATTTTTCCTCCTCCTCCTTCTCTTCTTACACTTTTATTTTTGCAACAAACTTTTTGGGATTGTACCTGAGTAATTCTGGGGAAGGAATCTGTTTCTCTGCTTTTGTAATTTATGTTTTTGGCTTTCTCCCCAGTTTCCTAGTGCTTTTTGAACAATCTCAACCTTGTCTGAACGTCAGAGATTTGCCCACATTTAGGCCAAGACAGCCAAGGGGTTCTAGGGCCCCTGGAAATTTAGCATGGTGGGGCCAGCAGCTGTCTCAGCTGGATTTGCAGGAAACAGCTGGTGGAGCCAGGGCAGAAAGAGGTGAAATCTCAAGAGAGGAAGAGATTGAGAAAGAGAGAGATAGGAGCAGCTGCAGTTGCTAAGCTCTTTCAGGCCTGCGCCTTTCTATCACTGAGGCCTACCCAGGCTCCAGCTCTCCCACCCTGGCTTTGCTCAAAAAGAAACAAACAAGTTAAAGTGATGCCCTGGGGACTATAAACAGTGGGTAGGGACCCCATTTGAAGGGGGAATTGGAGCTGGGGCTCTTGGAGGCCTGGTGGTACTCAACTATAAAGCTTAACAGCACCTGGGGTATGTTTGGACCGAAGGGATTACACCCCAGCCTTTAGACCATGAGTGTTTGAGGCTGAGATCCAATCAGGGTACATGGCATTCAATTGAAATAGCAGAAAATTGAAGGAATTTGGACCTCTTCTGTTAGTTTAGTAAACTGAGAGTCTCTCAGAGCTTTGTGGTAGGCTCTGGTCTATGCCGGATTAAGAGGCCCTCCCC
Organism: Xerus rutilus; assembly: GCA_028644305.1. Classification (NCBI taxonomy): domain Eukaryota; kingdom Metazoa; phylum Chordata; class Mammalia; order Rodentia; family Sciuridae; genus Xerus; species Xerus rutilus. Next base: position 24,483,600 of record CM053404.1, read on the forward strand.
CACCTCTACCTCCCTTGCTGAGGTGAGCAATGGGGGCTGGGGTTATGGCGCAGTGGTAGCGTGCTCGCCTAGCACGCGGGAGGCACTGGGTTCGAGCCTCAGCACCACATAAAAATAAAATAAAGCTATTGTGTCCACCTACAACTAAAAAATAAATAAAAAAAAAAATAGAATTGTATAATAACAAGGAAAAGGCAATAATTACTTGATATTGCTAGTTGGCTCTTTGGAAGGAATGGCTGAGGTTGGGAAGGCATCAGAGTTACTTGTAAGAATTTTGGGGTACCATCTCTTTGTCCACTAATATTTTTCAGACTCAGGCTTGGTTCCCAGGCAGTGGTGATTAAATTGAAATCTTGATTCTCTTGGTAACTTGATGGCTTAGTTTAGAACTCAGGTTGCTGTTCCATGAACTGCCTTGAAATTTAATCACCCAAATTTATTTCCTAGAGTGTTTTTCATCGTCTCCTCCTCCAGGCCCATTAGTCACCATCCCTTGACCTGACAGAGTGATTATTAAAGACCCAGGTGGTTCCTTCTCACTAGATTTAGGGGTGTTGGTAACTCTGGAAGCAAGTTCTAACTTGGGTCACAGTTGGGTGGATTTTCCCTCAATTGGTTGTGAATCTTCCCTAAGGGCATCCTGGAGGCCTGAGAGGATAACACCGAGTAGTACCTCCTGTTCTTTCTTCAAATTAGGCAGGTGATTATTGGGTTCTTCTAGGGCTGTTGCTCTCAGGCTGGGGATTATATTGTCCTTTGCCCCTGGGCACATCACAAACATCTCCAGCTTCAATTTTCCTTTTGGCAAAATGGAGATAATGCACATTTTAAAAAACAGAGTGCAGAGCCCAGTACATCAGTATGCAACACATGTTAGCTCCCTTCTCTTCCAGTTAGGACAAGACCCAGGCCTTCTTCATTTTGGGATCTTGAGGAGAAATTTTATTAATCTGATTTGGAAGCATTCTTATAAAAATGTATTTCAAGAGTAGTTTCATAAATGAAATGTGTAGCTGTCTCCCCCTTTCAACCCAGTCCTTTTCTGAAGTATGAGTTGCAAAGCTACATGGTTACAGGGGTCAGGCAGGTAATATAAATAGTGAGCTGGCAGGTTCTGAATGGTTTGTTCATGTTTTGGGAGCCCCCCACTTCAAAACTAGATATTCCTACTATGTGCTTGGTTGGCCTCTAGAGGAAACTACACAGTTCTGCTCTTCTCCTGCAGACATGCTGGACCAGTTAAAGGTTATTCTGTAGAAACCTCAACCAACAAGTCAAAAGATGAGTTTCCTGCTCTTAATAGATAATTTTTATTGGTTTTGCAATAAACGTATGAAATAGAAACAATAGCAATAAACTAGCTCAACAAGAAATCGAAAGGCACAGGCCCCCAAAGCCCTTCCCACCTCTTCTTAATGAGTCTCTAATTTATAGACCAACTAGCAGGCCCACTTTTCTTTTTCCAAGCTTTGCAAACTTTTCCATCTTGGAGGCCTGGGTGCGGGAGTGCAGGGGCGAGGAGCAGGGGAATTGTGTGCTCACTTCCGAATAGTGACTGTAATAAAGGCTGGGGCAGAGCAGTGCTACATAGGAAGAGGCGGCACTGCCTTGGAACTTGGGGGTCTGACCCTAGCCCTGTGACTTCTAGCTTTGAGGGGCTTTCCTGTTCAGTTTCATATTTATCAGCAGAGAGCAGAAAGGGAGAGAGTGAGATTAACACTCATGCTGAAATTGTCAAAGGGTAGTTTATCTTTTGGAGAGCAGAGTGATGAGAGGATGGGCATTAAATGCACCTAGAGGGCTGGGGTTGTAGCTCAGTGGTAGAGCGCTTGCCTTGCATGCATAAGGCACTGAGTTCGATCCTCAGCACCACATAAAGACAAATAAATAAAATAAAGGTATTGTGTTCACCTACAACTAAAATTTAAAAAAAAAATGCACCTAGAAGCTCAGGCGGAGGTTTTCACCTTTGAAATCTCTATCTCTTGGAATGTGCTGAACATGTTTAGTCCGTAGTGCCAGGCCTCTTCCCAGGACCCAAACAAGGATGTTAAACAGCACCAAGGGATGGGAGGTGATATTGGTGTCTTTGCAGGCACTGATGAGACCTTCTTACTGCTGTTCTCATGGGCAACTCAAGCAAGCTAGAGGCCCTGGGTTCCTGCCAGCTGGGTTTACTTGGCTGGGTTATGGCTGTGTCAGATGAATGATAGCTAAAGTCAGAGGGGTTCAGTGCTCCATCTGAACATTTCCCCTGAGGCCTACAGACCAGAGAACAGGTTATCTGTGTTCCTGATCATGCCTCAAGGAAAGTGCAGGTCTCCTTGGGGCTCATGCCTCAACAGCGAGAGAGAAAACAAGATCAAATAAGGCTTCTGTGACCAGGCCTTCAGGGATTGGATGGCCCAGGGTCTAGGTGGGAGGCAAAGACCCTGGCATCCCATGCCAGAAGGGCATAGAGGGATTTCATTTGGGATGTTGATGTAGCCCTTGGTAATTCCCACTTCTGGCCCCTTCCCATCGTGCTTCTGTGAGGGTGGGGCCATGAGGAGAAAGTGGGGCCTTGGGGGGAAGTCAGCAGTGTTTCAGCTCTCTGCTGCTCTCTTTCCTCTCACCCCGTTTCCCCCTCCTCAGTGGAACTGGGGGAAAGACCGCTGACTTTGCAACCTACAGCCTCTGTAAGTCCCCATCTATGGCATGCTGTTATGCTTCGAGGACACAGGACTGTGAACTCGAAATTGTCTCGCCTTTGTCACCTCCTGGCAGGTCTTTAGAGCTCAGGGAAACAGTGGAGCGGTACAAATCGCAGTGGCGTGGTAAAGCCCCCCTCACTCCTGATGGGCCGCCTGACTCATATCCGTTTCCCTGGCAAAAAAATAAGTTTTTGTTATTGCTGGCTTGGCAGAAGCACGGAAGAGCGCGTGAGGATCTACTGCCCCATGCATCACTGGCCAAATTGCCTGAGAAATCCCAGCTCTAGAACTTTTCATCGTTGGCTGTGATGTACGGAGCAGAACGGCAGCTCCATTTCCCTGGCGTGGGGCTCAGCGATGCTGGCACTTAGCAGACCTGCTCTGCTTGCAACTCCCAGCAAATGTGGCCTCTCCTTTCTCTTCCCCTCCTCTTGGCCCTCATCGCCCCTCACCCTTTATCTTTCCCATCCCCCTGTCTGTTCATCAACCCCCTCCCTGACTCTGCCCAGCAGAGCCATAGCTGGAGAATCAGGAGGAGGCCTGCAATGTCATTTCCCCGTCACTCTGCAGACGATTCCACACTAATGTTCTTTTAATGCTGTGATGCTGCACTAATTAATAAGCATCCTGCACAGAGGCCTCGCCTCGCCTCCCCTCCCCTCTCCTCCTCTTCCCTCCCTGCCCCTCCCCACCAGCCCTGGAGAAGGCCTCATGACATCCTGGCATCTGGCAGCAGAGAAAGGATTTCACTCTTCTACCTGGGCTGCCTGATATTGCTATGAGAGATAACTGTATACGAACCAATAATCTAGCCTGACAATCCAATTTACTGACCAATAGCGCACAATCCACCATGTCATCGGCTGTGGGGAGGCCCATAAATTAGTTCCTAGTAATTTATTCTGATCAATAGAATGGGCAAAGTCACTTGTCTCTTTAATCAAAGGCCCTCTCAGAGATGTCAGTGCAGGCAGCTGCGTGGGAGGGAGCAAGGCTCTGAGAGAGAGGAAGTGGTGGGGCTCAGCACCACACCCTGCGTCCTGGCTTCCAGAACCCTGCAGAAGTCTGCCAACCAATGTGAATGATGTAGGAGGGACCCATGGTCCAGGCTGCCTATTCTTCCCCTGGTGACCCCAAGCACAAAAATTGGCCTTCAAATGAACAGAGGGTGGCGGTGGCTGGGATGGAGGTTAACAAGAGACTCAAGGGAATGCTGTGCTGGACTCCAAAGACATCTTATTCCTTCTGAATGCTCATAATCTCTCTCCTCCCCAGGTCACAACGGGCCCCACCAGCCCTTGCACTGGTGCTTCGGTAAAGGCAAGGTTCCCAGGGTGGGAGATTAAAACATTCCACACCCGAGTTGCTTGTATGGTGGATTTGGGGATGGCTATTCAGAGAGGCTGCAGGATGCAGAAATAGTCCTGAAAAACCATCCTTTTTCCAGGGAAGTTTGCATCTAGAGAGGGAAATCTATATTAGTGATGTATACAGGGGACCCCTTATCCACTTTATCTGGCCCTAGGAAAGATCACATTGACAACCCTGCTCAGAGATTGTCTCAGGATATCACACATCCTTCTGAGAGCTATTACCTGAGAGACTTTACCTGGATAATAGGATCACAACTTTTGTTTCCTCCCAAACCCCAATCCCTTTCTATACGGTATAAAAACTTCAGTCTTCTGGCTCTTCTGTGAGTCTCATGTTTCATGTGATTCTCTGTGTAATACTTTATATGCCTTTTTTCCTCTTAATCTGTCTATTGTTAGACTCAAATATCAAATTTTTTATAACAATTTTTATATTTGAGCTTTATAGACTCAAACATCAAATCTTCTCAGGTGAGGGCAGGAAAATTTCCTTTGCCCCTACACTAGCATGGTGGCTAAGAGCCAAATTGCTTGACTTTGAATGCAGACTTTGCCACTTCCCTGGTGTGGGGGCTGTGACTCAGTTTCCTCATCTCTGAAGTGAGACTAATAGCAGTACCTACCTTATAGGGTTAGTAAGACAAATTAGTAAAAGTTAATTATGTGATATGTCAACTAATATGAAATTAAATTAATAGACAAACATGCATCATGCTTAGAACAGTGCCTGTCACATAGCAAGGCTATACTGAATGTTTGCTACCATAAACAAATACACAGAAAAATGCTGGAAAGGAAAGATGTTGATGAGATTTGTTCTGAAGATGTACCAAGTCCTTGACATGCTCTGCTTCCTGAAAACTTTTACTGTTTCCCAACCACCTTCACCTCTCATCCTCCTTGTCCAAAATAAACAGGCAAAGGAACAGTCAGTCGATGCTATCTCTTTGAAATGATAGAGAAACTACAGAGGCCTCTTGTGCAAGTTATTTTTCCCTTCCTCTGGGCTCTCGGGCAGAGCCAGTGCATTGGCTTTGGGGAAAGAGACCAAATTTGCTTTAGAGCAAAGGAGGCTGTTCTCAGAGAGTGGGGAGGAAAAGGATGGTCTGTGACCTGTGTCAACTGCAGGACTGAAATAAGAGGCAAGGTCTCAGATATGAGCAGGACAGGGGAAGACACAGAGCAGGGCAAAGTAAAGAGCAATGGTACAAGGGTCTGCCATCTTGGGGTTCCCTCCCACCTCTGTCACTCATTGACTATGGGACTTTGGTCAAGTCACTTCAGGTCTCTGACCCTGATTCTGTATTTGAGATAGGAAAGGATTGGACAGAATAAGCTCTGGGGTCCCTGGCTCTAACACTCTGAAATTCTGTATGTTAGTGTGGTTTTTCTCTGAGTCCCCTCAATTTTGTTTCCCCTACAATAATCATCTGAAAGGTTCTGAAACCAAGCACCAAGAGGGCAGAGAAATCTGTAATGTCTCAGCAGTATGAAAGTCACTAAGTGGAACATATATCATGTGTAGAACAGGGGTGGGGATGGGAACCAACTCACTTGGGACCCATTAATTATGACTAGGTTCTTGGAGGTGTAAAGGGCCAGGGGCCTCTATTCTGTCAAGGTCAAGGCCAGAACTTCTGATTCCAGGGAACCTCTGGGTACATTTTAACTCATTCCATCATCCCTTAGGGCTATCACAGGGCAGGAAAGCCTATGCTAAAGGCACAGACTCACTGAAGCACAGAGAAGAAACTGAGCCAAAAATCTCTCTTGAAATTCTAGGCTCCAATGACTGTCCTTGGATCCTTTCCTGGCCTCCTGTCCTCCCATAACTGAGCCCTGGTGTGTCTATCAGAGGTGAGCTGGAGGGCTGGGGTATACTGGTCATCAGTGTGATGGGGCCAGGTTGGAGGCCTGAGGCCAGCCCAGGTTGGCTGCATGGCAGGTGGACACAGTTTCTGGTGAGCAGGAATCTGGCACCCTCTGCTGACCCCGCGGCGGGAGACAGCTGGTCAACCAGGCTAGGGCTGCAGCCACGGGGAGGGGGAAGGGTGGGGCCTGGGACCAAGCAGCAGCTTACCAGTCAAAAGAGCAGTTCCTCTCTCAGAATAGATCATTTTTATTGGTTTTGCAATAAGCTTATGAGACAGGAACAATCGCAATAAACAAACCGAACAAGAAATCGAAAAGATGGGCCCTGAAAGCTGTTACTAAGCCCTTCTCACCTTCTCTTAACGAGTCTCTAATTTATAACAAACTCATCAGCCAAGCACTTCCAGGGTTCCTTGGTTTCAGGCTGGAAACCCATGACCCATGTCCTGTGTGTGTTCTGTCATCTCCAGATGCCTGAGACCTGGCTCCAGAGATGGCAGGATGCTTGATCTGGCAGGAGGAAGAACTAGTTGGGAAGTCCTGGATCAGTGACATCTGTGTGCCTCCACCCTCACTTTAGGATGGATCTAGAGGGCCCACCTCCCTCAGATTTCTGCCCCAACCTTCTCCCTAGCCCTAGGTTGTTAATGGAAACACAGAAACCATGTTCCTTTAAGACTTTCAGATCAGGGCTTGGTTTGGATGGTGGGGATAGCTGGGAGTTTCCAACTTCCCAAATTGTATGCTCCTCAAATAGGATTAAGGTCCCATCTAGTGCCTAAGACTTTCCCTTCTTTAAGGTTAGAGGCTCCACTAGGGCACAGCCATGTCTCACTCCTTTCCCTGAGGTGAAGGCTATGAGGAAGGCCAAATGCACCACATCAGATTGGGCCTGCACGAGGCCAGGACTGATTCTCCTTTGGGCTGGGGGTCCCTAAAGGAGGCTGCATCTCCTCCCTTAGCCTTCAGTCCCATGGGTCAGGCAGTGTCTTTATATCTGGTTGCAGTTGTGGGACAGCAAGGCGACATTACTAAAAACAGACTAGAATTCTTTTAAACATTTGCATTTTCCAATTCTTTTTTCTTTTTCTTTTCTTTTTGTACTGAGGATTGAACTCAGGGGCACTCGACCACTGAGCCACATCCCCAGCCCTATTTTGTTTTATGTAGAGGAAGGGTCTCACTGAGTTGCTTAGTGCCTCACCGTTGCTGAGGCTAGCTTTGAACTCATGATTCTCCTGTCTCAGCCTCCCTAAGTGCTGGGATTATAGGCTTGCGCCACCGCGCCCAGCTCTCCAATTCCTTTTTCATCAAGTGACCCTGAAGCCTTTAATCCAGGCAGCTTCTTGTCCTTCCACCTGTTCCTGTGGGAGATACGTGCCAGCTCCCGGTGCCCTTCCTGGCAGCTGAGCATGGGGCAAGGCATCCAGGGATCAGACCCCACTTTCCTGCCTTGTATGGTCTCAGCTTTTCTATCTATGGGGGACTGAGGAACTCCTTGAGATGCCTGCAATCCTTACAGGTGGCCACAAGATGTCAGGGCGAGGCTGTGGAAATGGCTTCTTGGCGTCTGTGTTGGATCTGAGCTTAAAAGGAAATCAAATAGCAGTTGATAAGGGGGACCAGCACGTGGCAGCCTCTTCTCCCTTTGCTCCTTCCTCAGGCTCACGACAAAGCTCCATCTCTCTACCCTCAATTCTTTGCTCCCAGGAGGGTGGGTTCTGAGGTTCCTTGACATCCTGCTATGGGAAGGACCTGGAGCTGCTGTCCCTGTTGTAGGAACCCTTGATGTGAAGAGCTGTGTGTGGCTTCAGGCCACCATAGGTTAGGTACTCAAAAGCTGGGAAGTGTTTTCTCCTGGTTGCCTGTGTTTGTGTGCGATTCTGCAAAGATTTGTGTCTGCACAGACAAAAATTTAGACCTGGAGAGGGCTTTAGAAATGGCTCACAGTCCAATCTCTGGTTTTATATATGAGGAAATAGAGGCCCACAAAAAGGAAGTGGCTTGTAAGTATGTGGCTGAGCTGTCCCTGGAATGCAGGAGTCCTGCCTCCTGCCCAGTGTGGATGTTCCTGTCTGGGTGTCTCCAGGACTGTGCATCGGCTGTATTTCTGTCTTAGTGATTTTCTTTCCATGGATCTTGGAAAGTTTTCAAACTGGCCATTAGCTAGCAAGATTCTGAACAGAATCAGAAGGAAATGGGAAGAAGGGAGGGGATGGAAAAGAAGAAAGGAAAGGCAGGAACATGTGTACATAGTGTGCACGTGTAACTTGATGTCTCATTGGGGCAGATGTGGATGCCAATGTTTCAGTTTGTATGTACCTTGGTAGGTTGGCATTCCTGTGGTAGAGCCCCTGATATGGTGTAGACTTGAGTTTGTGTAAGCATGTATATGTGCATCCTAGGCCCCTTTTGAGTGACCTCACAGAGCCAAGGTTTCTTTTCGGAGATGTTTGTGCTTTATGTTGGCAGCATGAGAGCAAGGAATCTGTTAGTGACTGGGGTGAGCATCAGTCAGGGGCTTTGTAAGTGATGGGGTGGATGTCAGTGAGTATAAAAGAGAGACGGTCCCCTCTTCCCACCTCTTTCTTTCCTACCAGGCTGTCCCCTCATAGTCCCTAGGGTTTCTGTGTCCCTGCCCCAGCAGCTGCAAAATCCTTTATTGGTTGAGGCACCAGCCTCTGTGTCGGGATTTCAAGGTTCCTGTAGGTTCCATCCATCTTCTGGGGCCTCCTGGTATTAGCATTGATCTACAGGGGAAATGGAGAGCACGACTGGGTTATTACGCACCCGCCCGCCTTCCCTGGGCCGTGATTGAGTGCACACAGAGAATTTTTGAAACATGGCCACCCTAACTTATTCTGTCTTCCTGCCAATAGCGTGGCATGGGTCCAAATTACGGGTCGATACCAACTGATCTTTTTATGTTAAACTGTGATGAAGTTGCTTCTGTGTAGAGATGGGATAGGCCCTCAGCCCTTGTTTAATGGAGAACTTTTGGGATGGGAAAGGGAATCAGGCAGTAGACAAGGGGAGTGGTCAACAGGGCACACAGTTGGGTGGGGAGGCTGAGGGCAGGCGGTACTTGTAGTTTTGGCTCCCGGCCAGAAGTGCACACATGCTTCCAGGGGAGTCAGAGCTAGCTGCCTGGGTTCCTGGGCTCCCTGTTTCTCCATGGTTTTGCCTCTTGTGACTCTCCCCACACCTCACCACTCTGGGGGCCTCCATCAGACCTTTCCATGGGTCAGCCAGTATGCCCCTCATGTCTGCCCCTCCCTGCTCCCATCCAAGGATAGAATTCCATTTCCCTCCAGCCCCTTCCACCCTTCTCCCCCTCCCGCCCTCTACACACCTGCACCATCAAACGGGTTTGTCTTTAACCTCCAAACAGGGAACTTTAATTAAAGAGACAGTGACCCCTTTTATGAGTTCGGTCGAGTTGGGTTTCAGGGCCCTTGTCACTTGCGGCTCACATAACGCTAACAAAAGCTTGCAGGCCCCAAGAGGAGCCGGTCTCCCTCATAGACATTGTGGCGGGGCACAAGGTGGGGATAGGGGAGCATGGGAAGGGGGAGGCATACATGGGTCAGGAACCCAGTGACCGCATTGATGAGGTTGGAGGTTGGGAGTGGGGCAGGCAAGGGGCCTGGGGAAGGGGCACAGACTCTGCACAGTATCTTTGGGGCATGACCCTGCCCATAGGACAACCATGTGGACCCTGGCAGTGTGGTGGCTGCTCCCTTTGTGAAATGGCTAGGGCCTCATGCCAATGTCCAGGGTTTCTTCCATCCTGCTTGCCTGTTGGCTTACAATATAAAACTAGAAGTAATTTCCAAGAGGAATAGATTGAATAGAACCTGCTCTAAGGACAGCCAATGTTGCTCACTCACATATTTAAAGGAAAAGTGATTTTATAATAAAACATAATTACTAATAACTAGATTAACACCACTGAACATATGACTTGAAATGCAAATTCTGTCCTGTGTCTGGAAGTGCAAATGCTACACAACCCACAAACTGCCTGGAAGGCAGCTGCCCTCCCCGTGCAAGAGCCCCAAATTCAGGTCTTCCTGCCCTCCTTCTCCTACCCCCCATCTTAAAGTCTCCAAATGCAGGCCGCTATTGGGCTGGTGTTATGAGTTTGAAGGGCCCTTATCTTATGTTTAATCACCTCTTAACTGTTGATTTTTAACCAAGGACTTCTCTGGGTCCTATAAGGGATGTTTGCTTGCCCTTTGATCTGGTTCTTTGATATCCTTTGTGAATTCTTTAAGCTGAAGAAGGCTGTCCAATCTGCCACACTTATTCATTTGACAAACATCAGTGGCTGTTAAAAGGAACCTACGCTTAATTGATGATTTCCAAAAGGGTAGGTTTTCCTAAAGTGGGGTACACCCTCATTAACCAGAGGCTGATAAGTTGCCAGTTATATGCATTGGGAATTAGTCACCTAAATGGTAATCTGAGGTTACTCTGATTGGAACCTAGGGTTAAGCTCAAACTAGTAAATTTGTGGAGGCGAAACTTAAAACCAAAACTGAATGAAGAGGATCCGCAGCGGCTCCCAGCCCCCGAAACTTCTCCTACCACTCATGGATCCCTGGCTTCTCCTGGTGACACATGTACTTGCCAGGCAGGGATACTTAGTTGTGATGTGAAGACATCTGTGAGAAGTCAAATGACCCACACACAAGGGGGAGAGCATGCAGACCAGTGTGCGTGATGTCATCACATCCTGGAGCTACACATTTCCACAGTGGGTCTTGCCCTGCACGCGGAATGTCACCTACCCATGTGAATGGACTGCCTGTGTGTGTGCCTGGGAGTGCATATACCCACTGAGAGAGGTCACAGCCCTTTTCCTGCTCTCTGGGGGAGGGATCTGGAGGCCAAAGAGGTTGGGGAGTAATTGGTTTTGGCGTTTCCTACCTCCGCTGCCCGGGAAGCTTTCTCTGTTTCATCTTCAGCCTGATCAATCCCTAGTCATGTGCCTTTCCACATGGACGCCCCCGACCCCCCAACTCACTATGCTCTCGGAAACTTCGTTAGTGCCATTAATCTGCTGACCCAGGCAAATCACCAACTCTTCCTGCAACTCAAGCTTCTCACTCCTCCCCTGAGCCTCCTTGGAAAGGGTGGGCTCACTCTTTCCTTCTTCCATTTACCCCTTTCTGTTTGATGCCCCCATCCCATCGCTCCTCCTTTCTCCTCACTCAGGTCTACACACTCACTGATTCCCAGGTCTTTTCCCACATATGTGTCCCAGCACTTGGTGTATCAAGAGGCTAATCCAGGTCTACCACCAGCTGAACAGATCCCTCCCGCTTGGTCCTTAGTAGCAGAAAGTGTGGGGCTGGATTCTGACTGTAGGAAGAAATAAACATGGAAGAAAGAAACTAACACACAGTGAGTGCTTACTGTGTACCAGACTCTGTGCTAGATACCTTTACACAGTTAGGTCCTTTGATTCTTGGAACCTAAGAGGTAGGCCTTAATTCTCCCATTTCAAAGATGAGGAAAATTGAGGCAGAAGAGATTAATCACTTGTTAATGAGTAGTAGAGCTAAGATTGGGACTGCCTGACTCAAGCCATTCTTTCTGCTACATAGAAAGGAAAGGACCCCCATTCTTGAGCCAGGTTCTAGGTATTTTCCTAAGAAGCTTTCCATGTAAAAGGACTTTCCTTTTCCTCTGCTAGAGCCAGATTTTCAGGTCAATATGTGTACAGTCTATGTCCTCTTCCTTTCAGATTAGAAAGGGCCCATGGTGCCCAGCCCCCTGCCTGGGGCCCCAGGCTGCATCCCCGTGCCAGGATGCACCATCTTGGCTGGCTCCAGGCCTCCCAGGAGAAGGCTCTGCTTCTCCCCTGGCCTCCATGGCTGATGTGCTGGGCCCATTGTCCAGGCGGGAACAAAGACTGCAGATTTAAGCTGAGTGACCAGGCGGCTCTGCCAAGCAGAAAAGACCGCCCCCCTGGAAGCTGGGCCCAGCCGGGGGTTAGGAGGGGGACCTGAGAGAAAGGGGACAGGGAACCTTTGAAAGTAACTAATTAAAGAGCCTTTGCCTGCCCCCTCCCCCTGGGCGCCTAATCTCTCTGGGGCAGCAGCCAGACAATGTGCCCCTCCACCCTGCCCCCCTCAACCGAGTTTTAAAACAAGAGACAACTTGAAGTTAATGAGCGCCACCTGACGGGGGTCCCCTAATGAGAGGGGGCTGCTGGGCGGCTCACACATTCTCTGGTTCCATGAATAGCTCCCCCCACCCTCTGAGTTTTATTCATCTAGGGCCAGGGGCAGGGGGCAGAAAGGAAGGGGGCCCTGCTCAGCCTGGAGCACGTGGACAGTGGCTCAATGCAGGGAGGGGGCCCCAAGCCCCCTACCCCACAGCCATGCCCAGCTCTGAAGCTAAGCCTCACCAGGCTTTGGCTTGAGCTGGCTGGAGGCTCAGGGCCAGCCTTATTCCTAGGCCCTTAGACACTGGCATTGGCTGCTGGCTTTCCCCGACGGGGCACTGAGGCAGTGGAGGGATGCTTCAGGGCTGCTGTACTTGGTGATGGGGGCAGGGATCAGGGGTCATTTGGGAGTGAGACTGAAATCCTTTCTTGCTTATTTGGACATTTCTTGGATATTTGGACAATTTCTACCATTGCTGCTTTCTCCATATAATTCTCCCATCTTGGCCTCATCCTGATCCTTGCCTGGTTCCCAGCCCTGAAGCCCACCCCAACTCTTGCTTCCCCAAATCTGCTCTCCCATCTCTGATCCTTCCTCCAGTTGTTCCTCTCAGACTTTGTATCTTCTGTTCCCAGTCTGGCTAGGCAGCTAGCTTATCAGCCTTAGGAGACAGACCTAGCCAGCTCCTTTGAGTAGGGTGTGGGTCCCACCACTGTGAGTGTATAACATCACGTGGGTGTGCCACAGTCTGTGGAGTGGAAAGATCTGGGGTACTTTTGAGGAGCTGGGGGAAAATGAGACTGACTCCAACTCTCTGCCCTCACCAACACCCCCATCCCAAATAACTATCCCTAAACCTATGACTCATCCCAAACCCAGCTTAGCCTGCACTGGAGCCTGGGGTGGGACTCACTGAATGAGACCCTGACCTCAGATGAGGACTCTAGGAAATGGGCCTAGGGAAGCCTGGTCTTTGCTCTCAGACCAGGTGATGACCAGCACCAGCTCTTTGGAGTAATTCCCCCAACGATCCAAAAAAGGCAGGAGCTGAGGGGATAGCATTTGGAGGGTCCAGGATGAACTGAATTGGAGGGGAGGAAGGGACCAGAGAGCACGGGGGTCTCCAGCCAGCAGCAAGCCATGGACAGAGGTGACTAATTTCCCAACTACTCATGGTGAAAATATCACATTTCATGCTTTGTTGCCGATTCATAGAAAAATTCTATTAAAACCGGTTGGATTATTTATACAGTTTAAACAAATGATGATCAGAATTTTTTTACATGTTTTGAAAAGAACCCAGATTATGCAGCCTGCTTGGGGACTCACCCAGAGTGTGGTGGACAAGTGTACCAAGTGTGCTGTGTGGTGTCTTGGTAGGAGTGGGTTGGGGATAAGATTAGGGGGTAGGCTTGGATGGCCTGGGTAAGGGGTAGCTACAGCTGTTCTTGCCAGCAGGGGGCACCTTCCTTCCAGTGTTGATGCCCCCTCCTTCCACCTAATCAAAGCCCCACAGATGGGCAATAATTTCATGTCCCTTTTTGTTTGGTCATCCTTCCTCACAATTCTTTATTCAAATTCCCCTAAAAGTGTAGTTGTGCTGAATTGGCATTTGTGGGACTGTGATTGTGCTGGGCTGGGGCTTTGCCACTGAACATGCATAAGACTTGTCTGTCTGTATGTCCGAATCCAGCATCTTTGTGTGGGTGAGTGTGGCATTTGTGAATGTGGCAGGGCATGAGGGCATGCCCCTATTGGTTTGTTGTTCACCTTCCTTTCAGTCCCATGCTGCAGATCAGTTCATCCTACGAGCCTGGCCTGTTGCTCCTTTTGCGGTTGCACATGGGTCACACCTGTGTAGGGGGATGGTTTTTGAGAAGCAGTTGCAGTAGCTTAGCTGGGGGAGTGGGCAGTGGTAGGTGGGTGGCAAAAGTACAATTCCCCTTTCTGACAGACTTTGGGGGATCCCAGCTTAGGGAGCATGGTTTCCCCAATCCAGCTGTAAAGGACCCATAGGAACCTCCTGAATCTGCTCAACTCTCACTACCCCCACCCCTCCAAAGAAAAGAATGCCAAGTGGTTGAGACCTCCAGTGGAGGTCAGACTAGGGTCCCATTGTGAGAACGTGAAACTTGGAATCTAGCTCAGCTCTGGGAGTTGGGTGAGTTGGGTGAATGGGGTTGGGAGGGAGGGCTGGATGGTGCCTGGGGCAGGGACAGAGCGGCCCTGCATCTGGTGCCCGTGCTCCCTGTCCCTGCCTACCAGGTGGTCCTGCCTCAGCAGTTTTATTACCAATGGGGAGATAACGTCCTGCGGGGAGGCAGCCTGTTCTGAAGGGGAATGTACCCCCCACACGTTCTAGCCTCAGGGGCCAGGCTAGGGCCTAGCTCAATTTCTGGTCAGATGGATCCTGAAGGGACCTAACTAGTATTGCCCTGGAGAAGCCATGGATAGTCCTGGAGCTTCCTGTTTAGGAGGGCTTGGAGAGGAAAGGGCAGAAAGAGAAGAGACAGGGTCAAGGGACAGCTGGGCTTCCTTTCAGAGGAAAGAGGAGGTTTGGTGGGACAGGACTGGAGATAGCAAGAAATGGGGGCCCATGCTTCCCTGGAGACCCCCAACTGGGGTCAGAGAGAGCAGGAGTAACTGAGGATCCCCAGCTTAGTATGAGGGCTCAGTGCTGCTGATGGGTCTAGGTGGTGGGAAATGTCTTCGCTGCTCAGTTTTCTTATGTATTTATCGCTTCTTCCTTGAAGCTGATTCCCTCAATGATAGCAATGCCCAGGGCCTATGCAGCTAGTTAAGGAGCAAGACCCATCTGAGGGATGTTTAATCATCTCATCATGGAGACCCTGGCCTATTTGTTTTCTTCCCTGACTTCTTTTCTTTTCCTTCTTTCTTTTTTATTTAGAAAGAAAACAGGCCACATTTGGAACCTAGAACAGCAGTGAGTAAAACAATCGCTTGTGACTACAGCATCCATCATGGGCTGAGGTCCTCCAGCAGCCCAGCCTAGAGGAGCCACCACCATCACCGCTGCCTTCACCACAGCCTGCACTTTATTAGAATTTATACGTTGCCCCTATTGAGGGGGAAAATAATTAACACCCTTACAAATATATCGTAAACAAAATATTTATTAGAAATAAATAACTCATTTATTTTACATATTTCATTTCAACAATAACATTACCCAATTTATCATTTAACATTTTTGCAAGACAACTTAACGACTACTTATTAGCATTTCCATTTTTCACCCGCGCACCATAAAGCACGGACGCTCCCCAAATGGCCTGGCACAGGCCGAGCCAGGAGCGCAGAAGACCCTGGGGAGGGCTAAGTTCCCCCTGGACCTCCCCTTCTCTTATACACTCCAGTGTATGCAGGAATGACATCTCACTATGAGCACATGTAGTCACCTTCAAACATAGACACATATTTTACATAACCCAAGGAGCTGCTCCCCATAGATTAGTACCCCCAGAAGAGGCACATGGAAGTATGCAAATTGATTCCCTGCCTGACTCCAAATATTCATGCTCACATGGACCTAACAACCACACTCACGCACATCCACACATACAGATGTGTATGCACATACATGCACAGATTCCCCATGGAGTACACAGTCAAGGGCCAGGCCATATTCCTGCCATACATGGGTGGGGAATGGAGACCAGCCACTTTTCTCCTCTTGCTTCACAGGGTGGGTGTGACATACCACAGAGGCCCATGTGCGGGATCTGAGACTCCCTCAGTTCTCACCTGTGCCCCTTGGGTCTCCCTCTTTGCCTCTCTTCTGTTTCCCCTGCTTGGCAAGGGTTTCCTGAAATTGAGTCCCTACTTTGATTCCAAACTTGTGCTTCAGAGGGGTCATCCTGAAGAACTTGGCCTGGGTTTCTCCATCCTCTAACCTCAACTGTGTTTTCTCAGAGAGAAGAGTGTGAGGATCTGGCTTCTGATTTGTGAATTCAGGCCTGGAGGCATGGGATACAAAGGAGGGATTTGGACCTGGTGAAGTAGGATCAAACTACCTGATGATATTCATTGTATTTGAGAGTCCTACCTACCCAAGGTCAAGGCCCAGCCTAGCTCCCCTGCCTACTTCCTTCCACTGGGCAAACACTCTTCCCTGCCTGCAGGAGGAAAGAAAGGAGCTGGGAGTGCACACCTGGGTGACAGTCTGAGCTTGGGCACATTTCTCCATCCTTCTACCCCCACCCCTGATCTGGTGCCTGGTGGGAGTGGAGGGTGACCTTATATGTTTATAGAATCAAATTGTAGTCCCTACCCCAACCTCTTCTCATTCCCTAAATGGTACACATTCTAGTGTATCTGGGTGCAGACTGAGGGAACAGATGGGTGCACACCCCTCAAGGACACACATGGGTGCACATATATGTGCACATGTGTATGCCACTCTGAATTCTGCCCAAGCTGATTCATGCTCCACCCCCAACACCAGCCACAACATCTGGGAGATTAGGACCTGTTTGGGTATTGAGGGCCAAGGCTGAGATGTTCCCTCTGATTGTGGTGTGCATAGTGTCTCTCCCCTGTCTCACTGGGAGGTGGATAGAGGTAGGAGGCTGGTGCCTGGGGGGGCTGAGGCCCAGGAGACAGGGCAGGGGGCCCTTTAGAATCAGCTTAGCCAAGGGCTGGGGGCAGGGCCCAGGGGGAGCATACACAATGCTTGGAGGTTGGAGGGTCTGAAACTGGAGACTTTAATAAAAGCCACTGACAGCAAATAAAGCTGCCAGGGGAGTCCCATTACCCACAACAAGGACCCTTTGTGAGCCAAGCAGGGCTGAACTGACCCTTCACCAGCCTGGCTCCATCCCACCCACCCTGGGCCCCATCTCCCTGCTTGCAGGCTCTGTAGCCTCCTCCTTGTTCAGCCCAATCCAGCTCAAGGTCTCTCTAATGCTGAAGGAACCCAGATGGATGCTGGCACAGACTGGAAGTCCTTCTCTATGTCTACCCCTAATTGCCCTAGTTTCTGATGCCAACACTCTTTGACTGTTTTGTCCTATTGATGAGTACCCAGTAAATCTACTCAGGAGCACCTTCGTTAAATGCATGGGGAAACTGAGTCATGGTATGGATTCCATTCACCCTGTTTTGTGGTGGGGCAGGGTGGCCTAGATATCCATGGCTGGCCTGATCCTGATGCAGACCCTGATATGGGTTTTGACTTGTTTTTCTCTGAGCCCTGATGCTGACTCTGGTACCATGGGAGATCACTGGGGTCAGGAAGACCTAGACTGAGTCCTAGAGGTGCTGCTTCTCAGTTGTTTGACCTTGCATCCTTTCTCCTCTCTGAGTCTCAGTTTCCTCATCTTTAAAGTGGAACTGGTCTAAAAGGGTTCCTCTGAGGATTAATGACCTAATAAGTATACCACTTACAAACTTAGAAGTACCCCATTTTGAAACCAGATTTTGATTTGAACATCAATTTCCAAGTAGGTTCTGAGTCGTCCTCTGATTTCCATCCTGACCACAATAATGCTAAGCGGGTAGGAGGCTCAATGACTAGTTAGCTGTTCAGTGAAAAATGGAAGAAAAGAATGGAACACATTCTAACCTCTGACCTCAACCAAGAAGTCCACTAGTTGGTGGAGGGTTTGGGGGAGCCCTACGGAGAAGAGAGAAGGTTGGGGGTTAGAGCGCTGGTCTGGGGAGGTTTTGGAGGGAAGGGGAAAAATGGGTTGAGAGCAACTGGGCACTCAGATGTAGAGCTGGGGATGTGCACAGGGAAACTTCTCTGAGGTGAGGTGCCAAGGCAAGAGGTGGGAAGGGGCAACCCATGGAGTTGTTGCTTTTAAGGGCGAGGTGGGGCCTAAGGTGGTGTCGCCACACAGGGGGGTGGAAGATGGGGTCCGGCTGGCGATCACAAGTCCCTCCCAGTCCGGCAGGAGGGGATTCTAGTGCAGGGCGGGGAGGGAGATTAGAAGGCGCTCTCAATTGCCTTAATGGGCTCTAAGAGGCGGGATCCTATTACAGCTCGGGGTGCCCCGGGGTGCCTTGCTGGGAAGACAAGCTAATCTGCCATGCAAATTAAATCCTGCCTCAAGACGCAAGGCCTGCTTAATGTGATCCATTACACAGTTTACTTGTTTATATCTAATATTGGAACAGGCAGCCCGGGCGGGCGGCAGCGGCAGGCGGAGCGGCCCAAAAGCAGGAGAGTAAATTACCAGCAAAATGAGCTTTTCCAGCCTCAGCCGCCGCCACCACCCGCGCCTGCCCGGCTTTCCGCGTCCCGGGCGCCCCCTCCCGCCCGCCCGCCCGCAGCGTCCCCTCGCTCCTCTTGCTGTCCCGCTTTTCCCCTGTCGGCCTTCCAGTCTCTTTCTTCTCTTTGTCTGTCTCTTTCTCTTCTATGGCTTGACCAGTATTTCCGTCTCTCTCTGTTTCCTTGTCTGTTTCTCAGCCTCAGTTTTCTCTTGAGTCTTTATGGCTATTTCTCTGTTCCTGCTCCTGGGTTTCTGTGGCTCACTTTTGACTCTTCTATGTGTGCTCAGTCTTTTTCCTGCATCAGTGATAGAGATATACCTGTCTGATGATGCCAGGTGGCTGTGTGGTGGTGTGTGTGGAAGTCGAGAGTGAGCCCTGCAAAGTAGACTGGGGATGCCATCTTGGGCCCAGTGAGCTGCAGTTACTATTTTGCTGGTGACATTGTCCCTGATTGTGAGGGTGTGTAAGAGTGACCTTGAGCTGTGTATCTGGGAAGTGTCATCATGACCCAGAACATGTGGCTGGAGCGTACCCATGAGTGTGAGTGGGCATGGGTGTGCTTGTGGGATCTTTTCTCTGTGTGTATGTGGCGGGGAGGATAGTTTTAATAAGCTCTTGGAGAGGTTGCTCATCATCTTCCCGGCACACCCTTCTGTGGAGCCTGCCTGTGCCTTGTGCCTCCGGGCTAGCCTCATTGGGGGCATGAGGTTTCCCTCCCCTTCCCTGTCTTGAACCACAGCCACTTTCTTTCTAGCTGCTGGAAAATCTCCAAGGCTTTCAATGTCCTACGATCACCTGACTGTCCACCATCCATGTCCCTAGTGTATAATATTTTGCTCTGCCCTTTCTCTGGCCCAGCTCCTCACCCCCACCTCTGGCCTGTACCCCTCTGTGGACACCTTCCTTTCCAACTGGACAGCTGGAGGCCCAAGCCTGCATCTCCTGAAGAGTCAGAGGCCAAAACAGATCCAGAGGTAGACAGAAAAAAATGAAAACCAACACAGGTGAGAGAGACAGATACTTACCCTGGCAGAGGTGGTAGACAAGGGATGGACAGGCATAGAGACCCACAGATATGGATGGACACAGGTCAGAGGCCAGGCAGCAAAAGGCAGGAGGGCCAGGATGGCTGAGCATCTGTGACTGGCTTAGGCTTAAGCTCACAGGGGCCATGGGTCTAGTACTAAAGGTTTGTTTCAGGCTGAAGCTGCTTGGGGATAGAGTGTGGGGAAGGGGCTCCTCAGCTTCTGGGCTTGATGAGACACCAGCCCTGTGGTCTCATGCTGAGGACACTTGAGTAAATGGATCTAAGCTCCTGGACTCCTGGCCTGTACCTGTGGTCCCAAGAAAAGCCTCAGGCCCAGGGCAGGCAGAACAGAGAGAGCAAGCACCCACAGTCATGCCTGTGCACAGCTGCCACTCTTGTGCCTGCCCCTGCACACACACACACACACACACACACACACACACACACACGCCACGTGCCAGGCTGGCGACTTGCCAATGAGGCTTCCCTGGCCCTGGTCCATGGCTCTAAGTTGAGGCCCTAGCCACAGTCTTTATGCTCAGGACTTCTGATACCTTAACCTTCTGTCCCCAAGGGCCTTGCCCCCTCCCAAGCCAGGGAACAATTCTGATTCCTACTTTCCCATCCCTCAGCCCTCTGGGGCTCCTGGTCCTCCAGTTGCTTCAGATTCCCAAGAACATCAAAACCCCCCGGTTCTTCAACTTTCAGGCACATGTCTTCTTGTCCCTGACCCCTGGCCCTGGTTGGGGTGGGGGATCCTGCTGGGTGGAGGGTAGGAGGGAAGGTGTGAGTCTGTATGTCTGTGTGGAACGGGGGCTGTTTAGATAAACAGATGGCAACAAATGGCATAAAATTATATACCCATAATGTCAGTTCATAACATTTTGTTCGACATACTTGATTTAATCGCTTAGCTGACGATTTGGCTTTTGGGCCCATATGGTGGGGAATGAAGCTGCGTGGCACCCGCTCCAATCTGGCTCTTTTATCACCGAGGCTGGGGGGGGCTGGGATGGGGGGTGTTGGTGGAGGGAGGAGAAGGGATGCAGATGGAAAGAGAATGAGCTGACAGGAGAGGGGCCAGGGAGGGGGTGACTTTAGGGACTGAAGGGGACTGGACCCTGGCAGGGTGGAGGACTTCTATGGGACGGTATGAGCAGGGCCCAAGTGAGCTGGGAATGAAAGACTGTCCCCAGGAGAACTGGACCCTATGGATACCGCTAGGGCTGTGACCACAAATCTGCCTCCACAGGCTCGGTAACCTGATACTTCGCTTTTTTCAAAACCAAGACTCAGACCCCTGGGACTATCCCTATCTCTCTCCCACCCCCAAACTTAACAATTTGTACATGTGCGTGTGTGTGCTCATGTGCATGTGTCTGTACGCCTATCTGCTCTCGCATATGTGCAAGGAGGTTTGGGAGACTGTGAGGTGACTTGTGATTGATTTTGTGCAAATTGCCGTTCACTCTGAGCAACTGTGAAAGGGTGTGAATGAGTGTTGGTGGCTATTTGTGACCAAGTGTGACTGAGGGGGTGCACTATGTCTTATGTCTGGTGGGACTGTGACTTGTAGATGTGAGTGTGAACATGAATTCTAGTGGCGATGAGATGAGTGTGATGGAGTGTGACTGCATGTGTGCAACAGATCTGTGGGGCCGTGGGGTTGAGGGTTGTGTGGAGTGTGGCTGAGTGTGCAAATGTTTCAAATCAACTGTGGCATACAGTAGGTGCTCAAACAGTGTTGGTGAGTATGTGCATGCAGCCATTTCCAAGAGGCTTGTTCTAGGTGTGAGTACTGGGTAGGGGAATGGTGTATGCGTGTATGTGTGTCTGTCTAGGTCCTTCAGTGCACCCACTCTATGCTCTCTGTAAACAGAAGTTAGGCCCTGCATAGTGTACCCTCTCAAGTCTCCTGGCTGTGGTCCCAAGTCGCTGGTCATCTGGCTCTGCTGGGGTCTCAGAGGAAATAGCCAGGTGCTTCCCTACAGAGATGCTCCTCTTTCCCATTGCCAGTCCAGCCTGGTTCACCCTGCCCACTCCCTTTCCGGTCTCAGAGCTGAGCCAGCCCCACAAGCAGCAAATCTGGGCCTAAATCAGAGCCCATCACTCATGTAGCAGCCTCATCTGCCCCCTGCTGGGTGCTGCCCGCTGGCTTTGGAATGGGGAGGGGCACTCACCCAGAATGGGGGCTGGCACCTGCAGAGGGTTGGGAGCCCACTCTCTTCTTTCCCCTCCCTGGGATCCCTGTCCTCTAGTCCCATCTTGGGCTTTGTGTGTGCTGAGGCTACTGGGCTGTGCCTGGTCTTGCTGTCTATTTGCTCTCCCTGTGTCTTTGCTGCTGACTCTTCCCTGTGTCCTCATGACAACTTCCCTCTGCCGTTCTTTCTGTCTCTGTCTTTCTTCCACACCTCAGTTTCTCCTTTCCTCTGTTTTTCTCTTTATGCCTGTGAGGGTCTCTGAAGGTGCAGATCAGGGCTGGGCTGGAATGCGGGCATAGGCCCTCTTCATTTGGCAAGTCCTATTACCACCCTTCCCTGAAATCAGTAGTATTCTTTATGGCAAAGAGAACTAGGGGTGGTGATGGTGGGTGGATGGAAACATGATAGGGGCTTGTCAGGGATGGGCACATTGACTACTCTTCACTTTTCCCAGAGCAAGTGCCCCCAACACCCTGACACCCATGCTGTGGTCTGACCAAATCCTCAGCTCCTTCTCAGATCACTTGGTCATTCATTCATTAAACAATATGGAGCACAGTGGATAAGCCAAGCAGTGGATTAACCAATATGAGCAAGATGCTCATAGATCCTTGTCCCCCAGGTCCTCACTGCATAAGAGAGAGAGACATGCAAACAGATAAGGATGCTGGTCTTCCAGAGGGTAGGAGAGAGGGCACAGTGAGGACCGAAGGGGGCTGAATTCTATGGGGAGAAGTGTGGAGAAGCTTTAGGGAGAAGGGGATTCTCAGCTATATTAAAGAATTTTCCTTTTCTACTAACAAAAATAATCCTTGCTTAATGCAGATTGCTTAGAAGACATAGAAAAGCTCAAAGGAAAACAGGGACCAAATACATCTTCTTTTTTTTTAAAAAAAAAATATTTATTTTTTTAGTTGTAAGTGGACAGAATATCTTTTTATTTTTTAATATTTTTTTAGTTGTTGATGAACACAATGTCTTTATTTTATTGCTTTGTATGTGGTGCCGAGGATCGAACCCAGGGCCTCACGCATGCGAGGCAAGCGCTCTACCGCTGAGCTACAATCCCAGCCCCAGAATATCTTTATTTTATTTTTATGTGGTGCTGAGGATGGAACCCAGTGCTTCATGCATGCTAGGCGAGCACGCTACCACTGCGCCATAACCCCAGCCCCACAAATAGATCTTCTAAAAACAATTTCAGGGAGTTATGAGGGATGATAGAGTTTTTGTAAGTAAATGAGGTAGGGGTGGGGACACCTGGGAACAGTGGAGTTAGGGAAGAGCATTTCAGGCAGAGGTAGGGGCATGAGTCAAGGCATCATGACAAGAGTGCAGGATCTTTGTAGATGTAAGACGTCAGCTGTAGCTGAACCTGAGAGTCGCATAGCATGGCTGCAGAATTTGGCTTTTGCTTTCCAGACAATGAGGAGCCACCCTGAAGGGTAGGAAGCAGATGCATAGAGTGACCACATTTCCCACTTCAGAACAATTATTCTGGAAAATGGATTTGAGGTGGTTGAGACCCAAAGCAGAAAGACCAATTAGGAAGGAAACATTACACAATGAGATGACGACTGTGGTAATGCTGTGGGAGAGAGAAGATGGAAATCCGAAGACAGAATGAATAGGAGTGGAGACTGACTGTGGGGGTAGAGGTGGGAGAGAGGGAGGAGCCAAGATTGAAGCCCAGGCCTTTGGCTTAGTCAGTAGCAAGTTTGGTGGTGCCATTTGCTAAAATGGGAAACTTTGAAGAGAAAGATTGGGGTTGGGGTGTGCGATGGAAGCATTCATGTGGAACTATTCAGTTGGTGGTGGAAAACCAGGGTCTGGAGCTGGGCATGTAGATTTAGAAGTCATTGTTCATTTCTATGTATCAGTCAACAAATATCCACTGAGCATCTATGATAGATTGGGCTGAGGATACTGTGGTGAATGAGACAAGCTGCCCTCTTCCCTTGTGGGACTCACAGCTATCAATGGTGGCATCTGAAACCATGAGAGAGGATGGACTTCCCAGTGGGGGAGGGAGGAAGGTGCTAGAGTGCCAGCCTTGCAGGGCTGGTGGCAGGCAGCACAGAAACTAAGGCCTCTCCTCTTGAATCACAGAAGGCCATCCAGACACTTGCTCCATTACCTTCTTAGACAAGCTTGACTGGATGTCTCCTGTGGTTCCTGTTCTCCAGGCCTTCTCCCTGCCAGTGTGCCATAGACTTTCTCATATGTCTGTGAGGCAGCTGGGCTCCCTGTGTCTGCCCTGCTCCCATGTGTGGTGTAGTGGAAGAGAAGTCTGACACACTCTGTTTCTGTCTGCCATTCTACAGCTTCCGACATTGTTTGAAAAAAACAAAGTCTCCTTGTTTTGGTCTTCAGCCTAGTTTCCCAGCATCATCCATGGCCAAACCTCCCATATACCCTAAAGGCTGCCTTTCCAAACTAACTCCCAAACCCTGATCAGCCCTCGCTCTTTCCTACCTCCAGGCTATGCCCTTGCTCTTGACACCATCTCTCTCTCCCAGCAAGTTAGCTACCTTTTAGTGATCTGGCTCAAGTGTCTCCCATCTGGGAGGTTTTGTTGGTCTTCCAAAGCCCCTTAGGGACACTTCTCATGGAATTTTTGCTGTAGTCTAAATGTTTATGTGCCCCTAAATTCACATTGAAATCCTAACCCTCAAGGTGATTAGGAGGTGGGGCCTTTGAGATCTGATTAGGTTATAAGGACAGAGGGGTTAGTGCCCTTATAAAAAAGACCCCAGAGAGCTAGCTAGTCCCTTCTACCATGCAGGGACACAGCAAGACAGTGCCATCTATGAGAAAATGGGCCCTGCTTGCACCTTGATCTTGGACTTCCTAGCCTCCAGAATGGTGAGAAGTCAATTTCTATTTTTTTTATTAGACATTCAGTTTATGGTATTTTGCCATAGCAGACTGAACAGACTAAGACAGCTTCTCTTTAGGAAGACCTTATTAACTCATATGGTGATTGTCTTGCTGATCTGGCTCTGTCTCCAGATAAGGACATCCTTCAAGGTTGGGCTTGGTTTTTGTTCCTGTCTATAGTTCCAGTGCCTTGTATAATTCTAGGCACATATTAGGTTCAAAATTGCAGATGGTGCTTTAGAGTAGGCTGGTGTGGAGATGGGGCTGGAGTTGGGTTTTGGGTAGGGTGGTGTCAGAGACAGGGCTGAAGCCAGGGAGTGTTTATGTAGGGGTGAGGCTAGGTGTTTGGGGTAAGGGTGGGTATTGCAGCAGAGCTGGTGGGAGGTAGGCTGGATGTCGGAGTAGAGCTGGTGTCAGTGCAGGGGTGGGTCTGGGATGGGGTGGATGTTAGAAATGCAGTGTTACACAAACAGCAACAGGGTGTAGGAGAAAGGGGGCTGGGTGTTGGGGAAGTGGGGGAGGGCTGATGGAGGGAGTTGGATTCAGGAGCATACGAGAGTCCCCTGAGACCTCTCCAGGGTTCTGACTTTTAATGCTGCTGATCCAGCGCTTCCTCAGTAGCCAGCTTCTCCCCAGAAGGGGAGAAGGAGAGAAGAGGAGACCCGAGGAGAAGAGCCTAAAAGGGTGAAGAAGGATTTTCATTATGAAGTTAATTAGCTTCAGAGCCGCTGCACCTTTCAGGACGAGGAATTAGAGGGATTTAATTGCTTTATCAGCCTTCCCTTTGATTTTCAGCAATCAGGCCGATTCCATTTAATTTAACTGCCACAGATGAGGAGAAAATTGATGCGCTCACCTGCCTCGGAGCAGAAAGAGAGAGAGTGGGGAAGAGGGAGAGGGGGAGCCAGAGAGACTGGCAAACACAGAGTCTGCAGATTAATGAAAACCAACAGCATTTGCTCACAATTGGAGATGAAGTGTGCCCTCGAGGTGTTTGGAGCTGTGTGCGTGGCTGCGTGTGTGTGGCTCTGTGTGAGTTTGTGTGTTCGGCCGTGTGGGAGTTTGTGACTATGCATGTTTACGTGGGTGTGACTGAGTGATTTGGCTGATGTGGAGGTGGGAGTGTGGGTGAATGCTGGTATTTGGCTGTAGGTAAGTGACGTTTGAGGCATGTGATTGACTGTCAAAGACTCTTGGTACGTTGGAACGACAGTGTGAATGAGGATGATTGTCTCTGCCCGAGTAACCATGAATACAGTGACTGTGTGTGTATCATTACGTAGATAAGAATTACCGGCATGTGAGGCTGCACATCTATTTGTTCATTTGTTCAGGAAGCACAGAATGAACTCCTGCTAAGAGTCAGGTATAGTGCTATGGGGCAAAGAGGACTGAGATGAGGTCCTTGTCCTCAAGGGTTCAGAGTCTAGCAAAGGAGACAGACTGGTAAATAACATCATGGCTATAGCATGTACTGTGTGGATTGCTGTGGTGGCAGTATTCTGAAGGCCTCCCAAAGAAGTGGCTTAAAAGATAAGAAAGTTTATAAGTAGAGAAGGAGTTACTGAGGCTGGGGTATAGGAAGGACATTGCAACCAGATCAAACAGGTACAACCATCAAACAATGCAAGGGAGAGATTATGAGAGTCTGAGGAAAGAGGGAAGAGATTAAGTAGAATGGGCAGGATTCGGGGAGGGGATAGGGCACAAGGAGGTGTTGAAAGTTTCTTAAGAGCAAGGTAGCCAGGTCCCGTGGCACCTGCCTGTAATCCCAGCACTTTGGGAGGCTGAGACAGGAGAATTGTGAGTCCATAGCGAGCCTCAGCAACGGCGAGGTGCAAAGCAACTCAGTGAGACCCTGTCTCTAAATAAAATACAAAATAGGGCTGGGGACGGGGCTCAGTGGTCAAGTGCCCCTGAGTTCAATCCCTAGTACCAAAAAAAAAAAAAAAAAAAAAAAGAAAGAAAGAAAGAAAGAAAGAGCAAGGTAGTAAGTGATTCCTTAAGGGACTTACTGGAGAAAGAACAGGTGGAGGATGAGGGTAATGATTCAGTCTTAACTGTGTGGACTTTACGTTGCTGTAGGATGTCAGGTTGAGGTACCCAGCAGGTAGCTGGATATAGAGATGACCAGCTGAAGACAAAGAGAGGAGAGTCGTCAACATGTGTAGGTGGTAAACAATGCCACAGGAGCAGAGGTGACTTCCCAGGGAAGGTGTTCAGATCTGGAGGAAGGAAAAGACAGGAAGAAGAAAAAGAAACAGGAGAGATGATGAAGAATCAGACAAAACAGAGGAAAACAAAACGTTAGGAAAGAGGACATGGCTGAGAGTTGAGTTTGGTTTTAGAGTTCTTGAGTTTGAGGCTTGCTATGAGAAATCCATATAGCTGTTCTAGTGGCAGAATCTAGAAGGCAGCTCTCTTAGCATGAGTGAAGGCCTAGGGATGTGGAAGTTCATACTGGAATCTGGCACAGCTGATGTGCAGGATGAGTGGCTGGATACGAATGATGAGGCAGAGTGAGTTGGGTTACCTAGGGCTTTGAAAACCAACCTGCAAGTTAGCACTTCAACTTGTAGCCAGGTTAAAGTTATTGAACATCTTTAATGAGGGTATGACTTGGTCAGATTTTCAGATGTTAGTTTGGTTTTCCATCTCTGCATCTTAGTTTGGTTTTCCCTGGAATCAGAACTTGAGAAAAAGACTTGGGAGAAAGCAGCTTATTTGGGAGGAGATCCCAGGGAGCAGTAGTGAGGGAACAAGGAGAGTGAAACAGAGAGGAAAGCTGGTTGCCACTGTAGGCAATGCAAGCTCAATCTTTGGGAAACCTCTGAAGAATCATATAAAATGCACTTTGGACTGGGCATGGTCATGCACACCTGTAATCCCAGCAGCTTGGAAGGCTGAGGCAGGAGTATCACAAGTTCAAAGCCAGCCCCAGAAACTTAGTGAGGCCCTAAGAACTTAGAGTGACCCTATCTCAAAAAAGCAAAAACAAAAACATATAAAGGGCTGGGGATGTGGGTCAGTGGTTAGCTACTACTGGATTGCTGTGATGGCACTGTTCTAGCTACTACTTGGCTTCAATCCCTAGTAGTACCAAAAAAGAAAAAAAAAAAAAGGTGACTACACTTCAGAATTGTCCCTCTAAAAGACAAGAAGCTGAGTATTTATCCCATGAGGTCCATCCATGGGTTTAAGGTTGCTGTCAGGACCAGGCCATCCGTTTTCTTAGGCTAGATAAATTGATATCAGAAGTGGGCTGACAGGAAGAGATATCAGGAACAATTAAAGAATTTGCTAATTGTGGCAGGTGCTTGGGAAATGGATTGGAAAGGTAGAGGCTGGAGGGAGGCATACCAGTTAGGAGATAATTGTGATGGCCCCATAATCCAAGATGAAGAATATAAGCACTGAGGGAAGGAAGGGATAGAATTAATGGGGATAAATTGTAGATAAATTTGGCATTTGGGTTTGTGGTAGGCAAAATAATGGCACCCCAGTGTCTACATCTAATCCCAAGAACCTGTAAATATGTTATGTTATAAAGCAAGGTGGGGTTAGGGTTGCAATGGAATTAAGGTTGCTAATTGGCTCAGATTTATCTTGGATCTGAATGGGTCCAATGTATTCCAAAGAGTCTTTATAAGTTAAAGAAGGAAGGAGGGTCAGGATCAAGAGCGACTTGAAGATGCTATGCTGCTGTCCTTGAAGACAGAGTGGGGGAATGAGACAAGGAATACCGGTGGCCCCTCAAAGTTGGAAAAGGCAAAGGAACAGATTCTCCCTCCAGAAAGACTAGTCCTGCTGATACCTCGGTTTGAGCTCAGTGAGAACCATTCTAGACCTTTGACTTCCACAACTGAAAGATAATAAATGTGTTGTTTTAAACCTAAATTTGTGTTCTGTTATAACACCAATAACGAACCCATAAAAAATCCAAGACGGATTCTGAAATGATTTCCAAGACTTCTAGAAAAGGAGGAGTTTACTGGGAAAGGGTAAAGGGGTAAATTTGGAGAGAAGCTTCTGAGCTGTTTCAACCATATTCTTTGTGTGGCAGGAGGGACTTTTACATGGAGCTCTCTATCAAATAAGCTATGAAGCCAGGGTGGGAGAAAGATTTTTCGGAAAGGATTTGGATAGCTTGGATGTACTTTGTGTTCAAGGATTCATGTGTTGGAGGCTTGGTCCTCAGTATGGCAGTGTAGAGGTGGGGAGACCTTAAAGAGGTGACCTAGTGGGATTTCCTTAGATTATTGAGAGTGCTGCTCTCAGAATATATTAAAGTAGTTCTGAGGAAACCCTGTATTGGTTCTTGCAAGGAGGTTGTTAGAAAAAGAACAATACCGGGCTGGGATTTTAACTCAGTTGTAGAGCGCTTGCCTCGCATGTGTCAGGCACTGGGTTCAATCCTCAGCACCACATAAAAATAAATAAATAAAAATTTTAAAAAAAGAGAACAATACCAGTCCCTCCTCTCACTTTTGGCTTTCTGTATCATCATGTGATCTCCCACTCTTTCTCACTCATGCATGTGGTACCACCAATATGATGTCACCTGCTGTGATATGATGTAGCCAGTGAAGCCCTTGCCAGAACCTGCCTAGCCTTCAAAACTGTGAGCTAAATAAATATTTTTTCTTGATAGGTTCCCAGCTTCAGGTATTTCATTATAGTAACAGAAAATGAAATAATACAACAGTCTTCATCAGCATGATGATATTTGAAACTGTGGAAGCAGAGGAGGTCACTTATCATTGAATGAGGATAAACCTGGGGTGTGGGGGGGATGCCAGTGTGTTAGAGATGATAGAGGAACTGCTACTGGTGCAGGCTGGCTCTGTTATCTGTTTCCTCTTAGCAAGCTCTTTGAGTTCCAATATTGGCTCAGTGGCCTCTATTCTCTTTCTTGTACTGCATTGCACTTGGTTTTTTAGGAGGTGCTCTGTAGGACAGCTCTGTACCATTGTGCCAGTTTTACATTGCACAACTCCAAGGGCAGCACTGACATAGACTAAACTATAAATGTGAGTTGTCGGTGTACAACCTTGCCAGCAGTACTTGAGAAAGGGAAGGAAGAACATGATGGTATGGTTGGTCTCTTTAGAGAGACAATGAATCAGACCATGCTTTGCCTCTAACTATATCGAAATCCTCAGCCCTGGCTTAAATCAGAGTGCAAAAGATTTCAGGAGCAAGGCCTTGAAATATAATGGGAGCAGCCCCCGGAAAAAATGGGGTTCTGGAGGCTAGGCTGTCAGTCATCCAGGCCTGGATCCTCCTGTCAAACCCCATTCCTTGAGAAGACAGCTCTTCTCCTCCTAGCACCCCACCTATGTTGACTGTCTGTGATTAGAATGTGGACTCTAACTTGGAATTAACCTGATTAATGTAATGAAAGCAGGGCCGGCTCAGCACCACCCGGTGATGAGGGGAGATGGATTGGGAGCGAAGGCGTTGGGATGGAGGCGCGGCCGTAATTGCTGCGTTTACTGCTACCTGCCTCGCTGACCCTGCTGTTTAGCCCATTAATGATGATGCACAAGCCTCACTTTCCAGAGATAATGGCAGAGAACCCCAGGGGAGGGAAAGAGACCTCAGGGTGTAAGGGAGACATGGATCTGAGACTAGGGTCATGGCGAGGGTGCAGGGATGAGGGGCCAGGGTCACAGAAGCATTTGCGGAGAGACGGTACAAAGGTATAAGATGGGGGCTTGCTCTAGGCTTCTGTCCCTTGGCAAATTGACATATCTATGCAGCATTAAGCTTTGAGTAAGGGCTGTTGAAGCTGTCAGGGTGCTCTGGCCAGGAGGTCAATACTATTGCCTCTAGTTCAGGAGGGTTTCTTGGAGAAGGGATCTTGGAAAGAGGAAAGAAAACCCAGAGAATGGGCAAGAACTGAATAGTGCTGTCCTCATTGCCTCCAGCACCAAACCAGGGCAGAGAGTTGAGCATGTAGGATCAAGACAGAGCCTTTGGGGGTGGCATATATGTATTGAGCACAAAGAACCTGTACCCAAGTCAATAGGAAGATTTATCACTTTATTCCTCTTTGATGCCTCTAAGAAGATGAAATGGATGGATATCGCTGATCTCATCTTCTATGTACTTTATCCTTATCCATATACATCCTTCCCTCATTCATTTAAGATAGAGGAGAGCTGTGCTCTTTTGGTACACACTTGCTGATTCCTCGAGGCAGACCCCTTCCCTTCTCTGGGCCTCAGTTGACCACTCCATAAATGAGGGGATAGACCTGATGATCAGCCCTCATATGCAATGATGCAAGATGTTGCACATCTTTATTGACACTTGCAATGTCCCCTGGTCTCTGTGTGGGAGGAAGGCCCTCTCAGAGCAGTCTGGAGGACAGTTTCTTTCCAGCTACTGGGCTTCATCAGAGTGCCCATTCCTATTTCCTAGTTTTTTTAATAGCCAGTTGGCTCTGTGGACCAACAGAAATTTCCTGCTTTTTTTTCCCCTTTGGCAAAGCACAACTCCTTCACAGTGCACTGAGGCAATCGATTTGTGAAACAAATTTAGAATTTCACATTTTCCCCCTTAAATTCCATTATGTTAATTTTAGCCTATTATTCCAAAGATACTATAAGGCCCTAATTTTGTTTCACCATTCACAAGTTTTACATCTTCTGATGATTTGATGAAACTGGAAGTCATTAACAAAAACAGGGAAGAGAAAGAGCTGAGGATGAAATCATGGGACAAAACTCCTGATATTTCCTTTAGAACTTACACCCAACTACCTTTCTGATATCTTTCTCCACTTGAACTGTTGGTTCTTGGTGAACCTATAGTGGCTGTTACTATGCATGTGCTCTCTCTTTAGCACTCATGCATTGTTAATAATGCATTTTCCAGGCAGAATGTAAACTCTGTGAGGGCAAGAACCATGTTTATCCTGTCCACCACTGAGTCTGCTGTGTCTGGTGCCCTCTGTCTGAGACATAAAAGGTGCTCAGTATAGCATCATTGAAAAAATGAACAACTCCTTTACAGAAATGAGGATGGTAGTTTTGTTAGGGTGGGACAATGAAGAAACTTAGTGCATGTTACTGCTCTGGTTCCTCCTGGCTTTTGATGCCAGTCTTTGATAGAAGGGGTGAGAAAAAAGAGATTTGGTAGAAATTTTGGGAGAGGGGTGGAGGAAGAGAGAGAAAGAGAGAGAGACAGAGAGGGAGAGAAAGTGAGAAAGTGTGTGTATATTAGTAGGGAGGAGTATGCTTTGGGGCCAGGCAGACTTGTGTTTCAATTTCACTTTTTATTCATTAGCCACACGATTGAAGGTGATTGCTTTTCATTTCAGAGCCTCAGTGTTTTCATTTGTAAAATGGTATGAATAATATCTAACCCACTTAGTTTTGTGCAACAATGAAGAAGGCCCCAGGTGTATTGCTTGGCGCCATGTCTATGAATGGCAGCTCCATTTCCTTTGCCTCTCCCTCCCTCTTCCTTGTAGTGGACACTTAAACTCTCAGGGAGAAAGAGGGAAGGGTGTAAGGCATGTTATTTGTGCTCTACTATACATAGCTCTGTACAGTCAGGGAGGTCAACCTTGACTTTTATAAAAATTATTTTCCCTCATTACATGAATTATGGATGCTAAATGAAGAAAAACTGGAAGATTCTGATATGCAAAATGAAAGTCACCTGCAATACTAATACCTATTTTACCATTGTTTACATGTTAATATGTAGCCTTTCAGGCTGTATTATACATAATGTATAATCAACATTTTTTTACAAAAATAGAATTATATAACACACATTGTTTTGGAAACTTTTACTAATTTATTGTGGACAATTTTTCATGTCCATGAATATGGTCCTATAATCTACATTGACATTGGCAATAGTCCTATAGAGGTCTACTGTGAGAATAACTTTATTGAATAATCTCTTATTGATGGACATTTGCCTATGCTTTCTACTTTTGTGAACAATAATGCAAGGGACATTCTTGAGCCTGTATTTCTTACTCCAAGAGAGACATGGCTGATACCAGTGTGATTGAGAAGTTCCCTGATGAGACCATATTGACTGAGGCTTTGCTTCTGCCATTGGAAGAAGGAAGAGTGACTAAGAAGAGAGATACCAGATTGACAAAAAATTATGGGGAACATCTGAAAGGTGGGAGCTTGAAATGAGCAAAGGATGGTAAAATTGCCTGGCTAAACAGATCCAGTATGCATCTATTCTAGAGAGGACTCTGCAGCGATTACAAAATGGGCTGCTGGAAGTCCTAACAGAGAGAGCTTCACAAAGTATATTGTTGAATGAGAAAAGCTAACTGTATAAAAAAGTGTCATTTTTATACATACAGGCATCCTCCCCTTTTCAAGAAAAACTTAAAAATTAATAAGAAAATGAAGATTTCCCCTGAATTTCTCCATATGTATATTTGGACTCTGTAGGACTCAATGAGAATCTCAGTGCTAAATAGAGGTTTTTAAAAAACACATCCTGCCCACTTTTATTGGCACTGGAGATTTAACTCACGGGCAAATTATCACTGAGCCATATCCTCAGCCCTTTTTTTATTTTTCATTTTGAGACAAGGTCTCATTAAATTGCTTGGGCCTCTTTAAGTAGCTAAGGCTGGCCTTGAACTTGTGATCCTCCTGCCTTAGCCTTCTGAGTCCCTGGGCCTGTGCTACTGTGCCCAGCTCTACCTTTCCTTATTTATTGTGGAAAAAAATATGAGAAATTTACTATGTTTATCATACAATTAAGTGGCAGTTGTTAAATCCACAACATTACAAAACCATCACCACCATTTCAAATAATGTTCATCATGCCAAATAGAAACTATCCATTAAGTAGTAAGTCCTCCTTCCTGCCAGCTCCTGGTAACTTTTAATCTACTTTCTGTCTCTATGAATTTGTCTATTCTAGATATTTCATAGAAGTAGAATCATATAATGTTTGTCTTTTTGTATCTGGCTTTTTTCACATAACATCATGCCTTCAAGGTTCATCCATGTTGTAGCATGAGTCAGAGCTTCATTCCTTTCTATAGCTGAATAATATCCCATTGTATGTTCCTTTCACATTTTGTTTATCCATTCATCTGTTGATGGGTAGACATTTTTACTCTTAAATCCATTCCTTCAAATCAGATGTTCTGCGTGAAAATACTAACTGGGAGCTTGTTTTCCATTATTTCAAATGTGAAAAATGATAAACAGATTATGTGTCAGCTCAAAATCCCTCAATTTCCTAATATGTAACTAAGCCCATAAAATGCCTATAAATAAATAGCAAATTATTATGTTGAGATGTAAAGTGCTTAAAACATTTCTTCCTGTGTACCAAATAATAAATATGGTTGCAACAAATGGTTAATGGTTAGAAGATATTTCTTAGTACTGGCCACTTCCAGGCTTACAACCCCTTGTCTATAACATAAGTCTGACACCCTACATATTCGATTCAAAATGTACCTTGGGATTCTTCCTGTGCATTATTATGTTTGGAATATTGTATTGAGTTTGAGAAATGCAAGTACTGTATTTGTTTTCCCTATGTAAGCATGTGAAAAATGTTATTCTGAGATATACATGTTCTATAAATTTGGGGTATTAAAAACCTAGCGGTGTAGCTGGGCACAGTGGTGCACACCTGTAATCTCAGCACTTTGGAAGGCTGAGACAGGAGAATCATGAGTTCAAAGCCAGCCTCAGCAACGGTAAGGTGCTAAGCAACTCAGTGAGACCCTGTCTCTAAATAAAACACATAATAGGGCTGGGATGTGGCTCAGTGGTCAAGTACCCCTGAGTTCAATCTCCAGTACCAAAAAAAAAAAAAAAACCCACAAAAAAACAAACCTAAAGGTGTCAATGTAGATGTAACACAAAAAACAAAGCATTTGCTTTTTTGTACATGCATGTGTATAAACATATTGAAAAAATCTGGAAGAATATACACCAACCTTGCAACAATAAAGAATGAACTAGAATTAGAAGGAGTGGCCAATAAGAGCTTTAGTTTTATCCATAATAGTTGTATTTTGATGAGAATGTATTTATGTATTACTAGTGTGATTGAACATAAATAGATAAATAAATAGTAAAGATAATGTGTTTAGTATCCAGGACAACCTTTGAGATAGAAGGTCATGATGTGGTATTAACCAAACATGGAGCGAGAAGACCTGTTCTCTTTCTTCTTCCTTTTTTTCCAAAGTGTCAAGGTGAGTAACTTGAAATCAGAAATAGTAAGAAAAAAATTGTAAAAAGTCCAAGTAGGTGTCAATATATGTGATCAGGAATTTGCTGACAGGGACTTTGGGGACTCATGGAAGATGGGTGGGGTGCTATGGGGTAAAGCTGAACAGATACCACCGTTCTCTCCACTAAGGAGTAAACAATAGATTTAGAAACAAAAGATTTTCAAAATTGATGTTGATTCTTGGAAATTTTAAAGAAATGATTATTGTACATGGAGTCTGGAAATACCTAGTGAGGAAAACAACACTGGAATGGGTTCTCTATGAACAAATTCTGAAGGATAGAATGTCATGCTTCTTTCATTGATAAGGCTATTGAGTGAAGAGGTTAGGGAAGTGGTAAATATATATATATTTTCTTTCAACAGGGCATGAAACAGTTTGTCACATTATCGTGGTGGATGTGATAGAGAAATGTAGTCTGCATGATGGCCCTGCTTGGAGGATTCATAACTGATGACTCACTGTACCCAAAGAGATGTGATGATAGGTTTTATGTCTTGCCAGTAGGAGGTCTTTGAGCCTGTGACTCATTGCTGGCCATGGGATGTTTTAGTGACTCAGATGAAGATGTAGATGTCCAGCTTGCACACTTTCAGATGACACCAAGAACAGGATTGCTAACAGCTTGGACGACAGAATTGAGACTTGAAATGATCTTGACAGGTTGGAATGATGATCCTACATGAACAAATGACATTTGGAGAGGGTGGATGTGGAGTCCTGCAGGCAGGTTAAAAAGTTCAGAGGTGCAAATGTGGACCTGGGAGCCCTGGATTAGGAATGAATCAGTGAAAAAGACTGAGTTTATTGGACAGCAAATTCACTGTGAGTCAGTTGTGTGGCACTTCCAGGAGCCTGATGACTCCCAAGCTGCTTTAGTAGATGGAGAAATCTGGAATAAGAAAGGTCAGTGGTCTCACTGGCCTCATATTTTGCTAGATTCAGGACTAAGAACCCTTCTTAAGAGCAATGTCCAGAGGAGGGCAACCCCTAATCATAAGGAATCTAAACATCAAGTATTATGGGTAGGGTAAGCATACAATTTATTACCTAAAATGGGACACATTTGAGAAGGAAAGAAAGTTTTATTAATAACAGGAATGTGTAATAATCCTATCTTTAAGGTATCATTGGAGGAGCTGAGACTTTTACACTGGAGAAGAAAAGACTTCAAAAATCAGAGTTGTCATATGAGATGGGGAGCACATTTTTAAAAGAAAATTAATTTAACCTTTATTTTATTTTATTATTTTTTTAACATGGTACTGAGGATCGAACCCAGGACCTCACCTGTGCTAGGCAAGTGCTCTACCACTGAGCCACAACCCCAGCCCCAGGGAACATAATTTTAAGGCCCAGTTAAAAAAATTAAGAAGGAACACTTGCTTATTGAAAAAAAATTCAAATGATAGACAATTAACTTTG
The DNA here is from genome assembly GCA_028644305.1 of Xerus rutilus. Lineage (NCBI taxonomy): Eukaryota > Metazoa > Chordata > Mammalia > Rodentia > Sciuridae > Xerus > Xerus rutilus. The sequence continues at coordinate 24,519,736 of CM053404.1, forward strand.
TTCTATCAAGTGGGGATAAAACTTGTACATGCCTTGCTTAGTTGCTATGAGGATTCAATGAGTGCAAAATGGTCAAAGCAGTGCCTGGCATAAGTTTGCAAAATAAAAATGAATAAATAAAACCATTTAAGAGTTGGGAATTTAGCTCAGGGGCAGAGCACTTGAGTTCAGTCCTTTGCCCTGAAAAAATAAAAATAAAAATAAAAAACAAAACCATTTAAAGGAAAAAATGTTCTCCCTTTTTTAGCCCCTTCTGTCCTCTATATCAATCACATGCTTCATAAATAACCATATCATTAATTTATGTTTATTTCAAGAAATTTAAAATTTGAAGTAATGTTTACATAAAGTAGGTATGCTAAAATCTTGATAATGGCTAAATCTGAGGGATTAGAATATGAGGATTAACTGTACTATTTTTCCAACTTTTGTGTGTATTTGAATTTTTCATTAAAAATGGTATGTTTACATAGCTCAAAAATAAACAGGTATATCTGTCCCCTGCCTCTTTTTTTCCCAGTACTTGGGATTGAATCCAGGGGAGCTCTATCACTGAGCTACATCCCCAGCACTTTTTTATTTTTTATTTTGAGACTGGTTTGCCCAGGATGGCCTCAAATTTGTAATCTTTCTACCTAAGGCTTCTGAGTAGCTGGGATCACAGGCATGTGCCACCATGCCTGGCTAAGGGCATACCTGTCTTCTATCAGCACCTCATCAGCCATCATTTTTAAGTTGTTTAGCTAAATCTTCTGGTACATACTTCCTTATTTTCATAGAAATAGCATGCTTATATTGCTATTTTTAACTTTTTATTTTAGATATTATTATTATTATTATTATTATTATTATTATTTGGTACCAGGGATTGAACTCAGGGGTACTCGACCACTGAGCCACACCCCCAACCCATTATTTATTTATTCTACTTAGGTATACATGATAGCAGAATGCATTTTGATTCATTGTACACAGATGGAGCACAACTTTTCATTTCTCTGTTTGTACTCCAACCCTATTTTTATGTTTCATGTAGAGACAGGGTCTCACTGAGTTGCTTAGCACCTCACTGTTGCTAAGGCTGGCTTTGAACTCGTGATTCTCCTGTCTCAGCCTCCCAAGTGCTGGGATTATAGGTGTGTGCCACCGCGCTCAGCTTAGATATTATTTATTGACTAATTAATATACATATTTATGTGTGTGTGTATGTGTGTAGTACTGGGGATTTAACTCAGGGCCCTCTACCACTAGATTCCCTAGCCCTTTTTATTTTTTATTTGGAGAAAGGATCTCACTAAGTTGCCAAGGCTAGCCTTGAATTTGCAATCCTCTTTCCTCAGCCTCTTGAATTGCTAGGATTACAGGCATGTGCCATTGCACTCAGCTTTATTGACTAGTTATTATGGAAGATTAGGATTGGGTTTTCTTTTTTGGGGAGGGGGTACTTGGGATTGAGCTCAGGGGCACTCAACCACTGAGCCACATCCCCAGCCCTATTTTGTATTTTGTTAGAGACAGAGTCTCACTGAGTTGCTTAGCGTCTTGCTTTTGCTGAAGATGGCTTTGAACTCACTATCCTCCTGTTTCAGCCTGAAACTGAGCTGCTGGGATGACAGGTGTGTGCCATGGAGGCGGCTAGGATTGGGGTTTTTTATATCACCACCTATAGTCACTTCATGTTTGGCCATTATCCAAATATAGTCATATCACAATTGGATTAAAATCAATATTTTGTGTGTGTGTATATACATATGTATGTGTACATATATATGTATATATATTTATTTTTTAAAATTTTTTTAGTTGTTCATGGATCTTTATATTATTAATTTATTATTTATATGTGGTGCTGAGGATCGAACCCAGAGCCTTACACATGCTAGGCAAGCACTCTGCCACTGAGCTACAGCCCCAGCCTACATTTATTTCCTTTATACTGAACCATATTATCATTTTTGTCACATATAATTTCTCATATAACTTTTGTTTATCCTAAAGTTAATAATTGCCTCAGCGGTTTTTGTTTTTGCTAAATTTTCTAGTTACTTATTAATTATTCATCTATAACAGAAGCATAAAACCATTTTTGTCAAATATATTTTGTAATTTATTGTTAATATTTTTTTATCAGTGGTATACTTTTGGACCTAAAATTATTTCATTTAAGGACCACACAGGTGGCCCTTTTGAATTTGAACAGATGAAATTTTAAAAGGAGGTTTTTAGGATGATACCTTTATAAAACAGTGCTCCCTTTGGGAAGACCAATTAGTAAGCAATTCTTTTTCCTCTAGGTTTGATGCAATTCCTCATCAAGATTGTGACTTTGTAAGTAAGTACAGTGCAAAAAAAAAAAAAAAAGAAAGAAAAAGGATTTCAGCTGTCATTTATGGCCCCAAGCCAGACACATTAGGTCAGTGAACAACCTACATAACTATGTGATATACCTGATCTTGTTTCTATCTGGTACCAGGAACTTTATGATGATGTTGTAAAGCCATCACCAGGGAATTTTCTTCTTCATTTTGGGTATTTCCCTCATCTGTCCCCTATGTTAAATGTTTGCTTGTTGGGTCTCTAGTATTTCTTTTTCTTGGTATATTCATTCATTTTTGATGAAGAACATTCTCTAGTAACTTTTCAAGAAAGAATCCATGAGAAATAAATTGGGGGGGACTTTGGAAGTGTGATAACCACATTATTTTCATCTCATAATTAATTGATATTTTGTTTGGGTTTAGAATTTCAGATTTGAGATCATTGTTCCTTAGAACTTTGATAGTGTTATTCCATTACCTTATAATTTCTATTATTGCCATTGAGAAGTCTGCTGCCATTCTTATTTCCAAACTGTCATAACTGATTTTTCTTTTCCTTCTTTTTCTTATTCAATTTCTTCCTTGATATTCTATAATTTAATCATATACACTTCGGTGTTGGAATTTGTAAATCAATTGTTCTGTGTATTTAGAAGGCCCTATTAATCTAGAAGTCCATACTCTCTGTTTCTGAAGAATTTCTGGAAATCTTTTTTGAAATTTTTCTCACTTTTATTTTCTTCATATTCCTTATCTGAGATTTCTTCTACCCAGATGTTCCAACTTATAGTACTTATCCTCTAGTTTAAAATTTCTGTATGTCCTAGTTTTCATCTCTTTGGCTATTTGTTTTCCTTTTTCCTGATTTTCTCAACTTTATCTTGGAAAATTTCTTTTTTTTTAATCTTGAAAATGTTCTATTGAATTTTTTACTTCTAATATTATAGATCATATATATTAATCTCTAGGAGTTTAAAATTATTATCTTCTTCATGTACTTTAAAACACAGCCTTTATGTGACTTTATTTGACTTCTCTGAAGCTATTAATTATAGAAGTTTTAAGATTTTTCTTCCATGAATTGTCTTTGATTCTCTCTAATTCTTTTTTATAGTACATAATTCTGATCATATCTTTCATGTTAGAAACTTGTTTTAAATCCTTAGTATCCTTTCCTGTCCATCAATACACAAAAGTAAGGCACTAAAAGATTGCTTGGATGCTCTAAGTTCATGTTTGAGACATGATTATTGGACATCACTGTAGAGTGATCAGGTAGTGATCAGAGGTCTTTTGGAAGACCTTGATTGTCAGTATCTAGAGGACTTTTCTTCTGGACTTGCCGGCTTGTTTGGAGTCTTCAGCTTGGCAGGTTGGGCAAATTTAGAAAGCTGCTAACTATCTAAAAGTCAAGATGAGGGAGACAGCTACTCCCAAATTTAACCAGCTTATTTCAAAATAACAATGGTTTAAGTATTTTTATTGTTGAAAACTCCAAACAAATAAAAATAGAAAAGTATAATGAACCCAGCTCCAACAATTATCAATTTGTGATCACTTTTATTCTATGTATTTATTCAGCCAACTTCATATCCCAGATTATTTTATAGCAAATTCCAGATATTATATCATTAAATGTATAAATATTTCAGTTTTAGCTCTAAAATAAAAAGACATTACCATGTATGTACAATATGTCAAAATACACTCTATTGTCATGCATATCTACAAAGAACAAAATTAAAAATTAAAAATAAATAAATGTTGAAGAAAAAAGATAGTAAAATAATTAATATCACTAGCACATCTGAAAACTTCACAGTAGCCAATAAATGCAATGCTTAGGTGGTCCTGATTGACTCATAACTCATTTTCCTCTTTCTCCTTTTCTTCCTCTCCTCTCCTCTCCTTTTCTTCCTTCTCCTCTACCTCTTAACTACTTGCAAAGTTCAAATATAATGTAATCTAACTCTAAAGTCTATTTCAGTCTTATTCCATCCCTGCCTTTCTATTTATTAAAGGAGCCAGTCATTTGCCCTATAGTTTCCCACAGTCTGGAGTTTTTAAAGTGCATACTTATGGTTTCTCTGTCCATAGTATTTCCTGTAAAGTGGCAGTTACATATAGAAGCTTGATTAGATTCAGGTGTGTGTTTTTTTAATCCTCCCTCGTAGAGTCCAATTTTGTTTTATTTTGTATTTTCATTATGAGGCACCTAATGTCCTCTTGTCTCTCTTTCTGCAAAATTAATAGCCATGGATGATCATCACCTAGCTCCATTGCTTCATTAGGAGTTGCAAAGTGATGACATTCTAATTCTATCCTTTTTTCATTTATTAGTTGGAAAATTTTTATGAAGAGAAACTTCTTGCATACTATTTGATTATCCTAAGGTACGGTTCATATAGGAAAGGCAGTAGAAAAGCTTGATTCTTTCTCTCTACTTGTCAGTTTTCCAAATAATGTGTTGATTCCCTAGCCTCCTTCAAAAATCAATAAGATTTTTCTTTTAATTATATACTCAGGGATTTAAACATATTTGATGAGTTTCAATCAATTACAGTTAATATTCTCATTAATGCTCAATTGTCTCATCTTTGGCCAATGGGAGCCTCTAATTGCTATGTAAGTCCTTTTATATGACTCTAGTAGTTTTTGATAGTTTCTTTGCTTTCTGATATGACAAGATTCCTGAAATCATAGTATGTAGCATATTTTACACCTAGAATCTTCCATTTCTCTCAAGGAACCCTGGTTCCTTTTAGTGCAAAGTAGTACTTAAAGTCCACAGTCTGGGAACTAGAAGTGCTTACTGCTACTGAGTTGGTTAGTTTATAATCCTTTTCAGTGGACAGAGCTACAAAATAGATGTTTTTTAAAGATAAAGTACATGAAGAGGTATTACTGATACTTCCAAATAAAATTCAGGACTATGGAATTTTTGCTAATCTTCATTGATCTACAATCTGTTTTTTGGTTTTTTTTGGTACCAGGGATTTGAACTCAGTGGTTCAACCACTGAGCCACATCCCCAGCCCTATTTTATGTTTTAGAGACAGGGTCACACTGAGTTGCTTAGTGCTGGGATTATAGGCATGCGCCACCGTGCCTGGCTGCATCTGTTTTTTTTTTTTTTTTAAATGTGATGCTAAGGATTGAACCCAGTGCCTCACATGTGCTAGGCAAGTGCTCTACCACTGAGCCACAATCTCACCTCTACCATCTGTTTTTATTTGTTTCTCTCATACCAAAAGCCTCTGAGAACATCAATGTCATTTCGTATTTGCTTTATCGGTGTATATACCATAGAGATGTATGTAAAGTCAATTATTGGATTTTAAATTACTTGAAATAGTTTCTCTCTATGTGACTATGATTTCAACTCAATAGATAGTTATGTTCATTTATTTCATTTTGTGTTTTTAGTGATTACTTGTTTGATTTTATTGTATCATCATGTATTTACATAGTTTCAAATTTGAATCTATAAAGTAAGTTATACTCAGTAAGACCTACCTTCTACCCTATCATCTTCACTTTGTTTCCATCCTTCTCTAGGAAATGATCATTCTAAAAAATATTTTTTGTTTATCTTTCCATTTTGTGAAATGTAATCAAATAAGCATATATATATATATATATATATATATATATATATATATATATATGATTACATATATTTTTATTTCTCCTTTTTTTATTGGTACCAGGAATTGAACCCAGGGGACTTAACTACTGAGCCACATCCTCAGCCCTTTAGATGTTTTATTTAGAGACAAGATCTGTCTGAGTTGCTTAGGGCCTCACTAAGTTGTGGTGGAGGCTGGCTTTGAACTTTTGACCCTCCTACCTCAGGCCCCTGAGCCACTGGGGTGCCTGGCTCTCCTTTCTTTCTTAGATAAATAATTGCCTACTATAAATATTTTATTCACCTTAATATTTATTGACCTTTTAAATAATAGGGAGCTCAACTTGCTCCCTGATTTATCTCTTCCTGGTTTGTTATGCACTTTTTTTTTTTTTGGTACTGGGGATTGAACTCAGGGGTACTCGACCACTGAGCCACATTCTCCAGCCCTATATTTTGTGTTTTATGTAGAGACAGGGTCTCACTGAGTTGCTTAGTGCCTCGCCATTGCTGAGGCTGGCTTTGAACTCTCGATTATCCTGAATCAGCCTCCCAAAGTGCAGGGATTACAGGCGTGCGCCACCGCACCTGGCTTTTTATGCACCCTTTAAAACAAATATCCATTGGCAAGAGCAAAGATGTGCTTTAAAGGTATATGAATCTGAGTTTGAATTCCAGCCTTGCCCCTTTCTTGTTATGTGACTTTGGACAAATATGTCTCTGGGTTTCCTTATTTTCATCTGTATCATGGAAATAATAAACCCTTCATTACAGGGTTATTTATTGTGGATGATTCAGGAAGAGCACAGTGCCCAGCCCATGGTAAAGGTTGAATAAATGTGAGTTGTCCTCAATAATGTTATGATTAGGTCTGGATTTTCTTTTATATTCTCAATTTTTGATGATTTCAAGGATTTTACAAGTGCTAAATGTGAGTTTTGCCTTACCTTTCAGTTTCTGAAGGAGCAGACACCTCACAGGGCCAAGTGGGCAAACAGAACACCAAATGTAGTTAAGAATGTTCACATGCTATTCAGCAGTCTATTTTTAAAAAAATTTATTTTATTTTATTTTTAGTTGTAGATGGACACAATATCTTTATTTTATTTATTTATTTTTATGTGGGGCTTTGAACCTAGTGCCTCACATATGCTAGGCAAGCACTTTACCACTGAGCTACAACCCCAATATGTCAGGCTACTTTTTTTTTTTTTAATTTTTTTTAGTTGTAGATGGACATGATATCTTTATTTCTATGTGGTGCTGAGGATTGAACCCAGTGCCTCACACATGCAAGGCAAGTGCTCTCCCACTGAGCCACAATCCCAGCCCTTGTCAGGCTACTTTTGATTCAAGCCTAGGCCTCTTCATACTGGCCAGTCCCACAAAGCTGTCTTCTATGCTGCAAAGCTACCTCCACTTCTTGCCTTCTCAGCTCTCCTTCTTGGATCAGCTCTTTTCTGCCCTAAGCTACAGCATCCCTCCAGAAACTGCTTCCAGACTTCTGTTCCATCCCAAGGAAGCTTCAAACTTGCCCAGGGCTCTCTCACTCTATTCTTAGGGTCCTGGGGTTTATGTTAAGGGCTCCATTCTCTTCCTTTCCACATCTTAAGGCTTTATTGTTGTGTGACATCATTACAGTATTTGTCATTGCATCATTATATCAGTACATCATTACTGAGTTAACATTGTCATTTTTTTGCTGGGTTCTTTGCCTCCTTAGAGGCATTTCAGCACTATAGTGTCATGATTATGTACTGCCCTGTACCGTTAACCCATGGTCCACTGACTCATTACTTCCTAGTCGATATTAGTAGATTATCATATAATTTTCTTATTTCTGGACTACACCATTACAGCTCTATACCATCACTTTTATCTTCATGGTAACACACATTATGGTAATACATTTACTGTATTATATTATTCTAGAATTATTTTGCATTACTATTATACTGCTACTTTGTTATAGAATTACAAGGGCTCATCCAAACTGAAATGAAAATTTAGAGGCTAGGAAATGGGGCAGGAGGGTAAGTCTACCAATTCTGGGAAATTCTCAAGATCATTCACTCCTCTGAAACACTTTCTTATAATTCTGTCTATGGGGCATCATGCCCTAGAATTTCTACTCAATATACAAATTCATGCTCATTGTTTCTAGTTCCAAGTCAGCCACTCTCACCTCTGCTGATGGCCTCACCAGCCACATATCCCCTTGGAACAGAAACCTTGGAGGCAGTCATCTTGGCCCTCTCTTTTGCACCTTCTTATCTAATTGGTAGCCAAGTCCAGATATGCTATCTTAGAGAGGCTATAACTAGGCCACTTTGGGTCCAGAAACTTGGAGATGGAGTTCACCTCATTTACTGAAACCCCCTCTGTCCCTAAAGTGATACTTCTCCATCACAGACCTTCCTTCCACGGGTCAAAGTCAATTTCTTTCTCTTGTCCTCTCTTGCTTTCACTCTCATCTCTCACCTCCTTTCTCACAATTGCACTAGCCTCCTAATAGTCTCCCTTTCTCAACTTTCCCCTCAACCACCCTGTCTAGCAGCCAGAATTAACTTTTCAAATAACATTTTGAGTGACCAACAAATATATGAAAAAATGTCCAACATCTCTAGCAATTACAGAAATGCAAATTAAAACTATACTGAGATTCCATCTCCAGTCCAGAATGGCAATTATCAAGAATACAAGTAACAATAAATGTTGGTGAGGATGTGGGGAAAAGGTTCACTCATACATTGCTGGTAGGATTGCAAATTGGTGCAACCACTATAGAAAGTAGTGTGGAGGTTCCTCAGGAAACTTGGAATGAAACCACCATTTGACCCAGTTATCCCATTCCTCGGTGTATACCCAAAGGACTTCAAATCAGCATACTATAGTGACGTGGCCACATCAATGTTCACAGCAGCTCAATTAACAATAGATAAGCTATAGAACCAAATTAGGTGCTCTTCAACAGATGAATGGATTAAGAAAATGTATATATACACAATGGAGTATTAGCCATAAATAAGAATAAAGTTATGGCATTGCTGGTAAATGGATGGAACTCAAGACTATCATGCTAAGTGAAATAAGTCAATCACCCAAAACCAAAGGCTGAATGTCCTTTCTGATATGTGGATGCTGACACACAATAAGGGGATGGTGGAAGAATAGAAGTTCATTGGAGTAGACAAAGGGAAGGGGGGGATGGGAATAGGAAAGACAGTAGAATGAATGAGACATTACTTTCCTGTGTGCATATGTGAATACATGACCAATGAAACTCCTCATCATGTATAACTGCAAGAATGGGATCCTGATTAGAATAAATTATATTCCAAGTATGTATAATATGTCAAAATATACTCTACTGTCACGAATATCTAAAATGAGCAAATAAAAAATAAATATTATAGAAGATTCAATATAAGAAATAAAATACAGGTGCTTGCAAATTAAAAAATAATAACACTTTGGTCTGGTCATCCTTAGAAGCAGTCTAAGAACCCCATTAATGACAGGAAAAAATTGCCCTGTACAAGTTGGTCTCCTTCTCCCTCATCCCTCTCATGCAGTCAGTATCCAAGTCCTGAGAGTTCAACCTCCAGTAAATACACCTTAACCAGTTTTAGAAAGTCCCCTTTCAACCATGTATCTCCCACCCCCAAAACCCTGAACTTCAGCCAGCACATGGCTCTGAATAGAAGTAGCTTTTTCTAGACCCTGGGCTTTGCTCTTCTAGGAAGTTCTCCCAGTGGAGGACAGTGTAACCTCCCTGACAATGTAACCTCCAACTCTCAACAATCTCTCTGTCATCTGAACCCACCCAGTCCAGCTGGTTTGGGTCAGTTTGATGGGTTCATAAGTTGCCTAGAGTATTCTGTGAGTGTTTCTTATCTCTCCAGCCACCCCAATCTGTCTTGGGCTGCTAGGAGGGTTCTGATTCTGGGGACCATGGCCCCCAAGTCAGGCTTGGGGGAGAGCCAAGGCAAGACTAGGCATTTACTCATCCATTTATTCATTCAACAAGTATGTTTTTGTGTCCATTAAGTGACAGGCTCTGAGAATAAAGACATGAGTTCTATTCGCATGGAACTTAATATTTTGATGGAAAGAGAGACAAAACAAACACCCAGGTGACATGTTGATGAATGGGGAGATTTGGGGAGCTATAAAAGCATATTGAGGGTCAGGAAAGGCTTCCTGGAAGGAGTGACATTTCATCTGAGATTGGAAGGATAACTAGAAGTTAGTTAAGTGAATGGTGGGTGTTGCAGGGTGGAAGAAGTATTTCATGTAGAGAATAGTGTGTACAAAGGCCAGAAGGCAAGGTCATTTAGGCTGGAGCGGAGAGTACAGAGGAAGCATACTTGAGGAGAGGCTGACTGGTGGCTGAGACTACAGCATTATGGATTGAAAGTCAATTAGGAGTTTGGGCCTGATAGTCCACAGTAGTCCACCAGAGTATTAAGCCAGAATTCTGCCAGTCATCCTGACTCCTCTTTCTCACTCATCCCTCTCATCCAATCAGAATCCAAATCTTTAGAGTACAACCTCCCAGAAATATATCAGACCTCATCCACTTGCTTCTAACTTTCTGCCCCGATTCAAGGCTGAGCCGTCATCAGGTCTGCCTGTTCTCCTGACTTTAGGCTATTGCTTGTCCCTAGTACTATTTTTGAAAATGCAAATACCATCTTGCTTTCCTTCCCCCAACACACACTTGACCAGACTTGATATATTTCTGGGAGCTTGAACTGTCAAGATTTGGATTCTGATTGGATGAGAGGGATGAGTGACAGGGAGGAGTAAGGATGACTGGGAGAATTCTGGCTTGAGCAGTTGAACAGATGATGAAACCATTCCCTCAGACAGGATCAATGGCTGGGACAATTGTGTCTTGGGTTCTGCACAGTCACCTAGAAGGTTGTGGATAATGATAGGAGCATACAAAGATTTATGATACCTAATGTGGTCAAGGGGTTGAGGAAGCTTTCCTGATAGGCTAGCTGATGTCAAGGCCACATCTAAGCGTGATTGGCCTTGAACAGGAAACTGGGAAGACCTGAAAGTTGGGGAAGCAGGAGGCCTACAGACTTGGAAGTGGACCCAGGGTGGCCCAAGGCCTGGGTGACTCCAGCCTTCATTGGTGAAAGACAGCTGGGCTAGGCTGGGCTGCCCTCTCCTCCTCTGATAATTAATCCCGCGCGGGGGCCGCGGGTGATGACAGGGCTGTCTAGCGTGCACTTAAGCATTAAATGACCAATTTCTGTCAGACTAACTTCCCCAGCCTCCCCGTCCCCTCCCCTGCCGCCCACCCTCCGCTTGCACACCCTCCCTCCGCTCCCTGCACTCTGAGTTTTTCAGCAACTGATGGCTCCTGGTTCATTTCTGTGGAATTAATTGGTCCCTGAATGAATTCTGTTGACAGGGCAATTTATCATGTGTTTGGGCTGACAGTGCGGGTGTCGGGGGGTAGAGGGGGTGGGGAGATAGACCTGGGAGGAGGTGGGATACAGGAGAGGGGGGTGTGGGTGGGGTGAATTTTGACCATACATAGAGGCCTGAGAGGCACAAGCCCAAAGGCTTGGGGTGCCATAGAGTACCCCAATCATGACTTTATCCTTTCCTACACATTCTGATCCCACAAGTTGGAGAGAAAACCTTAGTTTGGAGAGGACCCTCTAAACTTTGGTCTCTCCTCAACTCTTCAGTCATCACAAATGGGGGCATCTTTATTGGGGAAACTCAGCACCAACCCTATATTAACTCTCTGAAGGCTATAATGGGGCCCAGGGCTCTGGGAGAGAATGGGGGGGGCGAAGAATATGAATGTGTGTGTTTTGAACCCACTCATGCACTCAAGGAGCAAAGGACTGATTAGTCTGGGGGGTAAGGGGGCTGGTCCCCAGGGAGTTGGGCGCTCAGCCGGCCTAGCTAACAGGGGCTTAAGGGACTGGCTAATTAGGGTATTGGAATGGTTTGGGCAGGCGGGGATGTGGGAGTAAGCTAAATATGTAGTTGGCCCCAAATAGCAGCTTCCTTTGTTTCCCTCCCTTCGTACCCTATTCTGCACCCTCAAAGGTCCGCTCAGATCACCATTCATCTGCCTCAATGCTTATATTTCCTACCCCAGAGATCTCTAGGCAGATACTGGGAAGAGAGGAAAACTCAGTACTAACTCCAAGATGGAGAATGCCAATAAAGAAAGAAATCCATGTGTCCTCCTTCTCTAGCATTAAAAAGCCCCCAATTCCCTTCCCCATCTCTATGGGTACATCCAACCTTCCATAAAACTTTCCTGAACTTCTCCTTACAGTGTACAACTGTGGAGGTCTAGAATGTCCAAGCAGGGAAGAGCCCTAGAGACTGTTTTTACACATGAAGAAACCAAGGCTTAGTTAGAGGGAGAAGCTTGTTGACAGCAACAGTGACCTTGTGAGTCAACTTTGGGTCCCTTCTGTCCTAGGCTTGTAGCTGCCTCCATATACCCATGCTTTTTGTTCTGCCTCTATGTTGCATGTAGGGACTGGAAATGTCTCCATGGGGGTGTTTGGCTCCTCCACACAGGTAGCTGAGGCTGAGCCTGGGTATCTGCAGATAGCTGGGCTTAAGGTACTGCCAGAGTACAGTCAACTAGAGAGGTTTTGTGGAGGAAGGAGTGGATCAGGTGCAGGGCAGGGTAGTAAAATCTTGAGGCTGTTGTGCTGTGAAGGATGCATCCAGGGCAAGGGGAGCCGAGAGTCTACAGCCAGCATGTATACCCGCTGCTGCTGCTGCTGCTGGCCAGCAACACAATCCTGCCTCCACAGACTTCCTTCAGAATCCCCAGAAGAGATCCTCCAAAGTTTGCTGTGCTCCTTAAAGTTGCATCCAGCCCTGCTCCCTTCCTCTCAGCAGATAGGACCCTTATCTCCTGCAATCCCTAGTGGACTCCACGACCTCATGACCCCCATCTTCTTAGCAGAATTCTCTGTTCCTCTCCATCCCTCAACCCTATGCTTCTACCCCATTCTTTCAGGCCTCATTCCACAAGTCCCTCACATCTGTCTCAACAGCATCCCTAGTCCTCCTGTCTCCTCCTCTCTGCCTCTGCCATAGGCTAGCCCACATAGCCCTTAGCCTAAACGACTTGCTCTGGAGCTCACCAGCTTACCAACACACCACCTCCTGTCCCCTCTCTTTCAAAAGAATTGTTTACATTCTCCTTCTATTTCCTCAGGTTTTAGCTCCACATCTCATTTCCCACAGCTTTCCCTGTACTTCAAAAAACAAAGTTCTTGGAGGTCACTAAGTGTCAACTATGCACCAGATACGGTGGCCTTTCCCTCAGTCATAGAACAACAACAACAAAAAGTTCAATTTGATTTATTCATGAAACAATTATCCTTCTGTGTGTCGAACTCCTGGTTGTCTCTTTACTATATTTTTAACTTAAATGTGGAAAAAATTTCTTACTTTCTTATATAATATGTTCTCTATTCTACACTTTTATTTTTTACTTAAAAATATAACCTTAGCTGGGCGTGGTGGCTCACGCCTGTAATCCCAGCACTTAGGGAGGCTGAGACAGGAGAATCGCGAGTTAAAAGCCAGTCTCATGGGGATGTGGTTCAGTGGTTGAGTGCCCCTGAGTTCAATCCCTGGTACCAAAAATATATATATATATAAATATATAAATAAATATATATTATATATAATTGTGATGTTTTCACATCTACTTCCTTCCAGAGCTAATTTAATCATTCTTGTAGGTTCCCATCATCTCCTGGATGTACCATGGAGGTGGTCTCTATGAGCTTCCCTGTACCCACAGTCTCTCCTTGTATCCCACTTCTCACATTATGGGCAGAGCACTCCTCCAAAAATGCAGACCTATTAAACTATTTTTCTTTTGCTCAAAAAATTTCTATAGCTCTCATACCTGTAGGGAGAAATATCTGTATATGTGTGTGTGTGTGTGTGTGTGTGTATATATGTATATATATATATATATACATATATATACACACACATACATATGTATCTCCCCAAAACATCTAACAGGCTACTTATTCTCTCATAACTGTTTAGGTCAGAACTTTTTTGGTTGCAAGTGTCAGATATCCAACACATTTGCTTAAGCCAAAAAAGAGAGGAAATATTGGTTTCTAACTCTAGAAAATCCAAAAGTAGGTCTTGCTTCAGACCTAACTGGCTCCAGAGGCTCTAATGATACCACATGATACCACCAGAGCTCTCTTTCTCCTCTCAGCTCCGCTGTCTCTGCTTGACTCTGAGTGATTCCACTGGCAGGCAGGTGCTCTTCAGGGGAGCTCTTAGGGGTCGTAACCCCTCATCATTGCAGATCTTAGTCCAAAGGAAGAGACTCTCACTCTTCTAGTACCCAATAACTACCCTTCTGAGAGAACTCCCATTGTTTTTAACTTGAAGTCTATAAGCTAGCCAGGGACAGGGGGTCCTCATTGGTCAGATAAGGGTCAGGGGCCCACATGTATGGTCAGGAGCTGATGAGGCACTGATTGACAATCCCTCAAGAATTATGTGGGATGGTGGAAGGGCACTTTCCCAATGGAAGGAGAGGTGCACCCCTGATGCCCCTCCATGGGAACTATGGCTGCTGCTTTGGGTTGTAAGAACAGAGAGTCACTTAGGTAATGATTAGAGTTATTTAAGGAGTTTGGTACACACAATCTCAAACCACTGGGCTGCAGGAGGACCAGGAAGAGCATCTGCCCTCTGAAACCTCTCATAGCAACTTAGTTACTCCCTCTGTGAGTCACCTTGTCCCTTCACGTGACTGAGGGCTCCCACCGTCTCTCCCCTCTGCTCTGTGTTCCTCCCCATTGCCTCAAGCCTCCTGATTACTCCCGGTTTCTTCTCCCTCACCATCCCATTCATTTATTTATATGTTGTATGTCTGTTGAACAGTTACTGTGTGCCAAATGCTGTGACAGGCATTGGAACATATAGCAGTTACAGAACAAATAAAAATCTCCCTTCATGGAAGTCACACTCTAATGGGAGAGGATGGGAGATAAACAAATGAAACAAGCAATCTGCAAGGTGCTGGTAGACTGTATGGAGAAGCAACGGAAGGCAATAGAGCATGGTGGAGGATGGGTAAGGCCTCTCTGATGGGTAGCATTGGAATGGAGACCTTAAGGAAGTGGAGGAGCAAGTCATGGTGATGCCTAGGGGAACAGCTTATTAGGCAAAAGTCACATTAAGTGTAAATGTCTTCAAAAAGTACAGGCTTGGGCTGGGGTTATGGCACAGTGGTAGCGTGCTCGCCTAGCACGCAGGAGGCACTGGGTTCGATCCTCAGCACCACATAAAAATAAAATAAAGATATTCTGTCCACCTATAACTAAAAAATAAATATTTTTTAAAAAAAGTACAGGCTTGGTGTGACTAAAGGATAGCCCAGAGGCCAGAAGGCCTAGAGAACAGTGAGCTAAGGGAGATAATGAGAGATGGGTGTAGTGTCACAGGGGTGGGAGTATGGGTGAACAGCAGAACATGTAGAACATGGTAGATCAATCTCAGGATTTGACCTTGAATTTGAAGGAGATGGGAAACCACCTGAGAGTTCTGAGCAGAGGAGGGGCATGATCTGCTGTACATTTTGGAGGGTCACTCTGGCTGCTGGAGGGAAGAGAAGATTGAATAAGATTGAGGCAAGAACAATCAACTTTTTTTTGGCTTGGGCAGGGATAGTACAGTTGCAGGAAGTTGGAAGTGGCCATATTGTGGATCTATTTGAAGAACTGTTTGTAAAAACTGTCTGGTTTTGCTGATGAATCAGAAGTAGGATGCAAAAAACAAGAAGTCCGGGAAAATTTGGGTTTGGGGCATCTACCCAGAGCCTCTCTAGAGCTTTGCCTCTCCTGGGGAAAGGCCTCATTCTCTCCATACTTCCTAGTTCTGCTTCCTGAGAGAATGAATTGGTTCAGTATGGATTTGTGCACAAGTCCAATTCTGTACCGGTAACAGAATCACTCATACAAATATGATGTCTACACAGGTAGGAGATGACTATGGGTAGAGAAACTTCCTTAAAAGAGCTGAGTGAGTGCTAGGTGCCATCTTGACATTCTCACCACAATGTCCTGGCTACCAACTACTTTTAATCTTCACCTGCCACCTCACCCCCCTCCCATCTTTCCCCAGGCACCTGAGATTCCAGCCACATTTTATCTGGTACATCTCTATGCCCTTGTGTCTTTGATCCTCCTGTTCCCTCAAGATGGGACACATATTTTTATCTAACTGTCATACTTAGTGTAACTCAGCCAGGAAGGGTGGGGGGCGCGACGGGTAGGGTGGGGAGAGGATTAGCAGAATCAAAATGAATTCTGGGAAAAGCAAAGCAAAGTTGGAGAACAGGTCCTGTTGATGTTTAGGGTGAATGAAGAGTCTGTAGGTAGAACAGTAGGCAACTGTCAAGGACCCTAGAATATGTTTTGGGGCCCTGGGACTGATTTCAAGCTGAAATCAGCATCCCAGGAGGGACACATCACAAAGAATTCTGTGCAGAGGAAACCACTATAAACAGTGTGACTTCACTGTCTATTTTGGTAGGAGGAAGATCAGAAGTGGAAGAAAAGAGAGAGGTTCCATTGGACCCATGATACTACCTTTGGCTCCCAGTTTGCTGGATTCCCGGGCAGGGCAGGGCTCCCTGTCTGGGAAGACCTGGAGGCAAAACTAGACACTGGAGACCAGATACCTACTACACATCATTAAGATGGTGTTCATTGGGTTACCCTGGCCTAACTCAGTGCCCTGGAACTTCTGGGAATTCTCTTGATGTATACCAAGCAATGGGAGTCATGCTGGGTTTTTGTGAGCTGAATTCTGAAGAGGCTCTCCAAAGTGGAGTGCATACCTTTCAGGGGTGCAAGATAATCCAATCGGGTGTGAGCAAAATATATTAGAACCTCTATTTCTCTTTTATTATTTTTCTATTTTTGTTTTATAATATTCATAATATGTTAGTCTAGTACATTTATGGAATGTATAAATGAGTAAATATGTATTGGAAAGGCCTGAACAGAATTGTATTGCAGATATAAGACCTCTCTTTGTGGAGAAGGTAAAGAAGGTCCAAGGTGGGGCTGCCATTTGCTGAGAGGGGAAATAAAGAGGAGTCACAGATGAAGAGGGAGAAGGAAGAAATTGAGGTTCTGCTGATTTGTTCTGCATATCCCCCTGAGGTGGCACGACATGGGTAAGGTTGGACAAAACAACTTGGGGAAAGAAAGGATTCTGCATCTTGGTGGGAAGGAGGTGTCTGGGAGTCACTGCCCCAGGCAAGAGTGAAGGTCACTCCTGAGCCTGTCCAGAAGAGGCCTTGCTTACAGCCCTTCAACCTAGCAGCTCAGAGTTTCAAGAATCTTTCAAGTGGAAGGAGACCGAGAGAGAAACTGCTGGGGATGTTTCTTTGTGGTGAAGAAGGAAAGTCTCCCAGGGAGGAGATCAGGTGGAAGCTGGGGCCTCTGTGTTGGCAAGAGTGGGGGAGGATATATCTGAGAGGGAGCTGAAGGGCCTCTAAGTAATCTTTGTTGCAGCAAGACCATCCTGGACAATCATTATATCATTTTCCCAAACAGGAATAGACACAAGGACAGACATACAGAAAGATCCTTCACTGTTATCTGGCACAAGAACAACAAGGTGTCTAAAAAGAGAGTCTCCTCCTACTGTACCTTCAGACCCATCCAGGGATGTCTAGGTCCGCAGGGACAAACAAAAATATATTCACATGCAGGAAGACACCCACTCACCACCCACCACCACCCACCACCACCCACTGACCCGACATAGGCATCTGTACATGCTCTCAGGGACACACTCAGACCTCAGCACAAGGCCACCATTCCCAGCAGTTGCTCGCCAGGGCCTGAGACTGCAAGATACAGGGTCGCGCGAGGTCCCCTTAGCAGGCTCCGGGGTTCTCTGCCAGGCTGGCACTCTCCCGGTGTAGAAGTGAATGCAGAGACAGGCAAGAGAATGCGGCCTCCGCGGTCTCCACGCAGACTACTGGGATAGAATTGCAGCTGCGCCGCCGAAGCAATTGCGCTGGCTGGGGAGCCGAGGGAGGAGACAGGACCCAAGACTACCCCCGCCCACGTGGAGAGGGCCTCAGATGTAGCGTTCTGAGAGCCTGCATCCTAGTTCTGGATGCGGGGACAGTGGCAGGACCACAGAGTTGGCCTGGGACCGATGGTCAACTCCAAAGTTATCTCTGAAGTTTCTGAAAGCGAACACTCCTTGACCGAGTGGCTGGAAGAGTGCAGGTGCTGAGGGGTGGGCTTGTCTCGGCAGGCCTGCTCTCAGCTGTCGTCTAGGGGAGTCTAGGGGAGCCAATAATTTGGATGCAGTCACAGTGAGAGAGGAGTTGCAAGGATCATTGAGAGGATTATTAGGGATCGACTTGTTCAAGGGGAGGCTGGTCCCAGAGACAGGGAGAGACAAACCTGGAGCCATGGGGAATGACATACAAAATTTTATTATTATCATTATTATTATTATTATTTATTTCTCATGTGCACAAAAAAAAGAAAAAAAAGAAAGAAAAAAGAAAACAAAAGGAAAGAGAAAAGAAAAAAGAATCAAAACGAACCGACGCACTGAAAGTGGCCAAGGAGACCAGAACCTTCGGGGGACCCTTCGAAGATTAGGACTGGTCCTAGGTCCCAGGGGCTCCTGCCCGGCCAGCCTCACAAGGACTGGAATGGGCCGGACCTCGGAGTTGGGACCTGGGCGCCCTCCCTGTCCGCTCGGGCCTCAGGAGCCTGGCTGGGCGCCGGCAATTCCCTTAAACTATTATCTTTTCTCGCTTTCTTTTTCAAATAGAAAGGCTCGAAGGGGAGAGAGATCTGGGCGAGGACTCCAAGCCTTTTCGGATTTATTCAAGGATTTTTATTTATTTATTTATTTTCACTTTTATTGACTTTTGTTTCTGTTATTTCGAGTCGTCACGATCCACGGGTGAGGAGACATGCAGGGCGCATCGCCGCTACTGAAAGAGCAACTACAGGGCGGGGCGGGGCTGCCCGGCCCGGCCCAGCCTGGGCGCAAGGGCCCAGCCGCAAGGGGCCAGCCGGGGGACTAGGGCTGCCACCTCTGATCTAGCCTGGGAGGGCATGGCGGCCGGGCAGGGCTGGGGAGAGAGCCCAGGGAGGGGCAGAGACAGAGACTAGCGAGGCAAAGACGGACAGAGACAGAGACAGGGGGAGAGAAGCAGAGAGAGGAAGGTGGTGAAGAGAGGGGAGAGATGCAGGGGGGGTTGAAAGCGAAAACACGGAATTACAGAGAAATAGCCAACAAAACAGGCGAGAGGAGTCCACGGGACCATGTTCGTCATTTTGCATAGAGATTTCTTTCGTAATTTTTTTGAAACATAAAAAATGCCCCCGCAGGACGTGCTGTGCTTTAGTGGGCGTGTAGCTGTGTCCCCCCTCCCCCCAGCGAGCGGCGACTCTCACAGCACAGACAGTGGGGCGTATCTACAGGCAGGGCGGGCGACAGGAACTCTACCGGGTGGGACGGAGGGGGAGGGGTTATATATACAGGGGTTCGCCTTCACGCGACACACACCATTTTTCTACAAAGCAGCAGCCTGTTGGTATTTTTGTTTTGTTCCTTTTTTCAAAGACCATCATATTAAATAATTGTAGACTTTTTGCGGTTCTGTTCAGTTCTTGTGGGAAAAGAGGCTAGGGGTGGGGTGGGGAGTAGGCAGTCCCCACTTCCACCTGGCGGCAGCTTGGACGTCAGCTCAGAACCGGCTCCTGCAGCTGGCAGATTGGGAGTTTGTGTCGGGGGCAGGGGCACCAACAAACTGCTCGGGAAGGCCAGTGCCCGCTGCCGATGGAAACTGGTCCCGCGGCGGGTCGGGAAAGCGTCCCATGGGGCGGCAAGTTACGGACCAGGGACCGCAGGGTGTTGAGGGATGGGCAAAGGACCCACAGGAGGGGAAACTGGGAGGCCAGCAGATGGAAGTGACGCTGAGGTAGGGGCAAGGCAGGCCGAGTCGAGTCACTTAGTGGGAGACGCCTGGGCCCTGGAGAGCTAGGCAGTCCAGGTAGAGGAAGCGAAGAGCCCAGAGTCGGGCTCGGTTGGTGCAGGTCGCTGGGGCTGCATGCCTTGGGTCCCAGCCTTGGAAGTCTTGACGCCCGCAAGCGCCATCCCTAGAGCCCCCTCAAGCCCCCCTTTCCACCTTCTAGGGCTAAGTACACCCAGAAAGCAGGGGCAGTCCAGCTGGCTCACGGGGTAAGGACTTTTCCCACAGGGTTCGGCAGGCGGTTTTTCCTTCTTTTGCAGAAAGTCGTTCAGTTCATTATTTCTTTTGCCCAGCCCCTCCAGCCAAGCCTCCCGGCGACCAAGTGTCCGAGGCAGGCTGCTCCCGGGCTGGGCCGCGCTGCAGTCCGCGCTGATTGTGTGTCACAGAAATTTATCCGGCGCGTCCAGCGGCGGGCCGGACTGGAACCCGCGGGATGGCAGGCCGGCTCCAAGACCGCTGGGCAAAGCCCAAGCGAGCTGGGCCGGACCCTCCTCTAGGCGCCGCACAGTCCAGGCAGGCGGGGAGGGGCGGCGGGCGGGGTTGGGGGCGGCGGACCCGGGCCTGAGGGTCCCGCCCGCGGCTCCACTCGTCCTGTCCGGCCTTCGACGGGGTAACGTGAAGGGCTGCGGGGATCTTGTAATGGGGGTGGGGCTGGAATGGTGGCCGAGAGGCATCGCGTCGTGTCGGTCCTCCCTCCCTCCAGGGTGGGTGGTCAGACCGGGACGATGTGGAGGCCGAAGCTGTCGGCCTGAAGCTTGATGTGGTCCCCGCGGTAACTAGTGGCGGTCATAGGCAGCGGCAGCAGCGGCAGGGGCGGAGCCCCGGGGGGCGGCACTATAATAATAAGGGGAACCTGGAAGTTAACACAGGAGAAGAATGGGCTGGGTGAGAGGACAAACAGGAGAACAAAAAAGGAAAGAAAAGCAAAGCAAAGACCTCCCCGAACTGGGGTCCAGCGGGATCAGGGCTGGGAGACCTGGGCTGGGCCGCGAGGCCTTGAGGAAAGCTGCGTTCACCGGGCGGGAGAGGTGACGCCAGGCTGCGGACCCTCCAGGGGATTGGAGGGTGACCGTGGCGCAGAGCCTTCTAGTGACCCGGGAGGGAGGGGTAGGAAGGGAAGAGGCAGGGGGCGCTGGCGTCCTTGAGGGATCCCCGGGCCTCAGTATTGCACTAACGAGCCTGTCCCTTTGGTAGTTGGGCACCCGGAGGTCGGGTTGCTGGGAGTGGGACCCGAGTCCCTAGGCAGCACTGCCGAGCTGGAGGGCGGGCAGGCGGACGCGCAGAGCCGCCGGCCAGCCAGGTGGCGTACTCACTTAGTAAGGCAGGGTTGCTGAATCTCCAAGCCTCATTGTAGGCGGTGTATTGGGGATGGCTGTACGGGTTGCCGGAGAACTCGCTCCCTGCGGGAGGTCGGAGGAGTAGGGATCAGACTCGCGCACGCCAGGCGGACCCGCGGAGCCCGGCGGGTGGTTTTTGCCCTTCCCCCCAGTTCAAGGCAATGGCTGGTGCAGGCCGGTGGGAGGCGGGACAATCCACTGGATCCGCGTGGGGCTAGTTGCGGGGAGGTGGGAAGTGCCCATGCGCCTTGCACACACGCGTGGAGGCACCTGCCGGCAAGTGAGCTCCTGGGCTACTCCCTAGGCCAGGCGTTTCGGGACATCCAGAAGAGGTTCATTCTGGCCTCCAGAGAGCCCACCCGGCTAACTTAGGAGCGTTTTTAAAGTGAACACTCCTGTTCTAGGAGCCACAGCCCCACAGGTTAGAAGAATATGGGAGAGTGGTGAAGAAAGGCCACCAGGACACTTTGTCCCAGCAAGTCCTAAGAAAGGCATCTCAGCAAGGTGCCAATGCAAGGTGGTGTGTGTGCTCCAGCGCTTGCTTCCTTTCCTGCAAGAGGTTCTATACATGGGCCAAGCGGCAGGAGAAGGACACTGCAGGAGAAGGTGGACTGCCCACTGGTCCAAGAGCCGTGAGCATAGGTCCCCGTGGGCTGGAAGCCATCGGAAGCTTCCTCCCTCCCTCTGGGGAAGAAAGGCCAGGCCTCCGGGTTTCCCCCTCGCCCTTTCTCCTGTGTGATGACCCCAGACTGTTTACAGTGATCCCTAACCGCGGGTTAAGTAGAGGAGAAGGGGCCCCTCTCTGAGAGGGAGCTGGGGTGGGGGTGGGGGATGCAGCCACTGGAAAGCCTGTTTATTGACGAGGAGGGAAAGCATGCGTGCAGCAGGATAATGAGCTTCTGAGCTCAACTGTGACCAAGAGGAACTGAGCTATCTCCTTCCCCATCGCTAATGAAACAAGTGTAATTTCCTCATCAGCACTAGATTCTGTTTAACGACTCCCCCCTTGCCACCATGAGCTCTCTTCGGCTCCCCTCATCCCCACCTCCCTGCAGACTCCCCACCCCCACCTCCCCACTCCTTCTTCACCCCACCACTCTAAAACCTCCTCAAGCCTCCACCTGCTCCTTGCTGGGGCCTAGCCCCAAAGAATTTCCTTTTCTCCAACAGTACTTGTACTTTCCAAAATCTGGGCAGGAATCCCTTCACCCACACTCTCAACTCCTGTCTATTCTGTAACACCCTGCAGCAATCTCCCTTTGCTTCAACCCCACCCTAAGCTCTGCTTACCCAGGGCTGCCCCTGAACTGCTGAGGCCAATCACTCTCTTCTATCTTCTCCCTCTCCCTATACCAGCAAGAGTTGAACTTCAGGGACTGGGCACACAAGAGGGTTGCTAGAGGCAGTGGATTACAGGCCTGGTTGAGGATTTCTCTCTTTAAGACAAGAGTTTTTTGGTATTTCTGCA
This sequence comes from Xerus rutilus, assembly GCA_028644305.1. NCBI lineage: Eukaryota > Metazoa > Chordata > Mammalia > Rodentia > Sciuridae > Xerus > Xerus rutilus. The sequence continues at coordinate 24,542,558 of CM053404.1, forward strand.
GATAGGAACTTCTACTGTCTTTGGCTTCAAACCCTGCTCCCAATCTGGGGTGAGGGACCAAAACAGCATGACCTCCAGCTTCAGTCATTCAGGCCCTAAATACAGCCTTTGCCTCCCTGATCCACAGAGCTGAACCTGATGCCTCTCAGGCAAGGGGTGGATCAGGCCTGGAGGAACAATGAGGGCCTGGGTTCTTGAAGAGATGTGGTGGTGTCTAACTTGCCTCTCCAAAGCCAAAGTCTCTCGTTCCTATCATAGCCTGTCCTCTGTTCCTCTGAGGGACTATCTCCCTCCTCCCTCTGGTTTGGGGTTGGTTCTCCTCATTGGTCTTCCCCTGTGGCTTGGTGTAGACCAGGGTGGCTTTGTCTGAATGACTGACATGCCCCTGGAAATGGTTCTTGGCTCCAAGTTTCCATGGAAACCAGGACAGGCTCTTCCAAGCAGTGTCAGCTGGCTGGGGTGGGCTGGGGCACTGAGGGTGGAGCAGAGACTGAGTGCTCTTGGGGCACAGGCTCAGATGGGTGGGCACTAAGGAGGGGCCGTGACATAAAGTGGGGTGCACAGAAAGGGGAACTTTTGCAAGCTTCCTCCCTAGGCTGCTCAGGAGGGAGGACAAGGCACCAACTGTACTCTCTAGAGAGAGAGGGGGACAGAATAGCAGTGATTTACAGAGAGGGGATATTGGGTCTCACCCCACCCCCAGTCTAGACCACTTAGCAGCTCACCCACAATTTAGTCACCCCCACCTAGATTAGGCAGCTGCCATATTGTCACCTACCAGGCACCATTCCTGCCAGGGTGGAGGTGGGGTAGCTTCCCTGGCCAGTGGGGGGCACGTGAGGGGGATAACCAGGCAGAGTGGTGCTCGCCATGTCACGACCTGGAAAAACACAAAGGGGAAGGGGTGAGGCCTGGAAGAGAGGGGCCTGCCTCTGCTTGCACCCAGGCACTCCAGGAAGAAGCACTCCTGCAGAGGAAGGACCTCTGTGCAGACATGCACCTGAATGTACAAGTACCGGAGTGCCTTTGAATGGGTGTGTATGTACAATCGGCCATGTGTGTGCACCTCTGTGTAGCTCTTTGTGTCTTTCTCTATGCATTTGTGTGTCTGCCTTAGCCTGTATCTCTGCGTTCCAAACCCAGATGGAGATGGGAGGAGATGACCTGGTTTTACTCCTCCTTCTCTGCAAGATATTAAGTTGTGGTCTCTTCAGTAGCCAAATGGACTTCTATCTCCCCTCCCTAATATCTGTCTTCCCTTCAGGCTTGGAGGACATCTCACCACCACCCTTACAGGGGTGGATGGACATCCCTTGTCTTCTCCAAATAGGGCTGCAGGTGCTGGGTCTGACAGGTATGGAAGGCCCAGGACCAGCCAGTGGACTATTTTGCTGTTATGGTTTATGGCACTTAAATGAGAGAAAATTTTCCCAATGTGGATCAAGAGCTTTGAGTCAACAGTGCAAGTGGATTAGATCAAGTTCCAGTGAGCAAAATCTGCTTCCCCACCAGCTGCTGGAGGCCTCTATTAGCTAGGGCCTGGAGAATAGGAGGCAGGACTTTCCTTTCCAGTGTCCTGGTGTGGAGTTAAAGTGAGTCAATGTTAGGGAGACATCTCTGGTCCACAGATGGTTCCCCTGGAAAACGGCTGCATGGACTGGCTTTCCTCCTCCATTGCTGTGAAGGGAACACTGCACTCATGGCAACTTAATGTGTTCCAATCATTAATGATAATATTTGCCTCTTCCCTCTTTCATACTCCCACATGCCAGACTGCTCTATCCTCTCCTGGGGTCCATGTGTCCTCTGCAGATTCTCCTTATCCTCACCATCCAGTGCCACTCGCTCATGCCTCTGTCCAGGCCTGGGAAGGCAAGGCATGCACTTCTCCCAGTTCACTTTCTTTCCCTCAGTTGGGCCTTAGTTATCCTCCTTTCCATGGCTATTCCAAAACATCTTCCTGGGGGCTAGGAATGTAGTTCAGTGGTAGAACATCTGCGTGGCACATGTGAGGCCCTAGGTTCAATCCCCAGCACCACAGGGGGAAAAAAATTAAAGCAGAGCCAAAGCATCTTTCTTTGCTACTGTCCCCTTGAAGATGACCTCACCGGCTGTGTTGCTGAGGTACGTGTTTTCTTGCCCCTACCTTGACACAACCAAGTGATTGATCCTTCTTTAAGAACAGAGTCACAGCTCAGGATTTTTTTAAAAAATATTTTTTTAGTTGTAGATGGACATAATGTCTTTATTTTATTGCTTTGTATGTGGTGCTGAGGATCGAACCCAGGGCCTCACGTATGCAAGGCAAGCGCTCCACCGCTGAGCTACAATCCCAGCCCCAAAGCTCAGAATTTTTAATTCCCAGATTCCTACTGAACATTTTCATCAGCTGTCCCACTGTTACCTCAAATCTAACAGGAATCAAGGCAGATTCGTCTCGCCCTCCGATCAGTTCTACCAATGCTTTTATTTTTATTTTGTGATATTAGAGATTAAACCCAAGAGTGCTCTACATCCCCAGCCCCCTTTTTTTTTTCTTTTTATTTTGACACTGGTCTTGCGAAGTTTCCCAGGCTGGCCTTGAACTTATTCCAACCCTTTGGAAGACCATAAGACCAACAATTTTGGGATTGTTGACATAGCCTTCTTCCTGCCTCTCCATATGAAGTCAGATACCAAGTGTGGTTGATTTCTCCTTAGCCAAGTCTGTTACATTTGCCCATTTCCATTTCCTCTACCACCTTCAGAATTCAGCTAAGCACCTGCTCTTGGTTTGCGCCTGCCCAGTGGTTCTCCTTTGCTTGTATTATCCCTTGTCTCTACTTTCTTCTCCCTCCTGTCCACCTCGCATGTGGCTGCTTGGCTAGCCTCATGAAATGTTGCTTCCATCACACCACTTCCTTGTAAAAGCCATCGTTGATTCCCATAGGCTACAGTTTGAATGGAGCCTCTGCAGACTGTCAGAGCCTCCCAGGAACTCTCTCCACCCAATTCTCTCAGCTCTGATCCTAACCCTCCTGTTTTAGCTGGACTGTTTCTGCTGTGTGCTGTGAAACCTCTGTCCTTTTGCCATCACTTTTGCTTCTTCCTCACTCATGGTTTCCCTCTTCTTCCAGCTCAAGCCTCAAAATTCCTACCATTTTACTCATCGGGAAACTATTTCCATGGTTTACCATGTCATTACATTGTATAACTGTGTCAGCCCTGGTTTGTTTCTTCAAACAGACCATAAGCAACCCAAGGGCAGGACCTGTCTTCTGCTCTCTCCTACATAATTGAGAGCATGGTAAATACTCAATAAATAATAGTTGTTTATTTCTCTATCCCTCCATTGCACTTATAGCCAACTCCTGATAGGTTATGATTTTAAAAATTGTTTCATATATTTTAATCTACAAAGAGGTAAAACTGGGCAAAATGTAAATGTTTGAATTTTTTTTCTTTAAAGACAATTTAAACAATTGTTTATGAATCCTGATAGGATGGTGAAAGATTTATAGTGAGAAACTCATCCGTTGTGACTCAGCTTTATCATGCAATAAAATGTTTTCCCTTTATCCCTACTAATATAACTAATATCTTACATTTCTTAAAATTCAAGAACAGACAGAGCAGAACTGCCAAACAAGAGATCACCTGTGACTCCAGGGAAGTAGAAGAATCTGTGTTTGCTTTTGTTGTGGGTTTTCTTTTACTGACTTAGATTGTTAATAAAAAGTACACATCTCCTGACCATCTTTCAGTGGAATGGATCTGAAGTGGACAATGTCAGCAATATCTATCACTTTGTAGAGAGATTAATAATATATAACTTACTGGTCAAAAAAAGCCTGGGGCTGGGATTGTGGCTCAGTGGTAGAGCACTTGCCTCGCATGCGTGAGGCACTAGGTTCAATCTTTAGCACTACATAAAAATAAATAAAAAATAAAGATATTGTGTCCATCTACAACTAAAAAAAATATTTAAAAAAAGCCTGAGATGGAAGAGAACTAGGGAAGATGTGGAGGTTTTGAAGCTAGGCAGTCATAGGAACCAAATTCCTCCTGGCCCTGTGATGTGAATGTCTACAAAGCGGCCAGGAAAAGGAGTATGCCTTTTTCTTAACAAACAGAAGTTTAAATGTATCTGAGTTCCGGTTTTCAAGTGCATGGTTCTCACAACATGTTGCATATGAATTGCTCATAATCTAAGGTTTTGTCAGAAAATCTCCTCCCGAGCTTCAGGAGAGAGAAAAAAGGCTGGGTGACTTGAAAGCTGTCTCCAGCTAACCCAGAGGCACTTCTTTTGCAAAGTTTATTCCTCTTTCTCTCTTGCAAAGTGGTACAGCCAGCTTCTAGCAGGTAGAAACCTTTGCATGCTGAAAGTCATATACTAAACTATTAATTATAAGGCATATTTCCAAATTCTATTTTAGAAAACTGAATTTGGGAAGCACCATGCAGCAATTTTTAAAATGTGGGAGAAGAGGCCCATGATGAGGAAAAAGGATTCCAGCTTCTTAGCGTTTGGCATACAGCTGTGCTCCATTCTGTCACATCATTGTCACTACAAAGAGGTGTCTGTTCAGGACCCCTGAGCCAACAAAAGTGCAAGCCGCTGCATACAAAGCACTTTCAATGGCTTCATTAGTACACAGGTGACACCTGAAGAGCAGGAAAAAATTGACCAAACTCTTCCCAGAGCCATATATTCCTCGGGAACACCATTGTCAATAATGGAAAACATATATTGCAGGAAGTTTTCAAATTACTAAGATCATCATACCATTTGCCCAGCAGCATTCTTTGAGCAAGTCTCCTTTAGTGAAGGAATATGAGTGAGTAATGAAACTTGCACAAAGAGGAATCCACAGAGCACCCGGCATTGCGGTCGTACAGAGTGATGGTCAGATAGGAGTGAATACAGACTCTAAAATTGTAAGATGGGCTTGGCACAGTGGTGCACACCTGTAATCCCAGAAACTTGGAATTTCCTTAAGGTAGGAGGATTGCAAGATTGAGGCCAGTCCAGGTAACTTAGAGAGACCATGTCTCCAAATAAAAAATAAAAAAGGCTGGGGAGGTAGCTCAGTGTTAGAGTACTCTTGGGTTCAATCTCCAGTAGCACAAACAAATAAACAAAACCAAAACACCCTGTAAGACAGCACTGCTACTTCCTTTACCCAAACAAGCAAAAGCATAGAGACAGGAGAAAATGGCTCCACAGCAGAATGGAACAGTTATAAAATATGTGCCATCCAGCAGGAGACAGGAAGCAGTAAAGTATTTGCTTTGCTCACTGACAATGCCAGTAATATGAAAACAGCACCAGGAATCACAAATGAATAAAAACTCACATGTTACTAAGAGAGAATGGGGCTTTCATGTTGCTACTTGCTTTCTAAGGCTAAAAGCTTTTAAAGACGGAAAACCTTCCAGATGATTAGTTTAACAGCCTTGTTTTAAAGGTGAGAAAATGGAGGCATGGAAAGGCACAATGACTTTCCTGTAGCTACATAGCTAGTAAGTGGTGGAGCCAAAGTTTGAAGCCATATCTATGCCACACTGCCTTTAATGACAACATGGAGCCAGATAATCCCCCAAAGAGCCAAAGAAAAGGAAAAGAAGTCACCTGACAAAGTCTCATACCATCATGCTGTCATTAAGATGAGACAAGAATAAAAGGACACAAAGAATAAATAACTGACATGGAAGGTCTGTAGTAAAACTCCATGGGGTGTAGTATTAATCTCCTTTGAGAGTTTTCTGAAAAAACAAAGAAGCTCTTCAAGAAACAGTAGTAGTTGAGAATCTTAAAGTACTCAGAAGTGTTAGAAGCACTGTACTGGATGAGGATGGCTTCTCAGTTCAACTGCAGAAGTCCCTGAAGATTCTAAAGCCAATTTCTACAGCAATCACCACATCTGAATCAGACAGTGCACTTTTGTCAGACATTCCTTAGCAAATGGGCCAGAGCAAATCAACTGTTTTGGAGAATCTAAGAGCAGCCTCTCTTACAAATACAGAGAAAAGCAAAGTGAGAGACTTTATTAGTCATTAGATAATTTACTACTTTATCAGGTATAAGATCCAAGGGCAGAGTTGTATTTTTCCTTGCACCTAGACTCCACAGCATTCACTGAGCACCTATAATATGCTAAGCTCTGTCCTTAATAGTTTATGTTGTCTCATTTGATCCTTATGCAAACCCCATGATGACTTGTTTTTAATCCCTACTTAATAGATGAGAAACTGAAACCCAGAGATGTGTCCAAGATTTCACGGTTGGTATATAGCAAAACCTAGACTACAGAGCAAACCGTACACTTGGGAACTGATTTTGAAATGATATTCTCAAAGACCTAAAAAATAGACAGGTATTTAATCCAGGAAAGTAACCTAGGATCATGCCAAAATAATGCCTTCTATAAGAGAATATCCTGCCATTGCTTGTTTCTTGCATGTCTACACTTCTTTCATTTTTTACAGTGGGGGCTTTCAGTTGGGGCTCATCAATCCCATAGAGCCCATCAATCCCATCAATCCCATAGATGCATTTTAGGGGGTCTATAGAAACCTATATATAAAAAATGTTATAGGTATTATACATGCATATCTTTTTGGGTAGATGGTTCAGAAGTATTCATGATTCAAAGATTAATAATCAGCATTTATAAAAAATCAAGAGAACCTCTGGTGAAACTGATTTGTTTGAAACTACTTGAATAGGAGCAATAAACAAGATCATACAGAAAACAGCACAATGTGGGCTGGAAACGTAGCTCAGTGGTAGAGCACTTGCCTATCATGTGCAAGGACATGGGTTCAATCCTCAGCAAATAACAAACAGCAGCAACAAGAAAACAGCAAAATGTGGAGTAGCAGGGAGGCTTATCTCAAGTCCCAGCAAATGTCAGCATTCAGAAGACCCAGGAAATAATAAAGAGAAAGCTGCCCGAGAAGCAGAAACTGCTGCTTGTGATGGCTTTGGCAACAAGACTTATTAGACACAGATTTATACAGCAAAAGTTATATCCCATGCGTTTAGAGATGCGTTTCCTCAGCATCTTTCTCTGAAAATGAGCACTTTTGCTATCCACTTGACACTGTGGAGGACCCTAAGGCCAGAAAACATAACTCTTGTTTTACTATCCTATCCTCAAGTTTTGTCTCCTCATAAGGTGGTGAAAATGAAGACATTAGATTTCTTTGAGGTTGGCAGTCTGTGCCTGCATCTGACACAAACATTTATAATATTTACAATAACACAGTTATTAAATTTGTAATTACTGCCTAAATGTACTCTACCTTTATATTTGCTACACCATTATGGCCCTTTACGACCAATCCAAGTTATACATAATACACAAAAGTAACAATTTGAATCTGTAAAAGGTGCTTTAAGAGGAGAGGGAAAGGGTTTTTACATATTTCATGTTTTTACATATTTCATATTTCATGTTGTTTCTTATTTCTCATGTTTCCAAATCCTCCCAAGGTTTTTCCTCTGGGACACAGCTGCTGGTGTGAAGATCCCTGGCCCTGGCTCTGTTTTGGTCTCACATTAGATTGGAGGCTCGCCTGCTCCAAGTTCCAGCAGAGGGGGCTGTGCCCACAGCTCAGGGTGGCTGCTATGGCTGATCTTGCAGCCCTCTTACAGTTGGACCTTTCATCCCTAGGGTGTCCTAGGCAAGGATGCTGCCTGGATCTGCATGGGCTCAGTGAGGTCTGATCCTTGACTGCCAAACAGTTGGACACAGCCAGTCATCCTGTTCCCAGCCCTGCTTCCCCTAGCACACAACTGTCAAGGTTGCTGGTCCAGGGCCCCATGGGAGATTTTTGCTTCTAACTCAGCTGGACCAAGGATGGAGTTGTGACCTCAAGATCCTGGGGTAAGACTAGGGCACAATGGGAAGAATCACAGTTTCAAAGAGCTCAAAAGGAACTTGACTATCCATTCCCTAGGTCAACTCCCTTATGAATAAAAAAGAGGAAACTAGGCTCAGAGAGGGAGAAGAAATCTCCAGTGCTCTCCTGATTCACTTCCTGCTGCTGCCTTCTCTGGCTCCATCAGCAAGTCACAATGAAGAGCAGAGCTGGGCAGGTGCTGGCATTTAGGAGACTGGTCCCAGGCTCACCAATGGACTCAGTGCATAAGAGACCCTCATGCTGGGTGGGCAGAGGTTAAGCCTGTTTGCACAGTCTCCTGATACTCCAGGTCTCCCAGTTCCTCTCTGGCTTTATTTTGTTCTCTGAGAGCACTGAATTGTCAGCTCTAATCCTTCTGAAAGCGCAGCGTTTTTCAGGCGCTCTGTGTAAGTGAAACCCTAATCCCAAGGAAAACTGCCACTTAAGCTGCTGGAGCATTAGGCTGCTCTCCGAGCCACGGCAGGATTTCCTCCCTCCCTGCCTGCCAGTCCAGCCGCCACCGGGGAGAAGAGGGGAGGATTCCTGGCTGAAGGCATGCAAAGCCCTCTCAGAAGTGACAATAGTGGCAGAGCTGCCTTCCAAAGCTCAGGGTTAAAAAAGCACTGGCTCGTTTGTCCTGAGGCTACAGCTAAGAAGTGGGGAGGAGGGATTCTGAGCACCCTGGGAAGGGAAGAGGAGAGGTCTTCCTGTCACTTTGGGGGCTGGCTCTCTGGGGGTCTTGCCTAGGTGGCTTTGAGGCCAACAAGACATTCATGAGTCCTTGGTCCCAATTTGTACCTGTAACATTCATTCTGACACCACTATTGAGAATTTCTGATTATTCAGAAAAGATTGAGTTGGTGATGGATTCTACTTTTCTTCTCAGAAAGTGCCAAATCATGGAAAAAACAGTCTTGGTGCTGGAGGATCCTCGTTTTGGGACACCCCGAGCATCTCTAAACAGCATCTATAGCAGCTGAGAAGTTCCTTCTCACCTAGCAAATCACAAAAGCAATGTCCAATGTGCTCAGACACAACCTTTTATTAGCCTGAGTTGGCTACTATAGACACTTAAAGATGATTAATTTTTTTGAAAAAAATTATGTTGTGGTGCTGGGCATTTTTGAATGAAAATATTTTGATTCAAATTCAGACTGGCCTCTCTCCCTGACTTATAAATGAGTTAAGACTGTATTGTGAAGGAAAAAGCAGTCCATTTGGTGTGCTCTGCCTCTAGGGTCTCAAGGATGGAGTGGAGAGGAGATGTAGACAGGAAGTGGAAGAAAGGCCCAGGGTATGGGCCAAACTGGGGCTCGGGTTAGAAGACCACAGAAGCACATCTTTACTAAGAGGCCCCCAAACCCTTCATACCTTCCTCACCCTCCTCTGGGTAACCCCATTATCAGCTGGCATGATGCCCTACCCTGGGAAGGGCAGTTGGTCATTGCTGGGATGGCTGATAGACACAGACAGGGACATGGGATGGGGTGAGGGCTGGAGGTAGGGGTGGTACAGCTTTTATTCTGCTCAAAGTTGACTGCCATCCATAGCCCTAGAGTGGGTTGGTGCCTCTTCTTTTCTACATCCTTTCTCTCTAGAGGTGGATTGGATAAAGGAGGAGGGGAAAGGGCCTGATTCAATGACTCCCTAGGCTGCAGGCCCAGGGCACCCGCATTATCTGTCAATGTCTCATTGCTATGGAAATGCCCCCATAATTAAATCAGAGGGAGGTCTGGGGGCTGTAGGTCCTTGGGGATGTGGCTGGAGGCCTCAGGGATGTCTGGAGGAAGACAGGCTCTTCTCTTTGGATATTCTTATACTAAATGAAGGGCCTGGGGCCCATGGGTGCAGAGGAGAAGCCCTCTAGCTTGGTTTGTCCTCTGCAGTAAGGGCTCTCTGACTTGCCACATGTCCCAAGTTGCCCTCACCCTCTCCTTTCAAGGTTGGAGAGGAACTCTGATGTCTGTGCCCTAAATTCCTCCAGCTAATCAGGGGCTTTGAGCCGACAGACAAGACTAGGAGACTCTCAGCCTCCTTCAGAAACACTTCTTGGCCTTTATTGCCCTCTCCTCCCCTGAGGGGCTGGCCAAGGGCTAAGTGTTTTATGGAGGGAAATGCAGTTGCATTGGAAGAGGGCTGTTAACTACAGGAAAGAGGTGGTTCCTGGAGGTCCTCAGGACTCCCTGAGCAGGAGGAGGAGGTTTCCCAGGGTCCACACCTCTATCTACTAAAAGGCCACTTGGCTGCTCATTGCAGATGCAGGCAAGGAGTCTGAGCTGGGGCTAAGAGTTGACACCCTCTCTCTGCAGCTGAGCCCATATCCCTTTCCCTGGCCTCCAGGATACTGGGGGCCAATGCTGCTGCTCAACTTTGAACTTTGGATTACCGGCCTCCCCACCTCTGCTTAAACTTGCCAGTTCCAGGAGACCAGCACCTCTGCTCCTTCTCCCCACCTTGGGCGTTTCCCTCCTGGGCAGCACCCACAGCTCCCCTTGGACCTTAGAGCTTCCTTCAAAGTTGTAGTCTCTAGGCATTAAGAGAAGTTTCTCCCTAGCTCTGGAACAAAACCACCACCCCCCCTGCCATGATGGAGATATAAACCACCTACCCCACCCCCAACCACATACACTAGGGAAGAAAACACTGTCCTTGTCCCTAACTCTTCAATGTTCAGACAGTTTCCCAAAGAAAGGATAGGATTCTCTGCTGGGTACTAGCAGTCTGGGAGCTTGGATAAGTCGGAAAACAGGCTCTACTTTCAGCGTTGCCTGAGGCTGAACTCTCCAGGTGCCTCCAAGACCCCCAAACAATGAGCTATAGGTGTGGCCTTCATTCTTCGCCCTTTTTGATCTCCATTATCATACAATTTGTTGGGCAGTGGTGACAAAGGGGCCCTGGATCTGTGATAACAACAAAACTTATACCTCTCTTTGATCCTTTCTAGAATATTAAACATGCTTAGTTTACAGTTGCTTTTGGATGATTCTATGATCTCCGTTTCTTGGGAGTGTTACTTCTCCTATGTATTGCTTTGGCTAATTCTCACTTATGATAGCTGGCGTTCACATGAGATATGTAATTTTTGTGTGTGTGGTGAGCTCATCTTTAATGGTGAATTTTTTTTCCCTGTGGAAGTCCCTTGTGCCCTGAATTGTAGAAGGTCCCAAGAAAGAAAGTTTTCTAGCATTCCTTCTGGGGTTTCTGAGTGGGTTACTATCCTGGAAAATTTTTAATACAAATTCTTGGCTTGGGGTTCCTGCAACACATTCTTGGCATAAATGTGGATTCTAATTCAGGCTCAGGCTTGGGTGTCTTTATTTCTTATGGTGACATGTCCTCCCCTCCCTGGGCCATTGGTCTGAACTTTCCTAGACAGAGTTGTTTCTCTTCTGTCCCTGACTTTACACAGGGTAACACTCAGTTCTAGCTTCCTGCTTCTCTTGAGCCCAAGGTCATGTTTCCCATCCAGTGGGTTACAAACCCAGCCTCCCCTAGTTGGGGTCTCCCTCTAGCATGATACCAGCAGTCTCTCACATACTGCTCTGGCTTTGACTTTTCCTCTATTTCTGGCACCAGAAAGTGAGGTTTAGCTGTGTGTTAACATTTTTTGTGTTATATTTTACCCAGCCGTGTTTTGCCAAGGTTAGCTTGTCCTATTTCTGGACATCCACCTCATTCTTCCATTACTCTATACTACCAAAGTGAGAGTGGCAAGACCTACACTCATATAAGGCTCTGCCAGTGCTTGGCAGCAATGCCCACTAGAGGCCAGTGAAGCCCACTCTGTGCAGCAGCTCGGGACTGGAGTGTTCCTCAGCTTCAAGAATGAGCATAGAGCTGTGCAGTCACTGATTTCTTTTAGCACCATCTTGGGCCATTTGGGCTCCAAAGTAGGAAGCCTGCTCTCTCCTCCCAGCTGGACTTTCCCCAAACCAAGGGACTCTAAATGTTCCAAAGCATCTCCAGTAACTTTGGGAATTCTGAAACAGTTTTCATCTTCTCTCAGATCAATATTGCTGCCAGGGTCTCTCTGCAGGCTCCTCTATCACTTCAGCCCTGGCCAGGCCCAGGGAGGGTGACAGTGAGGTGAAAAAGCCATGGAGAAGAGAGGCTGTCATTTTTACTAGTGATAGAAGACTTTAAGATGCAGCTGCTGCCCTCACTGTAGAGGCCCTGATCCAGAGGGTCTTAGGACTGCTGTGGGGTTAGTGGCAGTCCTCTGCAGGATCCTTTGCAGGGGTGGGAAGGTGGCGGAAGGTGGCGGAAGGCAGCAGCAGACTGCCAACCTGAAGAAGCCTGGGCCAGAGTGCCCCCGGCCCATTCTTTCATCTAGCAGGTCTCTTCTTCCTTATCACTTAGGAGAGACTCGGCTCCGTTCCAGACCAGCAGCCTAGAGCAGTGGGCTGGAGAGAAGAGATGCCGCCGAGCTAGAGCAGCCCAGCGGCGGAAGGGAGAGTGGGTGATAAATTTAAATAACCAGCTTGACTTGGCAGCTTGCTGAGTTGTGATGCAGTGAAATTAAAATCTCGGCAGAACTTACAAACACCACTCCGAAAAATCAGTCTCTCGCCGTGGTTCCATGATGGAAGAGGGGGTGGGGGAGGCTATCGGGCTGAGCCCTAGCCTCTGGCAGCCACCCTTGCTTGCAATGTGATTAGCTCTGTCCTGGCCCACTGGGCCCCACTCTCCCCTCCACACAATAGTGCAGGCTCCTCTCTCCTCTCAGTCCTGACCTTGTGGAACAGCTGCATCAAGTGGCTGGTGAAGTTTGAAATCAGCCTCCAGTGCCAGGAGGCAGCAGGAATATCAATAAGGTCTGGCTTTTCAGGTTGGGCCAGGGCCTTCCTGGGCCATTTCCCTCAGGACCCATCCCCAGAGGTTTGCAGCCTCTGCTGCCTGTACTTGGGGAGAAAGATGAGCTGAGTGCTGTGATGTGGGGCATAAAGAGGGCTCTTTGAACACCTTGGCACATCCGAGCCAGGCTGTGGGCACAGGATGGTCTTGCTGCTCCCTTACCTTAGCACCCACCTGCCCACAATCCCCTGACTACGAGAAAGGGCCTCTTTTACCCTTCCATCGCTGAAGTCCTTAATATTCTCCTATGAAATAAGTTTTTTAAAGAACCTTTGAGGGGAAATTCTACAAATACACCAAGAACCTCTCCCACACTCCAGCCCTGTTTGGAGCCTGGTTCCCACAGATGCCAACAACATCTTCCTAGAAGAAGTCACCTAAAGTCCACCTCTCCTGGGTGTCCTTGCATTATTGCTCATTGCTACTCACAGAGTCCTGCCAAAAGCCAACACACGGGACCACTCTGAGATGGCCCACCAAGTCTCTGGGCAATGCCCAGTTTCTCACCTTGACAGTACCTCCAGCAAATTCTGTTTGTCCCCATAATAAACACATCATGAATCATTCATCTTTAATAGATTATGCAAATTAGGAGGACATAAAATCAACAAAGATCAATAGCTGCAGTCGTTTAATTGCCAGCAAAAACATTTTAAGAATGAGTATAATCTGCAGCCCTTTCTCCCGTAATGGCACTATTAATCCAAACATTGGATCTTGGCCTAAGTGCGAAAAAAATCATTCCCTGCCCCCAACTCCACCTCCCCTCCCCCACCTCTCCACACACTTTTCTCTTTTTGGTAATTTCCAGTTTCTGAGCGAGTTTCCCCGTCATTACCACTGGTGAACAGCTCCGAATGTTAATGGTTCTGCTTTTGTTACTCCTCGCTTGATTGAAATGTCGCATACAGATTGAGATGTTAGTGCTAACTTGCCACCTGGGAATGTCAAGCTGGGTCTGAAATGAACTTTTCTCACACTTGGATCCAGATGGATCAGTCGGAGATGTTCCCAGGCTGAGCTGGGACCGTTCCAGGGCCATGGGGGGGAGGCGGGTGGGGGCTGCTCAAGGTGGAGGCACTTTTCTGCACCAGTCCCAGTGTCCCCAGCAGCAGGAGCCCTTGCCCTGAAGATCCACATCTCCACCCTCCCAGGAAGTTCTTGCCTTTTAGACTGTGGCCTCGAGAATAGGGAAGTGTGCTGGGATTGCAGAAAAGTCTCTTGTACACTCTTTCACCAGTTGCCTAGGGTGGGCCACTTTGGGGAAGTGACCACTGACCAAAAAGGTGGCCTGGCCTGGGTCAGAAGATTCAGTGGGTCAGACAGTTCCCAAGTTGGGCTACAGAGGGCTCATGCTGAAGGCCAGTTAATCTAAGCTGTGTCCTGACTCAGCTGTCACAGCTAAGGTCATCATTCCCAGCATCATCATAAGGTCATCACTCCTCTGCAGCACTTCCAGAACTCGGCCACTGAGCCTGTAGCCAAAGAGTGCAACTCCATGTAGGTGGCACACAGGTGTACCAGGACATTCCTTCAGTAAGGCCTGGGGAAGCTAATAACAGCAGGCCGAGTGGCTACTCCAAACCCATGTCAGCCTGAGCCAAGCTCAGATCAGTTCTAAGTCACAACCAGGGCCTGTCCTAGAGCAGGGCCACACCTGCTCCCTGTCTTTGCTATTGGCTGTGATGCTGGCTGCCTGTAGCCCTGCTGCCAGGTCCCTAGGCCACCTCCGCTCACTCGGCAGGTAACGCCTCAGTGTCTCCCAATCCCCACTGAGACCCTTCTCAATCATTCTGTCTCCCAAGGAATAAACGGCACATTGGCTTTAGTGTCTCCAGAATAATTAGGTGAATTTTAATAACACCTCAATGTGTGTCTCTCCCACTTGGGCACTCTCCTGGCCTGGAAACCCTCTGCAGTGCCAGGAGCCTTCTGCAGCCTATAGCTCTGTAGCCTGGAACTTCGTCTGTTGGCCTTCCCCTTCATGGCCCTTCCAGCTTCCTCTGTGGCTCCTGATTCATAGGGGCTCCTGGCCAGAGTGCACTTCTCCCTGCATTTGACCCTACTTGGCTCTGGTCTCAGTGACTTCTCTAGAAAGCAGGAGAAAGGCTGTGATAATTGTGCTCCTCTGTAGCTCAAGCTCAAAGCCACAGCCACCTGTTCGGCCTGGAGGGTGTGGAAAGTGGATCCCCTAGGAGTCCTGGGGACAGAGGAGTGTGGAGACTGGACACCAGGCACCCATGCTATCCATTCTCAACAGCCTGGACTATTTGCCCTCTGCATTCTTCTGCACAATCCTAACAAGAGGCTCAGTCTGGGCACCTTGGAGAGGCAAGAAAAAAGACAGAGGAGGGCAGGAGAACAGGCAGAGAGACATGGAAGCAACCTTCTAGTTTCCACTTTTCCAGGCTGAAGCCCAGACCCCTTGACCATAATGTTTTCTCTCTGCATCTGCATACATCTGTTTAGGAAGCAGCCTTGTTTTTGAAAGCTTTCTCTCCAGATGCCATGGCAGGGGGCTTACTTATCACACTGGGCCCCAGATGGCATGGGCTGAGTAACCCCCACTGAAAACAGTGTCCCCCACCCTCCTGGAAGCCCCCTTACCAGTCACCACAGGGTATGTCTGTGTGCCTGACACGTTGCTGCCCAGCTCAGGGTTGGTGGATGCAGATAGACTCGATTTGACTTCATCAAGCCCAGGGGTCAGGGCTGGGAGGGAGTACTCGTTCCCCTGGGAGGAGAGAGAAAAGCGACAGCTTTCTATTGATGCGCACACACAGAGAAAGGGCTCGGTGTGCAGATGGGAAGGAGGAATGGGGAGCCCTCCCAGATGGGGTGGAAGGAGATGGCCGGGTGGGAGAGGGGGGGTTGGGAGGGGCAGGCACTGCAGTGATGGGGAGTTCTGTGCGGGTGGAGTAGACCTGATATGGTGAGCTGGAGGTGCCGCCTACCCATTGTGGGTGGTTTTCCCTGTGTCCTTTAGTCTTCTCTCATATCACCTGCCTAAGAAGCCCCAGGGGAAGTATAGCAGTGGGGAATCTCTTTGCTGAGAGGCATGGGGTGTTCAGATCTTCCTGGGGTGGGGACCCTTGAGGAGGAGGGGTGAACCTTGACATGACGGCAGAGGCAGTAGTTGGGGGAGGGGCCTAGTGGGGCCTCTAGCTTGGCACTGCTGGGCCGGCTGATCGGGTATGGGCGCCCCTTTTTTAAAAACAAACAAAGGCGGCCCCACGGGCCCCTAGCTCTCTGCCTGTGCACTGGGGTATGAAATTGGGGAGGGGGAGAGTCCACATGGCTAACAGAAGGGTGGGAGGGGGCCAGTCATTGACTCTGAAAGGGTGTCCTGCCCGAAACACTCGGGTAATTGCCTTTTTATTGCAGCCACCGCCAAGCCAGACCCCGGAGCTGGGCAGACCAGGAGCCTGCACAAAGCAGGAAAAGTTGCTCTGATTAATATTACGTTAAATTAAAACTGATTTTCTGCTCTTTCGGGTCCGTTTTTTTCCCTTCCGCTTCCTGGCCCCCCCAGAGGACCCCCTTCCCTCCCTGGCTGGACGGGATTGCCTCGTCATTTCCAATTCCTTCTCGTATTGATCTTCCTGTAGAAATCAGTTTTGTAATTAGCTGCAAATTAGGCCTTCTACTGGGGGTGAAGCTGCCCCCTGATTTATCACCAGAGTAATTCGCTGTGATCGGAGAGAAATTAAAATGAACTCAATTAGGCTTCGGATTTGCTTTATGGGCCCTGCTCCGAGTTTCAGGGGGAAAAATGACTGTGCTGGTGTTTAATAGTCTAATGAAAGTAAATAAAGGTTATTCATTGTAATACAGCCGGGGACTCGGGGAGGGTGCACCGAGCCGCCCGCCTCGGCCGGCTCCTCCTTTGTTGGTTTATGGCTCAGGGCACCTTAAAAAGACTTTTGATTTTTGTTTTATGAAGACAAACAGCTTATGGGATAAAAGGACGGGCGGGGAGAAAGGCAAGTGGCTAGGAGCTGTTGGAGACTTGAGTAGAACTGTGCTGTGTGGAGCCTGTGAGTCTTCGTTGATGTACACGTGTGTGGGTGTACGCGAGCGTGTGCGTGCATGCATGTGTACAAGCATGGCAGGCTGTACTGTGTTGCAGGTGTGAGTCTGGCCTGGGCCAAGTGTGGGAGGGATGGCTGTGTGCCCTGTGTGTGGGTACTTGCACCAGGGGATACACTGGTATGTGGGCAGAGGCATGTGCTAAAGGTGTGCTGAGCTGGTGATCCCCTACTGGCTTTATGGGGCTGCTGGGGCTATGGGTGAGGACTGTGGGCTGTAGGGGAAAGGGAGCAGGTGGATGATGGCGGTGGGTAAGCAAGTGTAAATGTGAGGAATTAGAAATGTGTTTCCGTGTGGTGTGTTTGGCTGATGTGTTTACACTGCATCCCACACTGGGTTTTGGTCTGCTCTCTGTAGCAAGTGTCAAATGTCAGGGCAGGCTGTCAGCTTGCCAGGGATCACACTGGACAGCTGGAAGCAGGAGCCAGGCACAGGTGGGCTCTCCTCCTGACACTGGGAAACAGGAGCTCCACAGATTTGCACAGATGTTCTGTAGGACCCGTGGACATGGCAAGAGGGCACTCCTGAGTAACCCATGCCAGGACCACAGAATGGTAGAGCTGGAAGGAACTTGATAGACCATACATTGAAACCCTTCATTCTATATGGATGGGGAAATTGAAGCTCCAGAAAAGGAAATTTTCTGGGTAAACTTGCACCCAGAATTTATCATTTCTTTCTTTCTTTCTTTCTTTTTTTTTTTTTGGTACTGAGGATTGAACTCAGGGGTACTCAACCACTGAGCCACATCTCCAGCCCTATTTTGTGTTTTATGTAGAGACAGGGTCTCACTGAGTTGGCTGGCTTTGAACTCATGATTCTCCTGCCTCAGCCTCCCAAAGTGCACCACTGCGCCTGGCCCTAAACTTATCCTTCCATTTACTGTATACCATAATGATTTTTCTTAACTATATCCTGGTGTCCTTGTGTGAGCATGTTTATACAGCACACACATGGGCCTTATGTGAACACATGTGGTGCTAGGTGTTCAGTGTGTGAGTTCTTGGGAGGCCTTGTTCTGCCTGATTCCCATCCATTTCTGCAAGCAGGAAGCTCCTTCCTCACCTGTTCTGATTTGATGTGTTCTGATGCCTGGAAGACGTCAGGGTAGGAAGGACGCTCAAAGACTCGATCCAAAGCTTCCAGCTGTTGCTGGGTGAAGGTGTCCGCTCGCAAGTGCTTCCGTAAACTGTCCACACCACTCTGGGAGTCTCCATTGGGGACCGAGCCCTCGGACACATCTGGGAAACACAAGAACACTCAGGGCATAAGCATCAGGCTAGCAGAAGCCCAGGAGAAGGGAACAAAATGGGTGGGTACCTGGCTCTGGCCCTCAGGGCTCTGCACCCCCACCAGAACACCTTACTCCCAGCTCACAGATTTAAGGGGCTGCCTTAGGGATCTGGCTGAGGAAGCCAGCACACTGAAGAGGCTGGGGAGAGAAAGGGAGGCAGGAAGGACTGGGTAGATGTGGAGCCAGAAAGGGCTGTCTCCCAAGGGCACGTTTTCATGGGGATCCCTCTGTTTCCCAGCCTGGGAGAGCATAGGGGAGAAGCTGGCTCTCAGACTTGCATTACTCAGCCTGTGGAGAATTGAACTCTGCTCCGAGATGAATTTCAGTTCCACTGATTCCAAGGGTTGAAAATCATCAAATCTCTCAGGCTGCGTGTAACATGGATCTGGGGTGAAGTAATTAACTGCCCCCTGAGGGAGGAGGGGCTCTGAGAGCAAAGCTAAGGCACTTGGCTCAGGTTGGGTTGGGCAGGGCTGGAGACTGAGCAGGAGGAAAGAGGAGTCACATGGGCTCAGAGCACCCACGTGGGTAGACCACAGAAGGCCTGCACCTGCTGCTGTGCTTTGGCGACTTCTCCCCTGGAGATCTCTGGTTCTGGCCTCCATTGGGAGCTAGGTCCTGGGCCACCTGGTACTTGCTGTGGGTTTCCACAGGGAGCTGAGATTTGTTCCATGAAAGAAGGGCTGGTGGTGTGCCTTTGCATCTGTTCCCTTGGGGCTACAGGTCAGTCCTGTCTGTGGGTCAGGTTCTACCTGGCATTATCACCACTCTGTTATCCCTGCCTCCTCTGTCCCTTGCTTCCAGCTTTAGGTCCCTTGGAGCTTTCAGAGTGTGTGTGGACCAAATGCTGCTCCCTGAACCTGACCCAGCAACTCTTCTGGCGCCTAGCCCCAGCCCCAGCTGGGCCACTCCTTGGCTTCTTTAGCTCAAGACCAGCTGGAAAGCCTTGGGCCTGGGGCCAGCCCGTGCTGTAGCCCCCAGGGTATTCCTCTGGGACTGTTATATATATCAGTTTATAGGTGATTATATGATATGATATAATCAATATTGCATTATATACAGTAACACCGTACAGTATCATTTGGGAGACCATAGAAAATATTACATATTGATTAACCTCAACCTGCAGCCATCCTCCCCCGCTGGCCTTCCAGATGGAGCATGGGGCTCTACTTTCCTAAAGGACCTCCTATCTTCCCTCCACACTCTACTCTGCAGAAGATGGGAAAGCAAAGAAAGTGTGTGTAGGGAGTGGGCATGAGAGAGAGAGAGAGAGAGGAGAGAGAGAGAGAAATGAAAAAGCAAGACCAAGATCAAGTCTGAGGCAGGCAGAGGCAGCTTTGATGGTATTCCTATATTCCCTGTGGACACAAAATCTGGTAGTTGTGCTTTTTCTGTGTGTAGTTCTGCAATAGTTTTCAGTCTTAGGGGGTGTAGGCATCTCTGTGTGTGAGTTTGGGTGTAGAATATTTACTTTTCCCTCTATGTGAGTATTCTCCATGTGTGTGCACTTGTATATAATAAACATCTGGATGCATAAAGGTCTCTGTGTGTTTAAGTGACAGAATGAGAACCCTTCTGAAAGGATGTATGTGATCGCATGGAAGCGGGAGCTCCTGTGGCTGCTTCTTTCTCCAGGACGTGCGTCACCCTAATTTGACTCCCTGTAGCTATATGCATGTTCCATTGTGTCTAATTTTCTCTTCCTGGAGCCTCCTACATTTTTGGGCAGCCCTGCTGTCAAGGCCAAGGAAAGCATTGAGGGTCTTTGTGTATGGTGAGTGCAGTGTCACCAAATGCATCCTGGGAAGTAGAATGTGCATTTGTGTGCAGGTCTGTGTTTATGCATTATGTGTGTGGGTGTTTGAATGTGCATGTGTGGCAGGACTCAGGCCTGCCTCTGTGAGGTTTGTGTACATGCCTGAGTGTAGCTTATGTCACCTGGTGCCTGTGTGTGTGTGTGTGTGTGTGTGTGTGCGTGTGTGTGTGCATGTGTGTGTAAAGGGCTGGACTGAAGCTTTGTCCTCAGGTCACTGGCTGGAGGAGTCTCTTTGCCTTCATTTATTCAGGGGCCCTTCAGATCTTGACAAATCTGTCACTCTAAATTTGCGAGAGATTATGGTGCTCTCTCCCCAGCCCGCAGAGAGGTGATATATGATATCTGCTGCCCCTATTGATTGCCTGATCTGGTGGCAGAGGCCGGCGAAATGAACTTGAAATGAACATCATGCCTCAACTCATTGTGCGTATAATACACTACTTAATCCCACATTTTTCAGCCGCTATGGAATTCAATTGATCAATCATGTTCCACTGATAGTACTGTTTTAGGGGTTATTGCTGCTCCCTCCACTCACTGACCTTTTTATTTATTTATTTTTTTGTGCACTCAGGCCCTGGTGGTAAGACAGGTTACAGAGGCGGCAGTGCAGAGAAGGGGAGGGTGGGAGGGAAAGGCAAAAGAAAGAGGTGGTCCTGGGAGGCGGAGGCAGGAAGAAGAGGAGAAGGAAGGTGGGAGGTAGGGGGTAGCAAGAAGGTGCTAGAGGAGCACAACAAAGTGGCTGATGAAAGCCTCCAGAGAATCCCCCGAGAGGCTGGAGGAGGCCTAGAAACTCCCAAAGGGGAAGGCAGCAGTCATGATGGATGGGGAAGGAGCACAAAGAAAGTTATGGGGGGACAGGGAGGTGTGCCACAGGGTGAATAGAGGGCAGTGGCACTACTGGTGGGGGACAGGGAGGCAGCCCCCCACTCAGGCACTGGTCCCACAGGCTATCAGGGGCTCTCTCCAGATGAGGGGGTGGTGCCCTGCACTCAGCTAGGGAAGGGAGGGAGGAACTCAGGTGAGGGGAGAGGGCAGGAAGGGCAGGAGGAAGGGAGGGAGAGACCTTGGGTCAGAGGTGCAATGAGCTGAAGCTCTGAAGAAGAGGAAGCCCAAAGCAGAGGAAGAGCAGAAAGAGGGAGAGGGAAAGAAAGAAGCCTTCCACACCAGAAGCTGAGGAGGCACTGGTTGGGTGAGGACACTTGGCACAGGAATGACACCAGCTGGCCCTGCTTGTGCTGATGCCTGGTGTTCAGCTACAGAGGGCAGCCTGGGGCCTGGACAGGGTGGGCTGGGAAGTACAGGTTGGAGGAGGAAAAGGAGAAGACAATAGCAGAGGAGGATCAGGAAAGAAAGAAAACAAGGAAGAAAAGAACAGAACAGGAAAATAAAATGAAGCAGTTCACAGTGCCGACCTCCTGACAGGTCTCAGGATGATGGAGAAAGAGCTCAGGGTGGCACTTTCAAAGGGACAGTAAGGGAGAGGCAGAGACTGCTGCTAGGCCCAGATGTGGAAGGGCACTCTGAGAGAGCTAAAGGGATAAAATAAAGGTGCAGGCAGATGTGGGTCTTGATCTGGTTTTCAGAGTCAGCAGGGAATGAACGTGTGGGAGTAGATAACATCCACTCCAAAGGAGACTCCCTACCTGACAGCTCCCTGTGCTGAGGAGCCAGGCTGTGAGCTGCTGGTGGCCAGGGATCATCACTAATGCATTTCTATAGCTCCAGTGCTAGACATGGCACATAGTAGGTCTTCCATAAATGATTGAATGAATGGATGAGACTTTCTTGGGTGGCATTCATAATCAGATCCCTGGAAGGTTTCAGAACTGGCCTCCTGGCTTGTGGCATCTAGGACACTTGGTCATTTGTCAGGCAAGTCCCGTGCATCCCTGGCTTTCAGGGGATGCAGAAGTTCCTGCATCAGGTCCCTGGGTAGACTTGTGTCCCTTTGTCACTCATCCCATTGCCTGTTGGCCTCACATAGCATCGACTCAGGTCCCTTGGAGGTCCTTCTCACCCTCAGCAACACCATCTGGCCCACCTATGGTGCCTTGAGCCAATGGACAAAGAACACTATGCTCTAAGGAGCAGAACTTAGCCTTGGAGCATCAGAGCGGGTGGCAGAGGCTGCTTAAGGACAGGGCCCTGAAAAGCCCTTTATATTTGGACTCCCTACACCAAGAGGGCTAGAGTAAGGTGGCCATATGTTCCTTTCTGGAACAATTCCTATTTCTGATACTGTTTCCCACTCTTTGGCCATATTTTAAAGTTGAGGTTGGAAAATGTGGCTGCTATAGGTTTAGAAAGACTCCACAGAGCAAGGAAGGGACCATGCTAGACTGTTTCCCGCTGTGCAGGACTCGGCTCTGCTCTCTGTCTGCCCCCTGCCCATCTACACTTGCAGGACATAAGTAGCAAGAGCTTCTCACATGCCTTGGCCAGACTTCAGAGCTCATTCAATCCTTCCAACAGCCCTATGAGGTAAGCACTCTGATACTCATTTTAAAGATAAAGAAACTGAGGTGCAGAGGTTAAGTAGCTCGTTGAAGGCCACAGAGCTAGTAAATGATAACTAGGATTTGAATCTAGGTCTCTTTGACTCCAGAGCCTGCCTTCTACATTACTGCACTCTGCTGCTGCTGTCAAACCCAGGGTACCAGCTAAGGGCCACTAGCTTTATCTGGGGCACAGCCTTCCTCATGGCATCCCCAGTTCTCTGCCTGGACACCTCCCTATACTGAGGCTAAAACCTGTGGTTTGTGTGCTGGTGGAGTACAGACTGCCCAGATGTTTGGGGAACATCTGGTTCAAATTCTTCATGTTACAGTAAGGAGAGTGGTGAGGGGGGTGGGCCCCTTATCCAAGGTCGGCCCCTTATCCAAGGTCACACAACTGGGTAGCAGGACTCTCAGGACTGGAGCCCATTCTAGATGCTCTGTCCACAACAGTGTGAGCCCACTCAACGAGGGTGAGCTACCACAAGTTCTTTTTGGAACAGTGATAGGATATAATTAAATTAAATTAATTAAATTAAACAAATTGCTGAGTTAAAGCTCACATTTTCTTCTCTGACCACTTCAGATTCACTTAGTGCTTAATGCAGTCTTTGTAAACTTTATCTTATTTGGTCCCTACCACTTTTACCTTTTCAAGGTAAGTAGGAATTAAAATCCCTTTTATATTGGTGAGGAAACTAAGGCTTAGAGTAACTGAGGTGCAGGTTAGGTGAGGGTCTGACTCAAGGGCATATCCGTTAGGGAGCCTGTGCTTGGTAAACAGCTGCGGGCTGAACCAATGGACAACAGCACTGCCCACTCAGCCTACATCCAGAGCTGGGGCTCCCTGGCCAGGAGCCCCAGACTTCATACAAACAAAAAGAACATAAAACCAAAGGTCATCTTGACTGAAAAAACTACCACCAACATGGTGACTGTGGTTACTTCCTGATCATAAGCAATTTTTATTTTCTTCTTGTCTAAGTTTTCCATATTGTTCAGTCTTTGTTCAATAAGCATGTACTACTTCTAGCATTATTATTAAAAATGTCTTGGGGCTGGGGGTGTAGTTCAGTGATAGAAGATGTGCTTAACATACTGAAAGCCTTGGGTTTAATTCCCAGCACCAAGAAAAGAAAATGTCTTTTAATGTTGACCTCAGTTACCCCCCATCTGTTCCTGGGATGCTCTGGAGTGGAGCCTTCTTCACACCTTTCACTCCAGGCCAGAACCCTTGCACTGGTCAGTCATAAATGGGATTATCCAGAGAGGTCTCAGCAGCTCAAGGAAGAGAACAGTCACTGAACACCATGTGTTGGTCTAGGGCTAGGGACAAGGGACAGAAGCATTCTTTCTCATGCATTTACATTCTCTGTGGATTTTCAAAGTGATCACTGCAAAGGTCAAGAGATACACACAGGATTGGGCATGGTGGTGCACACCTATAATCCCAGTGATATGGGAGCTGAGGTAGGAGGATCACAATTTTGAGGCCAGCTTCAGCAGTTTAGTAAGACCCTATCTCAGAATAAAAATTAAAATGGGCCAGGGAAGTAACTCAGTGGTAGAGAGCCCCCAGGTTCAATCCCCAGTACCAAAAAAAGAAAGAGAGAGAGAGAGAGAGAGAGGTGTGTAGATGGGGGTCAAGCATTGGCCAAAATGTAGGTGGGGATGGTGGGAATATACAGAATGAAATTATGCTATTTCCTTGGTCAGAAAGCATGAAGATCCTCAGTGTTTGAAAAATCAGGATACGAGCAGGGGCTGCCCACTGAAGCCCAGGAAACACAATTAGGCATTTGAGAATAACTTTTTAAAAGTATTTTAAAAAATACTAACTTTAGTATTCTAAGCCCAAATACAAATATCTACTAGTCTATGGGGAAACTGACACTATGCGGGCTTTCATCTATATTCATTAAACCTGTTCAACTTTATGAGGTACTTATTATTTTTTTAAAAATTTTTCAGTTGAAGTAACAGTCTCAGAGAGGCAAAATTATTTGCCCAACATCAGACAGCTAGTACAGGATCTAAACTCAAGGATATCAGACTCCACAGCCCTCTCTACTTGGTCAAATTTGCCTTCCTCCCATCGCCTTCACCATCGTGGCCATCATTTATTGCCCACTGCCTGTGTTCCAGGCAGGCTCAAGGTGCTTCACACACATTACCTTTAGAACTCACAGAACACTTGCAAAAGAGATGCCATTCGCTCAATTTTACAAACGAGGAAACACACTCAGGGAGGGTTCAAAATATGCACAAGATTACGCAGCTGACAAGACGCAATCTGGGGAAAAGTAAATCTTTATCCACAGGCAGAAAATGACCTCGGCAAGTGGCATGGAAAGAAAAGAAAAAAATCACAGAGGAAGTGGAAACAGTGAGGGGGGTGGTGGCCTCTCCACCTAGGCGCCTCTACACACTACCTTCCCCCTCGGAGGGGTTCACCCCAGGGCTGCCCCCCAGTCTCCCCAGCTGCCAGCTGTTGCAGTTTCAAACTCAATTGTTCTCCCCGGTACTGAGGCAAATGGAGTCATTAATTACCTTCTATCGGCTGGGCTGAGTTCAGAATGCGATCAATATCCCCGCTTGTCATTCAGGGCAGCCCGCCTGTGCAGCCCCAGCCCCACCCCCACAGCAGCAGCACGCAGGCAGGACCCCGAGGTCTGGGCTGCCACCCTGGGCCTCCCATCTGATTGGGAACAGGGAGTAAGGTTTAGGACGCTGAGGAATGGGGCTACTCCCCAGAGCTGGGGTACCTTCCAGACAGGGATTGATGGACTGGGAAGAGGAGGGGGCAGAAGAGAGAGTGGAGGAGGGGGGGGAAAAAGGAAGGAGTGTGAGGGAATGAGACAAGGAAGGGAGACTGGAAAAAAGATGAAGGAAAGATGGAGCAGGGAGGATGAGGGGGAAATGTGGAGTGAGGGGGAGAGAGAGAAAGAAGATGCCACAGCATTCTGGAAGGAGGCCCAGAGGGTCAGGCTGGGGAAAGAGTTGTGGAATGCCACTTGTCCAAGGAGATAGATGACATACTCCATTGCCTTCCAGCCTTAAACTGGACAACCTGTGAGTCTGGCCTGACCATGAACCCCAAGCCAACCTTGGCAGGCATGAAGAAGCCCTCAGAAATCTGGCTCAAATCTTTGGCTGTGGGCAAGACCAAGTCTGCCCATTCCACTAACCTTCACCAAGCCCAGCTTCTAAATGTTCGCTGAATTCTTCCTAGGGTGAGAGGCTGGGGGTGCTGCAGCCTGTCTGACCTTAAGCTTGCTGTGCCCATTCACAACCACTTGCCTCTGGGGGCACTATCTGCACTAAGGACCTAACATAAGGCTGGACTAAGAGGAACATCTCTTGGGTTGAGTCCTAGTTTGTTGCTCACTTGCTGTATGACCTTGGACAAGTCCTGTGGGCTTCTCTGGACTGAGTTTCCTTAGATATACACAAGGGATGCTAGCACTTCCCTCTGAAATATTCATTTTCCCTTTCTTTGTGTTCCAATAGCCATCTCTCCAAACCTCTACTGCAGAAATAATAACAATAATGACTAAAATGAGTCCAGTTCCTATTACAGTACCAGACACCTATTACAGCACTGATTTAATTCTTAGAATAACAGCAACTAACATTTATTAAGTGCTTACCCATGTACCAGGCACTTGTCTAAGAACTTTTTATGTATCAACTCATTTAATTTTCACAAGAACAACTTAAGCAGGAAGCTTCTTATCTCCCATGTCACAGATGAGGAAATGGAAGAGCAGAGGTTAAGGAACTTTTTTAAGGTCATGCAGACACAGTTAAGGAATGACAGAGGAAGCCCATGTAACCTGCTTCTGGTAGCTGAGTGCACTCCTAAGAAAGTGAGGGCTAATGAGGAGAGGTAACTTACTACAGCAAATAAGTGGCACAGTCAAATGTAAATTCTATATATGCCATAATTTTTTAAATGCTTGTTTCTTCATTAAACTGTGAATTTTACAAGGACACCACATTTTTCATTTTTATAAACAGTATGGGGCCTGATACATGATAGGTGATCACAAACATTGGCCAATTCGTTGAATGGAATTCTAAAAGCAAAAGCCTGATGAATTTAACTTGACTTGTTCAACATTTTACCTTTCAGAAGAAAAAAGAAAGAAAAGAAATTGCTGCTCTGGATTCCATGTCATTCACATTTTACAGTTGAAAAGGTTTCATGGAGATAATTTACTCTGGTTCTCTCTTAGAGATTTAAAATTAAAACCAAACAGAAGAAACAAAACAACAGGCTCAGAGAAGTTAAGTAATGTTCCCATGTCACAGAGCTAAGCATTGCTAGAATTAAAACTCCTAGCCCAAAGTCCTTTTCACTATTTCAGGTTACTTCTGACCTGAAAAAAAAATGGATAAAAGGGAAGTGATGGGGATCTGGGGGCAAAGCAGCCATGTCTAGAGTTGAGAGTAGCAAAGGAAAAGCGCATTGGCAGAACCCAACCTGAGGAAAGCAAACTGCTCCATGTAGAGGAAAAGAACAGGCATGGAACCCCACAGCAAGAGAGTCTGAAAGAGAATCTAACTCCATAAGGACAGGATGCTTTGAAAATGAAAGTCTGCCTTCATAAGCTCAAATAATCAACCTGACAAAGTAAAGCGAGTAAGAACGGGGGAGGGGTGGAAGGAGAAGGACATTTAAGGAAAATCACCATTGTTGCACACGGCTAAGCTTTAAAATATGATGAGCTTAGATTTTAAAAGGACAAGTACATTGAACAGTGGAAGATTATGCAGCCATTAAAAAATCATGTTTTCAAAGAATATGCAATGATATGTGAAAATGCTCCTATATAAAGTTAAGTGAAAATAGCAAGACATAAGGCTGTATATACAGCACCATTTTAATTTTGATAATGATATATATAAAGTTACATATGCATAGGAAAAAAAGCCTAGATAAATGTACCAAATTTTAACAGTAGTTACCACTTAGTGATGAGATCATGGGTGATTTTATTTTTAGAGCTTTACTGTCTTTTCCAAATATTTTACAATAAATATGTATTGCACTTATGATCAAACAAAAGTTAGGTATTTTTTTTCTCTTATAAAAGACAGAACAGCTGGGCGTGGTGGCACGTGCCTGTAATTCTAGCGGCTCTGGAGGCTGAGGCAGCAGGATCACGAGTTCAAAGCCAGCCTCAGCAACTTAGTAAGGCCCTAAGCAACTCAGCAAGACCCTATCTCTAAATAAAATATTTCAAAAAGAGGTTGGGGATGTGGCTCAGTAGTTAAGCACCCCTGGCCTGGGTTCAATCTGTGGTACCAAAAAAAAAAAAAAAAAAAAAAAGAACAGACGAAAGGAGAGACCAAACCGAAGATGGCTATGAGAGTAGCATGCACCTGTCAGGAAGACAAAAACTTAGAATAAAATGAGACAACAAAAAAGGGCCTTGGTTGCTGTGTATGAAGAAAGAACAAAAAGGAGGGTGAGTTTAAGTTCAGTCCTTGGGAAGAGGCAATACTGATAGAGGACAGGGAGAAGGCAGAATTTCTAGATCCCCAGCCTTCTCCACCAAAGACTGAATCTTCAGAAGGCAACCAGCAGGAAGGCCCTGGTGCCCTGGTTGGAGGGTCCAGCAGTTAACCCTGAGCCATGTCAATTGAGTAAACTTCCCCAGATCATTTGTATGTCAGGCCCCTGGGAGGAACTGATAGGATCCTAAAATTGCTGTTGATAATCTTTGGGCCAAGAAGTGATAAGGAAAGAGTGAGGCAGTGACAAACCCAATGTCATCCTGCCTTGCTGAAAATGCAGAAAGGTGAGGTCAGGTCAACAACACTACAATAAACTCAGTATCGATCTCTGAATATCTTTCAGAAGAAATTATTATACAGCTAATTTGTGGGCACTGAAAAAGAAAATGTGATACCCCAGAGCCTGCGCACACTCACTAAACAAGTTGTGGCACATTAACTCAGTATCAGTGTAAGATCAAATACTACCCCAAGACTTTCCCAAAAAGTTGGAAGCAAGCAACTGTTCTCTCTCTCTCTTTCTTTTGCAACATTCATCACAGCCTCTCAAGCCTTAATCAGAGCATTGATCACATTCTGCTGGTATAATGAAGTATACGTCTGCTTCCCTAGATTCTAAGCTGCTTGAGGTCAAAGACTTTCCTATTTACCTTTATAAACTGATTTACAAAGCAGGCCATTTGCTCATCAACTTAAATTGAATTTTTATTGATTGATTAAGGAAATTCTGAGGATGTAGTAAATGTTAACATCTGGCAAAGAATCTCCTTCTTAGTTTTATGGACAAGGTAAAGAAAAGTGAAATGGTTAATGGCTACTGGTTAGGCTCAATAGTACCTAAAGCATTCATTTATTGCAACCAGGAGGAAGGTATCTACTGGTTGGCCATGTACTTTCCTTTATTTTCAATGAAAAATAGCTAAAAGAAACTACTTGAATGATGACATAGAAGACATCCTTATGACCTTAATCGGGTGGAATTAAGAACCCAAACCAACAAGATGAAATTCAACAGGGATAAATGGAATGCCCTATGTTTAGGTTAAAAAAAATCAATTACACAAGGCAGAATGGGGTAGGCCTGGCTTGATAGCAATTGATGTGAAAAAGATCTCGAGGTTTTAAGTTGACCACGAACTCAATATGAGCTCTAGTCTGACACGGCTGCTAAAAAATCGAATGTAATCTTAAGCTGCATTATGGATGTAGAGTCTCCAGACGGAGAGCTGCAATGGTTCCACAGTACTTGGTGTTGGCTGGACTGTCTCTAGGGTTCAGTGTTCCTTCAAGAGTGACTTTAACCTTCAAGAATGAATTCTAAGATGGGTAACTAGGATGGTGAAGGAACTCCTACAAGGGCAGGAACCACATCATGTGGGAAGCTGAAACCCACACAGGACTTAGCTTAGAGTTGGCCAAGTGGTTAGTAAATAGAGTGGAATGAATGGAAGGAAAAGAAGGACAGAGGGAGGATGTCAAATGGAGATCTTCACCACCATCCATCACTTTAGTGGCAAACTTCATGGTCTCTATGTACTTGAGGAAATTGAGATTCTGAGAGATTAGATAATTAGCTGAAGTTTCGCAAAGCACATAGGAAGTGGAGGTGGAGTCCACAACTCCTGTGTTCTTCCCTCAATCCCACAGTGGCTCAGTATAAGAGCAAAGCTGCAAACAACAGCAACTGTCCATTTATGCTGTATGTCCAGGCAGGAGCTGTGGCCTGTCAGGCAGAACTCTGGAAAAGAGAGTTCAATGGTAAGGGGCAGGTAAGATCTGATGACCCTCAAGAATCTGAAACTGTGTCTTGTCACCACTCTCAGCCCAGCCCCTGGTCTCTCTCCATGTAGAGGGTATCCCTAGAGACAGTCTCTTGTAATCTTAGCCCCTGCCAGGCTGGAGCCCATTTCCTGCTTGCTCTTCTAGCCAGTTCCCATCCCCAGTAGACTGGAAGCTCCTGAGATCCCTGCACACAGTCAAACATAGTGGGTATTCAGGCCCATACTGACACAAAGATCCCAAGAAGAAAGCTACGTGTCCTCAACATCCCACCAGCTTACACTCCAAAGTCACAGGCTCTCAGTCTGAAATACACTTGAGGACAGAAGGACAGTCTGAATGACAATTAGGGCCCTCCTGTTCCTAATCAATCTGTAGGGAAGAGGGAGAAGGGAGAATGTGGGAAACCTAGAGTCCAGGAATTTACCAGCATAGTTACTTTTCCCATTTTGAATAAGTTAGCTCTCTGTGCCTCCCACAAAGAACTTCCAGGTTACCCACTGCTGAGGCACAGTCTGTCCTAATGTGTGACCCATGTGTAAAAAAGTGGAAGATGCTGAGAGCAGAAATGGGGAAGTAGGGAGATGAAGGCCAGAGGCAATGGGAAGGGATCACAGGGGTGGTGGGAGAGAGAAAGAGACTCATGGAAGAAAAGGGAGAGGAGTCTCCTGGTGACCAACTTCCCTTTTGGGAGCACCCTGTGTGTGGTCCTGCAGGCATGCCCACAAAGCTGGTGGGCAAGGAGGGCTCACTGAAAGTCTGCCGAGTCCCCAGATCTCCTTTTGCCCTCCTTGGACTGGCAGGCAGGGGGTGGGGCTTTCCACCTGGTGCTGCACCCCACTCCTCCAACCTGGGCTCCATCCCAGGCCAGAAACAGTTAGAAACCTTTCTGGAACCAGGAGGGAAGGGGGCTTTGTTAGCTCAAAGGACACAAGCAAGGCGAAAAATTACATACCAGGCCACCCTAAGTATGCTTGTTTAGAGAAACTGCTTGCATTTATGAAGTCTTTGGTGCGGAAAGCAGGGTTGCAAATGACTGCATCAGAGCGACAGTAAAGGCCATTAATTTCCTGTTATGTTTTCCTGTGTTGGGGGCTTTATTAATTTAATTTTACACTGTCGAACAACAGCGAGAGCTGACACTGCCACACCGCCACGGCTAGGGTTTTCTTTTTGTGTGTGTAGCAAGGCTTTGCCTGACATGCAAATCAACGCTATTACCAGAACCAATAAAGATGTGTGGAGGGAAGAGGGGAGGGCCGAGGGAAGGAGGGCAGAAGAGAACAGTGGACAGAAAGGGCCAAAGCTGTCCTCCGCTAGTCTCTGCCTCCCTCTGTGCCTAGTATCTCCTGGCTGCCCAGGGCATTCTCCATGATCAGCAGTTTCTGTCCACCCTTCACTCTCCCTCTTCCCTCCATTCTCTGCCCATAGTCCTGTGTCCCAGCTCTGGAACAGAGAAAGACATGAAGTTCCCAGGAAGAGGCAGTAGACAGACTTCTCCTTACTGTCTGTTCCTAGCTGAGGCATTTCACAGAAGCCACAGGGACAAGTGACCCGATGCTTCCACATCTGCAGACCTGAGAAAAGGCTCTTGCTTCACACTTTCACTTTGGGTCATTTTCTCCTCCACATTTCCATTTCCTCAAAATCCAAGGATCCTGGCCCACTTACACACTGCTGGTACACACACCCATATTCTCATGCATGGGAAGAAGAGTCTGGCAAGGCAGATCCTCCAACTTGCTTACAAGTCCCTCTGAGAGCTCCCATTTCATAGACTTGTTGGTCATTTATTTCCTTTGAATTCTCAGAAAAAGGCAAAAGGTCTCAAAGTATTTCTCTTTAAGAAACTCCAATGGCTGTCCTCAATAGCCACAGTACCTACTTGGTTAGTATTAAGAGAAAAGAGAGGTTTCTGGAAGATCCAATAGTACCATATTCTGGTTTTGTTTTTTGTAGTACTAGGGGTTGTAACCCAGGGCCTGGATCATGCTAGGGAAGGACTCTTCCACTGAGCTACATCCCCAGACCTTTTTATTTTATGTCAAGACAGGGTCTTACTAAGCTGCCCAATCTATCCTCAAATTTGTAATCCTTCTGCCTCAGGCTCCTGAGTAACTGGGATTACAGGTGTGTGCCACCACACCTGATTTGAGTGGTACCATATTCTGATCCCTTTTCCTGCGTATGGCTTGGGCAGCTTGATCCTGCCCCAAGATCACCTATGCCATCTCTCACCCAGAGCAGCTTCCATGAGCTGGCTGCCCCAGGTGGTCCACACTGCCCTCAGCTTAGCTTTACTACACCACCAGTCTGCCCAGCACTCATACTGCTGGCCACACTGCCTGAGGGGGTAGAGATGGCGTGGGCAGGGAAGAGAGAAAGTAGCCCCTGGAGCCATTCCTCCCAAATACACCATCTGCATTCCCCCATCCCAGACTTCTCAGGCTGCTGTGGCCTTGGGTGATGTATGTGTGTGTGTGCTTGCTGGTGTCCACACATCTCTCCCTCTGTCACTGGCTTGCTCACTCTCCTGCCCACACTTTCTGCTTCAGGAGCTGTTTGGCAACCTCAGAGAGGTTACTGGAAGGAATCCAGTTCTCCCAAGGAGGAAAGAATAAACTTCATAAATTGCATTTACTTTAATGTAGGTTCCTGGGGCTACTTTCCTGCAGCTTGTCTTCCTTTCCCTGTCTACTACATCTCCATCACATTCTATCCCTGACCTTGTGTGCACCCAGATTACAGGTTATAGCCAGTTCTCCTGAAGAGATGAACCCTGGGGCAGAGAC
The DNA here is from genome assembly GCA_028644305.1 of Xerus rutilus. Lineage (NCBI taxonomy): Eukaryota > Metazoa > Chordata > Mammalia > Rodentia > Sciuridae > Xerus > Xerus rutilus. Next base: position 24,575,093 of record CM053404.1, read on the forward strand.
AGGAAGGGGTATGAGCTCCGCTCACTGGAGAACTCTCACAGCAGTCCTGGACAGGCCCCAGGAGATGCCTACAGCCTGTCTCCAGTGGAGATGAGCACAAAAGGTGCTTTGAAGCAGGCAGGCAGCCTCAGGGAGGGAGGGGATGCTGACATTTCTTGGGGATGGTCAAATGAGGAGCCACCTGGAGGCTGGGCCACAGGGTTTCAAGAAAGGGAGGGAGAAAAGGCAGGGCCTCTGCCAGGTTGAGGTTTGTGAGGCCTCTCTTGTCTGCTGCTGTCAAGGTCAGCAGGTTCGGGTTCATTGAAGGGTCAGGATGGTTTGAATTACTGGCTCTGCTGCAACTCGGCCTCTGAGGCTCGTGACCATCTTCCAGCCCCTGCACCAGGCCCCCCTCCCCCAACCCTTCTGGCCTTTCTAGCCCCATAGGGCAGAATGAGAGGGTCCCAAAGAGCCCAAAGGCCACCATGGCCCTGAGGAGGGCAGGGTGGGGAGGGGTCCTTCTCTGGGCTCCGTGGTTCAGGAGCCTGCCAGGACCTATTCCTTTGGCGGGCAGTGATCCTGGGGTCTCCCTTACCCTTCGTTATCTCCCAATCCATTTCCTGAGGGGTCCTCATGCCAGCCACCTGCCCTTCTCGCTGCCCACTGGTCTGCAGAGGAGGAGGTGCTCTGGGAGGCCAGCCGCAAGCAGCAAAGCCTGGGGGACATCCCTGTGCCTGGCTCCTCCCTCCTGTGTGCACAGCCTGCACTGGGGGAGAAGGGCAGAGCTGAGGCAGCGGATTTCTCGCTTGGTGCCCTTGCCAGGAGGGGGAAGGAGAATGATGCCTACCTACAGGGCTGGAAGGCAGTTGCCAAGGGACGACCAAGAGTTGATGACATTTTCTGACATGATAGGTGCTCATGAGAGGGTGCTAACAGGGCAGTAGGGTAGAGAACGTCCTGGCTTTTGCTGAGGAATTTGTAGTACCCATATTATACCTGCCCAAATGTCTGGGGGTGGAGGGACACATATAGCTCCCTCTACAACAAATCTGTGCATTTTTCCTAGGTATGGTCTACCTATCTATTCTGACTTTCTGGCACTATATGAAAAAATATATGTTTATTTGTGCTAAGCCCCAAAATACTTCCGCAAACAACCTACTTCTTGTCCATAGTAGTATGAACTAGTTGGGAAACAAAGGTAGTTAATAATTTGACTACTCTCTGGTATAAATGCAGGGTTTTATAGATAAATTCATGAACCTATGTCAGTCTCACATAGCCATGGCTAACCCTGGGTACTTACCTACAGAAAAACACAGTCACATACATACAAGGCCCATAGAAAAAGTCTTAATAGTACATCAACATAATCTCTGTAACTATCCTATATCTACCTCTGTAGAATGACACAGTGTGTTCAAAAGGCTCATGGCCAACATTACCCAGAGAGTTTGGCTAAAATATGTGATCCAACTAAGACAGAAAAATTCCCCTCTCAGGTATGACCAGTCTAATTTCCCTAGTTACTGCGAAGATATAATCATGACCACAAATGTGTTCATAAGTGGGTTTCTTTTTCTGGTGTCTTAGTGGATGTCAACCTTTGAGCCTTAACTCTTTCTTGAACCAGAGTAGATGTTAGCCAGGTTTTAATGTTAGCTGGAAAATGAACATAGGCTGAGCTTTGTTAATGCAACTAAACTCGGGAGGTTATCATCTAGATAGATGGTTCCCTTCATGTAGCTTTCCTTTCTGGACTTTCATAGGACCTGTCACACAGGGGCAGAGTCTGTGACATGTGCTAGGCAGTACAGAATATGTGGAGCCATATAATCCTAACAATAGTCCATAAGGCACTTTAGTCCCCCCTTATCCTAAATTTTACTTTTCAAGGTTTCAGTTACTTGCAGTCAAGTACAGTCTATTAAATAGAAAATTCTAGAAGTAAACAATTCATAAGTTTTAAATTGCATGCCTTTCTGAGTAGCATGATGAAATCTTGAGTGGCCCTCTCTGACCCACCTGGTATGTGAATCATCCTTTTGTTCAGTATATCCACGCTGTACCTGTTAGTCACTTAGTGGCTGTCTCAGTTATCAGATTAACTGTCATGGTATCAATGTATTGCTACGATTATTCTATTTTATTATTAGTTGTCATTAATCTCTTACTGAGCCTTAACTATAAATTAAACTTTATCCTGCGTATATTCAGGGAAAAAACAAAGTGTATATAGGACTAGGTACTATCCATGGTTTCAAGTACCCACTGGGGGTCCTGGAAAATATCTGGTGGATAAAGGGGGACTGCTGTGTTCTCTAAGAAGGGAATCAGCTCTGTGTGTGTGTGTGTGTGTGTGTGTGTGTGTGTGTGTGTATTAGGCAGTAAACAGACACAACTGTGTCCAAGTGCTGGGTTTAGGTTAAGAAATCAGTGCAACTTCATTTTGTTTACCCAATATGGAGCAACTTCATCATGTCTTCTAAGCCCTCTTCAGCATCCCTTTCAGCTCCCTCAAGCTGAATCCTATCCCAATAAAATAGTGCAGACTCAACAAAACTTCCCCAAGCTCTTCATATGCAGTGTGAGCTTAGGTCCTTCTCCTAAGGTCCTTCCACCAGCTCCCTGCACTGGGACCAAAGGCCAGGAGTCTGGGTTAGGGTTGCAGCCTCTGTTTCTAAATGCCCACTCCTTGCCCCTGCCCTCTCAGTTCAGGGCAGGCTCACCTACCAAGCAGGGCTCACCTGCACACTTTCTCCACCAGCCTCAGCCAACACAGCAGACTGCACCCAAAGACCCAGGGCCCTGGGCGGCAGAGCAGTAGCAGATTTTCATCTTCCCTGGGGTCTCCTCACCTGCCTTTTCTGATGCTGACTCTCCTCCCACTGCTCCTCCAAGGCAGAGCTGGGAAGACAGCTTGGTGACCAGGGCATGCCTGGTTTCCATTAATGAGATACACCGAGTGTAAGCCAGCCATGGAGGCAGCCTACAAAAGGAGGCGATCGGCGGCCAGGAGCCGAGCTGCTCAGGTAATTGGTTTATCTATCTGGAAGCAGGGGGAGCAATCTCAGCACAGACAGACTAGCAGTAAAGTCTCTTCCTTAAGGCTATTTCCTTTGTCTTTTCAATTGCTTGCACATCCATGTGAGAGAGGGAGAGAGTGTTAAAGAGAGAGGGAGAGGGAGAAATGTTAATTTGTGAATTAATGGCTTTTCTCAGCGGAATTGTAAATTCAAATGTCACCTCACACGGTGACACCACGGCTGGTCTGCTGAAGAAGCAATGATAAGATCCCCCACCTCCCTTGGTGCCCCTCCCTCCCCAAAGATAGCTGTGGAGTGGAACATGCTACTTTTAATTTGCAATAACAACACAACAGAGGTATGCAGTAATGACTGCCTGCTTCCACCCTCCTCCTGGCTTCCTGCCCCCCAGTCCAGGTGGCTCCCCCATTTCCTCTCTCCCCAACCCCTTCTGAGACAACACTCACCTCACCCTGGCTGTCCCCCACCCCACCCAGCCAGTGCCTGATCACATGGGGGGTGCCTTTGGAATTGACAATGCTGCAACCCTCTCTTCTCCTTCAATAATCAGGGAATTAATGACCCTGAAGTTAAAGTGAGGCTGATACCGAGGCCCTGCCCAGCGTTGGGAAAAAGCCTTCATTGTTTTCAAGCAGGAGGCGGGCAGCAGTGAGGGAGATTCATGGATGGAGATTGAATATGCAATTTTCTTTCACCTTGCCAAGAGCTGCCCCTGGGCTGTGCCTGGCCTAAATTTTTCCTTTTACCATCTCTGCCTTATCCGGCCCTCCCACCTCCCTTCCATTCTTTCCAGAAAATTACCTTCAAAATTGATTTCCACTTTTACAAACAAATATAATGGGAACACAGGAAAAAACTTGGGCCGTGATGAATTAGGGCTGTCAGGTGCTTCCAGGTCTCCTTTGCTTTTGTTTTACTACCCGATCTGCTCTTTGTTTTTCCAAGGGCTGGAAAAACTGCCCCCCATGCACTGAGCGCCTGACCCTCCAGGCCTCCAGGGCCTCAGCCCTACACCCCCTCGGTGGCCCATGGCGGAAGCTGATCCAGGCCCTGAGACTCTGTTAGCCCCTTAGGTGCTCAGTGGAAGCCTGAACAGCTGCCTCTTTTCTGCTCTCTGCCCTTAGGAACCCACTTTCTGAATGTTCTCTAACCACCGCCCCCAGCTACTTCCCTTGGCCCCCACACCATGTTCCCTCTGGCCCTCATACCTCTTAAAGTCCAGACCAGATGCAAACCTCCACCTCCTCTAATGTGGGCAGGATCAGTGTATACCTCGACTAGAGCAAATAAGAGACAAACACTGAGAGATCTTGAAACACAGGCAGGTAGAAGATTGGGGGCCATACCCTAAGACTGGAAGACCAGACTCCTCTTTAAGGGCTGCAAGGGTTCTGAGCTGCAACTCCCACACAGCCTGAGCAGGTGAAGGTTCCCAGCCTCAGTCTCCCTAGGCTTGGCCCCAGCCATCCCTGGAGGCAGGCTCAAGACAGCCCATACATTTGCCAACAGATGTAGAGTGATACCTATGGGTTCTGTGGGCCAAACTCTATTTGCATGCCTGTGCGCAGGACCATGGACACTCAACAAGTTCAGGCCTGGCTTAGAGCTCTCCCCAGTCATTGCTGCTGGTAGACACACACATGGTTACACTGGTACTCTCTCTAAGCATGCACACTACCTAGAAAACTGCATACTTTCCCAACACGTGGCATATCAAATCTCCTTATACACTCCTCTCAGAGGAGGTAGAACACACACACACAGAGTCACACTTGCATAAACTGTAGAGAAAATTACATATGGTCTCTAAAACAAGCATGTATTTTCTAAGGTAAATAAATCAATTTGCATGTAGGAGCAGAAATATACTAGGTGGATAGAGGGAGTGATACCCCCATATTAGGGAAAGAGAGTCTTTATTTATATACATAGAAAACACCTGTGGTGTCTAAGAGACGATATATGCTCCAACAGGTAACCACAGAGCAAATAAATAGATAGACATGGACAAAGATTGTCCCAGTTACACAGGTGAGGCCAACTGCACTGGTCCCATCCAACTTAGCTTATCCCAGCATCAGCTAGAGAGGGCCATAGTTTACAAGGAGCTGCACCAAGGTTATGGAGCCTGTGTACAAATCAATTTCTTTTTGACACAACTTCATTTCCCCATGAAACCTAAACTTGCAATCAGGCTTTCTTTCTCAGATGCAAATCAATCCATCTTCCAATATGGAGTTGGTACAATACTCTGGATCCATGATCTTATGGAATCTTCTCCATAGTTCTTGTGAAAAAAGAGTTGTTACCATCTCCATTTGATAGAGAAGAACACTGAGCTGATGCAGGTTAAGTGACTTGCCCAAGGTCACACTGATAGTGAGGGGCATTAAGATTTGTGCCAACCTGTACTCACCCCAGAACTCACATCTTTTCCCCTGAGCACTCTGCCCATCCAGGCTAGGCTCCCGGGACTGCATGTTGGCCTCCACCCTGCACCCTCCTTCCTAGTGGGAGTCTTTGCAGCCTTCTCTTGCCTCAATCCAGGGTTCCTAGACAAGGGCAGGTGCTGCTCATTTCCACAACTTATTCCCCTTCTTTGCTCCAAGACTAACCTTGGGGACTTCTAAGAGGGAAACAAACTAAGGAAATAAACTGCTTCTTCCAGTTACAGCTTCATCCAAAGCAGAAGGGAGCTATTAAAGGCAGTGACAGGACTAGGCCATTTGCAGCCACACAACCTGCCCTGCCTGAAAACGCACAACTGCACCAGCTTGGCACCACTCAGCTGCACAAATCATTGTGCACCTAATTAATGGAATGCAAAACCACAGCCCCCCTGCAATCCCACGCATCAAAGGATGGCACCAACACACCTCCCTCACACAGATCAACAGACTCGCCATATGACTTCATTTGGATTTTTGGACAAGTTATGTAACTGCTCTATGCTTCAACACGGCTGTCGATGGACAGCAATGCACTGGGCCAGAGCTGAAAGAAAAGGGCGTTAGGTTTTTTTTGTTTTGTTTTGTTTTTCCTGCAGTGCTGAGGTTGGAACTCAGGGCCTCATGCATGCTAGGCAAGCTCTCTGCCACTGAGCTATAGCCCCAGCCCAGACTTCAGTTTTTCAAGCCAATTATGGATAGAGTAGTTCAAGTCTTTGTATTGCAGCTACAAAAGTCAGGACATGCAACATTCAGGAGATCAATGTCCCTTCAAAGTTCCAGGGAATCCAGCCCTAATATACCCACCCATAATTTTAGTTAAGAAGTGAGGATTTTAGCAGGCTACTGAATAATGATTCTTCCTTCTCAGACTGGAGCACAGCCTGTCTTCTGGGGGCTTCATGACATGATTTCCTCATCTATCCCTAGTCCGTCTGTCTCCTGGGAGCTTCTGGACTCCTGGGAGAAGGGTCACAGCTTCTTTTTTTTTTTTTTTTTTTTTTAAATATTTTTTTTAGTTGTAGATGGACACAATATCTTTATTTTATTGCTTTGTACGTGGTGCTGAGGATCGAACCCAGGGCCTCACGCATGCAAGGCAAGTGCTCTACCACTGAGCTACAATCCCAGCCCGGGTCACAGCTTCTTAAGTGGCACATTTCTCCAAGGAAAGTCTGAGGTTTTCCATACTCCCACAGGCCAGGACATGGCAAGGAGTCTCAAGCAGCCTGCGGTCACCGACAGCTTTTCCCCAGAGTCACAGTTGATTGGCCCTTTACTAATATCTTCATGGATATGATTGCTGCAGATACTGATAATGTTGTCCATATTCCAAGTGCCAATGCCAATAACGCTCTGGGTATTATCACTGTGAACACCAATAACTACTGCTGAGATTGTCTCCACTAATGCCAGCACACGCTGCAGTCATTGTCCTCGCTAATGCCCACCACTGTGATATTGTTAGAGCTGAAGAATAGGCCGCACTGTACCCAGAGGCAGGAACTGGAGCAGCTTCCTGGAGGACAGAGAAGCACCCAGCTTGCCCTCAGGATATGACACTTTCAGGGAGATGCCACAGTGCCTGAGGCCAAAGGAGAACCAATTTGGCAAGGGACATCCCAAGGTCCTCCTGGAAGGAGATGTGCCTGGCCTTCCATTCCCTCTAGGGTCTAGTCCCTGGACATGCACCCTGTTCCATCCCAACACCCTTCAGTCCCCCAAGTCAGTTTTTCTTTTGCCTGCAGTCTTGGCCCAAGAGCTGAAGGACATCCTGGGGTGTCTGTGCAGCCTGTGCCCGAGGCTGCCTCCTGCGACCGGCCTGCCAGCTGCTTTGCTACCTTGGCCTGACTGCAGAGTTGGGCTACATCATCTTGACACATAATTATCTCCCCTATTCTTAATCATCTGAGATGCTCCCTAATGCAAACTGGGCCTGGCTGCTTGGAGGCATCCAGAGTGGGGGAGGGGGAGGAGGGCTGCCACAGATCTACCTTTGCTCTCCTCTCCTTCCTCTCCCTTCCCACCTGGGTCCCATGGATCAAGAGCAGGGCAGAGGGCAGGGGAAGTTGGCCTCCCTCACAGGCCTGGCCTCCAGGGAAAGGACAGCTGTATCTAGCCTGGGGTTGGTCAAGAGAAGGGGGAGTCAGGACAAAAGAACCCCTGTTTAAAAAAAGACAGGGCCTCTGATCCTTCTTGCTATCTGGCTAGGCCCAGCAGGTAAGTATTTAAGAAGAAACTTCAAGGTCCCCATTATCTCTCACCTGAAGATTTCAACTGTTTCCTACACTGTCTTTCTGTTGCCATCGCTGTCACATTGCTAAAAGAGGAGTTTCCCAGACCCAGCCATGTTCCTGTCCCTTCCTGCCCAGACACCTTCAGTGGCTACTCCTCCTTTCAGGAAAAAGGTCCTCCCTCCTTACACAGCTCAGTCTTGGCCTGCTCTCCTGCTACCCGAACCCACTGACTTGGCCTTACCTTGCACCACTTCTCATGCCTGCTCATTCCTGCCAAAGCCGTCCTGCATTTGCTGGCCACAAGGACTTCTAGTCATAAGGTTTGCTCTATCAGATAGAATTGCAGGCTGCCATTGTCTGTAACATCCTCCTCAGCCGTGACTAAGGCCTCTCCTCAAAGAGCAGCCCTACCTGGCAGTGAACTCCCTCCCTAGCTCCTTCCAACTCCCAGCTCCCAGGTGGCCAGACCTCCAACATGCACCATATCTGATGGGCCTTTCTGATCTTTGGACTCTGTTTTATATGCCCTACTAGAGAATAAGCTCCTTAAGGACAAGAATCATATCTTGTTCTACCTGAGGATTCTCTGCACCAAGCTTTTCTTGAAGCTGATGTGCAGGAAGTTTAACTAAATTAAATTAACCCAGAACAATGAATGTGAGCAAGTGCTCAGAGAGGAGAGCACTCTGTCCTGGGCCTGCCAGGCCCAGCCCTGGGTGGCCAAAGCCTCAGGCCAGTACCTTCCTACCCCAGCCTCCCTTCCTGGGCTGTCAGCAGAGGGTATGCATGCCCCCAACCTCAGGCCAACGGGGTAGGGTGGGCAGAGGTGGCCTTCCCTGGCCCCTGGACTTCTCATACTCTAAACAACGCTGGGGCTGGTAGCTAAAGAGAAACCCTTAGGGTTTGAAAGGCAGATTCTACCAAAGCACTCAGAGTGCCAGGGAGCTTGGCTAGGGCCTGAGTATGGGAAACTCCAGGGAGAGCTGGGACTTAGGGCTTTTCATGCTGCCTCCCCTTGCCCATCAGGGGCTGCCGCCAAAACAACCACAATGAAATTTAGTGAGTGGCAAAGGCCGTGGCAGCCAAATGGGTTTGGATATTTTGGAAGAAGGAGAAATAGAGCCAGACAAGCTGTTTCCCTGTGAAACGAGGCCATTAGGGCTTCTGGAAAGAGGCCAGCACCAGGTCATCACTGTCTTGCCAGGCCTAGGTCTCCCTACACTCCATCCCGTCTGCTGGAGGCCGGGCCTCACACACTTTCTTCCCTCTTCCTGGGCCTAAGGAATCCAGACTGTGGCCCATGGAATATCAGCTTTGTCCCTCTTCTCCATTCTTTACTTCCTCAAGCTTACCCCACCAAGGGTTTGTCTATGCTTGGAGTGACCACAGAACTTACTGTCCAAACAGTATATTCTTGAGAGAAAGGGAGATGCTGCTGGGTCAAGATGCAGAGACAAAAGGCATATATTGGGACTTCCTGGGCTAATGGGATATATGGTCACCCTTTGTTCATCTTTAGAGGATTCTGTCAGAATTTCATGGGCGATTCCTTTAACTACTATACTCTACCAAAGCCAAGGGGTTACCACTTCCCAAGCTGGGACCATGAGAGAATTGGGGCAGGAAGCAGGTCTGAGACATTGGGGTCTCTGTCTGGACTTGTCAGCCCTGTGCCCTGACCTTATACTTCAGAACAAAACCATATGGTCACCAAAGGAACCCCAATACCAAGGCATTTGAACAACACTTTGTTTCAAGCTCACTGCTACCACTCTATCCTTCTTTCCCTCCCTCCCTCCCTGCCTCCCTCTCTTCCTTCCTCCCTCCCTCCCTCCCTTCCTCCCTTCCTTCTTTCCTTCCTTCTTTCCTTCCTTCCTTCCTTCCTTCCTTCCTTCCTTCCTTCCTTCCTTCCTTCCTTCCCCCATTTCTCTTTATTCCCCTTCCTTTTAACTCCCAACCTAACAGCCTGGCTGTGCCTGGAGTGTTCCAAGAGAATGAGGGGAAGGGCCAGAAGGAAAGCTGAGCAGTGTCTGCTCCCATGGAGAAGAAGAGTAGAGAGGTCCCATGTCTAGTGACACAAGTGGTTTTAATGAGGGCAAATGTCCTGTGTTACAGAGAAAGGACAACAGGGTCAGCTGTACCTGACATCACCCCCTACCTTCTTGTGGGTTGGGATCAAGTGAGGATAAAGTGGGCTGGCCCTTCATCCTTGGGTCAGAGACCAATTGTTCTCCCAACCTCCAAAACCTTCCCAAGGTAAATGGTTCATGCCTTTCCTGAAACCCCACAGGGACAGCTGGGGTGAGTCCCAGCGGAAGGTGAGGCAGTCAAGGCTGAGCAGATGGTTAAGCTGGTGGCCCCACCAGCAGCCTCCCTCCCTCTCTTCAGGAGCCAGCAGGGCAGTGCGGGGACCTGGGTTTTGCTACTAAAACTGATCTCACAGTAGAGCAGCTGCAAGGCCAGGCGGAAACCGGAGCTCTGAGTCCAAGGACAAAGCATGCAAAGGGGAAGCCAAACCTCTTCCCTCCTCCCTACCTTCATCACGTTTCCTCTTCTCACCATTGGAGCGAGGAATCCCCAGGATCCCATTGATGGAGTAAGATCCCACTGGGTCATTGGAGGCGCTGGAAACAGGAGGGGAGGCCGTGCTGGGAACTGGGCGAGAGTAAGGAGGAAATGCCATCAGGATAGCAGTCATGATCGTAGGCCAAAGCCCCAAGGCTGGGGGCAAAGAGACGCAGAGGACAGAAGGAGGGATGAGGAGCCCATATTTCCTTCTTCCTCTGAGGTTTAAGGGAGGCAATGTGTTACACATACAGTTCAGGTTGTTATTACTTCTGTCCAACTTTAGTGGTGAGCAGTCAACCCAGGCCTTCTCTGCAGACCTGTGGGTTATAGTGGGTGCCTCAAACTCTCTCCACCATGGATGGATGATGTGCAGGCCCAGGAATCACCAAGGCTGACTCTCTACAAGGTACCTAGTGGCCCTCCAGAAAGCACAGCTCCTGGGGTACCTCCTGATATAGCTTGTCCAATTCCCGGAGCTGGGTAAATCCTTCCAAACAAACCTCATCTCATTGTTCTCAGTCTCCAGGGCAGAGTCTTTACTAACTGTGATTTAGAGCCTGGGGCTTTCTAAGAGCTCTCTGATTCTGTGGAGACACAAGATGCTCCTGAGGTTCCTAGGAGCACTCAGTTCTCTTTCCCAGTTACTCTGGTGTTAAAATCTCTTTAGAGGTTCCTCAGTTCCCCCTCAGGCACAGACTAGTGAGCCCATTCAATCTACAATAACCACCTCAGGCCCAGCCTGGCCCCACCCTCCCTCCTAGCACATGCTGTAACCCAGGTCTGGTAAACAAGGGTTCCTGCCAACTCTAGAAGGGCAGGGATCAGCCGTTTCTACTTCCTGCTGGTCAAGAGAGAAAAGGACAGCTGCCAAGAGAGGCAGTAGGAAAAATTTAACCATATCCCCGTCCTTGAACCCAGACCTCATCTATGGCCACAATAGCACCAATTGCCCATGGGTCAGAAAAAAGTCAGTCTACGTGTATCTGGGTGCAGGAGAGTGTCAGAAGGTGTTCCGGCAGGCCTAGCCAATGTCTATGGGAGATCCTAAGTACAGGCAGAGAACTGAGGAGGCTGGAGAGAGGCAGAGAGCTGCAAAGTAGACAAGATAGAGAAAAAGAGATCAGGGACATGGGCCAAGAGAAAAGAGGCCATAAGGAGAAAAAGTAAAAAAAGAGGGAAATATCCAGAGCTAAATACAGAAGAAGAAATGAGAGGAGAGAAAGGAAGGCAGAGAGAGGAAAGGAGATAGAAGAGAAAAGGATAATTTTGAAAATTAAAAGCAAAAACAAAGATGGAATAAGAAAATAGACAAGAAAGAGAGAGGGACAGGTAGGGATATAGAAGCAGATAAAATAAAAGATGATAGAGAAGAAAATAGGAAGAAGAAAAAGAAATGCTAGAAGAAAACTACTGATGTAAGAGTGAGAAAGGAGGAAAGAGAGAACACAGACAGACTAAGTCAGGGTACCAGGTGGGAGCAGAGACCAAGTGTAGTGAACTAATCTCACTCTAGGAGCCTCTAGGAGCCTCTAGGAGCTAAGGAAGAGGAGAGTTTGAGAAACATGGCAGGTTCTGAACCTCACTGGATGGGACAGTTCCCAGGGTTGGTCTGCATTTCCTGGCTTTCCCTCAGGGGTTGGGGGGCAGGCTTCCCCCATTCCACGAGCCCTCTTACCAATGGTATGGCCAGGGGTGGTCACTCCTGTCCCTGCCCCATCCGGCGTTGGGTGGAAAGGTTGCTGAACTTTGGTCCGGATGATCCTGCAACAGCATCACAACAGCATTATGAATCCTATGCCCATCCTGCTCTAACCAGCACCAGTCCAGCCCTGCAGAGGGGCCCTCCCAAGCTCCTCAGCTCCATCCTTGCCTGTCTGCTGTTTGTACTCCTGCCCTCACCAACTATATGAGTTTTCCCTCCTGTCTGCTCTGTGGATTCAACTACTGCAGCTCTGGACAGAGGCTCTGCATCTGTTCTGCCATAAGCATCATCTAAATTGTAGCTTTATTTTTGGTAGCAAGGATCAGAGCACAGCATCTTTTCTCCTCCTCAACCATATACATGCACTTTCTAGTACCAGAACCCTTTGGGTCTAGAGAGCATTTTGGAGCTGGCTTTCCTATTGGGACCATGTCACAGTCCTTCAGAGTCCAAGTGAAGTGGCATGTTTTATCAATATCCTGAAGTAAGGAGAACAGGCAGGAAATGGCTGGGCAACAGGTAAACCTTTTGTTCCCAGAATTCCCAGGATACCACATGGTCCCTTTGCCAGATGTCAGGCCTACACAACCTCTTCCTGAGCCCACTCACTGCTCTCAAACAAGCCAAAGCCCTGCCTCCATCTGGCTGGCTGGCTCCATCACCTCTTTACCAGCCTGGCTGAGAAGACTGTGGCCCTCCCTGTACATTCCAAGGGGCAGGGAGTCAAATCAAACAATCAGGGTCTGTGAGGAACCTATTTTTTGGTGATCTAGAAAACTCAGGGCTCAGTGATGCAAAAGACCAGCCCTGAGGCCAGTACTGAGGACTCCATCTGTGGGTCCAATTAGAAGCCCATGGATGCATAAAATTCATTACCTCAGTCACTTTTTCCCTAGTTCCCTCACCTGTAAGGGGATTGTTCCTGCTCTGCATCCTCTGGCACTGACCGCCTGATCCCCTTGGGTTACTTAACTTTCTTTGAGTATACATTTTCCCTCCCCAACTTTCCAGCATTAGGAGGAGGGACCTTACCCCCATGGCCTGGTCTGGTCTACAGGATTGTTAAACAGTCTCTTTCTGGGAAAGATAACACAATTCTGAGATGAATAAACAAGCAGAAGGAAGAGTATTATATGAGGAAATAGAGGAAGGTTGAAGTATAGCGTGGGAGCCAGGTGAGCATAAGGCTTCAGGGGTTAATGCCTGGGCCCATCAGCCACCTTTATGGAGACATAAAAGAGACAAGAGGAAATAAGGCTGAAACCCTGGATGCAATGATGAAAATAGCTATTTCCCACTTACTGAACATCTATTATGTGCTAACATTACATACAATTTATATTATTTATACATACTTATTAAGTCTCACAACAACCTCTGAAGTCAATATTGTGATCCCCATTTTGCAGACTGAAAACCAAGCTGACCAGGGTTACACAGCTTACTTAAGATCACACTGTTAGCTAGGAGAGAGTCCAAATTCAGTCTCCCAAACCTATGCCTTTTGCTACTTTGTCATCATTCCAATGTGTGGGAGCCAGGTTTAGAGGGTCTTGAGCCATGAGTAATTTCTCAAACTAGAAAAGACATATACAAATGATTCCAGGAAGGCGACATCCAGGTATGACGTGATAAGGAGCTGGTTTCAGGAAAGAAAGGAAAGGATTTTCAAGACATTGTGAATACAGAATGGCCAAAGTTAGCAACTAATTGGAGACAACCATGGCTCTAAAACCTCAGTGCTATGCCACTGGGAGCTTGGTGGTCCATGTTATTGTCAAAAACAGGCTGCAAGGAGGTAACTGGTTTTGGAGGAAAGTGGTGATGTTTGCCCTAGACATGCAGCATGTGAGTGTGAGGTGCACATGTCCAGGCATTGGCTGGCATGGCAGAAAGGGATTGGGGAATCTGTTGAGAAAAGGAGTGCTGAGGGGAACAGAGGCCTCAGAGTGGATACGAATGGAGCCTGGGCTGTGCAGGGCAACCTCACCCAAGTCCGTGGAGAAGAATGTGTTAAGAAGAATGTAATTTGGGTTGGGGGTGTAGCTCAATGGAAAAGTACTTGCCTAGCATGTGCAACATTCTGGGTTCTATCCCCAGCACTAAAAATAGAATAAAATAAGATTATATACGTGTATGCATGTATGTGTGTGTGTGTGTAATTCTCAGTGTCTAACTTGACATAAAGACTGAAGGGAGGGGCTGAGGTTGTGGCTCAGTGGCAGAGCGCTTGCCTCACACATGTGAGGCACTGGGTTCGATCCTCAGCACCACATAAAACTAAATAAATAAAGATATTGTATCCATCTACAACTAAAAAAATATTTAAAAGAAAAAAAGACTGAAGGGAACTGGAAATAAGAAGAGGCACACATTTGGGAATTTGGGTACTACTAGCAATCCTGGGGAGAACAGTCTCGGCAATGTGACTGGAGTAGGGGTCAGGCAGAATGGATGTAGGAGTGGCCAGGAGGAGAGGGAGGCAGTGAAAGTAGACTCCTGTGTGGAAATCAGAGAACAGAACAGCTACCAAGTAGAAGGAGAAGGTTTCAGGGTAGGAAAGACCCGGATGAGTTTATGGGCTGAGGAAGAAGAACAAGTGAAGAGGAAGAGAAGGAAGTGGCCAGAGAGACTGTGGATGACAGCAGGCAAGGCCTACAAGGAGGGCATGAAGTTAAGGGCACAGGCAAGACTGAGCAAGAGACAGCATGCTTCCAGGTGGGGTCAAGAGCTTCAGAAATGAACTTCTGTGGCTTTTAGCTCTCAGCAAAGCAGAGAGTTAGGAGAAGGTTTGGAGCCTGACCACCACAGGAAAGATCAGACAGTAGGCACGGGCAGCGTAGGCTCATCCAACAAAAGTCTAGAAGGATACTGAGCAGCTCAGAGAAGCTGCCTGCAATTCATTGCAGCACAAGTGTCTAGGGCCTCGTGGATCCTGTGGGTGGCTCGACTTGAGAACTGATGGGCTCTGGAGCCCCAGGGCTGGGGTGGGGTGAGACAGATAACTGGACGGGCTTGTGGAATTTCTGTCTTTGTTACCCAGAGCCTCTGACCCCTGGGGCACTGGTGCAGATTTAGCTGAGGCAGCAAGTGATGGAAAATCACTACTCCCTGACAGCAGCTTGGTGCAGGGGAGAGGAGTTAGGCGGGGTGCCTGCTGTGAGTTACTAATGTTCTTGGTGTCTATCCACGACCCCCAAACAGTGGGCATTTGCCGGTCCCCAGAGCTAATCACAGGGAATTTAAGAATTAGGATAGTGGAAGCCTGAAGGCCATCCAGCGCACTCTTGCATCCCGTATGCAACCCAGTGCCTCTTAGGGATGGCACTAGGGCTAAAAGGATGAGTTAAAGCAGGATGGCTGCCTGACACTTCTCCCCCACGTTCCTCCTCCTTTTCCTCCAATTCTTTTTCATCCTTGGTCCCACAAGTCACCCAGACATGCCAATGTCATCCATGGCTCCAGGAAGGTTTATCCAGAAAGGTCAAGTCCCAGGATGTGGATCCTTGGAGGATATGGACTTGGAAGGCACAGCTAGGAGGTATCATTTCTCATTTCATGGAGAAACAGGGTGTGGTCACCCACTTTCCTTGCTAGTAGGCTTTCCTTCATAGGAAGCTCTTTCCTTTCCATTTCAAATGAGAGCTCGCTCTTCCCAGGGTTTTGATCTGTGCCCAGCATGGGATTTCTGGGCACTGAAAGTCTCCCATACTCATAAGGATGGGAGTACAGCAAGGGAATTATCACAATGGACTCTGAGCTCAGTTTACCTGAAGTGGAATCCCAGCTTTATTGCTTATTGCCTGGGAAACTCCCAGTGGTTTCTTATTCCCTTATCAGTAAAATAAAATAATACTGCTATGCACTTTCTGGGACTACAATGAGGATAATCCATGAAAAGTGATTAATATGATGGCTGATCCAGTATATGATAGCCATGACAATAATGCCCACTAGTATTATTATTCTTATGGGTAACCTCCTAGGCCTAGCTGCTTTCAATTTAGGGGCTGAGCCAGGTGCAGGCAGGAGACCTTCCTATCAATATATTCCAGCTTGGTCGATGCTACAAGCTACAAGACCCAGGAAAGAGTACTGGGAAGACAGGAAACAGCAGCAGCAGAGGTCACAGGTGGACCCCAAAAGATGTTGCACAGAAAGACATTCAACAGATTGGGGACCAGATAAAACCCCACTTAGGGATACAAGGAAGGATCCATAGAGGACCCAAGAGATGATAAGGGTTTGAGGCAGAGCTTTAGAGCAAAGGATGGTGAGGCAGGTGCAGGTGATGAGGTCACTCTCTCTTTGGTTCCCAGGGGCCTCCACCTCCCACTATTTGGAGATCAAAGCGATTACATGGGCTATGTGAGTCAGAATGGAAACCAGGAGTGAGTCTTCAGCGATAGTCTGGTACACTCATGAATGAGGAGAGGAGCCCTCCAGGAAAGCATTGTGGAGACCCCCACTGCTCTTTCACTTCCACCCCCTCTTCCTCTTCCTCATCCTCTCATCGCTTCCTGTTTTCCTTCTCTCTCTCTTTCCCTCTCTCTGCCCCTTTCTCGCTTTCCCTCTCTTTGTCCATCTGTCCGGTCCTTGCACCCTCAAGTCCCACTATGGCTGTGTGAGTTTATTGATTCCTGGGAGCTGGGGGAAAGCAGGAGGTAGGGCTGGGGTGCAGGCTCAGGGATGGAAATAGAAGGCTATAAATTATTTGTGACAGGAAAGCAATAGTGGCAGAGTGCTGAGCACAAGTCCTGTGTCACTATTAGATTCCTTTTAGCCTGATGACACTGTAAAAAAGGTTAAGTGTCTGCTGGAATCGTACACCTGGGGGGCCGGGGCAGCCTGGGAGCAGAACAAGCCACTGAGAGCAGGTATATCAATTCTCCAGGCCAATAATATTCCTCTCATTGATCGCCACGCAAAGTTCAAAAATCTCATTACAGCCAGGCAGACCGGGAACTTTTTACAAATCAATAGAATGATATAATGTATGTATACTTAGTACAAATGTATCTATTCATCTATCCATCCATCCACGGTCTGCCTCAGGGTTTCCAAGTTAACCTACTCATCATATTATGTTATGTTATGTATGATATTATAGTGCATTATATTATATGATAATAAATGGTGTGCAAAAACTTCCCCTGAGGTGGAGACAAGAAGAGGTCCTATTAGCATTGAGGCAACCTCAGACAGCTCACCTTGGTGGGAGTGAGGTGGCAGCCTTTCCAAGACTAGGTTGGTCAAGACTTCTAGGAGTGCTGCTTCCTCAGCAGAGCCTCCAGTAATAAAAGCACTGTCTACTGCATGTTTACTGTGTGCTAGACAATGTCCTACGTGCTTCCAACAAGTGGGTCTATGAATCCTCACAACCCATTTTTCAGACAGGGCATATTATAACTTACCCAAGGTCATTCATTTTATAAGTGGCAAATCTTGGATTTGCATTTAACCTTTAACCACTAAGTAATACTGGTTCCAGAGAGAGAGACACCCAAAAGCCCAGAATCCAAACTCCTGGATTCTATTTCTAGTCCTATGTTCTAAGAAATGAAGGGCAAAGGGACACCTCTGAATCTCAGTGTTCCTCACTAGAAAATGGGAGTAATAACACCTTCTGGGACCAGTGCTGACAATATGTGGACCTGAGATCTGCCAGCATGTCTCCATGAAATCTTGTCCAGGTGCTTAGAACAGATTGCCATCCCAACATTGGAATTATTTTCTAGAGAAACAGCAGGTTGGCCCCAAGCCTGGTCATATCACTGTATTTTTGTCAAAGAGTCTTAGGAACAAGATGTCAACTATCTACATACATGTGTTATATACATGTATGAATCAGCTTAAATTGTCCTGGGGTAGGCTACTCACTTTAGAGTCTGCAAAAAATACTTAATCCCTGGTATGGGAAAAATCTTTGCTGATTTGGTAAATTAGAGGAACTCCAAGGTAGAGAATGTTTTAGACTAGATGGCCCCACTGTCTACTGAGCCAGACAGTGTTGGTGAGGCCTCTGTCAGTAACTTCAAGTTGCCTGAGTATTATAAGCAGGATCATTCTAGAGAACAAAACTATATTTGCTTCAGCAAAAGATGTTTTGCCTGACTAATGCTGATAGTTGCTTTGACTGGAGTCTTTGACAGCTACCTGCATCAGGCGTGGATCTCAGGCCTGACCCTGAGGCAAGTCCACAGCACAAAGCTAGAGACTTCTCAGCACAATCTCAAGGGAGATTGAGATCTCCCAGAAAGAGATCACCCAGAAAATTTTCAGCTCTCCTGAAAATGGACCCTATTCAGAGAAATCTAACTGGAATATTTCTTCTTTATATCCCAGAAACTGAAATTTATTTTCTGGCTGTAGCAGAACTCAGCTGGAATACACAGGTTGCTAGAGTTTCTCTCAAATGTGTCAAGAGCTTCTGCCACTTTCAGCAGCTCTCGGAAGTCAAAATTAAACTCCAAGAAATGAGAACCCTACCAAAAGGCTTGCAGAAGGGTGTCCTCAAAGTATTGACTTGAATTACCTGCATTAGACTCTCCTAGGGCACTTGCTAAAATGCACACCCTTGGGTCCCTCCTCTAACTCCTGAATTCAGATTTCTTCATTTTTTTAATCATTTTTTAAAACCAGGGATTGAACCCAGGGTCACTTAACAGAGGGAGCCACATCCCCAGCCCCATTGTTTTTTAAATTTTATTTTGAGACAGGGTCTCACTAAGTGTGCTTAGGTCCTTGCTAATTTGCTGAGGCTGGCTTTGAACTCACAATCCTTGTGACTCAGCCTCAGCCTCTGGAGTTGCTGCAATTACAGGCATGTGCCACCACACCCAGCCTGAATTCAAATTTATGAACTCTAATATTTGAGACAAGCTTAAACCAGGGGGTGTGGGAACCATCTCACTGGTTGTACCATCTTACAGGACACCTTGAGAGAGTTGGGAGGAAGTCTTAGTGAGTGAAGAAAGTTCCTTACTCCTTGTTTATCCCTACACATTTCTTACTATTTGTTAAACCTGACTCTGACTGATGCTGTCATCCAAATTCAAGAAGCTATCAGTCCCTCTATGGAAACTAAGCTATAGGTTAAAAATAAAAATCACTTCAAAACAGTTTTTGTACATTTCAGGCTGATATATTCCTATTGGTTTCCTAGATGCCAGGAATATTCAATGCATCAACTTAGCCTTCTCCGACTGGCACTAAGGGCGATAATCCTTCCACCATGTGTCCCTGGGAGCCCAGGCCAGAGACAATTTACTGGGTTAGATGGGCCATGGACCTGGCCCAAGGGGGCAATAGTGGTGGTTTATATGATGAATGGTAAGCATATGGATTGATTTAACTTCAAGATATGCATAGGTTTAAAAATTAAAGGGCAATGTGTTTAACTAACCATTTGGAAACCAGTCTGAGGTGCATGCCAAGCCCAGAGCGTGACCAGACTAACTCCTCTCACCATAGGCCCTGCCCTCATCTGTCAGGGATTCTAGCTAGAGCTGGGGTCTACCAGCTGCCCACTCCATGGTCCTGCTTAGAAGATTCTGGAGGCTTGAGGACTGCCCAATATAATGGAGAGTAGGGCCTGCTACAGATTCATTGCTAGACCCAGGCATCCACTCTGCACCTATCTGTCCTCTCTGTCCCTCCACAAGCAAGTCCACCTCCCTGTGCAAGCAGAAGGAAGCCTGGAAGAGTGTCCACCTCGGCAGCAGTAGATGTAGAGTCCACTAGTGACTGCCTGGTCTCCTGGCCTCTAGCCCTTTTCACCTCTCGCCTAGTTACTTAGGTACTCAAAAGCAATCCATCAGCCCTTCTCTGACTCCCTCTGAAAGAAAGTGATGTGGCTAAACCCTACAATTACTTCCTATGACCTATGGGATAAATTCTGAATTCCTCAATCTAGCCTTCAAAATCTTCCCCAATCCAGATCCCCCTGAGCTTTCCAATCCATTTCTCCCTGCTTCCTTTTTCCCCTTGGGTTCCACACAGAACTGGGTCTTGCTGCCTTGCTTGCTCAGCTCACATTAAGTGCTCTTTTGGACTCTGAGCTCTAAAAGGGCAGATATCCCCACCTGGCACCAAGGCCTGGCTGAACATAATACTTAATAATTATTTGTTGAATAACATATGGATGCTATTATTATCAAAAACAACAATAATAGAAACTTAAGGGACATAATGAGCTAACATAATCTCACCATGTACCAAGCACTGTGCTAAACACTGTACATAACACTATTTAATTTTCATAACTAGCCAGGCATGGTGGCACATGCCGGTAATTCCAGCTACTCTGGAGACTGAGACAGGAGGATTGCAAGTCTGATTGCAATTTAGTGAGACTCTGCCCTTCCCCCCGCCCAAAAAAAAAGAAAAGAAAAAAGAACTGGATATGTATCTCAGTGATACAGCACTTGTTTGGCATGCAAGAGGCCTTGAGTTTGATCACCAATATCACAAAACACAATAATAATAATTCTCACAACTACCTATGAAGATTATTATCCCTGTTCTACAGATAGGGAAGCAGAGGATCAGAGAAGTTAGATAACTTGCCTAACACTACACAGCTGTTAAATAACAGAGCCAGATTTTTGCTGTGGATCAAACCCAGGGTTTTGTGCATGCTAGGCAAGTGCTCAACTACTGAGCTACATCCTCAGCCTAGAGCTAGAATTTAGACGTGGGTGTCTTTCTCCAGGACCCATGCTACTAACCACTAGGTAGAATAAATCAACCATATCAGAAACAGATGCTAGAATTCATGAGAAAGTAGGCCTCAACAGAAGAGGTGCATATAATAATAGTGAAAATAATAACTATTTATTTATTCATATTCACTATCTGACATGTATTGTTATAAAGATATTTTCTCATTCAAATCTTAAGTAGTACAACTCTCTCCCCACCCACCCCCTCACTTTTTTTTTTTTTTGGTATTGGAGATTGAACCCAGGGGCACTTAACCACTGATGCACA
This sequence comes from Xerus rutilus, assembly GCA_028644305.1. Classification (NCBI taxonomy): domain Eukaryota; kingdom Metazoa; phylum Chordata; class Mammalia; order Rodentia; family Sciuridae; genus Xerus; species Xerus rutilus. The sequence goes on from CM053404.1 coordinate 24,596,064, forward strand.
CCCCTCAGATCTTTTTATTTTTTTTTATTTTGAGACAAGGTCTTGCTAAGGGCCTCACTAAGGCTGGCTTTGAACTTGCAATCCTCCTGCCTCAGCCTCTGGAGTTACTTAAATAGGCCTGCTCTCTATTTTACCTAAGAACAACAGAGAGGCTGAGCAACTTGCTCAAAGTCAGTTGCTTAATAGTGAGGTAACCAGATTTTAGATTCAGGTCTGTGTCTCTAGTATTTGAAAGTTGAATGATAGGACCTCTGGGAAATTTCTATATTAACAATTTTTGTGTTTTTTAATTATTTGAGCACAAACACTTTTCTTCAGTCTTTTCACATGCAAGATCTGCACAACTGAGCAAATGTATCTATAGACAATTAGTAGCAAATGCATGTGGCTGCGATTCTAAACATGCTTGACCTTTGTGTGTGCCACAATTCATTCAATAAGAATCACATTTGTCACAAATGAATCATAATTTACAAATCACTAATATGATTGCATAATACTGCATGTAGATGTGTTTCCTGGTTTCTATGCTCTTAGAAACTATTTCTATGATTAGTGTATCTTTATATTCCTGCCAGCTCTTATGCATTGATCCAAGATTTATATCAGTAGATATATTTACCAGAATCTACTTCATGAATATCTGCCAAGTTGTGTCTAGGTGTTAAATATGTAAGCCACAGTGAGACTCCATCCCCATCACTGCTGTCTTCTTGGAGTATCTGAGATTCTCACATCACAATTGTGTTTTTATATTGGTCTGTGCATCAGTATTGACGTGCATAAATGTGCATTTGTATAACTGTGTATCTCTCTGTCTATGGCCAGAATGGGGTGGGGTGGGGGAATGTGGAAATGAGAGAATTATTAAATGCCAAGTAGATGTGCAATAAATTCCATTGATTTTATAAACTCCAACTTGTCTTCAGTCTCCTTCCATTCTTTATCCTGGGGGCACTGCAACAAAAACCTATTTTAAATACCTTGCCTTCAACCCTCCCCCTCCCCAAAAAAGTGTCAATATTTTATTTGGATTTTTAACTTCGCTCCATAACAGTTGTTTGACCTCCTGACTCGTGCAAGTCACATAAATTCTGGGACTTTATTCAGGAGCCATGTTCCTGCTATTGAATAAGCAATTTGGGAGGGTGAATTAATGACTTGTGCTGTTGCTGGAAAGTCCCTGAAGAAATATTAAAATTGCTTGCAGACTGAATCGATACTCAGTGAACACCCAGCAAGAGGGCCTCGGCTCTGGAATGGCCACAGAAGGCAGGAGTCGGAGGGGAATTCCTGCACCCAGCTTGGCGAGCCACCCTCACCCCCACCTTTCCCTCCATCCCTGGAGCTCTGTCATTTTCGGTAACAGCCAAGTCTTATTAAACCCCAACCAGGATAGAGCTGATTTGTCCTGTCTCAGGAAGGAGGCTCAGGGGACAGTTTACTCTCTTACTAGCATTGAGAGCCTGGAGGCCTTATTGGAGGTGATGGTCTAGACACATCCACCTGCTGGAGAGACAGGATGGTGCGGCTGCTCTCTGGCAGGCTGCACTGAGCTTCAGAAGACTGCAACTGTGACCATTTTCTGCAGGGTGTGCAGAGGGCCTGAGTGTTGCAATGCAGGCTCTACCTCTGTGTACGTCTGACCAATGTTTACCATTGCCCTGGTGGCCACCTCACTTTAGCCTTTGTGTACAGAGTGCCCATGGGATGGAGAGTTTGAATTGTGTGTGTGTTACTGTGTACCGTATTGTTGACGCATTCTGGCAGGTGGTGGAAGGTTCATTACTCGGTGTTGTATCAAGGTGACTGTACTTTGTGTAACACTGAGTCAGAGGAATTTGAGTATTGTTTGGTGGCAGTGTATGTTTCTGCTTTGAGTTATTGTGTTCATTGATCATATCTGCATCTTTTTATTCATAATATATGGAGGTTAATGGGTGTCTCCTTGGTGATGTGGGTTGAGTAATGATGTTGGAGCTGGTGGTAGTATATGATTTGGTAATTGCTCTAACTGCCTTCTTGGTATGGTTGTGGGTGAGAGGGCCCATACTTTGGCTTTTTTTTTTTTTTTTAGCTTACTCTGGCTTGGTCATTTGTACTTCTCCTTTCCAAAGGGAAGATTCTAGATATGAAAACAAATTTCTCTTTTGTTGGAGGGGCAGGGGGTACTGGGGATTAAACTCAGTGACCACTGAGCCACATTTCCAGTCCTATTTTGTATTTTATTTAGAGACAGGATCTCACTGAGTTGCTTAGCACTTCACTTTTGCTGAGGCTGGCTTTGAACTCGTGATCCTCCTGTCTCAGCCTCTTGAGCTGATGGGATTACAGGCGTGCACCACTGCACCTGGCCACAAATCTCTTCTGGATGATCAAATGTACAGTTCTGTTCTTGAAGCAAACTGCTTGAATAGGTCTGACTTTACCACTGGCTTAGGTCCTGATGCCACTCTCCCTACATCTGCCTAAATCAGAGAATGAAGCCCCTAGGTGAATCCCTATGCCTGCTGAAAGTCTAAATCCCAGCTGGGGATAGAGGAGAATGGATGGGAGTCAACTCTCCAGATCTAATGAGGATAATATCAATTCTAGTTCCAAGAACCCTATTCCTCTCCATTCTGTGGCCATGGCTAGCAGCATCTTCTTCCTAGTGTCCCCAGATGATGTGGCTTAGCAGCAGCCTGTACACAAAGGGAGATTACAGGTACACATACTAGGTGTGACCTTCTAATAGGGCATAGGGCCCTTGTTCTGAGCTTGTAAGTAAATGTGTGAATGGGATATAAGACTGCAAAAGTATATAAAATATACAGAGATCTCCAAGAAATTACCCATGCCTGCACTTCCTTTGATTCAAAGTGGATATGAAGTATGATATAACAGATAAGCCAGTATCGCATGAGTTCAAGTTCTAATTCCGCTATGCAGCCTATGACCTCCAGCAAGTTATTAACTTCTCTGTTCCCCAGTTATATCATCTGTAAACAATCCCACAAAGGCCTATGAGGTTGTTCATGAGGCTTAAATCAATTAATACAAGTAACATGGTTAGAACAGTTCCTACTCACTGGTTAGCTATGATTGTGAGGAGGAGGAGGGTGAATATAGGGCTTATTGAGTAAATCAGCCCTAAGATTAGCCAGTGTACATATACAAATAGGTATACAAGTGTTGATGTACATAAGATCCTAAGGTAAATCAAGGGGTAGGGGAGAGGGGTGGGGAGAGAATGTATGTGTGTGTGTGTTAAGCAGAGAAGTACAATAAAAAAGCAGTCAGAGCCAGGCACAGTGGCACATGCCTGTAATCCCAGCATTTTAGGAGGCTGAGACGAGAGGATTGAGAGTTTTTAGCCAGCCTCAGCAACGACGAGGCACTAAGCAACTCAGTGAGACCCTGTCTCTACATAAAACACAAAACAGGGCTGGGGATGTGGGTCTATGGTCAAGTGCCCCTGAGTTCAATCCTTGGTACCAAAAAAAAAAAAAAAGGGGCTGGGATTGTAGCTCAGCGGTAGAGCGCTTGCCTCGCATGCGTGGGGCCCTGGGTTCGATCCACAGCACCACATACAAAGCAATAAAATAGAGACATTGTGTCCATCAACAACTAAAAAAATATTTAAAAAAAAAAAAAAAGCAGTCAGGTAGCATGAGAGCAGGAAGCAGTTCCCTTCTTGGCTTCTGGTATATTCAGGCAATGCAGGGGCTAGGGGTTGATGGAGGCCACCATTGCCCATCTCCATCCTAGGTGGCGGCCAGCCTTTGGTAATGAATAGGCTGAAAGGAAGATGGCAGCCCTCACGTGGGTTTTACACTTATAAAAAATATGCTTTGAGGATAATTGAGCTCTCACAGTTTCAACTTAGCTCATTTAAAAATTTTTCTTTCTAATTTAAAAAATCTGGACTTTCACCAGTTAATGGGTATATATGAGAAATGGTAGAATGTAGGTACTAAATTTGACAACAAATGAAAGGTAAGAAAGTGACCATTAAGACATCAGATAAATGACTATTAGGGCTTAGGATCTTTGGAAGTTCCCCAAGTTGAACTTGGTTAACTAAGGCAAAGGGACAAGGAGAACTTGAAGCAAGAATGGTACTAGAACTCAGCATCATTCCATAGAATTTCCCACAGCGATGGAAGAAACATCATTGTATATTTGGGAAACCTTGGTTTTCATGTTTACTCTTGCCAGACACAGAGTAAATAGGAGTAGCAAATAGGTTAAGTCCAAATTAAATTTTCTTAAAAATTCAAGTTCTTTCTTGAACTTTTTTTTTAGTGGTACTGAGGATTGAACCTAGTCACACTTTACCATTGAGCTACAATCCAGCCCTTCTTATTTTTTATTTTGAGTTGGTCTTGCTAAGTTGCTGAGGTTCTCACTGAGTTGCTGAGGCTGTCCTTGAACTTGCAATCCTCTTGCCTCAGTCTCCTGAGTTGATGTGATTACAGATGCACCTGGCTCTTGAACTTTTTTCTTAAAATTATTTACGCCTTAACAATGAAAATAACTACAATGATTATCAAATTCCCATGCTCCCTGGGTATATCCAGATATGCAAGACTCTAGCTGACAGATTAGGTTGAATTCATCAAATATTTGCTCACTGCTTCCTCTCCTCTTTTCATTTTTTCTCTTATCTCCATTGTCCCTCCTCTCATCCCCCTGTATATCTCCCTTTCCTCTCCTGTCTGTGACATTTAACAATCAGAGAAACCGTTCAAACCCATCACAAGAGGACTTTTCTCCTACTATTTCATTTTATCTTTAAAAAAAAAAACCTACAAAATGCAAAACATCACAACTCATAAAAATGCCATGAAGCTGGGAAAATGCCAACCTTCAACTCCTCAAGCCATAGCAGGCTCATCCATAGGAGGAGTATGCACTTGTACACAGTACACACTCACACACACACATGTGCACACACACAGGCTGAGCTCACAAAGTAAATAAAGGGAACAATTACCTGACCAATTCTGTTCAATGGTCAGAGAACAGAGTTGCAGAGACCCACACACACACTTGCCACTGGAAAGTGCATGGAACAGATCTGCTTCTTAAATTCACTGGGCTCACAGGATACCATAATTCTCACTGCCCTTCATGATACACAATACTATTCATAGAGTATCCTTGTGGTTCTTCAAGTTTCCTTTTTTAAAGGATTTCAGAGTTTATGCACACAAAACCAGTGCACACACACTGATACAGACACATAACAAGAAATACACATTAGCTGGGTGTGGTGGCACATGCCTGTAATCCCAGCAATTTGGGAGACTGAGGTGGGAGGATTGCAAGTTCAAGGCCTGCCTCAGCAATTTAGCGAGGCCCTAAGCAATTTAGTAAGACCCTGTCTTAAAATACAAACATAAAATGGGCTGAGGATGTGGCTCAGTGGTTAAGTGCCCATAGGTTCAATCCCTGGTATCAAAGATAAAAGAAAAGAAAAGGAAAGAAAAAAGAAAGAAAAGAAATACACACTTAATGATTACTACTGCAGTAAGAACAACATTTGTTGAGCCCTTAATATCTGCCAAGTGCAAGTCTAAGCAGGTTTATGTGGATTGATTTATTTAACCCTCATGACAACCTATGAGAGACCTACATGTTATATACCCATGTTATATGAGTGAGGAAACTAAGGTCCAGAGAGGGCATGAGATTGCTCATAACCATATAGCCAGGGAGTAGTGAAGTTAGATTCAAAGTCCTCTCAGAGCCTCCTTTCTTGCTTTATGCCACACAACTGTGTGTGAATTGCCTGGCCCATGGAAGGTGCTCAGCAAAGGTTTTCTGAATGGATAAATGAAAGAATAAATCAATGAAAAATCAAATCTATTAAGAACCTGATAGTCTCCCTTAAGATGGTGAAGTGGACCCCTGATGAATGCCAGACCTACCAGACAGCTTCAGCTTATTTGTACAAAGTGATCTTCTTCCTGATCAAATCATTCCGGGAGGCAAAGTGACTCTACCCAGTCAATGCCAGCCTTCTTTCAAACCAGATATCAGACTCAAATGCAGCAAAGATACTTTTTAGCAGGGCATGGTGGTGCACACCTGTAATCCCAGCTATTCAGGTGGCTCAGGCAGAAGGATGGCAAGTTTGAGGCCAGCCTCAGCAACTTAGACTGTATCTCAAAATAAAATAAAACAGAGCTGGGGTGCAACTCAGTGGTAGAGCAATTGCCAGGTCCTGGGTTCTATCTCCAGCATTAGGGGAAAAAAAGATACTTTTTAACCACAATACTTAGTTTCCTAGAACATTTTTCTCTGAAAACAGGTGTTTCCCAATGTGTTGATTCTGTGCCTGCATAAAAACCGGGAAATCCAATCAATTAGGTGGATGTTTGTAATTTGCCAGATCTTTGGCATCCTATGGACAACCTTTATAGATGATTAACTAAAGTTTTTGGTTTTCATCCAGATGTTTGGGAGTTGCCATGGTCATTAACTTGTTTGTCAGCAAGTGCTCATGCATTTCCAAGACACATAAGTGAACACTAAAGAGGAAAAGAATAACTTAGAATAAAACAGACTGAAGAGGACAGGGGTAGTAGCTATTCGAAAAACTCAGTCAGGCAAATGGCATTGTTGGAATGTGTTGCTACCTTGGAGATCCATTAGAACGTGGATCCAGCTCACAAGAGACTCATGTGTCTAAAGACCTTTAAAAACCTCATACAGTTGTATCCTTGGCTGTCTATAGAACCGTACCAATCAGATCCCCGCACAGCAAAGCTGATGGATCAATCCCAGTGTCCAGCAGAGCAAGCAGTCTGCCCATGGTGCAACCAATCCACCCTCTCCACACTGCCTCTCTCCGAATGCCTGTATGTCTGTGCACCCAGTGTCTCTAAATATTGTCAGTCGAGGCTGTAGATTTTGCAAAGCTTGGTGTAAATCTGGTTTGTGACTTTGTACATGTACCCCTATTTGTGATTTAGCACTCTGCCTTTTCTCACCTCTCCTACCTTCATTTCCTTCTCCTCTGTGTTTTAATGCTGTTGACAACTTTCTTACTCATAGAGCAGCAGAGCTATCTTTCAGTGTCTCTGATACATCCAAATGATTTTTCTTACCCAGGTTTTCTGTTCCCTTGACTTGATTTATGTTTTTGCAAATAGGAACTTTAGATTGTGCTATTCAATAACATTTAGGGTTACTGCTTTTGTCAAAAAGGATTATGGCACTAAAACACTCCTTTCAGGGGACATTTGTTTATTCTCATGAGCAACTGGCTCTCCCTATGTGTAAGAAGGCTGTGTGCGTGCGGGCGTGCATGCACAATGTCCTCCTCAGTTTGTGCCTCTATGCTCCACTGCCCCATGTCAATGCCACTTGGCACTGGCAGGAAAAGCCTAGTAAAATCATGAGGTGGACAGCAGCCCCAAAATGCTGGAGACAAATCTAGGCCTTGGGCCCATCCTGTTGATCACTAAGTCCTCTTAGGAGGGGACCCACATATACCTTGTGGGGTTGCTTTCTCCAAATTCTGTCTCCTATGCACCTCTTCATCTCAGAGCTGCAGAGAAGGCTTGCAATGATATTATTCACAAGCAAGGTGTTGGAGTTTTATTCTACAGGTGTGAGTCGGTGGGAAACCAGGACAATGATTCCCTATGTCCCTACGCCATTTATTACCTTTTTCCCTTCTCTTTAATTCTTTCCACACCTTTTCCTCTTTCCTATTTGACCTTGAATTCTGGTCTCTCCCTTCACACAAAAATGTGTCACAAGGGGCACAATACCTCCAGAGAAGCAGTTACCTGGCCTGACAGTCCTGGAGACCAGTAGCCAGAGAGGCCAGCTCATCACTCTACTCCTGGAAATAAATCCCATTGTATTTGCATTTTAATTTTCCACATAAACAAAGGCCCAGAGTACTCGCTTGGGCAGCATCACTGGATGAATTTAATTAGAAATGAAAAGTTTATAGGGCCCTCTTTAATGCGATTAATGCTCAGTTAACATTTATCACATTCGTATGCTGGAATCGCCTTTTCTAAGCAGCCACTAGCCATGAAATGAATTTCTCTCAACTTTTTTTGTACCTGCCCTGGGAGGTCATCTCCTAAGAGTCTGCATGACCTTCCAGGCTGACTCCCTTACAGTCAAGTTAGCGGGAGATGAGAGTAGAGGAACAGGCAGATGTTTTCTGCTGGGTGGGAGGCAAGGGGCTGAGAATGAGGGCCAACACTGTTCCTAAAAGCAGCTGGCCCTAAACTGGGGTTGTCCCCTCTGCAGGGGGCTCAATGCTTAGCTCTGAAGTCTAGGTGAAAGCCTTCAGAGCGTTTGCAGGCTGTCTCCTTCCCAGTCTATTTTTATAGCACAAACTGCCAGTGTGGCTGGTCATTGTCACTCCAAGCAGGCTCTCACTTCTCTCTCCCTGTCATCTGCTGTTTCTCTTCTACTCCCTTCCCCTTATTCAAGATCCTGTTAGGCTTTTCTTCCAAGGACCACAGTGATTGGGGTAAGAAAGCCAAGTTCCAACCTCAGCATATCTCTGTCCCTCTGGTTCTCCCAGAGGCCAGACAGTCACAGTCAGTCAGAAGGCTGTCTGCCCTTAGAGAAGCAGAGAGGAGAGGGAACACGAAACCTCTGTTGGTCCCTGGAGGAAGGATGGCCTTCCTTATCTTATCAAGTTCTCATCACTCTTCAATTAGAATTTACTGAGATTGGCTTCTTAATCCAAACCAGCCAACGTGAGTGTGGAGAAGGAGAAAGAGGAAGAGAGGGAAGGAACTATGAGAAGGGGGTGTCCACTCTGCAGACGTTAGAAGGAGATGACTATCCTGGCCCTTGTTCCCATCCAAACACTGCCTCCCTTTGAGGTGACATGGCAGATACAAATGATACAACTGCTACTAGTTCTCCTAGCATGATATTACACACATTCACACTCTAGCCATCATACACACTCACCTCCAATGGAGCAAATGCACACTACTCACCAGTGTTCACACCCCCAGGCATGTGCGTGCCCACAGACTGACAGTGTCAGGACCCTATGTGGAACTGCTTTGACCCTTACCTATCGACCCATCAGGATGTCTAATGTCCTTTTGACCCTATGCTGTCTGGATTACATTTGCTAACACCCAAACAAGCAGGTCTTCCAAGTGATGGCAGGAACTCTTGTTTTGGGATCAAATAATCTCATCAACTGGAAACCTGAATAGCAAGCCACCAGCTCCTGGGTTGACAAAACTGACTCCTTCCAGGAGCTCCCTGGGATGCTAGGCCATTCATATAGGGACACAAAAGCCAAGCTTGGCTAGATGCCACCAGCACACATACTTTTTCTAAAGCAGAGCTACACGGAAGCCCCCATTGCATGTTCATCAACTTCTCTCAGAGTAACACACTAAGGCACAACCAGAGCTTGCCTTCTAGAATTACAATGAGAGTTGGCAGAATAAGGGGCCCAATGAGGGACTCCTCCCCAACCATCTCCATGCCTCTTGAGGCCAGTGCTGTCCACAAAGCTACTGGCCTCGTCAGCTTCCTTCATTTACCAACCAGATATGGGCAGGGCATCAGAGCCCAGCCAAGACCCCAGGGCCAAGAAGGAGCACCAGTATTATGGAGAGCTGTCCCCAGCACTTGTTTCTATTTGTTTGAGCTCTGGGGATCCTTTATTTTCCCTTTCTACCCCTTCCCTCTCTCTGAGTCCTCTCTTCTCCTTCCTCTCTGATTTCTTAACTCCACTTTCCCTTCTCAGCCTGCTGCCCTGTCTTGCCTCCTGCCAGGAGATGTCCCACACATCAGCTGGCCTTCTCTGTTCCTGGGCTGCTACAAAGGGAGATCACTATGGGTTGGGCAGGACTGAAAGTAGGCAGAGCAGAAATCCAGAGAGAAGTGACCAGAGGCTCTGGGTAGAGGGGGCTCTCACGTAGAAACCCCAGGAAGCTGGGCTGCCCTCCCTTCTTCCAGGCCTTCCTCCCACTCTCCCTTGTCAGCCTGCTGGGGACAAGGCTGGAGCGCCTGCACTGCAGCAGCTCCATGGATACTGCTAGTATCTTGCAGTGTGCTCAGGAGGCAAGGGGCCACATCCATATCCAGAGCCCTTGTGAGTCCTTCTCAGAAGGCACTACACTACTCTCAGCTCTTCAAGTTTATTCCCCCAATGTCACTTCCTTTGCTCCACTCTCTTTTCTGAAACTTGCCTACCTTCTCCTTCCTAGCCTCCACTCTTTTCTTTTATCACCTCTGAGCCTCTCTCCTCAGGGACCCATCAGCCTGGACTAGTAGCTGCCTGGAGCTGTGGCTCCCTCCAACCACCTTGGAGACCTTGCAGGTATCAAAGGTCCTGGCTCAGATGAGCAGGACACAATCCTCCTTTTCAAGTTCTGTGGTTGCATGCTCTGTGCCCTGCCATGTGCTCCAGTCCCAAAGAACTCCAGCCAGAGCAAGGCAGCCCCCAGACAGCTCTCTTTCGCCTCTCAGCTTCCCACCTCCTCACTCTTGCAGTCCACATCTTCACCTCCTGCTCCCTTCCCATTCACATCTCATCTTCTCCTCTCCTTCCCACACTCCCTTCCCCATGAGCTTCTGGACTAAGGGACTCAGGAAATGCCCTGTCCTCTTGCACTTGCACTGACGTTACTGCTCTGGTCTAAAGCAGAAAGATCAATGCATTGAGTTACACAGACCAGAGGCTGCCTATCAGGGGCCAGGATGAGTTAAGCCTGATGCTGAGTTTCATTTGTCTATCACAGAGTTATCAAAAGTATCTTCCTGGGATGGGGATGTAGCTCAGCAGGAAAGTGCTTGCTTAATGTATGCAAGGCCCTGGGTTCCATCCCCAGCATCGCCCCCTCATTGATACAGCTTTCCTGTATCAATGCCTACAAGTTGGGCCCATATGTGCCATTTACCCTCCCAGAATCATGTACCCTCCTTGCCAGGGCCTGGAAAGCATTTGTGTTGTGAGTAGCAGCTCCATCACCACTCTTGGCAAATACCAGTCTGGACAGTCTGGACTTGTGGGCACTACTCTCCTTCCCTCACATTGCTACAATAAACCTGAACCTCTCTGAATAGAATGCTACCTGGGTAACTCAGACCTAGCCCCTCTCTTTAAACACAAAACTTCTCATCATGTCATCTCTCAAGAAACACAACAAAGGGTCCCACTATTTTTGTGATTGAAGGATAAGTTATGAGAAGAGCCTAGCTCTATGACCACTCTAATCTGCCTCCTATACACCTTCCTCTTACCAGAGAATTCCCTGGTACATGAGGTCTGCTGCTTCCCATTCTCCTCTTATTTCCCCTATGCTCATCAGCTCCCCATGCTCAGCTCTCCCCAGGAGGCCCCAAAGCAGCAGCCTCTGCTACCATGCCCTACCTGGCCTCCTAGACAGTTCCAACCACACATTTCTGACCCAGAGGCTCTTCCTCATTTCCCTAGCACCTGGATTATTGGGGGAGGCTTTGGAGACTAGGCCTGGGCCTGCCCTAAGAAGAACTCTGCCCATGACTATGTCCCAGTTTCATGCCTCCTGTTGGGGGGACCTGGCTTGTGGGTCACTAGACCATAACTTGGGAGGAAGAGTTGCATTGGAAGAGTGCCTTCTTGGTTGACGATGTCAAGCTTTGTCTAGAACCTATCATGTGATTGGTCCCTAGCTAGCCCTGCCAATGGATCTAGGGCTGGAATGTTAAGGTGGACAGCTGGTCACACAATTCTATGTCAGAGAGTGACATGGCATTAGTTCAGCAAATTCCCTCTGATTAGGAGCTAATTGAACTATAGGGTATTATGATGCAAATAAAAACTTAAAAAATTTGGTCCCAGTTTGCTGAAATGAGGCATCCTCAGCCTAGCCCTATTACTGCTACCACTTTGCTCAACAGCCCAGTGACCTGTTGGGCCCAAGTACAAGGTGCCAGGCCTTTGCTTGTGACTATAGGTCATGTCCTGCAGGCCTTCCTCCCTTTCTTCTTCTTGGCCACAGAGGCCTGCATCTAATGGAAGATATTGGTGGGCACACAGAAGACCCACATATAGAAGACATCAACCTTTATGTCTATAAGCCATTGTGAATACATTCAAGCTATGTGGTGGTAGCAGGGCAACAGAAAACATGACTGACAAGAGAAAACACCTCAACCCAGAGGCTTAGTGGTAGATAGATAATCCCAGGTGATGTCTCTTCTCCATCTGATATGTCTCCTGTGCTCTGGGTATTGGTTAGGAGACACTGTTTCCCACTCCTCAGATCTTAGTTCTCACTCTGCCTTCTCCAGATGCACCCAGAGTGGGTGAGCTGTGCCTGCAGCTGAGCTCTGCTCAGGAATCTGAGCTCTGGACACCTGGCTTGGCTGGGCAGGAGGTATGAGAAAGCAAGTAGGGAGCCAGAGAATTGGTAGGTCAGGTGACTGCTCTTTTCTGCATTCTTTTAAGGAACAGGAAGTGAAGAAGAACTTCTTTTTAGTATATTCATTTTCCTCTTAATATAAGAACTGCAGCCCTAGTTAGCAACAAAGCCGGATCTGAGCAATAAGAGGCAAAGCTGCTAGAGATGCAACTAGAGATGCAGATCTTGGAAGCTGAGAATGGACAATGGATCCCTGGATCAAGGTGTTCCTTCATTAGTCCTGCTAAGAGGACTAGCGAGCAGGAACCCCATCCCCCATGGGTTTATAAGGAGCCCCCTTTTCAGAATGCAGGCTTTGGGGGAAGTGTAATTAATCTTCTGCACCAGTTACTACTATTGCTACTCTTTGTCTAGAAGCTATCATGTAACCCATGAGCATATCCTGTCACATTTACAATCACACCATCCTGTGTGACCCACAAAAATACCCATTCCCCAACTGCCTTCCAAAACATGTTCCCACCACCCCAACTTCCAATGCTGCCTCTCCATCCCTGGCTCTACTCTGCACAACAATCCCCACCTTATACCAATAGGCATATGAAGCCACTGCTCTCCCCTGCCATATCCCCACTGCCTCCTCAATCTTCTCTTCTCTAAGCACCCCTGTTTCCCTTCTTTAGGGGCCACTCCTGCCTGGCCCCATCTCTACTTGGCTAATTCCCCTTGTGGCCCTTCTATTGAACTGTTGTGTTGTCCATTTCCCTGTGACAAGGGCTCTGGTTACAGAGTTATTGATTGGTTTTCATGCAGACAGATGGGCCCTTCCCAGGTTCCCATCGAAATCCCTGGCTGTATGGGCTGATTGTTGCCTCTCAGGGTATAGGATTGCACTGGAGACCACCCTCCATGCAGTCTCCTTTGCCGGGGCCATGGACGGTAATAAATGGAGGCAGCCTGAGTGATAATAAAAGCAATGGAGTAGGTTACCTGTGCAGACACAAGATTTATGCCTCTTCATATGTGATGTGATTGTTTTATTGAGTTCTCGGAACAGTTAGGACACTATTTATTCACTTATTTAGGGTCTCCCCCTCTCTTTTCGTCTTTGCATCACCCTCCAAAACCCACCTGGAGCTTTTGTTAGGCCTCTTCTTAAAAGTTGCCAGCTGACATAGAACTCAGGGCAACCAACCATCGCCCTCAACCAGAGACCATATTGTGACCTGAACATCCACAAGCCAGTCAACAGGGAGACAGTCGGACCAATACAACTGCTGGCCAAGAAGTCCAGGCTAAAACAACTGAGGAAACAAAAATGGGCTTTTCAGGAGAACAACTCCAGTTCAAGTTAAAGAATAGGGAGGCTGGTCATGCCTGCTTCACATTTTCAAAGGATGGACAACCTTAACAGCTAAAGATACCCTCTGGAGTGGGCATGGCTTCTTAGAAACTGCTAAGAATAAGCTGCTACTTGTGGCCCCAGTGTGCTAAGCCCAGTGCCCCAAAAGCAAGTTCTCTGTCCTTATTTCTCCCATTCCTCTGTGGGCAGAAGGATTTTCTTTTTTTTTTTTTTTAACAATCTTTATTTTATTTATTTATGTATGTATTTTGTATGTGGTGCTGAGGATCGAACCCAGTGCCTCACGCATGCAAGGCAAGCACTCTACCACTGAGCCACGACCCACGACCCCAGCCCAGTATTTTCTTTTTTAACTCATTCATTAACTCTGGCTCTTGTCCTGAGACCAACAGTGCTGACCAACAAACAGCTATAAGGATATGGAGATGTGGCAGGCAATGCTACCACTCTGTCCCACATTCACACTAAGCCAGGTCCAAGAACCAAACATGCGATGTTTTAGAACCTGAGTTTCAGAGAAAGAGAAACAGAAACAGACCCTAATCCTGAAGCCATCTTCAGCATTCCAGTGCCTAGAATGACTGGCTCTCAGCTTACTTGAAAAGACAACTGGTAGACCACTGTCACCTCACTGCCAGACCTTTGATGAAGACCTGAGAATGACACAGTGGTGTTAGGAGGGATCAGAAAACACTTGAATGACACTGGAATTTTTTAACACATGTGCTGGGGCTGTCTGTCACCTTATTGCAGCCAGTGTTGCCATTGCTAGGAGGAATGTGCTTACTTTGAACCAAATGAGCTAAGGGAGAGCACCGGTGGTTGGTGGACAGTGAGGAGCAGACTCTGGAAAGGTCCACTCCAAAAATGTAGCGGGGGAGTCACTGGCCCCAAAGAGTGTAGGGCAGCCTCAAAAAGTTAGAAGGTGGTGCCCTTATTGTCATTTCATTCCAAGAAATGATTCCTCAGGGGATCTCCAGTAACCCTAGACTTCGTCTGGAGTTCACCCTATTCTTTCAAAGGAGCTGTGTTCCCTGCCCAGAGCAACAGCCAAACCAGAAGACTCTGGCACATAATCAGGGAAATCCTTCCTGCCTAGTCAATTGCTCAGCCATGTAACTAGGTGACTTTTTCCCCTTTCAGAAGCAAGGATCTCCCTCCACCTCTCCCTGCTGCAGGCCATTTCCCACGCCAGGTTTCAATCCAAAGTCACCTGTTTATAAACACCAGCCCTCCACAGCAATGGTGTACAAGCTGAAGAGCTGGTAACTCTGTGTCAGTGATCAGTAAACCAATATAAAGAATGTTTCAAATAAATTCCATGTACTAAGTGACCTAGTCAACCTGGGATTTCGGACAGTGGTCTCTGGGAGTAGAGAGGACTCCCTGACCCAGTCCTTTGGCCCAAAGAGGCATTTCTGTGAGGATTTGCTAATTTGAATGGAGATTGGACCACTAAGCCTTTATCGCGACAGGATCAGAGATTGCCAAAACCATTTTTAAACATAAAAAGCAATTTAGTTTATAGCCATAACAGCATATTTCAAGTGCGGCGACAGCATCTGTTTTGGGGAGGAGAAGATGAAAAACCTTTGGCTCAGGTGGGTGAGCATGTGTGGACTTCCTTCCTTGCCAGTGCTGGCTCCTGCCACCCTCACTCAAAACTGTTTTAAAGGACCTAACACAAGTGGACAACTCACTGTCAATAAAGCTCTGAACTTAAAACTCCCATTTTTCAATGCACTGTAGTTTCTGCACAGAGGAAAATCTCCATGTTCTTCCTACAGAGAATGAGAATTCTCAAAACTGAGAAAGGGCTAAGTTTCTGACAAAAACAGCACCAGCAGAAACACCCTGTCATTACCAAGTGTTAAGGTGAGGCACATCTCAGATAAACCATCCCCTTAAGAGCACAGCACCTACCAGAAAGATGCTAAGGATGGGGTACCCAGATGTATCCCAGAAGTCCCCAGAATTCTTTCCAAAACATAAACTGTGGGAAAATTCTGCAAAATCAAGAACAAAATGACTGCTTCTTGTTGACAGAGGAAGCCATGAAAACTAACTGCAGACCCAGGGCTTGCCACCCATGCTACCAGTGGCTTCCCTATTCCTTCCCCCCACTCCCTCTCCATCTCCAGCTATACCTGGCTATTTCTCTGTATCCAAAGGAAGCCTCTATGCCCCTCTCGTGATAGGGCCCTTCCCTGTGCTGGGTAGTTTCTGAGGCTGTCAGAGCTGTCATATGAGGCCACACATTTCACAGACGGCTTACTTGTTTACTTTCTCCCCCAATTCTGCTGAGTGTACCTCAAAGTCTCCAGAGCTTGATCCTCAGCTCACCTGTTGCCTATACTCTATGGTTTTTGAGGATGAAACATTCCCAAACTTATGCCTAAGCCAGCTTCCAAAAACGTCTTGACCACAAGGGAGATGTGTTGGGGTGTTAGATAGGGCTGCCACCGCAACTGCCTTGTGACTCCACTTCTCCACACCACTCAAGGGAACAAATTGCCTTAATCATATACATCTTGGGTTCCCATTTCTCTCCAATGTTACCCAGGATGCCACCACCTAGTCCAACAATGCTGGTCCTCTGCCGGATCACTCTTGGCCCCAGCGGCTCTCCTCCTAAGACCTCAGTTCCAACTCACTGCCAGGGCCAGCAGACAGCTGAGACAGAGTCTCTGATGGCTCAGAAAATAATGCTTTATCCTCTTTCCCTCCCTAGCCAGCACTTCTTCCTCAGTCCTCAGCTACCTCAGCCTCCTCGACTTTCAAATGCAAAGGACTTATTCCTCTCCCAAACCACCCAGCCTTTTTCTCCAGCTTCTTTTGGAAGGTATCTGAATGTCAAACCGCCATATTCTCAATACCTGGCTGAGCCAGACCCAGGGAGCTGGAGGGTTTCAGAGGGTGTATAATTAGCTGATCAGTATTATGTTACCCTGTTCATAACTGAATAACCATTTTAATACAGATGGCACACACTGGGATAATTTCTGGGGTCGCCTCGCAGTACGTTACAGCACGAGTGTGGCAGAGGGAATCTTCTTTAGCCAAGGTACATTCTACCAGCTGATTTTACCTGCTGTTTTCAGGATGATTTGGGATAATTCCATATCATTTGCAAAATATTTTAATAAAAACCCTGTGATAGGTGATGCCAATTTTGGAAAAAGGCGCCATCTGAATTATTAGTTATCTTGAGAGTGAGCCTTTAAAGAGTGCAAAGAATAATGGAATGTGAAATTCTTAGCCCTCTTCTCTTTTGAGGAATACCTTAAAATGGGGGTCCAAGACTGTCTGAAACTTACTTCTGACTGGTGAATGACTTGTGCAGGACCTCTGTGTATAACTGTCAGATTGCACAGTTCTGCAATGTTGAAGCTATCCTGGGTTCCTGAGCCCAACTGCTGCTTATGTGTTCTATAGCCACCCAAGATAGGCATGTTGACATACTGACTGTGATGTACATGCATGGAGCATGCCCATGTGTTCTCCCAGAGAACACACTGAAGGCACTTAGGGATTTGGGTTCTAACTATCTTATATGCCAAGCTTACTCTGGCCTGTTTCATCCCTACTCTTGAACCTGTCATCAGTGCAAAGACTTCATCCTAAAGATGGGCACCCTAAGTGGTTGGGGCATCTCCCAAGCTTTAGTCTCAAGGTCTTATTTCTCCCTCCCTACCTGGCATCTCACTCCTTGTCCAGATTCTCAGTCCTGCCAATTACTGTCTGGTGGTTGGCATTTGCTCTGCAGACCTGGACGCCAGTGCTTCTAGGCCGGAAATTTGTGCAGAGCTTGCTAGCAGGACCTGGGCTCTTGGGAGGCAAGCTTTGTCAGAGTTGGCTAGGAAGGCAGGGGAGCCAGGACTGGTGGCTGCCCCCTGGGGAAGAGTGCATGCCTTTAGAAAGGGAAGTCTGTTTGGAGGCAATGAATAGACACTGGTCATTTTAAAGGCTTTGCTATGGGCGGTGACTGTCTCTAGATCCCAAGGCACGTAATCTTGGAGTCTTAATTACCACAAACACTTGGATTCATTTCCAGGACACCGGCGGGAGAAGCCTGGCAGGGAATACCCAGCTCTGAACTGGAGACAATCCTGTCTGTCTGTCTATCTCTCTGCCTCCCAGGATCTCTCTCCCTACTCAAAGGACTTCAGGCTGGGAGCTAGAAGGAAAAGTGGAGGCTGGACAAAGAGTAGAGACTTGGTTCAGGGAGACACCCCAGAAGGCAAGAACTGGGAACTAGAGTCCCATCCTGTTGGCCAGGGAGCTTGCTCACCTGTTGATGGAAGAGACGCTGGGCACTGTGTCGTTGTCGCAGATGCCCTCAGCCAGGAGCCGGTCTCGGATCTCCCAGGCGAACATAGTCGGGTTCTGTCGCTTGTATTCAGCAATCTTGTCCACCACTTTGGGCGTTGCCACCTTAGGCTTGGAACCACCAATCACACCAGGCTTGATGCTGCCAGTCTCGTAGTACCTGCGCCGGGAAGGCCGGCGGGGGTCAGCAAGAAGCAGGGCGGTGGCAGGGGCAGGGGGGCTGCAGGCTGTGAAGCCGCTGAGCCACTCTCCCGCCTGAGGCAGCAGCTTGGAGGGAAATGGACCACTGTGGCTGAGTTGATTTCCAGAGGAAACTTGGCTAGTGTGAGATACGCTGCAGAGGCAGAGGACTAAGGGATACTCTCTCTTGTGAGACAGCCACACCAGGAACGGGGTGCATATTGGTCAGACTAAGCACTCATGGGAATGAAAGCCCAGCTTTTCATTTGGGAAGAGCAAGAGGAATAGCTTTGACCTCATGTCAAACCAGGGCTGAGGCACTACCTCCAGCCCCTTCCTACTGAGCACAATGCCCTGTGGGAACCAGGACCCTCCTGCCTCCTGAATGCTGCCTTTTCTCTTCTTGGGGACTCATTTTGCTCCCGGCTCCATTCCTCCAACATTAACTGGCTGGAAAAAGTGTCCCTCCCTTTCTGAAGCCACAAATGGAGCTGCCTCCCCTTGGAGGGTCCTAAAACAGGGCAGGCACTGGGTTGCCCCTGCTCCACTCTTCCTCCTGGGGCCCTGACACTACTTGGTTTCCTTTTCCAACTGAAGCAGCTCTTAAGATCCCTTCAAGTTGGGGATCTCCCTCTCCCGCTTGGCGTCCTTCACTTTTAACAAGTCCTAGGGCCAGGGAAGGAGGAGGTCTTCTCCAGGGATAGCTCCGGGCCCTCACCTGCCCAGGATTTTGCTGACACAGCCGTGGCTGACCCGTAGCTGCCGGGAGATGTCACAAGGCCGCACACCCTGGTGGGCCAGTTCCACGATGCGCTGCCTCACCACGTCAGGTAGGGGCCGGCCATTCACAAACACCCCCCCGAGCTGGTTCACACCCCCGTGCCCTGCTGGGGAGAGACAAGAAAAAAACACAACACCCCACACACAGCAGGGACCAGCCATTAGTCAGGGTCCGAGGTCCCCGGACATGCGAAGGGAGCAGGTAGGTCTGTGGGGCATGTTCCCGAACTCGAGGAGAAAGAGGGTGGACTGACCATAAGGCGGAGGATTAGGGGTTGGAACTCCCCGGGCCCTAGAGGTGCGAAAGCACAGGCGTTGGGCAGAAGGCTGGACAGAACGCGACTCTCAGACCAGTGCGCCGCAAGGGAGAAGGTGAGGGAAGGAATGGAGAAGTCAGGAGAGAGAAAAGAGGGGAAGAAAGAGAAATATGGTAAAGGGGATGAATGCCAGTAGGAACACATATAGCAAAGTGAGGAGAAAAGGGTCTGGGAGGACGGAACTAGTGTGGATGGGATCCCGCCTGCGCCGCATGCAAGGGGCAGATTCGGTGCGTGCGGTACATGCAAGGGCTTGGAAGAGAATGATTTTGGGAGGTCGGGGTCCGCTTGACTCTGCTCACCCGAACCCCAAGCACAGAGAGGGACTAACACACGCGCGTGAGCGCGCGCACACACACACACACCTTTGCTCCCTACCTCTTCCTTTGTATTTATTTTTAATCAGGATTGTACTAACTCTTTGTGCTTTTTGTTTGGTTTGTTTTCGACAGGATGTTTTTCTTTCCTTTATATTTTCTATCTTTAGATATTTGGGAGCAAATCTACCCCTCATCTCCCTAGTGTCCAAAGTGGAATGAAAACCAGTTGAAGAGGGCAGAGTGGAAGAGACAGGGGTCCAGGATCTGATGCTCTTAAAGACAAGAAGGTGGCCTGAGTGGCGCGGTTCCCCGGCAGCAGCCGAGAACGCAGGCTGTTTGGGTTCGCCTGCCTGTAGTGGGCTGCTTCTGGCTTGAGGCAAACCATTTCACTCAGGTCCCACAACACAGGCTCCCCTAACGGGCTGAGGACTCATGAGGCACCCCGTATAGTTAGTCCAAGCTAGTATGGGTCCCTTTGACCTCTTAGACCTGGACAGCCCCCCTGGGGAGCCCAGGAAACCCAGCAACAAGGGCGTTTGCTCTTCTGGCCAAAAGGAGGATTCTGGGATACCAGTCCTACTAGCTAGGCTTCCAACTCAAGAGGCAAGGTGGCCACCAGGTGCCAGACCTGAGGGTGCTGCCCAGGTGCCCCATTCTCCCTGGCCTACCCGCAGACTAGAAATCCTGCACCCAGAGCGATCAACCTGCAGCAGCGTTTACCAAGCAATCCAAGCTCAGAGATTTGTAGCAGCTTAGGCCAGACTGGGCTAGCAACCTGCAGCCCCTGCCCTGCTGGCCTCAAGCAAGTTCGGAGTAAGCGGGGGCATCTTGTGCCCCCTTCACTTTTTCTCCCCTCACCTTGCCGGGAAACCAAATGAAAGCTTGGATGAACTCACTGGAAAGAGGCCTTTGATTAGGTGGCTCTTGGAGGCCAGAACCTCTTATTTTGCCCCCCATCCCTGTGGTCTCCCTATCTCTAGCCCCACTCCTCACCCCTCCCCTCCTTCCAAACCCCAACCATCAATAATTTAGGCCCCGGGAGAACTCGCGTTACCAGCATGAAAAGGCGGCAGCTGCGGGCAGATTAAAGATGAATAATTCAGCCTCCTCGGGCTCCGGGCCGTCCCCTCAGCCCCAGTCTAAGGGCTGGAGATGAGAAGGGGACACGGCAGAAGTCCAGGGCCGGTGGTCGACCGAAGGCCGAAGGCCGAAGGTCTGCCGGGCTGGCGCTGAGTCAGGCCTGGAATGCGCCACTGCCGCTGGTGCCGACCCGGGCTGCGGGCTGCGGCTGTTGGCCCGAGTCGGCCAGCCCGCCGGCTGCGCGGCGGCTCTCCTTTCCTCCCACCACCTTCTGCTGTCCTTGCTCCCTTTTGGGTTTCAAAGTGGCTCTCAATGAGCGGCCGGACTCCGCGGGTCCCAGGCGCAATTCTCAAGAAAAGAGAGCCAGAGCAGTGGCAGCCGGCCGCGAGGCAGGCGGGCTGGGCGAAGACGGCTTGTGAACCTGGTTCCACTCCCTCCGAAAAGGAACAAGGCTTTCCGCCCGGCTCTCGGAGAAAAGCAGCTGCCTGAAACCCTCGGCTTGGGTTTCCTGTACTTCGAAATTATTTAGAGAAATATATTTTATTCCAGGAGTAGTTTTTAAAGATCTCCCTGTAAAGCTAAATCTATGCCTAGAGAAACACAGCTCTTCTTCTCGGCTTTCTTGTCTGAAGCACAGATGCAAGCCAGGTCTAAAAAGTTTCCTTGTGAAAAGTTGCAAATTATCTTTAATTATTAATCTACAGATGGGGAGGGGTTTTCTATTTAGAATCTTATTTATCTTTTTATTTTAAATGCCTGCTTAAATATCTCACGGTTTTCCAAGCTAACAACATAATATGAATTAGATAAATCCAAATTTCATTAAAAACAATTTCCTCTTTTTTCCTGTTCTTTTCTCCCTTTCTCTTTTTTCTGTAACATCCTTTCAATTTTCTCTTTGATTTCCTTTCCCTTGCTTTGGCTTCTCTTTGATTTTCCCCCAGTTTTGGGGATTTGCCTCCTTTTGTTCTTTCCCCCTCATTTTTCCTTCTTTGCTGAACCCCTGGCCGGGATACTGACTGCAAGATCCTCAACAGGGAGTGAGAGGCAGGCAAGGAGCCTTCAGAACTGAGCAGAGCTGCACTCTGCCCAGGGGCCGGCTGGGAAGGCTGCCCTCCTTGCTCTCTTCTTGACTTCGTTTTTCCCTCTGAATTCCTCATTGTTTTTAGAACATTTCCCAGGACAGAGGCAGGGAAAAACAACCACCATGTCCTGCCAACCTTGGATTCCCAACACAAAGGGAAAGAAATGGGAAGGAGATGGAAGGGAAGTGGGAAAGAGAGAAGAAGGAGATATTTCAAAACAGCTGGGGAGAAGCTTTGACTAGGCTGGAAGAGCCAAAAGATGCTGAGAGCTGAGGGTCAGAAGGGGGCACCCCACCCCCACTCTCTTCTGACCAACTGTCCTAACACTGAGGTTGCCCAAGCTAGGAGTCTCCTCCCTGACACCCACAACTCCAAGTCTGAGAAAGGTAGAGCTGAGGAAAGGAGGAGAGGAAGACAAACTGAGAGAGGGTGAGAGAGTGTGCGAGAGAAAAGAGAGAAGGAGAAAACCACAGCACCCTGAAAACTGCCTGCCAATTAGTCCTCCAGCCTAGGGCAAGAGACTGACTAGGGAGTGGGTAACTGGAACCCTCGCCCAGGGCTGTGGATCCCAAGACCTAAGAAGGAGCAGGTGGAAGGAGCAAAGGCAGGTGATGAGTACCAGGGAAGGTAGGAAGGCAGGCTGAGGAATGAGTGTGGGTTACGGAAGGCAGAAGGGAAAAGGCTAAAGGCGTTAGAAACACCAAGCAAGGGAAAAGAGGTAGAACGAAAAGAGACACCGGGAAAAGCCAGCGTGGCCTCCGAGATGGGACTCGAGTGCAGGGGGACGGGCCGGGCCGCGCTGGGATTAGACAGGGTTGGAACCCGAGCAGGAGCCGGGCGCCGGTACTCACGGTGCATCGCGGAGAAGGGGTCTGCTTTGCAGTGCATATCCATGGGGAGGCAGAGGAGCGGGAGCAGCGCGGCCGCCGCCGCCGTGTCGCCTCGCAAACTCAACTTCAGGACTTGAGGAGAAAAGGGAGGGACGGTGAGGGAGGGAGGGTGAGCGGGCGCCCGGCAGCTGTGGGGCGCGCGGGGGCGGGGGCCGCTGCGCTGAGCTCCCCGCCGGGACTCCTCTGGCCAGCGGGGGCTTGCAACTGCAGTGGCCACAACTTCCCACCGTCGGGGCGCGGGACTGGACGATCAGCAGAGCGGCCCCGGGGAAATGGGCCGGGCCAGGGGGCACCGGGGGCGCATTGCTCGCGCGGCAGCTGCTGCCAGGTCTGAGGCCGGGCCGGGGAGGCGGTTAGCTCAGCTCCCCTGGAACCCGGTCATCCGCGAGGCGTTGGTTGGAGAGGGCGCGGGGCGGGGGCGGCCCGAGGGCGCCGGGATGCGAGCCGGGCTGCTCCAAGTGCGGGCGAGTTGGCGAAGTTGGCAGAGAAGTAGCAATCCCCGGGATGTCCGAGCGGGCGCCCGCAGGAGGGGAGCGCGCGAGCGGGCCCCCGCCCCCGGAAAAGGCAGGCGCACGCCGCCGCGGCCGAAGGGCCAGGAGGGAGGGAGGGAGCTAAGCGGCGCCGGCAGCGCCGGGCTGGCCCCAGGTGGGTTGCGGCTTCGAGAAGACTCGGCCGGAGACTGGAGCCTCGCCTCCCGGTGTGTGTCTCTCTAAAAGCTGCAAAGCCCCCTCCAGACCCCCTCCCCCTCCCCGCGCCGGGAGATGGATGACTTGTCAGACAAAGGCAATAGATTCCACCACTCTGTGATTCGCCAGCGCCAGAGCCCCGAGCTTCGGCGAGGAGGGCCCCGCGCCTGTCACTCCGGTGCCGGCGAGGGGAGGAGAGGGGAGGGGGAAACGGGGAGGGGGAGGAAGGGAACCGCGGGCGTAGGAAGAGGGAGGGAGAGGAGCTGGCCAGGGGGAGGAGGAATGGGAGCCCAGGATTAAAACTACACTGAGAAACAAAACTCGCCGATAAGGTAAACGTTAGATAAGGATAAAGAGTGGCCAGTCTAATGAATATTCAGGCAACGACAGAGGACGGCGGAACGCGCCGCGCTCCGAAGCCGGCTTTCGATCCCAACTCGCCCATTCTTGCCATCCACCACCGGCCAGTGCCCTCATGAGCCACGCGGCCCGGGGCCGGTCCTTGTCCCTAGTCCTAACCCCGCTACCCTCAGCTCTGAGTTCCCTTCCGTTCCGTCCTGACTCTTCCTTCCTCTTTCTCCGGTCCTTCCCTTTCCTTTTCCCTCCTGAGATACCTTGCCATTCACGCACCATCACTATTCTCATTCTGGGGCAAAGTGCCCAGCAGTTTGTCCTCTCCTGTCCCACACGCAGTTGCGGACACTGCCTCCCGCCTCCCCTTGCCCACCCGGGTCTCGGCAGTACAAAACACTTGCTTCAGGACCTCCGGCCAGGACCCACCTGCTTGGTGGGACCCAATGGATGATAGGAAAGCCCAGGACCTGGCTCCTGGACCCTCGGTAGCCGGGAGGGGATTGAGTAGAAAGACTGCGGAGTGTCTGTTCGCTGGTAGCAGAGGATGCGGGAGACCAAGGCTCGCTCTCCCCGGCTGGGGAGAAGAGGCGACTGCTAACGCTGCTGAGCGCCGCCCGCTGCCAGCTCTGCGGATCCGGAGTGAGCGCAGGAGGCGCAGCACGCCGGCCCTGGCCCCACTTCTACCGGAGCCACTGGCCCTGACTCCGAAGCCTTCGCCAGCACTCGCTCCCTTGCTCGCTGGGGTCCGCTTTCACGCACTAGGCAGGAGAAGCCCTTTGTCTCCTAACTGGTTAAGTACAGAATATCCGGGAGATCTTTATGAAATATTTTCCCTCGTCTCATAAATCATCTTGGCACTTCAGCTGATGTTTTAACTCTCTCTCCCTCCTTCCCTCCCTCCCCCCTCTTCCCTGGGTCTGCGAAAGGGCGTCTCGACGAAGCCTGCGCGGCGCGGCGCTCTTGCCGCCTGGACTCAAGGTTCCTCTGGCCGGCCGGTCTGCAGCCTCGGGCGCTTGGGGGAAGGGCGGCAGACTCGTGCCCCTGTCCCTCTGGCTGAAGCCTTGGCGGCAGATAGTATCCGGGTCCGCACCTGCCTGACTCAGCCCGACTCAGCCTGACTCCCGCTAGACTTCTCGAACCCTGTTTTCAGGACGCCCTTACTCCTCGGTTGGGTCTCAGGCCAAGCTCTGCCGCATGAGGTTCTGAGACTCCCATTCCTTAAGAGGCCTGGGTCTGCTGGGATCCTGGTATTTGCCCTCCCTCCTGGATTGTCCTGAGACAGATCAGCTTAATCCATCTGCGAAGTAACTTCTAGGAGAAAAGAAATCCTCTCCATCTGCCTCCCCCCGCCCCCTCCCCCAGTCCTTGTCCCCACTTCCCTTGGGCGGCGAAGCAGGTTCCCTTGGGCAGGAGGTTGAAGGCGCAGGGTCCAGCCCCGAAGGTCAGTCTCTTCTTCTCAAGGCCTGCAGATGGCGCTCCCGGGTTTCCTTTGGCCTCAGAACCCCACGAACACGCACTAACTCCGTGTGGATAGCGAAAAAGGAAAACAGTTCCAGCAGTCTAAACCAAACAGCTCCCAGACCAGGGAGCAGGGGACTCTAAGGTGGTATTAACTGGTACAGCCTTGGGCTTCCTTCCGGAAGGTAATTAACCCAGAATTGGAGGTGGGGAGCATTGAAGAAGGGTCCTTATTGAGAGTTGCTCAGACCTAAAGGAGCTCTTGCCTCAGGTCTCCATATGTTGGTCATCATAGGACTTGTGTTGAGAAGTCTGAACTACTGGAAGAACAAGACTGTGGGTAGAATCCCCCTTTCCACACATATTCAGATTTTTCTAGAACCCAATAGATAGGTCTGTGTTACACATAATATAAAGTGTGAGTGTGGACAACAGGCATTTTCATATATTGGGAGAGAGGGATTTTCACATTTTGTTAAGAAAGGAACTTATTTGATGCACAAAGTGCACTGGAAGTTGTACTCATACATCTGTCCTCTCAGGAAGGAAGACCCTTCCATTACAGTCCAAGTCCCAGATAGCCCCTGATAGTCTTGGTATCTCCCCTGCTTCCCAGACACTCTTGTCAGCACTACACTAGCCACTCACTCACTCTATTGCAGGGCCAGTCCCTGGCAGATTCATCCTTAGCTCCAGTCCATTTCTGCGTCCAGAAAGTCAAAGAGCAATGATCCCTGGTGATTTAGAAGCCCTGTTAGCCAAGACTTTGCTTTCTCCCAGGCCTCCAGGATGAAAGGTTGACCTGCAGATTTCTCTCCAGTCACTGGCCTCTCCCTCTGACTCCCCCTTTCCTGTTCTTCTTTTTCTTCTTCTATAGAGTCTAGTAGAGGGGAAAAAAGTAAGAAAAGAAAAAAAGAAGAAGAGGAAAGGGGGAAAGAAAGAAAACAACCCAACCCCAAACACAACTTGGGCTCTGACCTGTCAGGGTTGGTTGCTTTTCCCGTCTGCCTCCAAATGAACCTTTTCTCTCTGGTGTTTTCAAAGCAGCCCTTCCACCCCCCAACCTAGGGGCATTTACACTTCAAACAAGGCGCCCGCCTCCCTGCGGAAATTTAAAGGCAAATAAACTTTTGGGGAGTTGCTCTGATACCCATCTCGGGATTTGCTTCATTAGCCGCCTCTGTGCATCTGATCTGCCCAATAAATCTTCCTTGTGGATCTCGGCTCCTTCGCCTTCTCCGCTCCCTTCCCTGCCAGGCAAGCCTGGCGCCTGGCGGGCCCCCCACTCTTGCCTCCTCCCTCTCAGCCAAGCTAGGGTCAGCCTGCTCTGCTTGGGTGCAGGTGTCCCAGAGGCGGTGGTCCGGGATAAGCACCCCACCTCGAGTGTGCCTAAACCAAGCGTGAATCACACGCCCCAACCTCTTAAAAACGTTTCTGGGTAGATTTTGCAGAATGGTGAAGCGCTGGTGTAGACCCCTTGGCTGTCTCCGCTTGGACCGGCTCCTTTCGTGGACACTCCTCTTTTCGTTTACCGGTTTCCCATTCCCTGGCCCAACGCTTTCTGCCCGGGCGAGAAAAGGCAGAGGCATTGGCTGCCTTCCTCTGCCGGCAGGGCGCTGACCCAGGGCCCCTGCGCCCGGCCTCAAGCAGTTCAGGAAGGCTGCTGGGCCGCGGGGGGCCTGGCGGGGGCCTTGGGCTGCTGCAGGAGCATCCCAGCCGCGCCCCTCCCCCGTGGCTTGGGCCTGCCTTTCTCCTCCCACCTCCCGGGGAGCAGCACCGGGAGCTAGGGCCAGGGCTCTGAGAGAGGGGATTAGAAATTCCGAAATTAAATGTATCTCCCCAGGATATGCTCCCCACAGCGCGGACCAAATTAAACGCATTAAAGTTCAGGGGGGGAAAAGCTGTTTAGAATCAAAGGGGAAAAAACTAGTCCGAAGGGAAGAGAAGCGGAGCCGGAGGAGGGAAGAGACCAGGATAGAGCAGAGCAGCTGCTCCGCAGCCGAGCTCCTTTCCTGGATTATTCCCAGTTTGATAAGTCATCGCCACAACTACCAAAAAGAAAAAAAAGAAAAGAAAAAAGTTCTTCTGACAAACTCCGGGACTGGCACCTTCGGCCTACTTGCCCTTCTCGTCCCTCCGCAGCCCTGAGCGCATACCCTAAGCAGCCAGATCCCAGGCAGCCGGCGCACGCACCCCGGGCCCCTCTCCAGCTCGGCCTGACCGTCTCCTGCCCGGCCCTTTTCCTCCTCCTCCCCATTCTCTCCCCGTCCCTCCCCCTGCCTAGCCCTCTGGTCACGTTGGAGGATGGTTTTTTTTTTTTTTTTTTGGAAGAGCTTCTGGTACAATATGGAGCACCATGGGCTGCAATTTCACACTCCACAGCACATTCCCCCTAAAGCTACTTTCTTTTTTTTTTTTTTTCATCTAAGACCCCCTAATTTCTGCTTCCTCGCTCTCTCCCTTGCTCCCTCCCTCCTGTTCTCACTCTTCTTTTCCCGCTTTTGTTCCTAATATTTGGGTACCCCGATTGAAGCCCGGGGGGGGGGGGCCTGACTCCTGCCTGGCCCCGCCCGCCGGGACTGTTGGTCCTCTGGAGGCCTCGCGCACGTGCTGGGCTTTTATCCTCCCTAGCCCCTCCCCCTGTAGCCCGGCTTCCCCTCACAAGAGGTCCTTGCGATCTGCCCGGCCCTTCGCAGCCCCTTTGAGGGGCAACGACAATGCAAGCCACTTGGCCACCAAAGCGGCCTCTCAGCGGCACGGGTCATCCAGGTGGCTGCCGCCTGAGGGCCACTGGACTAGGAGGCTGAAAAAATAGTGAAGCCAAGAGAAATCTGGCCAGCAGGGATAGTATGAGTGGAGGGCCCAAATCAAAGAACTAGATAGATGGGGAGGGAGGACTCTCAGTGAGACCCTAGTCCTCCTGGCTCAGACTGGACACAGACTGTCCTCCTCCTCCCCAGACACATGAACCTCTGTACAACTAAAAGGATCACTCATTTCCACAGCCTACAGGAAGGATCAGCTGCCAGTACATGCATAGTCCCTTTTCTTCTTTATGCCTCAGTTATCTCACCTGCAAAATGGGGATACTTAACACTTGTCTATGGAGCTAACCAAAAGACATTTTGAATAACATTTCTACAGTAGATTAAGGAACAGTTGCCCAGCTTTTTCAACTTTTGACCTTCCACAAAAAGGGAAGGGAATGATCTGAGAGGAGTGTTTTCCATCCAACTCTTATCCTGTAAAGCTTTCTGGGAATTCCCTGCTGCAGCCTGTTCCTGTGTTCTTCCCTTTCAGGATTTTCCCTCCGGTCTTTTTGACTATACCACACCCCATCCAGGTTTATCACTCTGTTCCATCCTTCTTGCCACTCCTTCATTCCCACTTCCTAACCCCCAGCAGCTGCTGGTGGATCAGTTAAATTCCTCTCACCCCCCCCCCCAACAGCCAGGTTAAATGTGGCCTGAGGCACGGTCCCCTTCAGCCAGTCCTCCAAAACCTTTGGGAGGAGCTGGGCCATTGAGAGAAATCCCGTTGGGTCTGGTTAAAAACAAAGAGAGTTGGTCCTCCCAGGACTTGAAGTCAACTTGCCAAAACCAAAGCGGAGATGAGACTTGTGGAGAGAGGCCTGATGGGGGAGAGAGAACGGCTGGAGAGAGAGAGAGAGAGGAGAAGAAAGAGGATGTGAAAGAGACAGGGACGCTGAGGAAACTGAGAAGACATCTGTCTCCGGAAGGCCTGAAGAGGCTGGTTCGGGCAAAGCCAAAGTCTCCACCGAGCCAGCTCCCCACCCCCAAGCTAGGATGAGAAAGTCCTAGAGAGACTGAGTGTTGGTAGAGAAGTAATGATTAACCCTCTTCTCAGCCAGGCCAAGCCAGCGGCCTGACTCGCTATGGTCAAGGGATACAGAGAGGGCGGACCCGGGGCGACCCTAGCGCTATCGGCTACCGCCACTGCAACCGTGGGGACTGCGGAGGGAGGGGACAGGCAGCATCAAGAGGCAGCTAAAAGGGAACGGAGTGCAAGGCAAAGGGGTCGCAACTGCGGATGCCAGGAAACCAGGGAAGGCGAAATAGCCACAGACAATACCCAGGGAAAGAAAGAGGCCAAATGCGGGCTAGGGAGCGCGGCTGGGCAGCGCTGAGGAATAGTTGGAGAGGGGCGGGAGCACCCGGGCTGAGTTTCTCCGGAGTTAGGGGCAGACACCAAATCTACCGATCCATCCGCAGCGCGCGCTCCCTCCCTTCCTCCTCTCCCAGCTGCTGTGTGGATGTAAGAAGCAGGCGGTGCGCGTGCCAGAGCCAGGAGCGGGTAAGGCAGGAGGAGATCCGCCTGCGAGACAGGGAGGCCAGCCGAAGAGCAGGGCCGCCCAGGCGGGGACAGGCTGCGAGGTGGCTGGAGACAAAGGACCAGAGCGAAGGGGAGAGGGGACACCGAATCAAGAGGGGCTGGCTGAATCTGGGACAGGCCCAAGGAAAGGGGGTCTCTCAGGGGACCCGCCAAGGTTTGTATATTCCTGCCTTCTCCTCTCACGTCCAGCCTGCAGCCAGGACGCCCTGGGGCTTCCTGGCTCGCCGTTCTGTGGTCTGGGGTTGGGCAGGGAGTGTTGCTGCAGCTGTGGGGGCCGTGTAAGTGTGCGTGTGTGTGTGTGTGCGCGCGCGCGCGTGTGTATGTGTGCGCACGAGATGCTTTGGGCAGGCGAGGGAAGGGATACCGAGGGGAGGGCCCTCGCTGTAGGGTTAGACCCTTACCCCAGGCCACTGCAAATCTTTGCCCTCCACCTTCCGGCAGGCCAGAGATTTCCCGCACTTGAAACAAAAGGCCTGAACCAAATCATTCAGGAGACAGGGCAAGATCTCTTTCTGGAGGGGGAAAAAAAGTGCTTTGGTTTGAGATTTTTAAGGGTCACCTGCATCCAGAATTATCGCTTAACTTTTTTTTTTTAACTGTTTCTAGAAAAGAAAAGATGCAAAGTAAATCTGGGATAGTAGGTCCAGGCCCGGTAGTTTGTCCTACCATGTCTGGATCTTCGGTCGGGTCTAGACCCGCGGCTAACGCATACATCGTAGAAGCTAATGGAGGAATATCCTTTCAATTTCTGAATCAATTAAGGAGAATTTCTTAAGAGTCTCCTTGGAGGCAGTGCGTCTCTTGGTGAGGGGATGGTGTGAGTGTGTGTTTAAGTGTTGAGGGTGCATAAAAAGTGTGTGAGGGGGGTGGCCAAGGGTGTTTAGGCAAACAGCTGTCTTCCAGGCGGGGCTGAGCTAGGAGCCCAGGCCCCGTATCCAACACCTCCCCCTCCTCTCTCTGCCCTGAGCCGAGGCTGCTCGGAGGCCAAGGCCTCCACAGCCTCTTCCAGCGGGGCCGCCAATCAATCCTGCAGGTCAACACAGCAATTAATAACGGGGTGAGGAGGCCTGGCAAAAGAGGGCGGGGAGGTGTCAGGCTGTGTCTCCCCCAGGCTCTGAGGACTCGGCAGCGGGACCTGGGAGAGGGAGGGGTCTCCAACGGTAGAAAGAAGCCTGGGAAGTCAGTGTGAGTCAGAGAGTGATCCCAGAACCCCAGGAAGGAAAAGCAGAGGAACAGCGACCGGGAACCAGGGAGCCAGAGAGCCGCTGGGACAGACCAGCGGAGGAAAAGGGAGAACATAAATAAACGTCTTATTCTTATGGTTCTGGGGTATAGGCTACACTATCTAAAGACCACAATTGACCTAGTTACTGATTCATTCTCTCCCCTTTCCCCTTCCTTTGCCCTTTCCTGATGGTTTTCGCTACTTAGAAACAAGCTCAGCGAGACTAAATAAAACCCGCATCCTCCGCAAACCCGGCTGCGGCGACTGTGCCCGGGTGTCTGGCAGGCAGGTTGGCTAGTGCGCATCTGTCATTGTCATTTTGAACTCATGGGGTGGGGTCAAAAAGGGTGCAGGGCCAGTCCAGGGGACAGGGCCCCCAGGGAGTTGTACCCCAGCCAGACGTGGCTTTGGAAAAGAAGAGGGCAGGGGAGCGGGAGTAGTAAAGAGAGAAAGAAGGAGAGAGAGAGCGGCGGAGAGGGCAGAAGAGGTTCGGCTTGGTGGGGGACGCCTTGACAGAACCCGAGATTTCCTCTCTACAACCAGGCCCAGCTCCGCGGCTCCTTCCCGCCCTTGCGGAGCTGCGCCTGCCAGAGGTGAGAGCCCCGCTTGAGAAAGGAGGGAAAGGAACCAGAATGCGCTATGCTGGCTTGTCCTCCCGGCCAGGAACCGATAGACGCTGGTTCCCCCGGTATGCAGAAAGCGCCCCCGTTTCGTCTGAATTATCCCAGGTAATCGAGGATGAGGACCCTGGCACGTGCACAAGGATGCCCCCCCCCATGCTTTGCCTCCTTCCTGAGAGATGGGGACAGGGACTGAACACAACTGCTGGAAAACTTGCTGGGACTGGGAACCCACCCCAGGCACCTCAGGCCCGCCTAGAGGGAAAATAGAAACGTAGTAATTCCAGGAGCCTGAGCAAATCCGACAGCGAAAAGGGCAAAAGGCATCAGGAGGCAAAATATATTGAGACAGAAGAGAGAAGCCCTGTACAGGAAAGGAAGGAAGGGGGAGTAAGGTTCCCAGGAAGAC
Organism: Xerus rutilus; assembly: GCA_028644305.1. NCBI lineage: Eukaryota > Metazoa > Chordata > Mammalia > Rodentia > Sciuridae > Xerus > Xerus rutilus. The sequence continues at coordinate 24,627,854 of CM053404.1, forward strand.
CCAGCCATTAGGTCTGTCCTTGGGCTGCATATTTATACGGTCGAGGGGGTGCACAGATGGGCTCTCAATTGAATTCCATCTTCAACACCATCAGAGATTGATTTTGTACTCGCTTTTAATTTTGCCATAATTAATTAGATCATTACAACTGTTTGCTATTGATCTCCCTACTTAAACCTCTGGTGCAGAGGGTCTGCCCACAGCCCTAAAAACCCAGGAGGCCACAGTTTACACTTCTGAGGTCCCAGGTTCTTCAGTCAGGAGAAGAACTGGGAGGAGAATGGGGACAGCCCAGCGATTGAGTCAAGAAGCTAGAGCAAGGATAGTACTGGGGGGAGGGGGGTTATCAGCTGAAAGAACTGGAACTTGAGCTGGGTGAGTGGGGAGGGGAGAAATGAGTTTTGGGGAAGGTGAGGAATAAGAAGAAAAAAAAAGACCCAGAGTTAGGAAGTACTTGAAAAATTCTAGAAAGCTTACCCAACCCTCTTCCTTCCCACCAATCCCCAGTTAAACTTGGGTACTTGGCTTCCTACCCCTACACTACACCAGGACACCTAATGGACAGTCAGAGCTGAGTTGGCAGGCATGGGGGTGGAGGAGGGAAAAAATATCAGCCTTCATTCAGCACCCTGAGTAGACAGTTTCAGATTCTCCTCCCTATTTGGGTCCCCTTGGGGCCTGCCATCTTTTCCCTAGGCCTCCCTTGAACCTCTCCTGATTTTTTGGGCAGAGCCTCCCCTCCTCCCACCACATAGGAGCACCTACTCTAGTGCTCATAATCAAATACCCAAGACTCTTACATGTGCACACAGGTGTATGCACTCAGTGTTTCCCACCCACTAGCATAGGCACAGAGGCCCATACTCACATCTCCCTTCCCCCTAGAAACTAAGGCCTTCCCAACACTCTCAACTTGGAAGAAGTTGGGCAAAATATTTATGCTCCGAGAAAAGTTGAAAGATCAGGTCCTAAACACCCAACGGGAAGGAAAAACCAAGTACTCCAAAGACAGCATGAGAAGTTATAAAACTAACATTTTCTGGGTGGAAAGTTTTCATTAGAAGATTTAGAGGACACGGGAAGGAAACGCCCTGGAGGCCCCAGTGGTGAGAAGAATCTGCAGGGATTCTGCCCCCACCCCTTACAGTACAGCTGAGTACTAAGCCCAGGAAAGAAAGAGGAGTGGAATCCATCCTTGGTTTGGCCGCCCCCAGCCCTCTGATGCTCCCCGCGCCCTAGCTAACCAGTCTCTCCTCGTTCTTACCTGCCCGACCTGCGTGCTGTTCCATACTCTGCTCCCTGCCGCCTGGGCCTGGCTTCCCGGCTTCTCCACGGCGGGACAGCACGTCTCGCTTTGGCCGCCGCCGCCCAGAGATCTGGGATCAGCCACCCAAGACCGAGCGGCTCAGATAACCCAGGCTGCCCGCCGCCTCGGCGGTGCGCTTCGCTCGCGCCGCGCCCGCACTCACACAACCCGCGGCGCCGAGGCACAGCCGCCAGCAGAGGAGCCCGGGGCTCTCCGCCTCGCGCACACGCGCACACACGCGCCGAGGCCCCCAGCCAGCCGCAGGCACCTTTGCTGCCGGAGGCGCCTACAGACTGAATCCCGGGTCTAGACGCCTGCAAACCCGCTCACCCCACCCCCTCTTCTTCACTGTCACAAGCTCCCCTTCACTGTACAGTCTCTAGCGCAGGGGCGTCCTCGCTCCCCAACTTTGCGGTAACCCTTCCCCACGACTCTCGGCACTCTCCCCATCCCACTCTCTAGACCATCAGGCTCCACTGCCTGTCACACGCCTTCAGGTCTCAGGCTCAGTCTCCAAGATATTCACAGCAGTGCTCCAACTTTCGCAGGCCACGCAGTCGTTCCCAAAGGCCCCTGTCACCAATACATTCATTGTGAGCTGCTCATGAAATCTCTCAAAGCTCTGGATGACTTTTCTTCTTCTTTTTAAAAGATCAAAATGAAAAGCCTTTGAAGAGATGGGGAGGACCGGGTAAACGGAAGCAAACTCCCATCCCTCTCACACTCACTTAGCCAACCACTTGAACATGCCCTTCTACAATATTCTGGGGTCCCTTACTCCAATCTTTGGGACCCCTGGACCCACACTCACTCTGAGCACCCTGATGCTTGCCTCCTCGATTAAAGGTCCAATCCTCTTCCCTACACCAAGACCTCTCAATCTGAAATTTATAACTCATACCTTGGTCACAAATTCTCCCTCAAACCTCCCATACTCCACTTTTTTCATAGGTACCAGCTTGTACTCCTGCTTTTTACACACATATGCACCTCTCATGAGCTCTAGTGTCTCCACACCTACCCTCTCCATGGTCCCCATTTTCATTTGCTCTACTTTATTCTGCCACCCACTCTTATAGCCTTGGTCACACACACTAACACTGAGAGGCTGTCAAGGAAAATGTGGAGTAAGCCCCTTGTGCAGGCAAAGGCTTGTGGCTGGCTTTATCTCTCTCTCCCCCTCTCTAAACACACACACACACACACACACACAGGCCAGAAGACAGGTTCTAAGGCAAGGGATGGGGCTCAGTTTCACAGGACTGGCAGACCCACTTCCCTCAGGAACTGGAAGTTGTCTTGTGGAACTTCAGCTGAGCTTCTTCTAGAAAGATTATGCCTCTAAGGCAAAACCTGTATCCTGGTTCCTTGACTTAAGTTTAAAAAATCTTCCTATAGGAACATGGCTTTTTGCCATTTCAGACAAATCCATTCATGGCCAAATTGTCATCTGACCAAGATTTTTGAAAACAGTGCTGGGGATTGAACCCAGCACCTCAAGTATGCTAGGCAAGTGCTTTACCACTGAACTACACCACCAGCCCCTATCTTAACAGCATTTTAAAATTTAAAATGTCAGATCTCATTGGTGTTTATTTTCTTTTATCAGTGATTTTCCAACCCAAGTGCATAAATACTTAAAAAGAAAACTACTTTTTCTTTTTGTCATACACTGAATGTCATTTCCAAGGACAAGGATAGGACCACAGTACCCATAAATGAAACTCTAGCCCCCTCCCCAACTATCATGTGGTCATTCCATTATGTACACAAGAAGATCACACATAATTAGCCTCTCATTGTCACCTACTCAGAACCACACCTTGTCCCACACAAGGATTGTGACCCGCTCACCCATCTGTACAGCTCTTTTTGCCTTTGTTTCTTCTTTTCTAAAATAGTGATAACAATCCTTTCCCTTTTCAAAGGTTTCTTGGGAGAGAATGTGTGTGCATATGATTCATAAAATGTAAAGTATGACCATACTTAACATCAGGTGCTCTTGACAGAGACAGAAACTGAAACCCAATGTCCTTGATTTGACACATATAGGGAGGTACCTACTTGAGAACCAGGTGTTTTGAACTGGGGATACACACACTCAGCTTCGTGCCTCCTGCCTGCTCCTGAGCTAGCTGGTCACAGTTACCTGAACACAGGGCCCAGGGTTGGGGCAGTGCCAGGCCCAGGGCCTGGGCCCAGGGGAAGGCAGCTGAGACCATTGTGCTAAGCAGCCTGTCGCATACCAGAGGGGCTATGAGGAGGAAGGAAACTTCTTAGCTCTTGGATCTGATACTCTTTCTCCAAAGCCAACAAAGTGATGCTAAAAGGTTTAGCCTTATATCTCAGGCCCTTTAGCCTCCTCCCTCAGGCTCTGCTTCTCTTTGTCTCCTAGCCCTCACCCCTGTCCCACACTGTCTCTGGAGCCCTTTTGCTCATTGCCCGCCCCATTGATTGAAAGTCTCTCTCAGGTTCTCCAAGGAATCCCAGGAAAAATGATCCGCCAGCCTATTGATTCTTCATTAGAATTACATTTTCACGTGTGCTAAATTGGTTTTAAAAGCTTTTTCTGTTGTTATTGTCTTGTCAGACCCTGCGGTCCAGGGCAAACCAAGTTTAAACGTTGTGGCTTCTTAGAGGAAAAAAAATCACCGGGCTAGGTCTGTGATTACCCGCTTTTCTGCCTTATTGTTGTCATGATGACAATTGTGATTTGGTTTAAGTATCTTTAAGAAAAGGGACCTGTAGGAGACTACTCAGGTCAGGCTGGAGCTGGCTGGTGAGGAATCTGAAGCCCCTAGAGGAAAGACACCAGAGCAGTTTTTCTTTTACTGAAATTAAACTTAGCACTTGAACTTGTATCAATTGCTTCTGGGACAAGAGGAAAGGAAAAAGTTTAAGAAATCATTTTTATTTCCTTATTCCCCTTCCAGAAAGAATAGAGAATAGAAAACACAACCCCACTTATTCTAGCTCTCTTCCTGCTCCCTTAAGTAGGTGGTGTGTGTGTGTGTGTGTGTGTGTGTGTGTGTGTTCTAGCAGGTGCCAAAGGAGTGGCCACACCTCCCGCTTTGTAGCAGGGCAGAAGCCCAGTCATTAGGATACTGGTAAACATTATACTTTGCACTGGCCAGGGAGGAGGGAATCCAAATAAGGAGGAAGAAGAGATAAGAGAGAAGCAGAGATTGATGGAGTAAGGGAAAGAGAGACCTCGAAATGCAGAGGTTCTAGACCTAGACTGAGGGGTAGGGGAGATATGAAAGAGGGAGAGAGAACAGGGACAGTCTAATGGACAGAGGCAGAGAAGCAAAGGACAGAAGAGGACAGAAAAGAAAGGAAGGGAGAGAGGGAGAAAAGAAAAAGGAAGGAAGATAACATAAAGAAGAAAAAAAGGGGAAAGGAGAGACCAAGAAAAGGAAATGCACAGAGGGAAGGAAAGAGAATAAGAAAGGGAAAAATGAGGAAGAGGAGCAAGCCCCAGGGAGCTCCCAGCCTCTTCAGCCTGCTCTGTCCCCAGCCCCCTCCTCCTGGCCTGGCAGCAGGCAGGCCCTGCCAGGAAAGTGGGCATTGGTTGTGGCGGAGCTGAGGCAGGAGAGCCGAATGTCTCTGTGATGTGTTTATCCCCTAATCAGTTCATTAGTTATAAACAACATGACATTAGAAGTTAGGAGGCAGTTGATATTAATTTTTATTTAACTAGTTGATGTTTAATCCGTCACGCCAGGCTGGGTAGCAGCGAGAAAGATCTTCCTGACACAAAACCAGTTAGAACTTCATAAGGCGCAATCAGTGTCCGCGCATTGAAACAAACAAGAGAGACAGAGACAGAGAGACACAGAGAGACAGAGGCAACCCGCCAGAGAGAGAGACAGAGTGGCGGGTGGGGAGAGACATAACTCAGGGAGAGGGTTGGGGGGAAATCAGCTAAGAAAGACCGAGAGCCCCGAGATGACGGCTTGGCAAGGGGTTGGCAGCCCTCAATGCCCACTCCAAATCCAGCAGGGCCCCTGATGTGACAGGCAGGGGACTGTCAGCTGGCACCCTGGGAAGGCTGGGGCAGCCTGAGGGCAGAGGCCAGAGCCCTGCCAATTGTCGCGGTTCCAACTATCAGCGCCTTTGAGTGAAGAAGGGGTCCAGTGTCCAGCGGCCTGGCAGGTGGCCAGGGGCTAATATACCTGCAAGAGGAGGCTCCGACCCTCTCGGTCTTGAGCCCGAGAACCTCCTCCCTCCCTGCTTCAGAAAGAGCAGGCCTAGCGAGAGAGGAAACGCAAAGGAGTTTGTGTCCAGCCACTCAAGTTGGACAAAGTTTGAAGCACAGGTCAAATACATTCAGAGCAGGGGTGCCTGTGTGTGTGGGCTCCGGGGTCCTGGCAGTGGGCAAGAGGGAGGAAATGCAGAGTTTGGGTGTTCTATAGGTCAGAAAGGGCTTTTCCTTGAGTTTGTCTATGCCTTTACGAGCGTCCCTGCATACAAGGCTTGGCGCAGGGAGCAGGTTGTTGGTTGTGGGCTCTTGGTGTGGCCATACTGGCCGCAAGCCTGAAATCTCCGGCTTGCATGGGCTAAGCACCCCCTCTCCATTCAACTCCGCCCCTGACCAGGAGCGTTCGGCTTTTTCCACCTTCCTCCGGGCACCGGCTTAGTCACGGCTTCGTGGGCTAGCAGGGGTGGGGGGTCGGCTGTAGTTTTCCGCTGTTGCGCAGGACACTGGCGGGGCAGAGGCATCCTCTCCTGCGCGCAGACTCAAGCCGAACGTCTCACCGTTTGCATGTTAATCTGCCTTCGCCACGAAAAGGAAATCGCTGAAATTCCGAAGAAAATTGCCTCTTGCCAGCGGTTAATAGTTAACTCGGACAGGAAAGTTCCCAGGGATGGGCGAAAGCCAGAGTGAGAGGAGCAGGGGAGGCGCCTAAGGAGGCGCCCAGGGAGGGCCGCGGCCGTTCTGGCCTCTCCTCTAGCGGGTCGCGCTCGCCCGGTGCGCCTCCCCTCCTCTGGCAGCGGGTCCCTCACCCCGTAATTAGCATCGTTTAGTTCACAAAACCTTCCCTGGGAGAAATCTGTTTCCTCATTCCCGGGCTCGGTTCAGCACCTGATTCCACTGGGTGAGGAGAATAAATCACCACCGCAGCGGGGGAGCCGGACTCCAGCCTGCCAGACCGCGGTCGCTAGAGAAGGAAAAAGTGAGAAAGAGGCGGAGAAGCTAGGAAGATGGTGCAGCTCTAGCCCAGGGAAAGTGAGGGGCCTGCGAAGGGTGACTCAAAGAAAGAGAGGGACCTAGAGGCGGAGAAGAAGCCAAAATAGAAGAGGGAGATAGTGGAAGAGAGAAGAGAGGCAGGAAAAGGCTGAGGAAAGAAAAGCGAAAAGAAAAATGAGGAAAGAAGTTAGCTAGGAGTGAGGAGGGAGATTAAGAAGGAGGAGACGAGAGAATAAACAAAATTAAAGAAAACCAAAAGAACAAATGCTTTTGTTTATCTACAAAACCTCCCCCGCAAGGCTCTGCAGTGAAAGCGCGCCCCGCGGCGGCCAAGGTTCCCACTGTGGCCTGAGGTCTGGAGTCCCGGGCCCGGGAGCTCAGCCTGCGCACTCGGGCTCTAGGCGGAGTCCGACGTAGAACTGGACTCCGAGTTGAAGCTCCAGGGCGCTGGGTGCCAAGGAACATCTGTGGGGAAAGCGGTGGCGTTTGTCTGTGGGATGTCATTCTTGGGTCCACGGCGGGGGAGGGGACGGGTAAATAAAAGACGGCTCGGCTCTTGGACACGCATTGAGCTCCTGGAACTTTCCGCCCTGCTGTGAAGCGGGGCTGGGACACGGGTTGGGCGGGCTGAGGCAGTGCAGTGTAGACCCCCAAGGTCCCGGCAGCTCGGACCTCCAACCCTTCAGCAGGCCCTCGGAGAAATTCTACCCGGAGGATCTCCAGCGCCCGGGGCGGCGTATCGCGCCACAACTGTGAGAAAAAACTAACACAGCGAGAACCGCGACCCGGCGCCAGTGGAGGGCGCATTTCCTAAGCCATTTCCGCGAGACCGTAGAGAGACACGGCGCAGATTCCACCTGCTCTCGGGGTCTGGTCCAGCACTGATTGTCCAGGCCAAAGGGTGGTAGGAGGAAAGGAAAGGAGAAAGAAGCCGGAAGGGGACGGGACGGGGCAGAGGAGAAGAGGAATGAAGAGTGGAAATGCGGCCTGGAGGGGAAGGCAGGCAGGCGTGGGGGTGTTAGCATCTCCCCTCTGCTCTGACAAGGTCTCTGCGTGGACAGGGATGGGAGTGCCGGTTCCACTCGCCTCGAGATTGAGAGCCCCTCTGCTTTGGCTCCCACATGACCCCACACTGAAAACTGGGACCTCAGCAGAGTCACTGGAGGCCTCTATCCGCGCATGGGTCCAAGAGTAAAGAAGAATTCCCTACCTGCCAGGCAGTTCTTGGAATGAGGAATGCCCCCAAATTTTTCAGTCTTTGCGACTTCTTGATCCATATGGTCCAACCCACTCTGTTCCTCCTCCCTTTTTCTGCCCCTCCCTGGTTGAGTCAGCCACAGAGTTGGAGTAGAGTGGGAAAATTAGTTTTCCACGAAGGACATGGTCGGCTTAGTCAGTACCTACTTATGCCCAGAGACAGAGCTGCAACGGATGCCTAAACAAGAATTTTTCAGGCTGGGGAGAATAGGGAGGCAGAGCCCCAGCTGGACCAATTCAGACAGGAAAGGCACTAGTTAGTTGGTAAACCTGGGTTTATATTGTGGTAAGCACTGTGGTTTTAGAGGTAAATTCCACACTGGCCCTGTTTGCAATGACATTACCTGGTGGCAAAGAGAAACTCTGGGAAGTGTCAAGATGTGAATCATAAGGGTGACTGAGATACAGTAAAAGACAATTGGGGGTGTCAGATAGTACTTGATAAATGGAGGAACTTGTAAAATTATTACATGTACCCTAAATGCAGGGAATAAGTGGGTGACATTTTTTTCCAGGCAAAAGGAGTATCAACAGAAAAGGTATGGAGCTGGGCGTGGTGGCACACACCTGTAATCCCAGCAGCTCAGGAGGCTGAAGCAGGAGGATCACGAGTTCAAAGCCAGCCTCAGCAAAAGCAAGGCACTAATCAATTCAGTGAGACTTGTCTCTATAATAAAATACAAAATAGAGCTGAGGATGTGGCTCAGTGGTCGAGTGCCCCTGAGTTCAATCCTTAGTAAATCCCCCTGCCAAGAGAAAAGGTATGGGAGCCAGGAGTAGTGGTATAGGCCTGTAATCCCAGCTACTCAGGAGGCTGAGGCAGGAGCATTACAAATTCCAGGCCAGCCTAGGAGTAAAATAAAGCAGGTGGAGCATACAGCTCAGTGGTTGAATCTCCAGCATACCCCTCCCCCTGCATCAAGAAGAAAGAGGGAAAAGGAGGAGGCATGGGGATGGGGGGCAGCAGCCCACCTAGTTGGGGAACCGAAAGGATTCTATGAAGCCAATATGGGAGTTAGGGATGAGGCAAGAACTAAGATGGGGAGGTAAGCAGGGCCTTAGATAGAGAACTTTCACTAAGAAGTTTCAATTTTCCCCTTTATAACATGAGGTGCCATTGCAGGATTTTGAACAGAAGAATAAAAGGATCCAATTAGGAAAGAAATGGCCATTTTGGAGGTATGGACAGTGGCAACAGACATTCTGGAAGTAGAGAGAGCAACAGAGACTGGGTAAGAAATTTCTGCAAGGAAAGATGTAGTCTCAAAGCAAGACAATCTGAGAGAGAGGAGAGGTTAGATGTGAGAGGTGGAGGCAGGATGATTTGATTTAACACGTGTGGGAAGAGATGCTGAATTAAGGCCCACTTAGGTTTCCACTTAATCTCACCTCTGATCTCTCCCCTGCACTCTCCACTCCTATCCCTTTACAAACCCTCCTCTGCAGTGGTAGGAAATGGAAACCCTGTATCATGTCTGGGGCAACACCTCTCTGCCAACTCACGGACACTTTACAAGGCAGTCTCATAGAACAAGACACACTACAGAAAAGGACAACTTCTCACTAATCCCAAGACATCAGAGAAAGCAGCACCAACAGAGGAAAATGGAGCCAGTAGTTCTGAGGTCAGATCAGAAACATCAATTATTGACATATTGATATCAAGGGATTGGGTGACTTCCTTGAACACACTGTGCCTAAGTGTTCATGTCTGTTAAATAGGGACAAGAACTTTTGTCTTAAAGGATTATTGGGTTAAATAAGTTAATATATCCCTGGCACATAGATGTTTGATCAGGTTAGTTTATTCCCTATCTACCTCTACCCCAGCCATGGACTTTAAAAAAAATTTTTTTTAAGGTGCTGGAGATGGAACTCAGGAGCACTCTACCATTGAGCTATGTCCTCACCCCAGCTCCCCTGCCCTTTTAAGACAATGTCTTGCTAAATTGCAGAGTCTGGCCTTGAATTTGTGATCTTCCTGCCCCAGCCTCCAAAATAGCTGGAATTACAGGCCTGTGCGACCACAGCTGGCCTAGTCATGGGCTTCATGCTTTGGTTGAGCACTGTGCCCTGTGGCAAGCACAGGGTATCAGGGGTATAAACAGCAGGGACATGGAAATGCTCTGGAGAAGGTGTCAATCTAGAGAGAAGGTCTTGTACTCTGCTGGGGCAAAAATAGTGATAATAACAGCAAAACAAACAGTATGCCTAAGGGTTCATGGCATGCCAGGTATTTTGTGAGTGCTTTACATTTAGTACTTCCTTTAACCTTCACCTACTAGTATGAATCCCATTTTACAGATGAGGAAATAAAGGCACAAAGAGTTTTAATAACTCTTCCTCAATCACACAGTGAGCTGGTGGTAAAGGTAGGCTCCACACTTGGTTTGCTTGGATATTGCCTTCATAATCTACACTCTTAAGCACATGCTATGCTAGAAATTTCTGGTCCTCAAAAGGAAGTTAGGAAGAAAGAAATCATTCTGGCAGTGGCTGAGTGGCCTCCTTAAGAGTTTCCATTTGGTGAAACCCAGGAGCTCTCCTCCCCTCTCCTTCCAGATCCTCACATTAGACCCCTTTCACCACATCCCTGCTCTTTTTATTCTCTGCCCAAGGTCCCTAAATCTGGGAATTCAGAGGTGGCTCCTGTGGTCAATCCAGACAGGACTGCCAGGCTGCTGGGTCACCCACTCAGCCCTCACCCCATTCTTTAGGAAGCTTGGAGCCCATGCGCCACAAGCTGTTCTTTATGTTAGGAGAGTAATTTTCCCAGCCGATCTCTGTCCCTCTCTGAGGTGCCCTCAGGCTTTGCCAGCTTCCAGGCTTGCAGCCTCAATATGCAGGATAATCCCCTTCTTATCCCTTCTCAGCTGGGCTCAGCCTCTAATCAGGCTTCCATGGTTCTGATCCTCAACACCAGCCACAGACAAGAATCCCTGGACTGATGTTGACATCTCACATGCAAACCTGATTTGGGTTGCCCCATGCTGATCCCTCATGAGACTGGCCATACTCCCCTGGGCACTGCAGAGGAGGACAGAGGAGCATGCTCAGGAACCTGTCCTCTCCAAGGCTTCACTGTGTCCACACAACAGGCACTGTGGCTATCCTCAGAACTGACCTCTCTGAGGCCAGAGGGCTGTTCCTCCCATTTCTTACCACATCTTGGAACTCCTCCTTTCTCAAAGACCAAAGAAGTCTTTTTTGCTCTTGGGCAGGAGTAGTCTGCCAAAAGACAGAGGTTGAAGCAGCTCTGGAATGACCAGATCTGTAGAGACCATCCCTGACTTTTTAAAGCCATCTATACAGAATGAGCAGGAATGAATATATGTGTTTGGGGAGGAGGGACCTGGCCTTGTGTTTGGGGAGGAGTTTCATTTCTCAGTCAAATATACTAAATGGCCTCTTCAAAATGACCTTTGAGCTCTTTGAAATAGTCATCTTAGCTGAGCAAATATTATTATAAACATGCCAGTATCATGGGCAAAACACTTTATGGACTTCACTTAGGGGTGTGCCCTCCAAGCTTGCAGCCCAGTCTTTTGAAAGTCTTCCTCAAAGATGGACAGGGTGTTAGGCAATAGGTCAAATCATTCAGAGCAGATGTTGGGGATGAAGATGACAGGGTAGATGTAAATTAACTATAGAAGGTTTCTCTCTTGCTTCCCTCTATCCAGCTCTATCTGCCACGGAAATGTGTGTATTTAGGATGGGGGTATGTGGGCCTACAGCATCCCAGAAATAAGTATATCCCCTCCCACCGGCAAGTTGCTTCTCTAAATCTTAGTTTTCTCATCTGAAGAGTGGGAAGTCTCATCTCTTCTGCATGGGGGAAATTAAAGACTTCAAGTGCCCAGCAGTACCTGGCACACGATAGAGCCCCCATAAATATTGTGGTGATCATATGCCTTTCAAGGAGCCTGCCCTGCACCAGTCACAGGCTCAGACACAAGGGCACTCCTAGACACCTAAGTGAGCTGGGAGGTTCCTCCAGCAGAGCGGGTGCCTTGGGCCTGATGTAAGCCTGGAAGCCCAGAGGACCAGATTTGAAGGTAAGACGTCGGAGTCAGCAGCGGGGCGGGGGTGAGGGCTGCCGGATGTGTGCAGGATGAGGTTGAACCCGGCGCGTGGAAAGCGGGCCTGGCCACCGCCGCCAGGGAGCCCGCCGGGCTTGGAGTTGTCCTCAGGCCCAGCGCTTCCTGCACTCTCCTAGCGCCGCTCGCCAGCGGCCCGAGCTGCCTCGCCCGCCGAGCGCCGGCGCTCGATTAATAATCATAAACCCCCCGCTCACCCTCCTCTTAAAATTAATAACTCTGTAATTAGAGTCATTTCAGAGGCCTCCTGAGCCGCCGAGGCCGGCCGGGCCGCCGGCCGCCCGGCACCGTGGACAGGAAGGAGGAGGCCGGGCGCGTCGGCCGCGGCATCTGCAGGTACAGAATGAGAATTAAAATCGCTCTCAACAATCCAATACACTTTTTATCAGCCATCTATCTGAGAGCCAGGCCCATTCATCATCCGAGGCATTCTCCCTGAAAACAAGACCCATTCAGATTTTATACAAATTATCATATTTATCATCGTCTCCAACTCCGGAGTAACATCTCCGCAAAGTGTCTGCCGTCTCCCTGGGGAGCCGCGCGGCTCCGAGCGCCGGAGCGCCAGCCCCGCAATCCCCCCCGCCGAGCCCCCGCCCCTCGCTCCTCCCCTCCCCCACACCGCGGGGAGCCCCCTCTCTGGCCTTTGATCCTCAATCTCTGCTTCACCACTGCTCCTCTTCTCCCACGTCCACCAATCTGTGTCTCTGTCCCCTTCTTTCTTTCTCTCCCTCCTACACCTAGCCCCCCCCCCACCTGCTTTCCAAGGCCTGGTTGGGTTTTCCCTTTCTCCGTCTCCATCTCTGCTTGTCTCTCTGATTCTTTGCTCTCTCCCCAAGTTTCATCTCCTATTCTGCCAGAACCAAGAGAGGCCATTTGGGACAGAACAGCTTGAGTATCCCCTCATGGACTGTGGAGGTTTTCCAAAATGAGGCTCACCAGCTGATTGGAGGGGGTGAACTCAGGGCCCACATCCAGGAATCTGAGCTAATGAAGCAGGGCCATCACCTATTACAGCTCAGTACACATGACACACACACACAACCCTCACACACCATAAAACCAGCACACAGACTTACCCCATCATATGCAGCCCCCCCAATATAGTCTCCTCCTACCACTGTATGTAGCGCCCAATACACTCACATTTCCTCCCTATAGTACATAAATACCACACACAACCCCGGTACACACACAATCCCCAGCACATACACCCCAGGTCCCTAACCATACTCACATAGTCCTCTTCAAATATATGGAGCTCCCCACATACTGTACACAGCCCCCAATACATGCACAGCTGCCTACCACACATAGTCCCCCAGTCCAGACACACAGAGATGCAGGGAGACACACTAATTCCAAACACACAAGTGTGCAGATCTACACATTGCCTCTCCTGTCCACTTATCCAGTTTCTTATCCCTTCTCCCCCTCCATTTCTTTTCCTCCCCTCTCTTCCTCTCCATGTACACCTCTTCATCTCTCTCCCTGTCTCTCTCCCCTGTTCCCTCCATACACATACCCTCCAGATGGAAATATGTCAGGTACCACAGTCCCTGGAACAATTTCAGAGTTGAGGTTTCCCTATAACTACAAGATCTCAGCTGTCCATTCAGGTCCTGGAAGAGGTCCAGTTGCTCTGTTCTGATCCCCAGGGGTTAATGAGGCTTCCCTAGGTCAGACCTATAAATGCTGGACTTTTCAAAAGTGGCTTTTATTCAAGACTTTAAGGAAGGAAGGCCTCACAAAGAGGAACGGCAGCAATATTCAGAACACAGGTTTCTGACTCAAACAGCCGTTGTGAAGGACTGCTTCCTTTCTAGGTCTCAGTCCTGGAGGGTGACCCTGTGGCTCCCTGGGGAGCAGCTAATCTCCAGCATTATACCGAGGGCCACTCTGACCTAGTCCATTCTCAGTTTCCCTTTAAAAGAGTGTCTCAGCGGGCTGCTACAGAGGAGCCTGTAGCTGTGTCTCCTGTGGGCCACTGGTTGACTCATTCACTCATTCATTCAGTCAATCATTTATTCCTCAGTTGTTAATTTAAAAGACATTTTTGAGTGCCTTCTCTGTGCCAGTTCTGGGCTTGGCATGCAAATTATAGTGGTAGACAAGAGAGATAGCCAGTTCCTGCCTCCAGGAAGATTACAGTACAGAGCAGCACATCCAACAAACTCCCAGTGATGTGTTAATGTTCTAAATCTGTACTGTTCAATATGGTGACCACTACCCATATGTGTCTATTGAATACTTGAAGTGTGACTGGGGAACTTATTTTTAGACTTTATTTAATTTAATTAAAGTGATTTATTTGATATAATTCTGGTTAACGGCTACTATATTAGCCAGCAAGGGTATAGCAGGCAGGTTAGTGTTCATTTTGTTAAATTGGGTGGGGTATATGTGAAGGAGTTTGCTCTCTTCTTTCAGAACCATGAAATATGTATGAGCATGAGAGGTGCATCTGAGCACTGGCTCCTCTTCCTGTTTGGACCACCAGTTCCTATATGCTACAGGAATGCAACCCAGGGTAACCCCCTCTGGGGTCCCCTCTCACTCTGCAAGAGCTTTGTCTCTTTTCTTCTCACATGAATAAATTCCACCCTTTTATGCTAAAAAAAAAAAAGCAACCCACCCACCCAGGTGTAAACACAATAACCTAAGTCCCTAAAACAGGGTCAATCTAAAACTGTCGTTGAGTGATTTCCTATGAAAGAATAATAACAGCATTTATTGAGTATTTATTTGTGCCAGACACTATTTACATATGCTCTGTGGTCTTAGCAGGGTCTCACACACACAGATGACTGTAAGGGCAGGAAGAGTTGGGAAGACAATAGGGAAGAGGTTCTGAGACAACTGGAAAGAGAAAGCTTTTTTTTTTTTTTTTTTCAGTGCTGGGGAATGGAACACAAGACCTCAGTCATGCTAAGAACATGCTCTACCACTAAGCTCCAGCCCTAACCCAGGAAGGACTTTTTAACGGATATGGTTCCTCCTCTCTGGAGACCATGGCCATGCAGAAATGGGAGCCAGTAACGCCAACTTGTCTGATTTGGGGAGGGTAATGGAGTTTAAACTCAGGGGTCCTCGACCACTGAGCCACATCCCCAGCCATATTTTGTGTTTTATGTAGAGACAGGGTCTCACTGAGTTGCTTAGTGCCTTGCTGCTGCCAAGGCTGGCCTTGAACTCGCGATTCTCCTGTCTCAGCCTCCCAAAGTGCTGGGATTACAGGCATGCACCACCTTGCCTGGCTCAAGTTGTCTGATTTTTTAAGGGAAGCCAGACATACTTTTATTTGAAATTCTTCAGAAACTTTTTAAAAATTAAAAAAAAGCTAACTGGATAGATGATCAAATAATGGACATGCAAGTATAGTCAATGCAACTTCATCTGCAAGTTAGAGGTAATTTACATGTCCACTATCAGGAGCCTGATTGAATGACTTAAATGCAACCATTCAGTGGAATCCTAGGCAGCTCTAAGCTAGAGGGAATTGATTCTTCACATACAGACATGGAAAGACTTCTAAGGTGAATTAAGGGGGGTGGGGAAGGCATAGAATAATGCATAAGGTACTATTCATGTGAGAAGACAAAGAGTGCACATATGCATTTGTGCTGCATAGACTAGTTCCAGAATTATATACAAGAAACAGGAAACAGTGGTTGCCTCAAAGAAGAGTAAGGAAATGGAAGGATGATGATTTCTCCCTGTATCCCCTTCAGTATGTTTTAACTTTTGCATTAATTGCATGCTTTACCTATTTACAGTGCAGGCTGAGCAAACCTGGCTAAAGACCAGATTTGACTTTTGGGCCACGTGTTTATAGATTCTGATCCTCATGAGGTGTCCTTTGAAGTGGCTGTTATTAGGTACAACACACAGATGAGAATCTGAATCTCATTTGGATTAGAGTTGCCCTGTTGTTTAAGCTTATATCACTGGTTAATGGTGGAGCCTTGATTCTAACCAGGTGTCCTGGCTCACAGGCTGGACCACCTCACTGCCTCTTCTTAGAAGAGGGGAAGAATGATGATCATAACATCATGGTCAGCAGCAACATTTGTTGAGAACTTGTTAAATGGCACACACTGTGATAAATATTTCAGGTAACATTTAATCCTCACAATAGCCTGAACTAGAGACCATTATTACTCCATTTTACAGATGGAGGATCTGAGGCAGAGAGGTTAACTAAGCTGCCCAGTGTTATACTGCCCAGGAAGTGGTAGACTTGAGAGCCTTACTTGAGTATTCTAACCCCAAAGTGGTCTTTTAATGCATGAAGAAAGCTCTGTAATTTGTTTTTTCAGTGCTGGAGATCAAACCCAGGGCCCTTACCCATGTTAGGCAAGGGCTATACTACTAAGCTACACTCCCAGCCCTATAATCTGTTTTTGTACCCAACTATGAACTCATTTCCAAAATGCCCTATCACACCTCCGAGGTCTACCAAGAGGTATACTGATCTCTCTAGTGTGGATATATGTACACATGTATGTGTCCACATTTATCTGTGTGGACCAAGAACAAATCTGTCCCCAAAGGGGTAGATTTCCTCGGTCATCTTCTATGATGAGGAGAAATGGATATCTCACTGCCATCAATGGCCCTTCAGATTCCTTGTGACCTTCCCTTCCTTATACTCTTGCACTGTCCCATGTCTGAGATAAACAAGAATGCCTTCTCCAAATAAATGTGAATACTTGGCTCTAGGATCCTGGGGCCTTAATAATGCCAAGTGAATAAGAAGCAAATTCTCTTAACATCCTATGAGGAAGGTAAAAAAGAATTAGTACTCCTCTTTTGTGGATTAGGAAACTGAGGCTTACATATCACATTGCACACACATGTATACACACATATTGTAAGAATTGAAAGTATATTGTGGTACAAATCAACCCAGTCTTTCCATTATTTATGGCAATATCTCCAAGTCCCTGTTCCCATCAAGGAACCATTAGGGGAAATATAACACAAGCACCCCAAGCTGAAGATAGAGAAAGACACTCTTCATAAAAGAAGAGAAGTAAGCCATGCACAGTGGTGCACACCTGTCTGTAATCCCAGTAACTAGGGAGGCTGAGCCAGGAGGATCACAAGTTTGAGGCCAGCCTCAGCAACTTGGCAAGGCCCTCAACATCTTAGATAAACCCTGTCTCAAAAATAAAAAGGATCAGGTATGTAGCTCAGTGCTGTAATGCCTAAGTTTCAACCCCCAGTACAAATAAAAAAGTAATAGGAGAAACATGGTCTTTGAACAAGAATTCATCCCATTGATAGCCAGGCAGTAGAACACAACTATAATTCTAGCTATTTAGGAGTCTGAGGCAGGAGGATTGCAAGTTTGAGACCAGCCTGAGATACTTAGTGAGATCCTGTCTCTAAATAAAAATATAAAAAGGTCTGTGGGTATAGCTCAGTAGTAGAGCTCTTGCCTGGCATACCCAGGCCCTAAGCTCAATCTGCAGTGCCAGAAAAAAAGAAATCTCATTGGTGGCTGCAGTTCTATGGCTAAAATCATGACTGAACATGAGTTAAAGTTTAATGTAGCTTTTGTGCACAAGGCTGTGTATATACTCCACTGGCTCTCCAGGTGCCAACTTCCCACACAAGTTTCCTTTCTCTCACAACCACCTCATCCTCCTGCCAATCCTCGTCAAAGAGAAAATGAACCAGAAGGTCCAAAGATTCTCAACCTGGCCCCCAATCCCCTCAGCCAGAGGCCTAGATCTCTGGTACTAACCCCTATCCCAGTATAACACTAAGAAACCAGTAGGGAGATATTGAAGACCCACCCTCTCTCCTCCCTGTATATATATGTCCATGTTTATGTTGGAAAACACAGGATCAGGTAGGATGCAAAATCTTGGAGGGCCCAGGGTGGTCAGAGGCAGTCTTAGATGGGGATGACAAATCTGGCACCTGCCTGCCTAACTAGGCCTCCCCTAGGGCCTCAAGTACCACCTTCAAGGACTTTATTTCACAAATACTTATAAGATAATAGCAATGTACTTGACACTGTCCTAGGTACAAGTGTGTTGGTTTCCTATTCTTGCCATTACAAGTTAC
The DNA here is from genome assembly GCA_028644305.1 of Xerus rutilus. NCBI lineage: Eukaryota > Metazoa > Chordata > Mammalia > Rodentia > Sciuridae > Xerus > Xerus rutilus. The sequence continues at coordinate 24,645,783 of CM053404.1, forward strand.
CAAAATCAAGATAAAAGCACATTTGTTATGTACATTTCTTGGACTCAGAAGTTTAAAAGGAGTCAAGCAGGGCTTTATTCCTTTTGGAGGCTCTAGGGAAGAATTTGCCTTTCCCAGGTTCTAGAAGCTACCCACACTGGCTCCTGGCTCCAATGTATGTGTCTGTTCTCATATCTCTTTTGACTCTGATACTTCTGTTTCCCTCTGTAAGGATCTTTGTGATGACATTAGGTTCTAATCCAGGATAATCATATCATCTCAAGACCATTCATCACATCAGCAAAATCCCTTTGGCTATGAAGGGAATATATCCATACATTTGGAAGATTAAGATTCTGGACATTTTTAGGGAGCCAGCAATTATTCTACTTACTACAGTATTAACCCATCTAACCCCAATAACAACTCTATGAAGTAAGTACTACTACTATCACCATTTTGCAAACAGAGAAACTAAAATGGCCAGAGTTTAAGCGATTTGCCCAAGGTCCTGCACATGACAAAATCACAGTTCAGTGCCCCAAAATATGTCTCCTGAGTCTGTGTTCTTAACCACCACATATTTGGAGGCTGGATAGAAACAGATGCTGTGTCTGCATGTGCCTACACTGGTATGTCATATCTTCTATGTGTTTTTCACACATATACACATCTCTTGTACATACGTATTCTGCTCAAATACATATAAACTACAAATATGTGAATATATATAAGCATCGGATACATGCTTCCACAAACATCCCCTCTGTTTATGTATATTCACACTATACACAGATATACATGCCCTGCACACACATGTACATATTGATGCATATTATCTCTTTCACACTCTATGCATAAGTAGATATTGTGCACACACAGCAAACATAATGTACTTTTGATACTATTGGCACACACAAACATGCTGTTAACAACCACATAATGCCCTTTGATACATATACCCTGCACACACATGGAAATACAACCATGCAAACCTATATTCCCTTTTAAATACACCTTGCAAAAAAGTGTCTGTGATGATATACAGATGCTATACATGAAACACCATGCCTACATGTACATTCAGCAACACCTATGCTTTTTTACACATATCATATACATAAATTCTGTGAAAACACACATATCCCATAGACTCACCTGTCACATGTACATCTGTGAACACATACCCTTCACCTGACAACATGGTGTCCTGCATACCTTAGTTCACATTTGCACGTTTTCAAGTACTATGCACATACAGACGGAGACCCTGAGTATGCACATCCTGCTTGCACACATGTCCTACTCTGAATATACACACAAAATCCTTTCTTGATACATTTTATAATATATACTGCAAATATAGAAATGTATTTCTTATTCAGCAGGTCTAAATCCATGCTGAATTATCTGCTTTAATCAGTACTTCACATAAGAAAATAACCTCTCAAGTGTCTAGCCCTATCCAAGGTTTTGAAGCACTTCCTCAGGCATGCCCCAACACTGTGTGCAAGTTATGCCCATTTTCCTGGGGAGGAAGCTGAGGCAGGGGAGGGGCGGCGCTAGCCCAGGGCCGCCCCGCCCCTGCCCCTCCCGCTGAGGTGTGATCAGCCCCCGGCTCGTATCCCTCAGCCCCAACAGAAAAGTAGTTCCAATACCATGTTTGTTAACTAGGTTATCTAGGCTGTGGAAGATTTTAATGTTGAATTTTATAGCTTTACCACGCTCTGCCGTCCTTGTGAATATTGTAATATTGCATTTTTTACAAGTTACTCTTCTGTTAATGTTCCAGCTAGTAACTTTTATAATCCTCCTCAATGAAATTTTTTTGTATTCTTCCGCACCGTTAACCCCAATGGCGGCGCCTCGGCCCCTGGCAGGAGGCAGATACGAGATGAATTCCTCTTTAATCAGAAATAATAATAATAAAAACACACACGCGGCTCCGCTGCCTCTCGCTCTGGCTTCCCTCACCGCCGCTGCCGCCTCTCAGGGCCGCGCGTGGGCCCTGCGGCCTAGGCCCGGGGCGGCTTCCGACAGACGGCGGCCGGCCGCGGCTGGGGCAGCCCTGGGTTTCCCGCGAGCTCTCCGCGGCATCTTGGACCCTCGCCCCTTGGCGGTCTCCCTCCCCGACGACCTCTCTCGCCCAGAATCCGAATCTCTCTTGCCCAGTCTTCAGCCTCCAGCGGACCCTCTCCCTGGCTCCTCTTTCTGCCTGTGTCCATCTGTCTAGACTTCTCCGCTGCCGCCTCGGCCAATCACTGTTTCTCCCTCTTTCCCACTTGTGTCTTCATGTCTGCCTCGCAGGCTCCCTTCATTCCAGCCTCTATTGTGGATCTCTTCTTTCCTCCGCCTAGATTTCATTCTAATCTTTTTCACCGCGTTATCTTCTGCATTTCTAATCTCCACATCCTCCCCCGACCCCCACCCACACATTTTTTTTTTTCTCTCAGAAGACCAGAAGTCATTTGGGGTGGGGAGTGAGTGGTGAGTCTCTGAGAAGAGATCGACCCTGGTTAGTGAAATGTATGTTGCCTTGAACCAGTTTGGGGCTTGCAGTACACTTGAAACCACTAGGTTAGGGAACCATAAAGAGAGGGTTATGGTGTCTGGCCATACCAAGGGGAAGAGATCAGCTGGAGTGGGGCTGTGTACAAGGGCTGGCTTGTACACAGTGAAGGCTAAGTGAGGGAGTCCTAGTTTCTGGGGTCTAGGGAAAGAAAGCAGCTGATCAAAGGAGCCCTGGTTTAGTGCCAGACACATTCTTGTCCTGGTGTCTATTCTGTCTTTTGGGAAAGACCCACCAAGGAGAAGGTAGGGGAAAAAACAGCTGTTAACGTGGGGAGATGAAGGCATGAGTCTTGATGGAAGGAGATTGGGTGTGTATGCTTTTGTGCTGGGGTAAATGGTCTGTCTTCATTGATAGTGGCACAAGAAAACATGATCCAAGACCATAGCAGACCTCAGGAGTTCATGCAGTCAAGTATTTATTGAGCATTACTATGTGCCAGATCCTGTACTAGAGCCAGGGAACACAATGATGAGTAAAAACACAGTTCTTCTTAACCTCATGGAACGTATGGACTGGTGGAAGTGACAGATATTAATCAATCAATCATCCTAATATATCTTCACAAATGGGATCACTGCTAAGGATTCCTGAGCTGGAGAATACATAATACATCCCTGGGGTTTTCCAGGATCCTGTAGTGGCTAAGGGATTAAACTGGTCCCAGGGCCTGATAAGGCTCTGGGGTTACATTCCTGGGCTTCTCATCTTCCTTCCTAGGCTTACCCCCTCCCCTATTTTAGAGTGTGGGATTCTCCAGCTGAAATGAAATTTTAGCAGCTGCTCTTTAAGACATTACCCCATCAGATTTTACTATCCACGACCAGATCTGACCACTACAGCATTCTTCTTCTTCATCATACAGAGGGGATGGCGGTCCCACACGTGAGAACAGAGGTGTTAACATCTGGAAAGCAGAGCCCCAGCTCAGCCGAACATCTGGAGCGCTAATAGCAGAAGCCACCAGCAGCCCCGGACTCAGGGTCCAGGGAGGGTATAGGATGTGGAAGAGCTCAGCTATGAGGATATTCAATGCCCCTGTCTTTGCTCCTCTCAACGTGAACTCGGCCAGGTATTCACCTTAAAGCAATAATGAGTAACATCCCCCTCCCACCCCTACCCGCTGCTTGTGTCCCTACCAGCCGAGTCCCAGTTACTGTAGAAAAGGGTTAAAGACCTTGCTCCCCATTTCCACCTCCACTTCGGGCCTGGAATGTGCAGGTGAAGGGGATATTGTTAAACGGATCTGGAGAGGGGAGCAAAAGAGGGGTGGGGGAGGGGCGGGGACGCCCGGCGCGCCTGTGCGAAGCGCGGAAGCTGGGAGCGCCCGCGACAGTAAAACATCTGTAATGTGCCATTCGCCGCTGCTCGCTGATTGCTCATGGATTAAAGATTAAAATCTCGGCTTTGGCAGATGGGGAGAGAGAGGAAACTCTTACGAGCACGTTTTGCATCTGCATTTCATTCTGCTCTTTTCCCTGCGCCACGCCTGGTGGAGCCCGCCCTACCCCGCCCACCCAGCTCCCGGCTCCCCCTGCGCGGCTAGGCTGGCCCAGACCCCTTAGGCCACCAGTCATCTTCCCACCCTTCTTGTCCGTCTGAACCCGGAGCTCCTGGTTCCCCAGGTCTCATCTAGGGCTCCCTTCTCTGATGGGATGTGGTAATTTCCTCGCTCCCATCCAGACTCCATGTAGGACCCAGTGAACCTCCCCAGAAAAGGGGTACGCTCCATTCCAGAAGCTGGGGACACCACCCACATGCCCACCAGCTAAACCGTCTGCACCTAGAGAGTACCGAAGCTGAGGCGCAGAAGGTGGTGTTCCTGGATTTGGAGAAGAGGAATTGTGGCATAGGCAGGTGGGCTCACCTGGGCAACTGTTTCCTTTCTGTTTTTTTTTTTTTTTTTCTTTTTTTCCCTCCACATTGAGTTTCTGTGGAGGAAGGAATTGGGACAGGGATAAGGATGGGTTCAGAAGGACACCCAGGAGCTTTTAGAACTGGATGGAGGGAGATGTTCCTGGAGCTGAACTCCTTCCTAGCTTTTGGATAATCCCTGTAAATTAGCTGGGTCCTAGAATACTGAGGATTGTGCTCTGGCCCTTCCAGAATGTTCCATCCTCTGGGGGTAGATTCACTGGCTTCTTCAGTTTCCTCTCCCTTCAGGATGTGTTCCTGACATCAAACTTTGTTGGGAGGGAAGTCCAGGCAGAGAGAAGTAGAGACAAAGGACTGTCAGAAAGACAAGACAATAGCAAGACAGAAAAAGGAACAAAAAGCTGCAGAGTTGCAAGGCAGATGTGAGCACCTACATCTGATGATAAGAGAGAAGGCCACGGAGATGGGCAAAAAGGGCTTTGCCTCCTTTCCAGGCCCCAGCGGGGAGGAGGAGGTTGGTCTAGGGTGAGCAGAAGAAAAGCTGAAGAAGGATGAACGAGAGGAGAGGAGGATTGGTGTGGCAGATGTAATTAATTACTGCATATTAAAATGTTTGTTTACAGAGATGAACAGCGGCCGGAGGTCTGATGGTAATTAATTTGCAGCATTTCCCAGCCCTCTTTGAGCTTGAACCCCTGGGGGGCAGACTGGACTGAGTGAGGTGCTGTCTTGCTCCTTCCTGCTCTCCTCTCACCAGGGATTAGAGCCCAGATTGCTGAGATTGGGAGAAGATTGGGACCTCAGACATCACCTACTCCAACCCCACCATACATTTGGGGAAATCCAGGCCAGGGAGGATTTGTGATTAGTGATTTGGCCAATGCCATCAGATAGTCAGTGGGAGAACTACAATTGTGGTCCTAGCTTCCTGGAAAATGTTTGAGGTGAAACAACACTGGAGAGTGATCTTGGGCAGAGATGATAAAACAGAGAGAGCAGAAAGGGACATTAGGGGGGCTGGGATTATAGCTCAGCGGTAGAGCGCTTGCCTCGCATGCGTGAAGCCCTGGGTTCGATCCTCAGCACCACATACAAAGCAATAAAATAAAGACATTATGTCCATCTACAGCTAAAAAAACATTTAAAAAAAAAAAAAAAAAAAAAAAAAAAAAAAAGGGACATTAGGGCTGAAAAAAGGGGTTGAGAAGAGGAAATAGATCTAGGGCCCTTGTAGAAAAGGGAAACAGAAACCTTTTCACTCTGGAGAGGTTGGGTGGGGCAGCAAGTTTACCAGAAAGTAGTTCCCCCACCATTGCACTGTCCTGGGCCATGAGGGAAGCAGAGCATTAAACATCCTCAGTTTAGGGTCTACCTGGCAAGCTTTGTGACTTTGGGGAAATAGCATAGCCTCTCTGAGACCTCATGTCTTTATTAAATGGACACCTCCCTCACAGGACAGCTGGGAGGAGTGCACAAATTGCTCACACTTTCACAGTGGCTGCCTCTGCTCTCCCTCCTCTTCACTCACACATAACAGCAGAGGTACAGCCACATTCACAAATATCCCTTAACTTATTCATTCATTCATCAAGGAGTCAGCTGATGTGTGGAGATGGAGGGAGGCAAGAGGATATCTGCCTCTGCTCAGTAGGAGCTCACAGGATTCACAAACATGGGGAAGGTGCAGAAGGAATGTCAGAGGAGTGAGGGGTACAGTCCAGATGTGAGTGGGCTGGCAGCACTAGGAGAAAGGCTTCCTGAAGCATCTGGGCCTCAAAGGATGGATGGCAATTAGCAGGAGTGGAGGTAGAAGCAGCTCTGTGGAGGAGCTGGGTAGTCAGTATTGCCCTGGTGGAACAGCCGCTCCTCTCTCAAGGTGCCCAGAGTCCACAAGTATCCCATATAGGCCTCTCATTTGGGTTTGGTAGGGCAGAAGAGAGGATCCCTCATTTTCTCCCTTAGGCCCTGCTCTTTCTATACCAAATCCCTTCCTGTGAAGCCCACATTGAGGATGATACTGGGTCTAGGTGAGCAGAACAAAAGCTTAAGAAGATTAAGGAGGACTTTAAGTGAAGAAGGCACTTCCTCCCTGAAAGGTCTAGCCTGGAGTGAGGATGAGAACTGAAGGCATTGATCATGTGATCATGTACTTGCAGGGATTATGAGGGACAGGAAAACTGCCAATGCTGTTGTGTTTTGGGGTGGGTGGCCAAGATCTATTTACAGACGTGTGGATGCGTGTGTGTGTACATGTGCCACCATGCCAGTGTGACCCTGGGTATCCTATGTGTGAGGAAAGGCAGAGAGGCTACTTTAGTACATCTGGGCCTTTCCTCTACAGCCAGTGCCCCTCCCCACACCCCTTTGGTGTCTATAGATGAAGTAGGAGGAGGACCAAGGTCCCCTGACAGTAAAGGTCGCTCCCTGGTCTGATCTGACCCCCAGGACCCTTCCAGAATGTTCTAAACTCCTTGCTGGCCAAGGGGCGGGGGGAATAATTCCAGAGCCTGTTGTCCTGTGTGTGGTCTCTTTCAAACAGCTCTCTGGGCCCTGGCTTTCACTTAGGGTCAGTGGGGCGTGGGTGGAAGGAAAGCACACAAGGCATATTTATTACAATCAAACACAAAAGACAAAGAAAGCCCAGGAGCTAGACAAGCAAAAGGATGAAATGAAAACCCACTTGTCAACACACACCCAGGAAAAGCCCCCTCTACATGTTGCTCTATTTCATTCCAGTCTTTTTTCTGTGTGAACCTTGCGGCCGGCCGCCCGCGTTGCCCCCGCTGGGTGCCTCGCTGCGGGTTCCCGCTCTTTCCCCACTCCTCCTCATCCCAGCTGCCAGGCCACGCGACCAGGGAGACGTTCCTCCTGCTCTCCTCTCCCACCCAAGCCACGCAGGAGGGCTCGGGGACGACCTGGTGGCCGGGCCACGCTGCTGGGGCGCCCCCGGCCGGCTGGGCCGGCAGTGGGGCGCGGGGCGCGGCGCCGGAAGGAGCCGCGGGAGGGAAGGCGCGGAGGGAGGCGGGGTAGAGCTGTCGCTTCCCATCAGGCGGAGGATTGTTCCCGACACGCGCAGGCCCCGCGGCGTTTCTGTGTCAGGGAGTTTTGCCGGCGCCGTGACCCATGCGAGGGGGGTCGGGCTGCGCGCGGGGAGCGGCCAAGAGTGACCAGCGCGGCCGGCCGCATCATCACCACCTGGCCGGGTCACTGCTTCCGGCTCCTGCCGGGAGTGCTGCGGGGCGGGGGAGGGCGCGGGCATCTCCCTGTATACCCTGGCCCACCCCTTCGGGAAGGTCAAGTGGGAGAAACATTTCCCACAGAGAGGGAGGCGACGCCCAGAAGCAGCAGGAATCAGAACCCTGAGCCTCAGTTTCTTCCCTTTGGAAATTGGAGGTGGGGGGACTTTCATGTTCCTGACTTGAGAATACCTTATTCCCTGAAAAGTGGATAAGGTCACCTACCGCTGGAGTTTGCTTGAGGGTGGGAAAGTCCCCCAATGAGGCTCCGAGTGACTACGCCAGGCCCATGTTACCCCAGTCAGAGCTGCTCAAATAGGACCGGAGGCTGGACTCTATGAAGTGAGGCAAGGGACCCGGAGGTTGGAGTGGGGGTGTCTATGCAAATCAGATGATAATTGGGGTGTGGGTGGACGAGTTTCCAGAGCAAGAATGGAGGGTGGAGGAGGGGCGGCAGGGAGGGAGGGACAAGTTCCTGACCTCTTCCCCCAACCCCTGGTCCCATCTGAAGTCTGCCGGTTCCTATCTTCAGCACTTAATGATTTTGACGGGCCCCACCCGCGCACCATCGGGGCCTTTGTGTCTGCCAGACCAATGGCCCCTCTCCTGGGCCCACCCATCAGTCACCCGGAGCTCCAGCTGTTCCCAGCCTTTGGAGCAAGCTCGGCCGTCACCACTACAAATTGGCTCTCAACAGCCGCTTGGAGACCCCTTTTCTGCCATTGTCTCGGGACAAATGGCCTTTCCCCTGCACACCGCCCTGCAGGCCCAGCCCAGGCTGCCTGCTGCTTCTGGGAAGAGGGGAGGGGAGACATTCAGCCCTTCCAGGAAGCCATCCTTCTCTAACACAGACAATCTAGCCAAGCTGGGCCAGCAGACCATTGCTACCTCCTAGACACTCTGTGTCCTTTCTTCAGTCAGTCTGGTCTTATGAGGACAGCACTGAACTTCCTTCTGTTTCACTCACAGCCCCAAGAACCGCAAAAGTCTCATTATATACTTGTTGACTAAGGCTAAAGTGAGAGATAGAAGAGAAGAGAGGGCTGGATTGGAGAGAAGGGCATGGGAACTGGGAGCCAGGGCTCCCAGGAGCCACCATGGCCAAACACAGAGCCAAGACAATTACATGCCTAGTTTTGCTGATTGCATTAAAATCATTAGAATGAGGGCTCTGAAAATCATACATTAAGGCTTAGAATGAGAGAGGGCTTTAGAGACTGGCACAGGCATCCCCAAAGTGAATCCAGTACAATTAGCTCGAATTGTGTTGGGCAGACAGGGGCTTTGCACACTCTCTCAGTGACCTTCTCACCGCCCCACCCACCCTCCCTTTCCTTCTTCCTTTTCCCCCTGCTTACAGAATCTGGGCTTAAACTTTTCTGCATACTTTCTGCACTTGTTTAGGTTTCTTTCTCTCTCACATTCCAACCTTCGTCTTCCAGCACTGGATGCCTGGGTGGCGTTAGGAGTAGGCCTGACAGGATGCAGCGGGTGGGGCCTTTGGCTTTGGGAGTGGGAGAT
>CM053404.1:24663459-24685836 GCA_028644305.1 Xerus rutilus
GTACCCCAGGCCTTTGGATACATCATTTTTTTCTGTCTAAAAAACTTTTGTCCTCCTCCCTATCCTAGAAAGACCTAGTTAATTCTACTTACTTTAACTCACATTTGACACAATTATTATTTTCCTCAGAGAGGCCTTCCCTGATTTTCCACCTTAAAATTGCTCCCTATTTTATACTCCCACAACTTGCCCTATGGAACTTACTTTCCTAACACCATGGTGAGTAATGATATATCTATGTGATTATTGTGTAAATGTTTATAACTCTCACATATTGGAGACCCCTGTGAAAGGAGGGTTCTTATCTACTTGTGATTGTCCATGATTCCCCAGCACCTTGCTTAGTGAGGTCTTGATAAGTACTTGCTGAATGAATGAGCTTATGAATGAAGTCAGAAGGCCTGTCTTTGAACCCTGGCTATGTGACCTTGGGTATGTGTCTTTCTTCTCTTCCCTATCCAAAATAGGAAGGGTTAGACTCTCAAAGGGCCTTTCCAGCATGATGTCCTTGGATTCTATGACTCATATTCATAAGAATGTCTCTGGGCTTCTTGCCAGAACATTAGCCCTGATATTAGTAATTGCTGAGTAAGAAGTTGTGAAGCATCCAATGCTTTAGAGATAGGACAGAGCAGCAGCATCTAGGATGTTCAAAGAAGACTTCCTGGAAGAGCTGAGTAGAAAATAATTAAATGCATGGAGAGAAAAGAGATTTTCAACCAGAGAAGTGCAGAGACACCAAATGTGATAGCAGACAATAAAGAGACTAGCCTGGCTTGTGCCCATGGAAAGGATATAACTCCCTTTAAGTAGGAGAGGCTCTGTGTTTTAGTTGCCTGTTGCTGCAGTGATAAATTGCTACAAACTTGGTGGCTTAAAACAACAAAATTTATTAGCTTACAGTTCTAGAGGTCAGAAATCCAAAATCAGTCTCACTGTGCTAAAGCCACAGTATCAGCAGGGCTGGTTCCTTCTGGAAGCTCTAGGGTAGATGTTGTTTCCTTGCTTTGTCTGACTGCTACAGGTTGGCTTCATTCCCCTTATCACATCACCTTTTTCTCTGACTTTGACCCTGTTGCTTCCATTTTATAAAGATCCTTCTGATTATGTCATGCACACTCAGATAATCCAAGATGGCCTCCTAACCTCAAAATCACTAACACAATTCCATCTGCAAAGTCTGTTTTACCAAGAACAGTAACATATTCACAGGTACCAGAGATTGGGATCTTTGAGGGACCATTTTTTTTTAAAGTTCTATACAGCTGCTGCTTCTTCTTCTTCTTCTTCTTCTTCTTCTTCTTCTTCTTCTTCTTCTTCTTCTTCTTCTTCTTTTTTGTGGTGGTGCTGGGGATTGAACCCAAGGCCTTGTGCATTCAAGGCAAGCACTCTACCAACTGAGCTATATCTTCAGCCCCTGAGGGGCCATTTTTCAGCCTACCATAGTTTCCTGGTTATTCATGTGGCTTCTGAAGCCAGAATACTTTGACTTTTTTTTCACTCATTAATTGCCTAATCCTGGATGAGTTATTTATTTATATATGCTTTGTTTTTCTTTTTCTTTTCTCTTTTCCTTTCTGTGGTGCTGAGGATTGAACCCAGGGCTTCACACATGCTGAGAAAGCACTCCACCACAGAGCCACATCCCCAGAATGGGGGAGTTATTTAACTCCCTATGACCTTAGTTTTCTCATTGTAGAATAAGGAAATAATAGTATGTACCTTGTTCATTTCAGTTATTGCTATATGACATCCTACCTCAGATTTTGGTGACTAGACAAAGATTTTTTTGTTTTTCACGATTCTGTGGATGGGCTGGGCTCAGCTGGGGATTTCTTCTGCTCTCCATGGTGCTGGCTCAGTTATCTATTGTTGTATGACATACTGCCTCAGATTTTGGTGATGAACAACAAAGATTGTTTTGTTTTTCATGATTCTGTGGGTGGGCTGGGCTCAGATGGGCATTTCTTCCACTCTTCGTGGTGCTGGCTGAGTTCACTCATGCAGCTGCATTCATCTGGAAGCTCAGCTGAGGATGGAACAAGAAAAGTGGCCTTACTGACATGTCTGGCAGTGGATGCCGGCTGTTGGCTGGAAAGCTTTGGTTCTCCTGCATGGAGCTGCTCCTCCTTCAGGGCCTGTCTCTTTCTGCTGGCTCTTGAAGTAGGAAAGTCCAGGCTTTAAAATAGTGTGGCCAGCTCAGATTCAAAGGAGTGGAGGGTATAGAAGTCACCTCTTGTGCCAAGCGACATTCTACAACTGCTATAGTAGTTGTGAGGGTTCCATGGATTCAAACATACAAAAGGACTTAGATTGGTACCTGGTACCAAGTAAGTGTTTAATATTTTCAAAAAGTGCAATTTCTAGTCTTTGCCTGTTTGGATTCAAAATCTGTGGCACATGGTTTCATGACCTTTGGAAAATCACTTAACCACTCCAAGCCTCAGGGTCTTCATCTGTAAAGGAGATTAGTATGTAACATTTAAAGGGTTATTGCAAGGATGAAATATAATAATCTATGCAAACTCTTAGTTCAGGTCCTAGCATATAGTTAGCACCCAATAAACTTTAGCTTTTGATATGACCAAATGTTCTGTCAGGTACAGTGCCAGGCATTTTCTTATAAATCCTTTTTCTAAAACCTGTTTTTCACCCTGTGAGCTCAATATACATTTATCTCTAAGGAAATGGAGAACCTAAGTCTTGAGAAACTTGGGGAAGGAAGTAGCATGCTTAAGACTGAGACCCAGGTCTGGGTGACTCCTCCCAGTTTGCTAATAATTTCAGGGCCTCCTCCCTGCTTTAAAGAAGAGAATGCTCCGGGGCTGGGGTGGTGGCTCAGTGGTAGAGCGCTTGCCTAGCATGCGTGAGGCACTGGGTTCAATCCTCAGCACTACATATAAATAAATAAAAAATAAAGGTCCATCAACAACTAAAAAAAGTATTTAAAAAAAAGAAGAGAATTTTCTCTTGTCTTCTCCAAGAAAACCCACTGTATAAAACTGAGAAAGACAGTGTTTTATTACCACATATTATGAAGGCTCCAATTTTGACTTCTTAGGTAAAAACATGTCAACCAGTACCCATTTATCATGATGGTAACTGCTAATGTGTTAAAATTAAATTAATGTGTCACAAAAGTGCATAACATGAGAGCATTTGAGAGCACGCAGCCTTTTATTAAGGTTTCAAAGAGTGTATCTCTTTTTTAAAAAAAATTTATTATTTTTTGTTGGGAATTGAACCCATGTCTTCACGCATGCTAGGCAAGCACTCTACCACCGAGCTACATCTCAGAACTTTTTTTAAAAAATTTTTTAGTTGTTGATTGACCTTTATTTATTCATTTATTTATATGCGGTGCTAAGGATCAAACCCAGTGCCTCTCACATGTGAGGCAAGCACTCTACCACTGAGTCACAGTCTCAGCCCACATCTCAGAACTTTTTAAAAAAATTTGAGACAGTGTCTCACTAAGTTGCCCAGGCTGGCCTCAAGCTTGCAATCCCCCTGCTTCAGCAATCCCCACCCTCACCTCCACACACCAGTAGCTGGGATTATAGACATGGGCCTCTGTACTCTGAAAAAGAAATTCTTTAATATCAAATCAAAACTCTGTGGGCCCTTTAGATACCTCTAAGGAACTTTGAGGTTTCATCCACCTCAGATTGGAAACCCCTCCATCAGACCACATCCTTCCAAGTGGATGTGGATTGATGGACCCTCTGGATTTTGAGCAATGGGGGTCTCAAGACTAGATGAGGAGCTTGGAGTGTTTTTGTAAGGAATGGATTATCATTTAATGTCTTTGAATGTCTTCAACTTTTGAAGACCTGAGATCAAGAAGAATAAAAGCAGAAAAAAATAATAACAGCCAATATTTACTAAGTGCTTTCTGTGTGCCATGGGCTGTGCTCATCTCTTATTTTATCTCATTGAGTTACAGGCAGGTACTGTCATCATTCCCATTTGACAGATGACAAAACTGAAACTCAGAAATAACTCATCAACCTAGCAAACAAAGGGGCTGGGCTGTAAGCCCATAAGAAATCACTGGGAAATTGGGTGCGGTACTGCTTGCCTGGAATCTCAGCAACAACTTGGGAGGCTGGGCAGGAGGATCCCAGGTTCAAACCCAGCCTTAGCAATTTAGCAAGATCCTTAGCAACTTAGCAAGACACTATCTCAAAAATAAAAATGGCTGAGGATGTGACTCAGTGGTACAGTGCCCCTGGGTTCAATCCCTAGTCCAAAAAAAAAAAGTTACTGGGAATCTTTTTTTTAGGAGGTCACTGGTGATATGGTGAGTGGGAGCAGAAAGAGGTAGCAGGAGATGAAGACAAGAAGCATGTATCAGGGGAGTGGGGATAGTTGACAGTGAAAGGAAGAGGCCAGGAAGGAAGACTCTCAAGGTTGAGAGATAGAGGGAGAGAGGGAAAGATTGGGGATATGGGAGCAAAGAGAGGTCACTGAAGGAATATGTGACTGAACACTTGCCTCTTCCTGTGTCCCCACTTCTCCTGAATTCCCAGGAGCATGGAAGCAAGGGAGCCACAGGTGGAGATTATTCTTGTGTCAGGCCTCCTGCAGGAAGGGCCTTCAGTGCCAGGGATGGTGTGGCTCACTTTCAGGCAGAGACCAGTGGGGCAGACTCCATTTACTGTCCATGCTCTCTATGCTCCAGACAAACTTGGATGTTCTCCTTTTCCCACACACACCCAGTAGCATAGTACAGAGAAAAGAGCATGGATTTTAGAGACAACCAGTTCTGGGTTCAAGGCCAGGTTCTGCTACTTACTAGCTGTGTGATCTTGGGCAAGTTATTTAGCCTCCTTGAACTTCTTTTTTTTTTTTTTTTTAAATATTTATTTTTTAGTTATAGGTGGACAGAACATCTTCATTTTATTTTTTTTATGTGGTGCTGAGGATCGAACCCAGTGCCTCCTGCGTGCTAGGCGAGCACACTACCACTGCGCCATAACCCCAGCCCCGCCTCCTTGAACTTCTGTTTCTCATCTGTATATGTGGAGACAACACCACCTATCTTTAAGGCTTTTTTGTTTGTTAATAGTACTGGGTGTTGAACCTAGGGCTTCATACATGCCAGGTCAGTGTTTTATCACTGAACTATATCTCCAACCCTTTTTAAGTTTTATTTTGAGATAGGGTCTCATTAAGTTTCTCAGGTTGGCCTGGAACTTGTGATCCTCCTGCCTCAGCCTCCAGAGTAGCTGGGATTATAGGCATGTGCCACCTTACATAGCTCTGTAAGGATTTTGGGAAGGGCTCTTGAGATAATATGGATAGAAGCTGCTAGCACATTCTTGGTATAGAGTAGATGCTCCTTGAACATTGTTTTCCCCCTTCTCTGCCTTCCACCTGTTGAAACTCTGCAGGCACCTGCCTAGCTCCAGTGATACTTCTTCCATCAATCTGGCTCTGTCAACTTGCAGAGAACTGTCCCTCTCTGGTACACCAAAGCACCCTGAATTGTTCAAAAGGAACCTAGGGCACACTTACATATAGTATACACTTTGTACTACAGGTATTGGTGTTTGGCTTTTGTTGATATGTAATAAATATTTACAGAAAGAAGCAAAGGATGTGTTAATGTGAGCTTTAGGAGAGAACACAGTTTTTCATCCTGATTCCTGTGAGCTATGGAGGCCCTCTGGAAGAAACTGGGGGACTTGGAAATGACATTTAATTGGATTTTGGTGTGGGGTACAAGGCAGACCAAAGATATCCTTGAATAGTTCATCTAGGGAGAACTGCTATCACTGAAACTTTTGAATTTGGAGGAAGCAGTGATGACTTGGACTGAATTGAGGGTTAAGGAAAGTTCCATTAATTGGGATGTTACCGTGGGTTGTTTATGTCCCTAGAAATCAGAGTTTGATAATGAATTGAGTCAAAGCTGAAAGCAGATTGGGGACTGGTGAAGGCACAAATTACCCTCCTATGGGGAGAGCTTTCTGTGTCTCAGCTAGAGAGAATGCCCTGCCTACTTGACCTCTGCAGGATGAGGATAGGGGATAGGTGCCTACAGAGCTTCAATAGGTGGAGACTGATGGTCTGGGATGGGAATGGGGAGTAAGGTACCTGGGATAATGGAGGAAGAGGAAGATACCAGTGAAGCTGGGTCTTGGAGAAGTGGCATCTGATTTTCCCAGCCCTCCTCCTCCACATTCTCTGGGCCACCCAGACTGTTACCTGCTGAAGCCCAAAGTCTCTCTTCTTCTAGGAAGTCATCTCCATTTGCTCTCAGCATCTCCAGTGTTCCCCCTGCTAATCTTCCAACATTTCAAGACTGACAACTGAGACCTATTTTTCAATCCCTTTTCCCAGGGGAAAGTTTGTTTTTTAAACTCCTGATGTTGGTTTCTTTGGTGGAAATAAACAGCAGGGAATGTTTTTCTCTGCCCCATTAAGACAGCAGTTTAAATACTGCCCTTTAATACATATAACTGACATGGCTTTCTTACTGGCCCTTAGATAATAAGCTGAGTCCAGCTGAGGAAGGGTGAAACTCCCCCTGACAGTAAGCTGAATGACATCTCAATGTGGCCTGGGTGGAGGGAATGTGGGGAAATCATAGCAATAATAATAATGTTTTTCAAGGATTTTCTATTTTATAGAATAATTTCAAACCCATTATCTCATTTGATCCCCATAATAATCCTATGAGGTAGACCTATATTTAACAGATGAGAAATTGAGGCTCAAAGAGATAAAGTCACTTGCCAAGATCAGATAGCCAGTAATTGGCAAAACTAGAATTCAACTGAGTGTGGTAGTGAATGCCTGTAATCTCAGAGGCTCAGGAGGCTGAGGCAGGAGGATTGCAGGTTCAAAGCCAGTATCAGGGGGCTGGGGCTGTAGCTCAGTGGTAGAGCGCTTGCCTAGCATGCGTGAAGCACTGGGTTCGATCCTCAGCACCACATATAAATAATGAATGAATAAAGATCCATCAACAACTAAAAAAATGTTCAAAACAAAACAAAACAAAGCCAGTGTCAGCAAGGCTGTAAGACCTTGTCTCAGAATAAAAAATTAAAAGGGCTGGGGACTGGGTTTGTGGCTCAGTGGTAAAGCGCTTGCCTAGCACATGTAAGGCACTGGGTTCGATCCTCAGCACCACATAAAAAATAAATAAATAAAATTAAAGTATTAAAAAAAATTAAAAGGGCTGGGATGTGGCTCAGTGGTTCAATCCTCAGAACCAAAACAAACAACAACAACAAAAAACCCTAGAATTCAAATTAAAACTCTAAGTCTGAAGACTAAGCACTTCTAGGAAGAACTGCAGAGTTCTAGAGGGCAGATGAGTGGAATGGGGGAAGAGTTGGTAGCGGGCATGGCCTGCGTGTGGGTGGGTAGGAATCTGGAGGAAAGAGTGGGTGAGCATTCCAGCAGGAAGGAGCAGTGCGTTTATTTGAGAGTCTTTAACTTGTTGGGTCCTGTCTGTGGGTTGTGGAGTTGGCAGTTTAGAGTTACCCTCCAACCTTACCACTGGAGAATCTTCCCACTCCTATTGCAGAGGTCCTTGACTCAGGGGAGTCCTTGGGCTCCCAGGCCCCACTAGAGCCCAGATTCTTCCAGCAGAACTCTCAAGTTGATCCCTGTCGCAATTTGAGCTCAAGGCACTCTCAGCATTCCTGTGCCCCACTGCTGGCCCCAGGAGCCAGTCTGTGCTCCTTGCCCATATCCTGAGACCCTGAGAAAAAACCTCAACCATCTGTCCAAGTTCCCTCCTGGCAGGTCAGTGCTCCCCCCGCCATGGACAGGCTCCTGCGATGATGGATCGCTGGCCCCAACGCACATATTATTATGAAATGGGTTTATTACACTCTAAATCTCTCACTAATGTGCTGCTGCTTAATCCCTTTACCCAATTCTCAGCCTCTCAGGCTCCGCCACCGCTCTCTCCACCCAGGACTAGGTCGGAGTGGTTTATTGGATGATTTCTGACTGCGGGGAGGGCCGGAAAGGAGCTCTTTAGAGCTTGTTAGCCCTGAATGATGTTCAAGGACTTGTCTGGGGGCCTCGAACAAGTGGGTCCCAGTTCACTAATGGAACTCCTCTGTCTGTCTGTCCCTCTTCCATCTTCCATCTCTGTTTCATTGGCTCATTTACTGGCTACTTCCCTCCCTCTCTGCCTCCTGGCTCTCACTACTTTCTCATCTTCTCTCTGATTCTTGAACTGTTTCTTGTTGTCCCTGTCTTCCCCTGAAGCCACACTGTGGTTGGGATGATGAGGTTCAGTTCCCCCTGAATGCAGAGGGCTGTGGTCCCTGACCTCTCTCACCCTTCTCCAGCCCCCTGTTCTGGAGGTTCCTTTCCTTCTACTAGATCTCTGTCCTCCCAAGGCACTTTTTCGCCCCAGCCTCACTAACCAGCCACCTTCCTCTCTTGGCACCTGCTACTGCCATCCCCTCTGGCTTTCCTCTTCTACTCCCAACTCCTCCCATCTGCCCAGCTCTTAGACCCATACCCTGCCAATAGCAGTAGCTCTAGCACCTCCTCTGCCTTCTGACTTGAGCTGACACCACAGGTCCCCAGGCCTCCTCCTTTCTTTCCTCTCTCCTGTCTGGACACCTCCCAGCTGGTCTTCTGTCCCTCCCTTGGTCTCTATCTCTGTCTCTCCCAGTGTCTCTCCCCGAGCAGTCCCTCCCCACTCTGACACACCAGCCGGTAAGGCAGCCAAGGCTTCCTGCTGTCAGCTGGGGAATAGATAAAGATAAATGATATTATGTTAAATTCCACTTAATGACAAATTTTTAATTTTCTGAACATGGTCATTTTCTGGCTAGTGAATCAAGTGGAGGGAGCTAATTACATGAAGATCTGAACAAAAATAACTCCTAATTTTCAAGGATAATGGAAGAGAAATGTTGGAGATTAATGGCACTATTTATCTTTTTTAAATTTCTATCTTTCTCTGTGATAGCCGTGCTCCCCAAGGAAAATATTCATAAAATGAAATTGAAGTCGTAACTTAATAGGTTATTAAAATTTTTGAGTGCATATCACTTTCCTTCCGCAGCACTGTAAATTTAAATTGAAGTTTGCGGCTCCCCGAGTCACCAGCGGAGTTTTTTTTATGATGGCACAATAGAGAGAAACATGCATCTTTGTCAGGAGGTATTTGCTAGTCTAATTTTATGGCAGGCCGGATTATCAGACGGGAATGGCAGCGCCGGGGGAAGCTGACAAGCCCGCAGCCGGCAGCCATGTGTTTCCATTAGCGCCCCGAGCCGTCCGGGGCTTCTCTGGACTCTCATTTTCCACTTCAGTCTTTTATCTTGATTTAAAGTGAGGGCGCCCAATATTCAGGGCCTGTCATTTTTCTCTCTCACACACTCTCACGGCTCTTCCTCACTTCTCCCCTCCCACTTCCTCTGCTCCAGGGCCTGCTCCCTTTCATCTCTGGGTCTGAGCATGGGCGCTGCTCTCCTCCTCTCCTCCCCTCCTCCCTTCCATCCTCCCCCATCCTCCCCAGCCCTGTGGGCTCCACCCTGGGAGGAAGAAGAGAGAGGAGGCAGGGGCCAGCGGGGCAGCCACTGGAGTTAGTTATAAATTTGAGTGAAGCCTTCTCCCCGTGGGCTCATCAGCCCAACCCTCCAATGGGGACTGCATGTGTGTGGAGGGGGCTCTCCAGGCTTGAGCCCATCAGGCCCCCTAATTGAGTGTTAATGGAGTTGCATGGGGGAAGGGGCGCAGCTGTTGGCTCAGGGGACCCAAGGGCAGTGAGAATTATCACCATCTCTCTTCCAGCCCCCGTCTCTGTTCCCATCCAGGTCTCTGTTCCTGGCTTTGTCTCTGAGTCTCAGACTTATAGACCTAGAGGGAAATTTAAACTGGGCCCAGACCAACAACCACATTTTATAGATGAACAAACTGAAGCCTGGAGATGGGGAATGGATAGGGAATGTCTTGTCCAAAGTCCCATGACTAGTTATTGGCTGAGATAGGACAAGAAGTTGGACCTCATAAATGCTTCCATAAATGCTCTTTCATTAGACTGCACTGCTTTATTCAGCTTCTTTTGTGCTCATTTTTCTTTTCTTTCCTTCCTTTTTTTTTTTTTTTTTGCTGTGCTGGGAATTGAACTTGGGGCCTCACGCACAGCTTCATACATGCAGGGTAAGCACTCTACCACTAAGCTATATCCTTTTTTGCTCTTGATGGAAGCTGACATCTTTGTGTCTGTCTCAGTTCCCACCCAACTTTACCCACTTTGTTACGGGCATTCTCCAAAGAACTGGCCTTGACACCCCAAGGTCATCATTCCTTGTGTTCTTTCCTTAGCCCCACATTCTAGTTACCAAGTCCTGCCATCTCTTGTTTTCCACTCTCCTCTTTTCTCCTTTTCACTCAAGTTCCCCCACATGCTTACTCATTTCCATGTCCTTCCCCCAACCCCTGCTCTATAGTGACCTTTCCCAAACATCCCGAATTCCCAAATGCTCTCCTGACCACACCCAGAAACTCACTCTGCTGACAGAATTGACTTCTAGTTCTTTCTCAAGCCTCATGATCCTGAGTAACTCAGCCTCCTATCTCCTTTCTGTCTTCCCTTCCTTTTGTCCACATGTGTCTAAATAGGGTCAGCTCCAGTCAGGGTGGAACCTTCACACTTTTGTTCTTGGTTTCCCCACTAGAAAGTCCTCTACCCTCCAGCTCTACCTACCATTCATGACCAATCTCAAGCTACAGCCTTGCTGGGCTCCACCACTCCATTGATCTTCCTCCTTCTCTGACTTCTTTTAGCCCTCATCCTCCAAGCTGGCCAACTTGTTATTTGTCACCTGTTCACTTCCTGCATGAGATGGTCACAGTGCTTACTCTAACTGGTACCATGCTGGACCAGCAACTCTTTATTCAGTTTATCTACTTCATTCAAGTAGTCACAAATACTCACCTGGGTTACATATCCTATCCTGCACATCCTGTGCACAGTAGGGGAGACACCTGGATAAGAAAGCCTGCCTGCATAGAACTATATATAGCATGTTTGAAAGAGATCTTAGACTTCAATTCTCTCATTTTTTAGATAGGGAAACTGAGACCAGGCCAGAGAGATGGTGCCTAGGGTTCTGATATGAGTTAGGAAGGCTGTTGAGACTCAGGTCCAGCTCTCTGGATTTGTGTTTCAGCTCTCTCTCCACCCCACCATAATGCTCCCAGAGTTCAGGCTGTCATTGTCACTTTTGTAAGTTGGTAATGATATTTTTCATTTCAGGGCCTTAGTTCCTCCACAATGGAGAAAAGCAGTCCTGAACCATGGTGGTTTCCTCAGAGTAGGGTCAGGGTCAATTGGGGAACCCTGTGCCAATAGCAGGACTTTTCAATGCAGTGTCTACTTGTCCCATTCCTTCCTTGTCTTCCAGACTGCCCAATCTCTGCCCCTGTGTGTTCCCTGGCCAGGCTATTTCCAAGGATTTTGATCCCTCCCCCACTTCCTGGTCCCCACCATTGTTGCAGGCATGTTGTAAGTATGTTGCTGGCATGGCCATTTTCACTTGGCTGCCCATGCCACACAGGTCAGGTGGTGAGTGGCCTGGGCCGCCCCCACGCCGTGTTTAGCAGTGGAGCTGAGCGGAGGCGGTGCCTAGTTCCCCAGCCACAGTCTCTCGTTAGAAAGAAATTAAAAGCCACTCAATTTTGGCTAATATCCCTCTGAAGGCCTTTAACTCCACCTGTGACTAACCCATTCATAATCGCTCCGTTTTAGTGGCTCAGGCTGATGTAGCCTCAATTAATTTGGGAGGAGAGATAAACGGCCATT
This sequence comes from Xerus rutilus, assembly GCA_028644305.1. Taxonomy (NCBI): domain Eukaryota; kingdom Metazoa; phylum Chordata; class Mammalia; order Rodentia; family Sciuridae; genus Xerus; species Xerus rutilus. The sequence continues at coordinate 24,675,251 of CM053404.1, forward strand.
CCTCTTTGTCTCCCATCCCTTCCTCCCTTCCTGCCCTCTCTGTTGTCTCCCCCACAGCCTCTCTGTACCTCTGTTTCTCTCTGCCTCTGGCTCAGTTTTTCTTTCTCCTTTCCGGGTCTCACCTCTCTTTCTCATCCTGACCATGTGGGTCTGTTTCTCTTGAAATTTCTGTCTCTCCAACTCTTTTTGTGTCTCTTTCAAAGTCTTAGTTTTTGTTCTCTCTCCCTTTCGTTCTGCCTCTTTCACAGGCTCTCTGTCTCTCTCACTTCCTGTCTCTTTTTTCTTCACCCATTTCTCTATTTGTCTGACCCTTTTTCTTTGACTCTCCCTCCTGTTTCTTTTGGTCCCTACTTTTGGTCACTTTGACCACTACTACTCAGTCATCCTTGGCGCTGCTTCCCTTCTCCACTGGTGTGCCTGCATGTTTTGTTTCTCTGTGTTTCGGATGCAGTTTTTCTGACCGTGTCTTTCCATCTGTCCTGTCCTGTTCTTTGCTTTTTGTCTCAATGCTGCATCTCTGAATTTTTGGCTTTGAGTTTCAGTTTCCCTCCGCCTCTTCTGATTTAGCCCTTTTTCTGCAGCTTCTCTTTCTCCTCTCTTTTCCCCAGGTTTGCTCTCCTTCCTTTTCTGTTATTCTCTGTCTCTCCATGTGTCTCAGTTTCTGCCATATCTCCCTGAGTTTTCTCCCTTTTTCTGTCACAGAGATGACTTTCCCCCTTCCCCTCCCCTATGGCTCCAGCCTCTTTTCTCCTGGTGTCTCAGAAACCCCAGCCCACGAGTCCTTTTGTCTTCCCCTCCCCTCTCAATTATTATTAATGATAAAAGCTCAAACATCACATCAGTAATTTCTGAGTGAGTTTTGCAATGAAACTGGGGCCTTCTCAGCCCCTCCCGAGTCCCACAAATTTTACTTTTGTAATTTCACGCCTCTGGTTATCACCACGCTGCTCCGTCCCTCTCTGCCTCTCAGCTCCCCTCCCTTCCCCCCTCCCCCCCGGAGAGAGCACTTAAACTTGTTTTCATTCCCTTATTCTTTATTTTTTTAATGTCCACTCTCTCCGGAGTCAGTAATGTTCTTCCTCTCTTTCCTCTCCCATTTTCTGTTAATTCTGCGCCATCTGCCTTAGCATCTGTTAAAAATAAAATTTCCCTCACACAATGAGAAGGCTCCCTGCTCTTCCCCTCCCCCCCTACAGCCCCCCAGGTTTGGTGCTGAGGCCGTCAGATGCCACTTCCTCTCTTGGGATCCTCCCCCCTCCCCCCAGTCCCTAGTCTGGTTTTCAGAGCAGAGACACAGCTCTGGGCAAGAGGCAGCAGGGAGGGTGGGGGCTGCCCAGGGGGCTCAGAACTGGAGGGGGCAGCTGCAGAGGGAGCTAGAACTGGGGGGTGCAGAGAATGGACCAAGCTCCACCCATTTGCTTTCGGGACCTTGCCCAAGCTGAAGCTTTGAGTTGCTGAGACACAGCACCTGCACAGGTAGGTGACAACAGGTGGGGCAGAGGAGTTAGCCCTTACTAAGAAAGGAGATATTGGTAAATCCATTTTTCTGGAACACCAGGGTATGAGATTAAAATGGTAGTAATAATAGTGGATTTGGGAGATGAGAGGACAGCCCTCAATTTCCAATGGCTGGCCCCACCTTGGGCTGGATATGATGATAGACAAGGTGTCCTCAAGACTGGCTGTCCAGGATCCCCTCCCCATATCTGCTGAAGGACTGTGTTCCGGCTGCCCTAGGCTCAGCTGGGAGAAGGGAGGGGAAGGGAATCAATTGACTTCCATGCCCCGAAGACTTCAGGAGGCAGGAAACTCTTGGGTAAAAGCCAGCTTCCCAGAGGGCCCAAGACTGTGTTTGTGTTCATGTGGGCATGTGCCTGCAAAAATACAGTTTCCTGACTCCACTGATCTCTGTAGGTGTGTCTTGGAAGTGTGTGTATGTGAAGTGGGTTTTGACTGATATTCTGTCATACTATGTCTGGTTACATCTCTCAAGTGTGAGTGTACTGTGTGTGTTATGGTAGGTATGTAGCAATACCTCCCCATGAGATGGTGACTGTGTGGTATGTTGTGACTACGTACCCCTATATCTGTGCTAATCTTAAATTTTAAAACTATCTTCCTGTGTATGTACTTTATAATAGTTCATATCTTACTAATATGATGTATTTGTATGTGGAACTGTTACATGCTTTGTGTATCTGTGTTTGTACACTACCAAATCCTTCTTGTGATGTTGGGCATAACTGTTTCTCAGTGTGATAATTCCTTTTCCTAGTGATGAGGTGCTCTGCATGTGACCAATGGCAGATTGGGGTTTGTATGCAAAATTCTTTACTTCTGAGCAAAATGGTGATTTGGGAGCCTCTCTCTATAGTAGGGTGATTCTATATGACTGGTTCTCATGATACATAAGTGTGTGCATGCACTGTATGCTTTTTTTTTTAATTCAGAGCCACATAAATGTGTGGGTACCTGAGGCTTGGCTGCACCAGACATGGGTAGGGCAAGGCATGCACAATTATGTTGGTGAGTCCAGCAAGGCCAATTTAGATAAGGTCACAAAATTGGGAATTGAAGCAGCTCAGGAAAAGGGGTGGCGAAAGGCATGGGTTTTAACATCAAACAGTCCTAGCCCATTTCCTAGATCTGCCCCTGATCAAGTCCATGACAGCAAGTTTCTAAACATTCTGAGTCTCAGTTTCCACATCTGCAAAATAAGGATAACCGTATCTATGGCACAGAATTGCTGTGAGGATTAAGGACAAAAGATGTCAAACAACTTCCCTGGCACCTAATAGTAGTAGCAGTGATAATAAGAGCCAGGCAGGGTGGCCCACGCCTGTAATTCCAACGGCTCAGAAGGCTGAGACAGGAGGATCACGAGTTCAAAGCCAGCCTCAGCAATGTGGAGGTGCTAAGCAATTCATTGAGACCCTAACTTTAAATAAAATACAAAATAGGGCTGGGGATGTGGCTCAGTGGTTGAGTGCCCCTGAGCTCAATCCCCTGCACCACCCCCCAAATAATAATGCATTGCTAAGTGTGTACTGTTATATATCTGCTTTTCTTCTCACATCAATTCTAGAAGAGTACCGTTTTAGAGATGAAGAAACTGAGACACAGAGTATAAATAACTAAGTTCAGACAGCTAATGGTAGAGTACCTGTTCAGCAAATGATAGCTTTATTAACTAGATCTCCCTGCAACTACTACTAATATTATTCGTGTGAATATATGTGTATGTGTGTGCATCAGACCCTTTATTTCTCCTTACAGTGGTCTCTCTCCCTAGGCCCCAACCAGTCCTCAGAGGAGCACTGTTTTCGGGGACTAGATGAAAGAGAGGCTGAGGAGAATGAAATGCACTGAGTTCCCACCGCCTCTTGCCAGCCTTGATGGACACCAAAGACGCTGGTAATCTCTCTGGCCCGAGGGGAGCAGCAGCGTTTGTGAAACAGATTTTTACAAAATGTTTTGACCCTGCTCCCCCCCCAACCCCCACCCCCGCATCCCTGCCTGGCACCGTGTCACCTAATTAAATCAGCCTTCGCAGGCGTCTCCGCTCCCTGCTAATTGTGCCCTGGGCCGGCTTCCGGAGGCCGCTCACCCCACCCCCAAACCACCATCTCCTACTTCCGAGGATAGTGCGGCTCCACCGGGCGGAGGTCTCTAGGGCACCGCCGGTGGCGATTTCCTCAGGCCTCTCCCTGACTGTTCCAACCCCGGAGACCGAGGCCCCGGCTCTAGCCCTCCGCTTGGCCCGGCTTCTGCCCAAGGACCCCGGTCCAGGTCTGAAATGACCCAGGGCCTTGGGGAGGCCAGCCCGAGCGTATCCGAGTAATTGTCTCCGCCCGAAGAGGAGCCGGAGCAGACGGCTCGGAAAATCCCGGATTTCTTTCCCCTTCACCGGCTGCGCTGGGCCCGCTGGAAGCCGGGCGGTTTTATTTACAGTTCCTCCCGCGAGCGCGCGCGGAGGGCTGGCTGGGAGGGCGCCGGCGGCAGTCGCCTCTGTCCAGGGTGCTGAACGCGCGCGGAGCGGGCCGCTCTTCTGCATTTGCTGGGATAATAACAATAGTTAAAACCATTACAGGAGACTTTTACTGACCAATTACCATGAGCCACGCAAGGAGTTAAGAACTTCCAAGCTCTATATAATTTAATCCTAGCAACAACCCTGGGAAGAGAGGTTATCCCATTTTAAAGATGAGAAAGCCGAGATAGGTTAAAGGGCTGGAGTTGGTGATGGTGAAGGGAGACTTTCTTGTTTTCTTTTTTCTTAAAACCAAGAATATGTTCATATATTACTTGCACTTTAAAGATAAAGTTTGAAAAAAGCCAACATTTTTTCTTAATGATAGAAAATTTCTGGGCAAATAGTACAGGTTTTTCAAAGGAAAAAGAGATTCACACAAAATTTAAAAAGAAGGGAAGCAGGGAAAACAATCATACGTATTGTTGGATGAACTTTGGTTCCTTGCTTGAATAAACCTTGTGTGAGAAAAAGGTGAGGATGAGCTGGGAATTTGATGTTATTAAAGATGATTGCCAATTTTGTTAGGTGTAATTATGATATTGTGGTTATGGATTTTTAAAAAGTCTGTAGTTGTTAAGTCTTTGTTTTAAAAAGAGATGTTAAATGACTACACCAGGTTACTTAAGAGCCCTCATTTTCTCAATTACTCTGATAGCCTACCACAGGAAAATCCCACGTTTATCACTTCATATATTATTAAGCCTATCTACAGACTTTATTTTATTTATCTTCTACTGGGAATTGAACTCAGGGTCACTTAATCACTGAGATATATTCTCAGTTGTTTTTTTATTTTTTTATTTTGAGACAGTCTTGCTTACCTGCCTAGGCTTGAACTTGAAATTCTCTTGCCTCAACCTCCCAAATGGCTGGGATTACAGGTGTGCACCACCACACCTGAATATGTTTGTGTAACCATCTCTGCTTGGACTGGTATTAGTTCTTGTATCCTATCTCTGTGAGAATGCAGGTGGCAAATTTTGAGTGCTTACTATATGCCAGACTTTATATAATGATATCTTACAATATTTTAAACTCAGCAATCCTGATTCCAGCATTACAAATGCAGGAATTGAAAGAAAGTAATTTGCCTACAATCTTACAGTTAGTAATGGATAGTACTGGGACCCAGGTATTTTGACTCTACTCCCTAATGTTCTTGCCAATTTATTAAACCACAATGGCCTTATTAGTGTGTGTAAGACTTGTGCCTGAGTATGACTTCATCTAGTGGGTAGAAGAGAGGAACTGTGTATGTAGTCACAGCAGGGACCCTCTTCCTGTGATGCACTGGGTTGAGAGATACAGGGAATTACAGATCAGTGAGGAAGGTTGATTTGAAATGAACCAATCAATGGGAATGATGAGGTCCACTAAAGATTTACATGACCAGAAGAATTTACCTGGTGACAAAATATAATTAAATTTGATTTTGAAGTTAGAATTTTCCTATCCATAATAATGAAAGATATCATTCATTAAGCATCTGCAAAGCCTCCATCCATCTCCTTACTTGTAGTAATACATTGAAACTCTGCTTATAAGCCAGATGTGGTGACACACACCTGTAATTCCAGTTACTGGGGAGGTTAAAGCAGGAGGATTACAAGTTTGAGATCAACCTGGGCAACTTAGAGAAACTCTATCCTCCCCCCAAAAAAGGAGTGGAGGATCTGGAGGTGTATCTCAGTGGTAGAGCACCTCTAGGTTTAATCCTAGTACCACAAGAAAACAAAATATGCAAAAAGCACAGTATCTGGGACAGAATAATGAACAGTCACTGTTGCTATTGAGGAATAAGCACAATACATAAAAACTAGACTTGGAGTTAGAGCAGGGTATAATATTGGTCCTCAACTTTATTAGCTGAGTTACCTTAGACCAGTGATTTACCTTCTCTGGACCTTGCTCCCTATTCAGTGACAAGGAGATAGCCATACTTTAAAAGATTGTTAAAAATTTCAATGAGATAATGTAAAAAGTGTTTGGCATACTGCCTAGTATACATTAAATACTCAATAAATGTTATGATTTTGTGTAGGTGTTTTGCATACATTCTCTCTGAGCCCTGTCACAACCCTAGAAGTGACTTGATGTTCTATTCCAGGCTCTTCTGTATTCCAAATTCATACTTGTTCCATTTACCTGGCTACCTGCTTTTCCATGAGGGACCTGCTTTATTTGAATATTTCTGGAAGTCAGTATAGGGAGCTTGGCATAGAGAAGGACTTTGCTATAGAAGAAAGAGCAGTTGGGAATCATGAGATTGTAACTAACACCCTAGAGCTGTTAACTCACTTCATGACCTTGGTCAAGTCACATTTTCCTTCCTGTCTGTCTATCTATCTATCTATCTATCTATCTATCTATCTATCTATCTAGGAGTAAACCCAGGAGTTCTTTACCACCCAGACCTTTACATTTTTAATTTTTATTTATTTATTTTTTGGTATGAGGAATTGAACCCAGAGACACTTTACAACTGAGCAACATCCCCACCCCCTTTCACATTTTAAGTCAGGGTCTCACTAAGTTACTTTAGGGCCTTCCTTAGTTGCTAAGGCTGGCCTTGAACCTGGATCCTCCTGCTTCAGCCTTCCAAGTTCCTGGGATTACAGGTATGTGCCATCACATCTGGCTTATTTTTTATTTTGAGACAGTGTCTAACTCAGTCGCTGAAGTTGGCCTCAAACTTGCAATCCTCCTGCGCCAGTCTCCCAAGTAGCTGGAATAACAGGAATGCACCACCATGTTCAGCTCAAGTCACATTTTTTTTCTCTCAGAGTCTCAGTTATCCTGTAAAATAAGAAGAGCAGATTGATGGGCTATAACATCATAAGATTCTCTGGGAATTTTGTATGTTTTCAAGAGATTTGAGAAGGATGGGAAAGTATGAATGAGTTCTGTGGGACTCTGAGAGTCTATAAGAGGAGGAGGGGGCCTATGGGAAGATGGTAGATATGGTGATGAGATTGTGACAACATAAATGACAATAACTGGGAGGGACAAAGTATATCATAATGAGACTGCATAGGAATGAATATTTGGTTACCAAGTATATTTATGTAGTTGAGTGTATATAAGCATCAAATTATGTGAATGCATTGTATGCAAGGATGTGGGTGTAATGGTATGAAAATTATTATAGTTAAATTAAGTGAGAGAATATATGAGTGTGGCTCGAAGGGAAATATATGGGTTGTGGGACTATATGTGAGTGTGTCAGAGGTGGTATATATGTGAGGGATACATATGTGTGGGTTGATGGAGCAGAGTAGTGGAGGATCCTGTGAAGTAGATACTTTATATGGGAAGAGCCTGAACCATATACCATCACTCCTTTCCTGCCCTTATGGAGCCCTCTATGGTGACCTATGGGCAACTCAACTTTGTGTTTTGGGATGACGTGCTCACTATTTCTATCACATACTCTATGCCTCTCAACTGTGGTGTCAGGAGGACCTTCTGAGGAAAATCTGGGTTAACGCTTGTGTTTCCATCATGGGCAAAGCCAATCTAGCTTCTTTCCCTTCCCTCTCCCTAATAACCTTGACCAGGAGGCCTCAGAGATAGTGGCAGGACTAAAAAATGGGTGAGTGTTCTTGGGGACAGGGAAATGGAAACAGACCTCATCTAGGCAGTGAAGTAGCAGGAGATGGCTTGGGGGGACTATAATCCTTTCTTGAGAATGTTCATGCAGGACTTCAGCTTATAGAGAACAGAGGTATACAACACACGTATGCAAGGCTCATCAGGACCTTCATAATCATATGGGCACACATATAGAAATGGACTTAAAAATCAGTTTTTATTGTTGTTTTATCTTTGAAGAAAGAGCCATTCATACTCAGTGTGGTAGCACACCTGTAATCCCAGTGACTTGGGAAGCTGAGGGAGTAAGATCACAAGTTTGAGGTCAGCCTCAGCAACTGAGTGAGGCCCTCAGAAACTTAGTGAGACCCTGTCTCAAAATTAAAAATTAAAAAATGAATAAATGAAAAATAAAAAGGGCTAGGAATGTGGCTCATCAGTTAAACACCTCTGGGTTCAATCCTTGGTACCAAAAAAAAAAAAGACATTCATTTAAGAATAGGGTAGAGGACTAACAACACCATCTTTGAATAGGAATATAGAGTGGTACAACTTTTTGAAAAGGTGGTTTGACAATGTATACCTGAATGTAAAATGTATATTTTCTTTGATTCAATAGTTCTATTTCTAAGAATTTACCCTAAGGAGATTGTACAGGTGCAAAAACATCTGTCCATAAATAAAATTATCTCAGTGTATTTAAAGCAGTGCAAAACTAGAAACAACCTAAATATCTTATCAACAGAAGACTGGCTCAGTATATAAAACAGTGGACTATAATACAACTGTTAAAACCACCATATAGCTCTATATTTGTTGAGACAGAATGGTGTTTATGGTATATTATTGATTAAAATAGTAGATTAGGGATCAGACCATAGAGTTTGATCTTGTTCATATCTCATTTCTACATCTATGTTTATTTAAAGACACAAAGAGGTGTCAGGTGGGATGGTCACTAAAAGAGTTAACAGGGATTATGTGACTCTAGTGGGCTTTATTTTTTGCTTTCTTGTATTTTTTGTATAGGTAATTTTTTGTAGTGAATGTGTATCTTTTAAAGACAGTAGAAAGAAGCCAGGCACGGTGGCACATGCCTGTAATCCCAGCACTTTGGGAGGCTGAGACAGGAGAATCACCATTTCAAAGCCAGCCTCAGCAATGGCGAGGCACTAAGCAAATCAGTGAGGCCCTATCTGTACATAAAACACAAAATAGGGCTGGGGATGTGGCTCAGTGGTCGAGTACCCCTGAGTTCAATCCCTGGTACCAAAGGGGAAAAAAAAGATAGTAGAAAGAGCCAGGCATGGTGGTGCATGCATATAATCCTAGCCGCCTAGGAAGCTGAGGCAGAAGGATCATGAGTTCAAAGCCAGCCTCAGCAATTTAGTGAGGCCCTAAGCAACTTAGCAAGACCCTGTCTCATATGAAAAGGGCTGGGGATGCAGCTCAGTGATTAAGTACCCCTGGATTCAATCCCTGGCACCTAAATAAATAAATATGCCTTCTCTGTGCCACACTGCTTGGGACAGAGGGCACAGCAATGAAGGAAACATTGGCCCACTTAGGGACAACCACAGCTTAAACCTACACCTGAAATGTTATTGGGAAAGGCAGTGCACTTGATGGTGACATTCCAAATGTCACACATCTACAATCTGTGTTATTTCCCCCCTTTTGCCTGCCCCTTGCTTGATCTGTATTCATGATTTGGAGTCACACTGAGAAATATGGATCACTTAAAGAGCCTAAGCATTTGGAAGTTGGGGAGGGGAGAAAGCTGGGCAGGAATGGAACAGTTTTAGGGAACACTCTTTGGGGAGAAGAATCCATAGCTGTCCTTGGTACCACTCCCCATAATAATGTTTTCCAGCCTGGGTCCAGATTGGATAATTTTTTTAAAACATTTATTTTTTAGTTGTAGGTGGACAGAATATCTTTATTTTATTTTTATGTGGTGGTGCTGAGGATCAAACCCAGTGCCTCACGCGTGCCAGGCGAGCATGCTACCACTGCACCATAACCCCAGCCCCCAGATTGAATAATTTTTGTACTTTCTTGATCAAAACAATCTTCCTGAAAGTGCCTAAAATCATCATCTCTAGGATCAAACTTGTTACAATCTTAGATTGCATTCTGCCCCATAATGGTCCTCTTTGAGGAAATTTTAGCCTTTGCTTAACCACCTATAGGACACTGGAGAGACTCATCTCTCTTGAGATAAGCCTGTTCCATATCAAGTGCCTCTAATGACAATTCTTTAAAAAAAAAAAAAAAAAGAAAAGAAAAGAAAAAAAAAAAGCCCATGTCAGACTCCTGGAAGGTATCTCTTCTCTCTCCCTGCAAAAGAAAAGTTCTTCAAGGATTCAAGGATGGTGGTTGCTATGGTCTAAATGTTTGTGTCTTTCCAAAATTCATATGTTGAAACCCTAACCACCACCATACCACAAATGATGGTATGACGAGGTAGGTCTTCAGGAGGCCACTAGGTCATAAAGATTGGACTAGTTACACAAGAGGAGCCCTTATAAAACTGGCCCAAGGGAGCTTGTTTGCTCTTCCTACCACATGATGTAATGTATGTCCTCACCAGACACTGACCCTGTCAGTGCATTGATCTTAGACTTCTCAGCCTCCAGGATTATGAGAAATAAGTTTCTGTTGTTTATAAGCCACCCAGCCTATGGCATTTTGTTATGGGAGTTCAAATGGACTAAGCAGTGGTGGAAGGTGGAGTGCACACTGTGCCCTAGGGTCAAAGGGAGAAGTGAAGCCTGGCACGGTGGCGCAAGCCTGTAATCCCAGCACTTAGGGAGGCTGAGACAGGAGAATCGCGAGTTCAAAGCCAGCCTCAGCAATGGTGAGGTGCTAAGCAACTCAGTAAGACTCTGTCTCTACATAAAACACAAAACAGGGCTGGGGGTGTGGCTCAGTGGTCGAGTGCCCCTGAGTTCAATCCCCA
>CM053404.1:24685936-24703534 GCA_028644305.1 Xerus rutilus
TCCCAGTGAAAACCACTTAAGAATTATGGTGATAGTGGGCTGGTTGCCTATTGGGTTAGTGACTCATACTAAACACACACACACACACACTCTTATTTTTCTTTTTGGTACTGGAGATTGAACTCAGGGGCACTCGACCACTGAGCCACATTCCTGTCCCTATTTTTGTGTTTTATGTAGAGACAGGGTCTCACTGAGTTGCTTAGCGCCTCGCCGTTGCTGAGGCTGGCTTTGAACTCAAGATTCTCCTGTCTCAGCCTCCCAAAGTGCTGGGATTACAGGCGTGCGCCACCACGACCAGCTTGAAAACTCTTCCTTTGTTCACCCTCAATTCTTGCCAAGCCATACCCCAGCTTCTCTGATCCCCCATATCTGATTTTAACCCTTTGCTATTAACCCAGAGCATCTCAGTCTTCTTAGAGCTGCATCTTGCACTTAGTTTTGTGGTTCAGAATGTGTAGGTCTTCTCCACTAGATTGTGAATCCCTTGAGTGCAGAGTCTCCATTTAATACCAGACACCTAAGAGACATAAAGAACAGTTGGATAAGTAAGGAGGTGTTGAAGAGAGTGTGCATGACTTTCCTTAAAGGCAAATTTGGCTTATTTTAAAAGTTGATCTTGGAAAGGTGGATGCAAGGGTCAATACTAAGATAGTGGCATGTCCTTGGGCAAGTGACTGGGCTTCTTTGAGCCTTAGTTTACTTATCTATGAAGTGAGGTAGATAGTAGTGGTTGCCCACAGACTTGTTATGATGAATCCAATATAGTGATTAGTGTAGAGTATCGGATATGGTGCCTACCATAGATTAAGTGCTCTTATTCTTGCTGTGGCTTTGTTGTTGGAGGAGGAGAATAACATGGGTGATGATGTTATTATTTAGTAGTTCATTTTTTTCCCCACCTGGTAAAATTCCTGCTCCATCTTTCCAGGCCCTGGATCAAATGCAACCTCCTGCAAGAATCTGCCTAGACATCCTCAGGAAATTGGTCCCCACACTGAGACATTGGATATGCAGCACTTTGTATGTGCTTTCATGTCAGCAGTCCCCAGGCACTGCCATGTCAAGAACCATCCGTGGATTATGTGTGGACCCAATCGGCGTGGAAGCCCATTGAATAGGAAAATCCGGTATTTGGGAACTTCCAGTGGCAATCCCACTGGTTAAGACTACCCAGATCCCTGTAAGTCCTATTCAGCTCTGCCAGGTCCCGCACAGCACTGGAGATGGGGTGACCTGCTGCAGCTACACAGCCTCTCTGAGATGGGTGTAGCCTGCCAAGATGCCAATCAACCTGTTGACTGCAAGACTCTGCCCCTGAAACCTTATCCCTGCCTTTGATGTACCCCTTTAAATAAAACCACCAAAGCCATTTTCTAATTGTTCTATTCCAACTCCTACCAGGAATGGAAGAATCTATCAGGCACTCTGCTTTAAAACCTATTCTTTGACTCTGTCTTTTATTTCTTCATTAATTATTTCAGACTCTATCTTCTTAGGGGGCTTATCCCCTCCTAGGCGGGAGGAATTACCCCAGTGAGGTGCTGGCAGCCTCGCCATACTGCCATTGTTTGTAGATAGGTTGTCCCCAACAGCCATACCCACAGTGACTCCAGGAAGACAAAAGTAATCTCATCTTCCTTTGAGTCCGGTGGATCTGACACATGGGAGGGGTTCAACATGTTGGAGGAACTGTAGGGATCCTGAAATCTGAAAGTGTGCTGGGAATGGATGAATGTGTGGTCACTCTTGAAAACACGGGCTTGCTACTACACCATAGATTGGCTTCCAGGGCCTAAAATATAATGTAGAGGATGTCACAATCTCAACTCATTCAAGAAATTTTTTTTAAAAAATATTTTTTAGTTATACATGGACACAGTGTCTTTATTTTGTTTACTTATTTTTATGTGGTGCTGAGGATCGAACCCAGTGCCTCACACGTGCGAGGCAAGCGCTCCACCACTGAGCCACGACCTTAGCCCCAAGGAATTTTTTTTCCTTAAGAAAGAAGGAAAGAAGCTCTGTTGGGAGATACCATTACTACAAAGGCCTAAAGTGGTCCCCTCTTCCTCCTTTCCCCTCCTCCTGTGCATCATGTTCCCTTTGCCTTCTCAGCACAGAGCTCTCAGCCACTATGACTATTGATCTGGTCCAGGTAGGCTATAAGTTAGGAATGGTTTTGCAGGGGCTAGCCTGGTACACTAATTTTCTCCACCAGGCTAGCCCACAGATGTTGATTTACTCCAAATGTGGCTTAATATGAGCAAAACAAGGACATGTAGAAGAGATGATACCCAAACTCAAAAGAATTGTACCTAGGATCCTGTTTTCCATGCACTGGTGCACCTACTGGTGGCCTATGTACAGGTGTTCCCTGGAGATTCAGTAGAACGTTAACAATTAGTATTATCAGTAATATTTATTAACCTAGTAAAAACAATACTTGTCACTTGTATCACATTTACTGATTTCTTGGAACACTTTTACATGGTTTCAACTAATCCTTAGGGAATGAAGTATGTGGGGCAAATATTCTCATTTTACAGATGGGAAACAGGCCCAGTTTACAGGGCACACCAAATGCTTACAGAAGACCTGAGAGGAGAATTCACATCTCGTCTGGGAGTGCTGCACAATCCTGGGCACTGGCACACATAGGTGCATTACATTTGCACATTTCAGGGGATATTTTAGGGATGAGTACAGGGCCTAAAAATGTGGAAGCTGGGGCTGGAATTGTAGCTCAGTGGTAGAGCATTTGCTTAGCATGTGTGACGCACTGGATTTGATTCTCAGCACCACATATAGATAAATAAACAAAATAAAGGCCCATCAACAACTAAAAAAATTTTTTTAAAAATGTGGAGGCTGAACTTCTTGGAGCCTCAGCTGCAGCCCCACAATTATAACTCTTCCTGTGACTCGGTGGGGACTGATCTTAGCAGCCCCATTTAGACTCCTGTTCTCAGAAGTGGCGCCGGGTTGGGCCTGAGGGGTTGATGCACGAGGCTGGGGCAGGTCGAGGGTCCCACCATCTGAACCTTAGCACCTGCAGGTACAAGAAGGCGCAGAGGTCTCAAGCGCCGCAGGGCGGCGCTCACAGAGCGGTCCACCCACCCTCCCGGCGGGCAGACTGAGGCTCGCGCCGCCCGCGGCTGCCCCCTAGTGGGCAGCGCAGGCGCGGAGCGGTCATCGCCCCGGCCAGGCCGTGGCGCGTCCTCACTGGCAGGCCCCGGCAGAGGCGCGGCGGCTCTCCCAGCGCCTGCTCCCCCCGCCGCCTCCTCCGCTCCCTCCACTTTGGGGATAATTTAACATGTTTCACACTAACTTTCCCGTAATGGCCGCGGAGCCTTTAGAAATGCAGCCTCCCGCTTTATCGGCGGCCGCGCTAATGGTTATCTCGCAGCCGTGCCCCCGGCGATCCTGTCAGGAGTAAATAGAAGCTGACACAGTCATTTGCTTAAATCTTCTCCACACTTTTGCCGCATTTCCCTCCAGAGGATACCCCTGAAACAACAATTATTTGAAATGTCACGCGTTTCTGCCCCTGGGCTACCAACAAATGAACATTAAATCTATTAACAGCAAAAAAAATTAAATGTTTACTTTTCCTCGAAGGTGTGAGGGGCCCGAGTCAGGGAGGGGCTGAGAGAGAGGCATAGACAGGGACCAGGAACCTGGAGGAGCCTGCCTGACAGACCCTGGGACAGACAGACCCCAGGTCAGGCAGAGATGGAAAGAGGAGACAGACCGACAGAGAGAGACGGGCGCGGGGGGAGGGGGCGGCGGTGATATACAAGACAAAACACAAAAATCAGGACCAAAAAAGACAGATGTGGAAAGACAGACTCCAAGAGAGGAGACCAAGGCCTGCGATCACAAAAGAAGAAAGGAGAAAGCTCAGAAAGAAGCATTCTCCACCCATAAAGGCCACCCCTCCCCTGTTCTAAAAAAGCAAAATAGAAGCCCTGAGCCTTTCCCAGTAGGTGTGCTGGGTGGGCAGGGCTCTTCTGCCAAGAGCACTTCCTTCCCTGAGGCCTGGTTCCCACCTGCTTTCTTTGGGACCTCAGGTGCCTTGCCTGGTCAGCCCATCCAGGGCTGGGAGATCCAGCCCACCAGGGAGATGAGTAGGTAGATCCCTGGATCCAAGGTAGCTTGGTTCCTTGTAGGGTATCTTGGCTATCCTGGCCCATGCGGTGACTGTTTCCCCATATGAACAATGGGAACCCAGTCCCTGGACCTGCACTCCACAGGTCACCTGAGTGACAAACTGAAGTGTTCCAGAGAGTATAATGGCTTAGTTGTCATCCCATGGGCTTTTGTGACACTTGGGAAGTGTCATGCCTGGCTGTGTGGAAGGATCTGGAATGTGTATGATCTTGCACTTTGGTGTTCCACAGGTAAGTGCTTCACCATCCGTGATGTCTGCAGCCAAGGAGCACCTCCTGTGGAGAATGACCAAGCAGGGGCAGGAAGCTCTCTGTCATTGAGAACCATTCTTGCCCGAACACCTCCAACTAGAACCAAGGCTCAGTGAGGGGCCTGTGAGGGGGCAAAGGGGTTTAAGAAGTGGGGAAGTCATGGAGGGTTCAGCTAGGGAACCAATGGAGAGGTCAGTGAGAGGTCAAAGAGAGGGTCCTGGGACAGGAAGGACCCTTGGGGAGGCAGAGGGTAGGGGTGGGTGAGGGGTCAGTGTGAACAGTTCTCATCTCCTGATTACCCCTCCCCTTGCATCTCCTGGTCTTCCTGTAGCATTTTCCAGTTAAAATAAGTGGATCATATTTTATAGTGAGAGGTGGAGGGCTCTCTGGGTTCTGACTGGGTTCAACTTACCCAGGCTGTGGCTTGGTACCTCTGCATTTTCGTTTCACCCTGCTCCTAAGGACCACATGTCCCAGCTGGGGCTACACACCAGGGACTTTCATCACTGTGTAACTGGGTATAAACAACCACTCCATACTCCATGCCAGCCCACACCATAACCATAACATATTCTAACATGGGAGTAAGACTATAAACTTGATCTTACATTTGCTTTAAGTTCTCACAGATTTAGCCCCATATGAACCCATACTCTGAAGTGCATCAGAGCACACTCGTGTGTACTCAGACATTCAAACATAACCTTGCACACTCAGACACATACTAAAGGTGACTCTTTCCCCGCTTTTCCCACCCTGACAATGCCCACCCCCAGTCCTCCTAATTACTCCAAGGAGAAAGGCAAAAAAGGGTATGTCTGTCTGGGGCACTGAGGCCAGGTCACTGTCTGAATGGGAATTTGTCTATGTGGGGGTTTTGTGTGTGACTGACAAAGAAAATGTGCATAAATTTTTGTGTCATTGAAGGTGGACATGCACATGCACGTAAGGAAACTGTGTGTGTGTGTGTGTGTGTGTGTGTGTGTAGGGTCGTGTGCCAGTGTGGCTGTGTGTGACTAAGAGTGTGTGGTGGGGGTGTGGGGGGGTGAGTGCTATTTAAATAAAAAAGAAAGGAAGTGAATCAGGGTCGTTTCCATTTTAATTGTAAAACAGATAAGCACTAAACACTTTGAAAAAGTAAATGACTTGAGAATAATTACTCTCTATTACCCAGCGTCCCAGGGGGGCAGTTGGAGGAGCCCAGATGGCTACAAAAATGGGATTTAGCAGAAAATTGAAGACATTATTCACCGTAACACATTATCAATTACCTTCATATCAATTACAATAACCTTACATTAGCGAGGGGCCCCGAGACCCTCAAGCCCCAAGACTGTGGAATCACTGCAGCCCCGTGGGGGAGGGGCGGGAGGAGGGGTAAGAGGATGGGAGGGGACTGGGAGGGTCCTGGTTCCTTCCCTCTCCTGGAGATGTTACCAGCCCAGGCCTCATACCCCATTCTGGGTTTCCACTCCCCGAATTTCTCCTGGTTCTATCACCCTGGGCAGGGGGTCCAGTGGAAGAAGAATTGTGGGAACCGGAAGTGAGATGAGGAGGTGAAGGGCTGAGTAGCTGAGGGACAGAGAGATACAAGGCCAAGAGGTGGAAGTGATAAGAGGCTGAGGCTGAGGGAGGTAAAAAGGATGGGGTGAAAATGGGGGTCAGTCTAGATGGGCCCCAGAAATCTAAGGCTAAGGAGACAAATTTGAAAGAATAAAGGTCCAACATGCTGAAATGTCACTGTCTAGAAATTCTGCCTCTAGCTGGCATGATGGCACATGCCCATAAACCCAGCAACACAGGAGGCAAGTTTGAGGCTAGCCTCAGCAACTAAAGGGGGGTTAGGGATGTGGCTCAGTGGCAAAACATCCCTGGGGTTCAATTCCCAGAACAGAAGTATGAGAGAGAGAGAGAAAGAGAGAGAGAGAGAAGTGACTTCCTAGTCCACCGGCCCCTCCCGACCTTTCTCTCCCACTGGCCTTTCCCCCATGTCTTCCACTTCTCTATCTGCTTGAGTTTCTACATGATTCTCTGTTCCCACTCCAAAGTCTCCTAGGTGAAGTTGGGTGGGGGGCACTCATGAGAATAAATTGCACAAAACCTAGAGGGAATGAGTGTCATCTGTAGTAGGAACCAAAGAAGTGAGACAATCGATGGGAAGAAACTTCCAGAGTAATACTCCAAAACTAAATTCATGTCTACACTCTGATAGTTGGGATGGGTGGTCAGTGGGGAAAGAAGACTGAAGACTCCACCAGGGCAAGAATCGAGGTGCAGTGAGAATATACAGTGCATGGAGTCCAACCTGGACTCTTCCTTGCTCCCCACCAACCTCTACTGACACTCACTGCTTTGTGGGAACTAGCCAGGCCATATTCTATC
This sequence comes from Xerus rutilus, assembly GCA_028644305.1. Classification (NCBI taxonomy): domain Eukaryota; kingdom Metazoa; phylum Chordata; class Mammalia; order Rodentia; family Sciuridae; genus Xerus; species Xerus rutilus. The sequence continues at coordinate 24,692,743 of CM053404.1, forward strand.
CTGTCCCATATGCTAGCCACTAGCCACATGTGACTCTTGAGCACTTGACATATGGCTAGTCCAAGAACAGATATTCTATAAATGAAATATGCACACCACTATTTACAGACATAGTATGGAAAAAGAATGCAAAATGTCTCATTAATACCTTAAAAATATTGATTACATGTTAAGATAATGTTATCTTGACTATATTTGTTTGAATGAAATATTTTATTAAAATTAATTTTACCTATTTCATTTCCCTTTCTGTAAAAATTGCAGCCACTAGAAAATTTTAAATTGCATTCGTGGCTCACATGTTATTTCTGCTGGACAGTGCTGGGATAAAGTGCCTTGGAGGAAAGGGTTGGGGGAGGAGGAGAAAATTCTGGGTGAGCTTCTCTCCCCCAGGATTCACCCCAATGGGGTCCTAGTTTTCCACATCACAGAAAGGGGCTCCCCAAGGAACAGACCTCCTGAGATGGAACTCCAGGATCTGCCTGTTTCTTTTTCCCTCTTGAAACCCAGCCCCAATGGTCATCTATCGGGGCCAGGAGTACATGGGCATGGAGGCCTCTGAGAAGTCAGGTTCTTACAAGCAGCTCATCCTCACCCAGTGCCAACACAGGCACATGTTTTCTAATATTCACATACTCATTTATTCATTCACACATTCTCCCCCAGGGCATGCTAATAAACAGATTCCCTACAAGTGTACACACACACACACACACACACACACACACACACACACACGTCCTGCTCATTTGCACAATCGCACATTCACAGGTGCGTGCACGCCTTTTGCCCTGTGATGTCTTCAAGTCGATGCACACATATCCACACATCCATGGAGACTCATGCTTCCCACTCCACACACAGCAGGGCAAGGAGGGCAGGCCTGGGCAAAGTTGTCAACTTGATTCATGGTGTGTGGTGTGTGTCCAGGGGAGTGAGAGCTAATAGTGCCCCCTCCCCCAGGCCGGGCCCAGAGGACTAATTGCCAGTAATGAGCTAAAAGGAGCTCAGAGTTGGCCCGAGGCACCGGATGAAGATGTTTCCAGAGACCAGCCAGAATCTGTCCTGCTGTTTTGTTGATAGAAAATCCTTCTCCCCTGGTGTCCCCTCTCTGTCTCTGTCTCCCCTCCCATGGCTCCCTCTGGTTTCCGAAGCCTCTGAGAGTCCGGCCTTACTTGGCCCATCAGCCTCTCTTCCTCCTCCTCCCAATGGTACTATCTCACCAAAGCGTTTGTTTTCCATCCTATCTTGTCTCTGTCTCCTGATGGGGGCCTATCATGAGGCAGATGCCCAGAGACTCCAGAGGCGGCTCCGGGGCTAATGCGGAAGGTTACAAGGAATTTGGTTGAAACTGGATTTAAGAAAACCTTTCTTTTAAGGACATGGGCCCAATAATGGAATGGGACAGTGCTGAGCTCCCTACCACTGACATTTTCAAGCAGCACCATTGAGAAAGTTGTAGAAAAGATTGCCCCGCTGGAAGAGAAGTTGCACAGGATCACCCAAGAGGCCTCTTCCTGGGATCATTATTATAGTTACTCATAAATTATTAATACAAGCATTCACTAGTATTAATTATTATAGCTACCACAGGTCAAGCACCTATAAAATGCCAGGTACTTTGCATTTTTAGTTATCTCCCTTCATCCTCAGAGAACCCCTGCAAAGTAGACATTATTATCTGCATTTTACAGTCGAATAAACCAAGGCTCAGAGAGATTAAACCAGTTGCCATGTCACATGGCTAGTCAGTCACAAAGCCGAGATTTGAACCAAGTCTGACGCTAATACTCATGCTGCTTTCATTAAAACTCATTCATTCATGCTCTCAGCAAACATTAATTCATCAAATTGAGATCCTATGATATTGCAAGTAAAAATTGAAAGGGACAAGAGTTCTTAACCCTAAAGGAATTTAGGGGAAGTGTGGCAGTGGGAGCCAGTGTCTCAGTTTAGAATTGGGAAAATCCTCTCAAGATCCTTCTGTCATCCACTGAGGAGTCCTGCATGTCTAGCGGACACACTGGTGCATGTGTGTCTATGTGGGCAGGCATAGCCATGTCTATGTGAATCTACTTGGGAACACCTAAAAAGCCAGAGGGTTCTGGGGGAGAATTATGGGGCCATGATAGCCTGCTGCCACTCCTTGGTGGTCAGCGGAAGGACCCTGTATCTAGGGAAGCTCCCCATCTACATTTGCACATTAGTCATTTATCTTCAGGACCAGGACCAAGATCAGGAACTTTGGGAGCAGCAGGACTTGAGGACCCTGGATGTACAACTGAGTTTCTTTTCTCCACCCTTAACCCTACACTTGAAGCTGGGAGTGGGCAGAAGGGAAGAATGGAAGCTGGAGAGAAAAGGAGGGACAGTGGCTAGGGTGGGTCAGGGCAGGGGTGGCACCCAGAGATTTGGAACTGTTTATGATGCAAATATGTGTAAAAGCTCTGCATTGCCTCCCCAGAGAAAGGAGCCTAAAATTGAAGTCTAATTATAACGAATGATTGTTAATGAGTTGTCTAAACATAATAGATGGAAAGAATTAAACGCCCAGAAGAAACAGGGTTTCATTAACACACAATAAAGAAACCACAAGTGGGGTGTACAGAGCCCTCCCCTGTCATGGAAGACATCCCCTCTTTTCCATATATGGGCCTGGCAGGAGGGAACAAGGCTAGGCCCCACAACCAGAAACTTGGGATTTTTCAGGTGACTGAATGTTGGGAGCATCCTTGGCAAGGGTGGACATTATCCAGGCTAACATCTGCTTGGGTACCTCTGCAAGGGTGTCCACCTCAGGCACACACATCTGTAGCCCTGTAGGAGTTTTACCACAGTAAGCTAGTGTGGATATGAGTGGGTGTGTCACAGTGTGGGCTATGGTGGATGGTGGTATGTGGAATTTTAGAAGGGCATCCTCTTCTAGGTCATCTAGGTTAGGAGCAGCCTCTGGTCTTTGGGGGGTGTTGTTGCAGATAGCCACCTGCTTCTGCATCTTCGTTTTCTGGGAGGGAAAATAGCTGGAAGAGAACACACACATGCATATACACACATGTGTACAATTCTGAAGGTCAAGAGAATCAGCCACACTCACTCAGAAGGCCAGAGAGAAATCATCTAGTCCAAACCAGATCACCTAATGCAGATGAGGCCCCTGAGACCCAGAGAGGGAAAGTGACAAGTCCGAGGTCATACAACTCAGAACCAGACCTCCTCATACTAGTCCAGGGTGCTCATTTTTAGAACACCCATTCTTCATACATGCACAGCTTGTAGCAAGTTTGCACACACAATATGAAAATGTTTTACATACACACATACATCACACAGGCAACTCCAGGCCACAAAACCTTCAGGGTAAGGTATGAATGTTTAGGGAGACCACAAGAACCACATGTCTTTAGGGATAGACTGAGCAATGCCAAGTGGCTCCAGGATGGCACAATGTACAGGGGCACAGACAGCAGGGGCTGTTTCAGGGCAGAGCAAGAGAGCTGGAGAGAAGTGGGATTTGATTGACAGGTTAATGAAGCACTTTATACTGGTGGTGTAACTGCAGAGGCAGGCTATGAGAGCTCTCTCTCTCTCTCTCTCTCTCTCTCTCTCTCTCTCTCACACACACACACACACACAAATACACACCCTGAGACACAAAGGACACACAGCAGGGCAGAAGCCAGGATGGTTAGCCTCCAGAGTGGTCCTTCACACCAAGAAGGATGCCCTCTCCCCGCTGCCACCCTTACTTCCCAGGTTCTTGTGGGCATGATGCAATCCTGCAGTCTTGCGGATTGAGTCCACGGAGGTACTTGCTTTCTGTGAGCTCACTGTTGGGTGTCCTCACCCCTAGAGTGAGGGAAGCCAACGCTGACTCCCTCCAAGAACAAGGCCAAACATCCAGGCTGGTTCCTTGGTGGGGATTAGGGGAGGGAGGTGAACTTGGGAGTTAGATTCTGGAAGGACATAAGGATCTTCAGCCTATCTTTCCTTGACTCACCCCGGGGGCCAGGCCGCCTACCCTCCCCCCACCTTCGCCCTTCTTTTGACCCCGCCCCCCTTGGAGCCAACACTGATTGGCTGCCATGCAGGAAATGCCGGCCAACCAGCCCCCGCAGCGCCAAGAAAAGTTAATTTGGAGTTCTGGTCTCCTCCCAGGATGCATTTGGGCGGCCGCCCGTAATGAGATGCATAATTGCGGAGGCCTGCCAACAAAAGCAGCCTGGATTTAATTGAGTCAACGCATAGCCATTAATAATCTGACGGCAGCCTACCCCCACCCCACCCTACCCCCATCCACCATCATCTAATGCTTTGCAGCCCCCAATTTACTGGGCTCCCATCCCAGGTTGGTATCTTGTTCCCTGGAAGCAGGTCTGAGCATTTCCCAGCCTGCCCCAGTGCACAGAGCCTGAGCATAGAACCCAGACTTCCCTAGAATGTCATAAATCTGCCCACCTTCTCTCTTCTGTGACAATATACGTTGGTGGGACCTGTACCCAATCAACCCCTTTCTCCATTCAGTCACTACACAAATACATCCTAAGCTCCTACCTTGTGCCATGTGCTGGTCTTGGAACCTGGGGAATACAGCAGCCCACACAGACATGGTCAGCATCTTGGAGCTCAGTGTCACTTCTCACCTGTTCTCTCACACTCTTCTCATGTTCCTGACCCTCATACCTGTCCCTGTGTACCCACATCCACACTCACAACTCCACCTACCAGCTCTCACACCCACTGTCCACTTGCCTGTCCCCACTTACATCTGTCCTTTAATGTCTCACTAAATCTATGCCTTTAATGTATCATTCAGACACCTATCCACAATATATACTTCCCCATATCTACTTCCCTATACAAGTCCCCAGATCTTCTGCCTGTCCTCATATACAAGTCCCTTAGAGAACCCTGTCCACATCCCTTCCCCACACTGACTTGTCTTCGAGGAGCTCACAGTAGGAGAGACTGTCAGTGACCCTGTCTGCCTGCTTTACCACTGTTCTCCCCCTTTATGCCTCCCCTCTCCTCCTCCTTCTTATCCTCCCTTCACCAACCCAGTTACCCTCAAAGGCCCACAAGCCTCACCATCCAAGTTCTCCAAGCAGTCTGTCTCTGGAAGCTGATCCTGCATCTGTAAAATGGGGATAATATTAGTAAATAACTCATGGGATTGTTGAATGCTAATTTTATGAGATAACCCAGGTTAAGGGATTGGCACAGAGCCTGGCACTCCTAAGCACTTCCCAGTGCTGGTTGTTGATGTTAGCTTCGTGGAAAAAATAAAAAAACAAACGATCATTTTTACTTACCCCAAGCTATGGACTGCCTAAATGCCTGAGTTACCTCTTGGGATAATCTGTTTTCCATAAAATTGGCTCCAAGAGGGCCTGGCCCAACCTTGTGATGGAAATTCAGATGATGGAAATCCAGCTTCTCCTACCTCCCCAGGAAAGTGTGCTCCTTTCCATCCTCTCCTGTCCCACAAATACCTGTTTATCCATTATTCCCCTGGGGGAAGTGGAGAGACCTACCATCCCTTAAAGTGGATATGAAGCCATGGGAGGAGGGAATGAACGGTGGGGCGTCCTCTCCCAGCCACTGGACTCCCTTCAGGAAATTCTTTGCAGGGTGGGTTAGTTTGGTTTTGGAGTTGGGTGTGGGTGGAGTCTTGGGGCACAGGGAGGCCAATTTTCTTATGAAAGGACAAGAGGGCCCCCTTCCCATTTATTCTTGTTTCTACTGTAAAGGCACAGAAGAAAGGAAGAGTCACCACTTGGGCACAAGGGAGAGCTGGATCCAAGCCCAAATGCCCCCCCCCAACCTTTCTGGCTGGGAGCGTGGGACGTCTGGTGTGGGTGTTGCCCTATGCGTGTCTGATTCCTGGGCCTCTCCTTTCAAACCCATATCCAGCCGGCGGGCTTCCGGGAGGAGGTGTTGAGGCTGCGCTCTCTGGGGCTGACTGGCAAGCGCGCGCGGGCACGCGACTCCTGGGAGAATCCCCGTCACCGCCGAAATCGCCGAAATTGGCTGCAACTAGTAAAGATGCCAGGAATTTGCACCTTGCTCTGTGACCTAAAGCAAAAATGACATGAACATTGACAAATTTGACAAGGAAATTTGTGCAAAAAACAACTTCTATTTGGCTAGCCAAGCAGCAAATATGCCGGATGATACGCTTTATTAAGCAATCCATTTCTCAGCAATAGCGGCGCCATCTGCAAAGGTTACCGCGCATCAGGCTCGGCACAGAATTTCATCTGCGTCTGCAGTCGGGGCCGCACGCGGACACATTTTTCATGTACATGCGATTCCGGATGCAAATAGAATCCGTGATGAAGGAGGTGACCTTCCGGGCCGAGCCGCGCGCGCTAAAGTCACGCGCGGGGCCCGCAGGGAGCGGGCGGGGCAGGCGAACGCTAGCCACAGCGTGGGATTGAGGTTGGGTCGCCAGCGGGTGAGGGAGGGACTAGAGAGTGGGGGTTCTTGGGGGAGGGATCGTACATCTTTGGTTCTTTGCCCTTTGGGTCTCTGAGAGAGCCCAATCCTCTCACTTTACAGATGTGGAAACTGAGGCCCAGAACCGGGGAAGGTCTCAGTCAAGGTCACACAGTTGGGCATGGTAGGACTGCAAGCAGGCCCTATTAGTACTTTGACTCGCAGTTCGTTGTGAGAGCACTGAGGGCTCAGAACTCCTGGGTTCGGTTAGTTTCACCACTGCCAACTGTATATAACCTTGAGCAAATCAATACAGTGCTATCTGCCTCAGTTTCCTGTTCCGTAAAATGAGGATACTCTAGTCTATGACCCATCTTATAATCTTGTTATGAGCATTGAACTGGGTATGCAGGAAGCGCTTACAACAGTGCCTTGCAGAGAGTAAGCTCCATAAAAATATTTGTTGATTAAGTAAATTTCTTTCTCTGTCCCTCCTGGGCTGAATAGAGGGTAGGGGGCAGGTGCTGCATGGAAAGCTCTAGTGGAGGCAGAATGGGTACAACCAGGGAGAAATAGGTGAGCTAGCACCTTTCTCACAGCTGAGAAAGGGCAGATGCCTCATCTCTGTTAGTGGAAAGTCCCTGTTCCCTCATCTCCCTTCACCCCTTCTTTCTATAGCCCTGTTTTACTGGCCCCTCCCCTCAATGCAAAGTAATAAATTGGCCTTCATTTCCTACTCCCAGTCTTGTTCAGTTATTTACAATTTCTCCAATTAGGCTTGTGGTCTGTTGGGACCCCCACCCATATGGTCTGTTTGTCTTTCATGATCTCCTGTCTGTACTTGTGCTCACTCCTTTTGGCTTTCTATTGGGTGAGGGGTCACTAAGGGAGGATATGTGCTTCTCTGATGAAGCCATTCTGATGAAGTCCCTCTTTCCCACCATGAATGATTTTTTTATCCCCACACCCTTAGTAACATTTTCTGATTTAAGATAAAATCGCTAGTCTACATTTCTCACTTCCTATGATTTCTCTCTTTTCTGATCCCCCCCTCCTGGCAGGACTAATGCACTGATGGCATATGTGGTAAGTTTACTTTTTGGTGTGTCCCATTCCTTCCCCCAATGAAAGCCCCCTCTATAGTTTTCACAACCCCTAAGGAAGATTCAAGGACCAACACTCCCTCACCCAGTCTCTTTGCAATTGACAAAGTTTACTGTCCATTAGATCTGGTTTCCTGTTCTTCTCACACCTGTTTCCCCATCACCCTCATTATCTTTTATCCACAGCAACCTCTCCCAAGGCTCCTGTGGGAAAGATTTGGAATATGACAGATCTGGCCTCAAAACTGGGCTCCTGAACCTACCAACAGGGTGATCCTGAATCAAATTTAACCTCTCTGAACTTCATCTGTATAATGGGTGAAATTAATAAGAACCTCCTTAAGGAGTTGGAAGGATTCCATGAGATTAAATACTTTAAAAAATCAGTCATTAAATTAACCAATGGATTTTCTTCCTCCCCCATTTCCCTTTGGGTCCCCCACACTCAGAGGCTGCCCATTCTCTTCATCCCTTTGCCACCCCTTCCCTGAGTATGTTTCTTCCAAAGGGCCAGATTTTCGACCAAAAGAATCTAGTCCTGTCCCAAGTACTCATCCTGGGGGCTCTAAGCCTGGACTATGGAACACAGTTAGAAACTGTGTTTGTCGGTTTGTTTAGACTTTATTGAGCACCTATGAAGTACGCCAAGCTGCCTGAAGGCAGTCTGGAGAGGCCCTCATCTATCCCCAACTCAGAACAGCTGCGGGTACAGGCCAGGCCCTCGAGGAGGGGGTACTGAAATGCCTTGTTCCCCCTCCACGTACTCCTAAGCCTGGCAGCCGACCCCGCCCCAAGAGATGATGGGGACAGAGAACTGGCATAAAACATTCTCAAGGCGGGAGAGGCTCCATTCACGGCCTTCGCTCTCCTTTCCTTTTCATCTGCTCTCCACCTCCCCTACGCGCCGCCGCCCCAGCCTCCTGGGGGCGCGTCCCGCATGGAGACTCCTTGACTGCCCAACACAGCCATCCCGAGGGTCAGAGGATCGCTGGCCTACCCCGCAGGGCTGATCCAGGAGGAGGTGCCCAGCCTTGCAAACCTGCCTTACCAAGAATCTCTAAGGTAAGAACCCACCCGCTACCTCTGCCCCATACTCCCACAGTTTCTCGCCGGGCCAGGAGGCCAGAGGGGCGGGGCCGGAGGGGCGGGGCCACCTGCTCTGCCCGCCCCTCCATCCACCGCTCCGCCCCGCCCCTCTCGGCCCTTGCAGGCCGGCCCGCCCCTTCCCCAGGCCCGGGCACGCTACAGTAATCCAGAATGTGTATTTCTGCAGATGATTAAATCAATACAATCCTGACAGGACTTGTTGGAACATGCTTCTTTATTTTGCGCAATTCCTTCCCCGCGTCGCCGGCATTTATCACCCGCTCGCCTGTCAGCGCCGAGATTGTGCGGGGCGAGGGCGGGGTGGGGTGGGGGAGGGTCGCACTGAGGGGACCGGGCCCTTCCGCAGGCGGAGCCCACGGGCTGCCACCCTACACTAACACAGACAAATAAACTTAGGGGTCGGGCTAGGCCCCCACCCAGGCGCTCCAGTCTCCTAAGGTTTGGGTTGTTGGGGGAGGGGAACAGAGATTTGGGGTGGGGCCGTGAGGGAGGGGAGGCCTCAGAAACTGGGCCTAGGGCCGTACCTATATTTCCCTTTACACACTGAGCCCCCATTCTGGGTCACAGCCCCGGCCAACTGGGCTGCGAATCCCCTTACCCTCCTCTGACCTTGGTCCTGACAGCTGGGGACCCTGGAGGTGGGGTTGCGGGGGAGAAAAGATCAGGCTCCATAGCCCTACAGAAAGGTGAACCTTGACATCGCAGGCCAGGGGAGAAGAATGGGGGGCGAGGAGGAGGAAGAAAAGAAGGAGGAGGGTAAAGAAGGGCAGGAGGAAGATGAGGAGGAGGAGGAGGGAGGGGAGAAGTGGAGGGAAAGGAAAGCAGGAGGGTGAGGAAGGGGAGGAGGGTACGAGGGTAATGGAAGGAAGGCGAGGAGGAGGATGGGGAGGAAGGCTCAGAGGCAGTGGCGGCCGGTGACAGGTGCCTCGGCGGTGGCGGCCCTCGGCAGACGTGATTGCCGCCGTGGCTGCGCGCCGGAGCGTGACTTTACAACTAATCCTGTTTGTAAGTTATTATTTATCTTCAGGAAAGTTTGTCAAACTTGGGCTTTGATTTTTCGCCCTGATTTCCCTCTTGTGGCGCGCTCTCGCACGCGCTCCCATATAATTTATGACTGCCTCTGGTCCTGATGACAGATTATTAAAAGTAGAATTAGTTTTTCGCGCAGAATTTTTCCACTGGGAATTGGGAAGGCAGCGCTCTCCGCGGAAGGTCTCCGGCGAGGTCTCCATTACTAATAGAAGTTTTTTGATGGGGTGAGGAGACTAATGATTTGAATTTACTGTGGCAGCAGTCACGTGGGCGGGAAGGCATCAGCCGAAGAGACAAGAGGTTAACTTTCTCCCTGTGGAGAGGTTTATTGGATTGTTTAGCAGCAGAAGGATAATGTTTTTGTCATAGACTGCTGGTGCCACGCTGCAGTGCGGTGGCCGCCAGCGCCGGGAGAGGGGAGAGGGGAAAGAGGGGGAGAAGGGGAGCCAGGGAGACCGCGAGAGGCGGACAGACCGCCGGACGCGGTCTGGGAGAGCAGGAGAGTTAAAAGCGGGGACACATACAGTCACGGCGAGGCAGGGAAAAGCGAGAGACAGAGAAGGACGCGAGAGAGACGGAGACGCCGAATGACAGACAGAAAGACAAGGGCCCCAAGAAACAAGACAGAGAAGGAGGGGAGGGCTGGGGAGAGAGAACCAGGGGCCGAACACAGTGAGACAGCAGGGAATGAACCGCGGGAGGGGCGCTGCCTGCTCGCAGGGCTTCCCCGGAAGACTCGGGAGGTGGGCGGGGTCTCGGGGGCGTCCAGTAGGGCCTCCAAGAATAGGGAGGGGGGCCACGGTGACCCCAAGGGCCAAGCTGCTTCTACCCCGCGTCTGTGTTTGGGTGTCTGGGAGGCTCAGGCCGCGCTGGCGTCCCCAGCCCGGCCTGGGTGGGCCTGGCGGGACCCGGGGGAGGGGGTGGGGGGCGCGGCGACGGCGGCGGCGCGTTCACCTGGCCGTGCGCTCGGAACTTGTACTCCCAGCATGCCTCGACAACATGGGAACCGGAGGGGAGTCGCTGCGCAGCTGAGAGCCTCGGCTTAATCTTATGCACCATTAAGCACTCAGCAGCAAGCCCGTCCTGTTCATATACATCATCCACGCTTAATAAAC
>CM053404.1:24703634-24765257 GCA_028644305.1 Xerus rutilus
ATGACATAAGATGTAATTCTAGATGAATTTTCATTTTATAGGGAAATGGAGAATTCCTGTAGAAGGGAAAAAAAGTAAATTATCTGGGAAGTGCAAAATAAATGATGTTGCTCCCAGAGATGAATAGAGGTGTTAGAGGGAGAGAGGGAGAGAAGTAGGAAGGAGGGAGGGTGGGAGGGGAAGAGAGAGAAAGAGAGAGAGAGAGACAGGGAGACAGGGAGAGAGACAGGGAGAGACAGTCACACAGAGAGACAGAGACTGGGACTGAGAAAGCCACGCGGGTATGGGGGTGGGGCGGCCTGCTGCGAGGTGGGGGAGGAACCCGAAGGGATGGAGGCTGTAGGCGTCTGGGTGGGAGCTGTGGGGGGTCGGTGGCGGCGTTTGGTGGAGGGGCCGAGGGCTGGGGGCAGCAGCGGCCCGGGCCGAGGCGAGGGTGACTGTGACGGACGGGGCCGGGCTGGGCGGCTCATTCATCAAGGGAAGGATCAGGGGCCCGCGGAGTCACTTACGGGCGGAAATTGAATTCTGATGAAAGCGCGGAGAGGCGAGGGCGGGGGAGTGAGGACCAGGCTGGGGCCGAGTTCCCAGACAGGCTAAGGGGAGGGGGAAGGGCCCTGCGGAGACCTTCCAGATTGAAGTCCACGCCTCCTTCCTGTCTGGCACCCCCACCCACACCCGGCCTGTCCTCCCACCTCCCAGCCTCAGGCACCTAGCTGATTTGTCTTGCTCCGCTTGGGAAGTGGTGGGGCCTGGGGATGTATCTAAAAATCCAGCCGAAGCCCCCTCCCTTATGTGCTCTGTTCTGGCCAGGGGATGGCTGTGGGCATGAGGAATGACATGACGTCAGAGGGAAGGGGGCTTCAGTGAGAGAGTTAAAGGGAAGGGGATTCAAGAAGGGTTAATGGAGGTTTGGTGGTGGGACTTCAGTGAGCCAAGAAGTGAAAGGGTGGGATAAATGGGAGAGGGTATAGAAGGTCAGGGGTGGTTAATTGGGGAAATCAATGGGAGGGTCTGGAGGCTAGTGGGTTACAGTGGAGGGCCTGGGGAAGGGTTCAGGTGATCCCTAGTGGGACGAATGTTGTACAAATACAGGGCAAGTCCAGAAGGGAAGTGGGGCCATCAGCACAGTAATTGCAAAGTTCCCCTGTTAAGGGGAAAGGACCTTATTAAGGAGAGTAAAAGCCTGGATAACACTGATAGGGTTCCCTGGGGGTAGGATGGGGCCTCCAGCACAGCATGGAGGGGAGTCAGTTCCATCTAGAGTCTCCTACATGGTCCTGGGTGCCTCCCAGCTGGCAGGAAGTTCGAAGCCTCTCCTGCCACAGGTATGGTGGACAGTTCCTGCTGTCCCAAACCCCCAGGGGGAGGGACAGGATAAAGAAGGGAGCCAGGAGAACTAGGGCTGAAGTTTGATTCTGCTGGACTGGCCTAGGGAGAGGAGCTCCAGACAGGAGCTATACTCCCCTTCCCAACACATGCACCCAAACCCACCCTATGCTCTGCAGTCAACCATTATAAAGCCTGTGTGAGCTGCACCCTTCTCTTGCTCTTGTAGGAAACCTGGTGCCTGAAGAGACTGGAATCTAGTAAGGGTGGTCCCTAGAAGGCAAGGAGAGGGACCAGAAATCCCTATTATGGAGACAGAGTGACTGTGTTCAAGAACCACTGCTCTCACTGGTGCCAGCCATGATCGGGACCAAAGGTAAAGTCCTGGAGGAGGTAGCATCAAATCTGGCCTTGACGAACCTTAGAACCCCAACAGGCAGCAACTAGGATGGGGTGAGGCTAATAGTGGCATTTGAATCAGAAGGAAAAACATGGACAAAAATGGGAGAGAGAGGAGGAGGATGGAGAAATAGCTAGTTTCCCTAAGCTGTATCCAAGCAGGTGTGGTGTTTGTGGGGGGGCATCACCCAGAGTCAAGCCTCCAAAAGCGTGTGGAGTGGGGGGAGTGTGAAGGTCTGGCTTTGCCTCATAGCAGAAGGAACATGGGCTTTATTCTTTGGGTAGCAGGGAACCATGACCAGGAGGACACTTCACTTCTGTGCATGGCTGTCTCCTTTCCCTGAGGACATGATAGAGGTGAGAAAGAAGAAGCCCTTCTCAAAGAGGGTGCTCACTCTTAATGACTTGATCTCCTGAATTCCTTTCCCTCAGAATTTCACCTCAGAACCTTTCTCCCCTGAGACCTTCAGCAAAAAAGTAGAAGCTCTGCAGCTACCCTTGTCAGGAGAGGGCCGTGGCTTACTGTCTGTGGATATGTGGGTGATAGGATTATTGTGACTTACGTGCTGTCCTGCCCTGGCTGCATGGTCAGCTGGAAGAGGTGGGCAACAGAGAGTGATAGATTGGTGAAGGTGGTTATGTTCACAAAGACAGAGGATACACAGCAGTGCTCAGGAAAATTATACCACTGGCTCTTTTGTATCTAGAACCTGAACTCTCAGAATCCTAAAACTTTAAGAGCCCTCATGGAGATTCCAGGGTCACTGGGAGGCTCTGGCAGGTGGACCTGTCTTTTCCTGCCCTCTCCTCGACTCCACCTCACTTCATTCTCATCACTCTTCAAGCTAATCCAAATAAGGGCAATCTGCAATTATGTTCTGGGCTCTGTGCCAAAGTGACCCTCATGTAGTGGCCATTTGGCACTTGGAGGGGGTGGAGTTTTGAGGGGCTCTCCTGCCAGCCCATTCAGGAGCATCTTTGTTCAAGTTCCATTTAAGGAGTTAGAGTTGTGGCAGGGCCAGTCATCCTGCAGGTCCATGCAGGGTCAGAGGACACTAGTGGGGATGGAGTGGTCCCTGTGCAGCTGTAGGAGAGGTTAGGGGGTACCATGCATCCCTCAAGAAGGAGTAGGTCTTACCAGTAGAGTACTGGGCAACCAAACCTACGTAAACACCTGCAGTTTCCTCTCTCCCCCTTTCTCTCTATCCATATGGTCTATTTAACCATCCATCTTGAACATGTGTAGTATGCCCAACACACACTAGCCATGCACACAAACCCGCAGGCATACATAACAGGGATTCTTAAGTAAATACACACACCATAGTCAATTGTGTTTGTCCATGGGAATCATTGTGTTTCAGTTGTCACAGTGTGTGATTATATATCACACCTTCAGAAGTATACAAATTCACAAATACACCCACAGACATATATGTAAGTGTATATAGGGGTGAATTTACATATACCTCAACAATATATCCTATCCTCTTCCTGCACCTCAGGGGTTTATTTAAAGAAAGGGGAAACAAAGAGGGACAGAATATGATGGGGGCAAGTGGGGGTGGACAACGCAGTGGGGGAACTCTTAAAATTGCAAGAACTACATGGAAGTAATGAGCTGAAAAACTCGGGCAGGCTCCTGCCAGCCCCCCACCCCTTCATGGGCCCTCCCAGAAGGGTCCAATGGCGCCGTCCCCTCACCTCCCTTGGAGCCCGAGTTTTAATTTGGGCGGTGTAATTTTGGTGCGAACGGCTGGGCGCCTTTCGTTGGGAAATTGGGAGGAATGCAAACAAGATTTCACTTCATTAAACAGGGGCAAACAGTAGAGAAATTGCACTTACTTATGGAAATGACTTTTAAACATGCACAGCATTTACTGGCACTGCCCGAGCTGAAATTCTGCGAGGATTATACATGTGAATAATTCACCGCGGGCCAATTAGAGCTGGCTCTGTCCCTAACCCCCACCAGACCCCATCCCACCCTGTCTTGATTATGCCCTAGCCTCCTCCCTTCTCAGATTCCCGGCCCCATTCCTAGTCTTTCACTCTGGAACCCACACTGAGAAGTGGGTTATCACATTCACTTTAAGGGACACCTCAAATATGGTGACACCAAGTACTGTAACACCTCAAACCTGTTCACACATGCACAGACACAGTGTGCAGAGACTTGTAGGGTGAAACACTGATGCTTCAATATGGCAACACACAAATATGCTTTGACAACCCAAATGTGTTAATACACTCCACAATTGTGACAGACTTTGTAAAACTTCAAGCATGGCAATATACATTGTGACAACTTGAACATAATATTCACAGACATGCATTATAACACTGTAGCATAAATACAGATACACAGCTCATACATGATAGACATTCCTACAGTATGACAATTGAAACACAATGATTCACCCAGACATGTACTGTAACAACATAAACATTTGATTACTCAAACATGATGGCATATATATTGTGCCAACTTGGAGAGAGATACACTGTGTTGTTAAAATGCAAATATGTTGTCACACAAAGATAAACCCACAACAACTCAAAGTTGGAATCATACTCAGGTAATACCATTGTAGTTTAGGGACAATTCAAAAAAGGTAACAGTTTACATATTGTGTCAACTCAAAATTGATTTCATACCTGATATCCCTGATAATTCAAACATGGAAACATACATCCCTACATTATGACAGTGCAAATGCCATGATATACTCATGGTGACAGTTTAAACAAAATGACCAACTCACATTCTACCTACTAAAATGTGTGGCTCTCAAGAACACACCATTGGGACCATTTAAACACAGTGAGATGATTTAGGCACACATTATGTCAAGTGGCACATCATTCCAGTGTGACGATGCACACATTTTGACAACTCAACTATGACACCATACAGGGAACACATTGTAAAACGTCCAACATGATGATAGTCAGGTTGTGACATAATTAAATATTCACTTATTTGCATGTTATATAAATTCAAACATAGGGATACACGTTCTGTGATGACTCGAACACATTGACATGCAGGGGAGGGTGAGATACATTCATAGAATATGACACCCATCCACGCAATGTCAAAACAAATACAGAAAATATAAACAGAAATAGCACAAACTCAGGCATGCAAATGACCCAATGACACCCAAATGAGAGGGGAAACTCTGAGACATAACAACAGTCGTGATAGACATGTCGTAACAGTTACACAACATTACATTGTTGCTGCCACACCCTCGCTGGCTGACAGGCCCTGACCCCTGATCCTTCACCCTGACAGACTCCTAGTCCCGGTATCTACTGAACAGAACAGAAGCTGTCTCGGTAGGAACAGGTATCCTACTCTGAGCAGGAGGGGAGGGCTGAAACAGGAGTGGAGAGAATGGAGGCATCACCTGTGAATCCAAGAAAGAACTTAACACAGCGACAGAAAATAAGCAGAATCATTCTGGTGACAGTCTGGGTGCAGTGGTGCATGTCTGTAATTCCAGTGACTTGGGAGACTGAGGCAGGAGGATTGCAAATTCTGGGCAATTTAGCAAGACCTTTTGCAGCTTAGTGCAACGCTGTTTCAAAATTAAAAAATTAAAAACTGAGGATGTAGCTGGGTGGTAAAGTATCCCTGGGTACAATCCCCAGTACCTCTCCCACCAAAAAAATCATAATGCTTAGAGAGGGCTTGCCCCATACCCTTTAATAAAGCTCAGAGCATTCCTGCTAATGCTATGGAGAAGGGAGAGAACTTTCCTCTGCACCCCCAGTTCAGGGAAGAGGAACCCACCAGGGCTCTGCCCAATTCATGAGAACAGGGACCTAGGCCAGTCTGTGACAGCTTTAGTAGTGGGTGGGAACAGTGAAGGAAGTGAGGGTTTGTGGGGAGCTGGTCATACCTGGAACCTTGATGTAACTTCTTGAGATGTCCCTTAGTGACTCTAAGAACAGTTTCATGACCCTCATGGTATTTCCCATCACTTGGCGCATCTCTTCACTCCATAGGTGACCCTTTTGGTCAGATTTTCATGATCTTTACCCTACTCCAGACTACATTGATGGTAGGGCCCAATGTATAACAGAGTACCTGTCCAGTGAGGAGGGACAAACTTCCTGTGCCAGTGAGGAGCTTCCAGACCACTAAGTGGGCTGTGTCAGGAGGGTTCCTTAGCATCAGAAAACATACTTGTATACGTGCTTGTCAAGGTCAGCATGTATTTGATTGTGAACGTCAGCATGTGTTGGGATTTGAATATAGAAAGGATCAATATTTCTCAGGCACAGGTGTGTCCAGGCGACTTTTGGGATGGGGTAGGATTAGAGTTGGGGCTAAAACCCAGGGCCTCACATGTGCTAAGCAAGCAAGCAACATTTTGAATTTCTTTCTTTCTTTCTTTCTTTCTTTCTTTCTTTCTTTCTTTCTTTCTTTCTGTACTGGGAGTTGAACCCAGGGTGCTTTACTTCTGAGCTACATTCCTAGTCCTCTTTGTTTTGAGACAGGTCTTTCTAAGTTTCCCAGGGTGGCCTCGAACTTACCATCCTCCTGCCTCAGTCTCCTGAGTCACTGGGATTATAGGCCTACACCACTGTGCCTGACTTGTATTTATGTAGTTTTCATGTGAATTCCTGGGAGAACTGGGTCCAAGTCTGATTGCCTTACTGTGTATATTTATACCGTTTTAATAGTATATGTATAGCTGTGTCATTTCAGATAAAAATACATGTGTCAACATCTGTGTATCATTACCATGTTAGGATTGTCACATTATGTACCTGAGAAAGCCAGTAGATTTTTTGTTACCATTTTTTGTTACAATTCCTTTTGCTAGGACCTCAAGACATTAAGAATAAAAAAAGACACCATCCTTCATGCCTCTAATCCCAGCAGCTTGGGAGGCTGAGGCAGGAGGTTTGCAAGTTTGAGACCAGCCTCAGCAACTTGTCAAAGCCCTAAGTAACTTGGTGAGACCCTGTCTCAAAATAAAAAATAAAACGGGCTGGGGATGTGGCTCAGTGGTAAGGTGCCTTTGTGTCCAATACCCAGTACCAAGAAGGAAAACAACAACAACAGCAACTATATTTCCTATTGCCACAAGTCTCTCTGCAGTTGGGCATAAAGAGGCTCTCCTCTCAAAGGCCCAAGCTCCATCAGGAGCCTTGCTCCCTCCAGTGGTCAGCTTTCTGGCCACTCCCATTTCACAGAAGGTGACATTGAGGAAAAGTGGTCAACATAGTCCTGCTGAGTTTGGGGAGAGGGAAGGGAGTAAAAGCCTGGAGGCAGAAAAGGAAGCCTGAGAAGCTGGAGGTGCCAGACCTTATCCACCCTTTCCTGCCCATAATGGAGAGCCAGCCTCTGGGGCCACAGCTCTGGCTGCCTTCCTCTCTCCTCAGTACCAGTTTCCAGCCCACCCCCATCCTGCTCCCTCTCTTGGTCCTAGGCCTTTCCTCCCTCCTCTGTCCCCTCCCTACTTTCTCCCTTGCTCTCTCTCTCCAACGGGCACATGTCAGAGAACATTATGTGCACCGCGGATTTGCATAATTCAAGAAGCATCAAATTAAATTTGCATAATTCCTTTGATTACACTTGTTATTAAATGTAAGTGACATTGATTTACAAAATGGCCCAATATAAGGTTAATAGCAAATGTCACCTTCCAACAGGGTGAGTGTGTGTGAGTGTGTGTGTGAGTGTGTGGCAGGGGCAGGGGATTGCGGGAAGATGGACCTGACTCCTAGCATTTCTTTTCTGCCAGGCTCAACCACCACCAGTCTGCTCCTTCCAGTCCTTCCCCTCAGCTTCCCCAGGCCCCCAGTCTCCTCTCCCCAGGCTCTGAGTCCTGACATGAGGGGCATGACTCACTGCACAGTCCCCTCTTTTCCTTTCCTTTCTGCCAGGGCTAGATCTGGTGATACTAGGTTGCAGACAGATACTGTAAATCAGAGGAGAAAGGTTCTTCAGAGCTGTGGGGATAATGGTTGGGGGGGTGTTAAGAATCAGAAGATATGGAGAGTGGGGGCGCTTTGGAATTTGCCCTAAAGACATTAATGCCACAGGGCGAGTCATGAAATGGATGTGGGTAGCTTTTGATCTGAATGAGTCCCAGGAGACTCAGCAGAGGTGATGTGGCAGCATGAATAGACTGAGGCCCAGGCACAGGTCAGTGGGGACCCACTGAGGATAGTGTGGAAAAACACTCTGAGCAATGAGGAGGCACAGATTCAAGATCATGAGGACTCAGAAACCCAGGAGGGAGGGTCTCAGTACACCAAGACTAGAGATGCGGTGGGGGATCCGTAACTTAGTATCTGAGTTGCCAGGACCTGCCTGTGAGCCCAGAGAGAAGGGGAGGGTGGCTTCATTCAGCAGCCCTTCTAGGGATCCAGAAAAAGATGAGAACCCAGCCGCCTTGACCCCTATGAAGGGTAATAGCAAGAAGTACACACAGCTGGACACAGACACCCCACACCATACCCGTACACATGCCTGCACATGCACATCTCCACCCAGACTACCTGTCCCCAGCGTGAATGTCTAGGTAGTTCATACATGGTTGCCGGCATATCCAGCCACATTTGGACAGGCACAAAGACCTACCTGTACTTGGATTGTACTACACATTCAGATATAGGGAAGCTGGTCACCAAGGCACATTACAATGGACACTCACAAACATGGACACACAGACACATACACACTTTCAAGTACATGACAGAACGTGGACAGGTGTGCTCTCCCACCTCAGGAAGGGCTTCTCCTTGTCTCTTAGAGTCTGGTGGACTTGAAGAGGAGGGAACTGGGGCAGGGCAGCTAGAGGGGGGTCATTGTGTCTTCAGGCCACCACCTTTGTGGGAGCTATTAGAGTATCTCAAGGAGGGGCCCTTAGGATGGCCCTGCAGAGCATCCTCTGGAGCTGGGCTCCTCCAAATCCTTTTGTTGAAGGGTCCCTTCCCTCATCTTTAATCTGCTGCAGTATGTGTGTGTCAGGGGCGGGGGCAGTGCCTCGCCATTCATCCTCTCCCTGGGTGAGAATATCGACAAGGCGGTAACTAATCATTAAACCCACTGGCCCCTTTAAACAAGGAAGGAGAATTATGTGCAGGACTGTGGGGGGCAGGGACCCCGCCGTGGACCCTTTGAAGGAGAGGTGGGCTTAGGGCTGAGCTCTGAACACACCTGAAAGCCAAACTCAACCATCATTGCCTCAAGCAGAGACAAATTGGAAAGCTCAAGCCTTGAGTTAGGATGTGGAGTCGCATCTGTACTCACAAACCTACAAGGACACACACTTGCGTGTAGGCACACCAAGCACAAGGGGACACACACACAAGGATATACAAATGCATATACCTTATGGAGACTGCAAGTAAAAGTATACAGGACAGAGAGAGATTGTGCCTCCTACTTGCCATCTATTGGATTCACACATTCTTGCAGAATAATAATAATGGTTAAGAAAGAACTGGGCTAGGGGACTCATGCCTCAGGAGGATCGCAAGTTCAAGGCCAGCCTGGGCAACTTAGCGAGACCTTGTTTCAAAAAAAAAAAAAAAAAGACTGGGGATGTAGAGTTTCCTGGGTTCAATGCCCAGTACTGCCAAAAAGAGAGAGAGTGTGTTCTAGGGGACACAGGACGCAGGGATCTGGGTTCAAATATTTGCATCTACTATTTTTTAGCTGAGTAGTCTTGGGAAACCCAATAAATCATTCAGAACTCCTGTTTCTTTATCCAAGTGGGGACAATAATATTACCTACCCATGAAGCTTTTGTATTAAATGAGATAATAAATGTAAAGCACCTGGTGTATAGTAGGTGCCAGGTGATCTTAGTTGGTAGTGGTAATGTTATTTCCAGTCTTGACTGAGTACCTTCTAGGTGTCAGACACTGATCCAGGCCTGGGAGATACAATGCTAAACAGGACAGTAGTGGGGACTCCATGTGAACTTAAGGTTGAGGACAAGGGCTCGACCCTCACTCACCCTCACTGAAAGGCAGGTGCAACAGACACTCTGACAAGTGGCCTCTGGGGGCTGAGTGCTGGGCATTGTTCTGTCATCTACCTGGGTCACTGCTGCCCTCTATCCTCCATCCTCCATGATTTGTGTGGCTCTACCAATGGCTCTCCCTTTCCCAAGCTATCTCCTCTAGCCCTGTGCCTAGTCATTTTCCTACCTGCAATCCCTTGAGTCCTGCCATGTGCAACTCCCATCCCAAGACCACACTTTCTGTTTTTGCTTTTCCTCTACTTCTCCTAGACCACGCGGGACCACACAAGCGCGGAGGGTGCAAAATCACGTGCACACACACGTAGGTACACGCACTGCTTCTCTTCTTAGGTTCTTTGCCTGGAGTAGGCTCCCCTCATCTCCTCCTGCCCTAACCTGGTGGGGACACTGCTGCCGGCCTCCTAATTAGCAAATCCACAGGCTCCTCTCAGTATTTCTTCTCTTCGACCTCTGAGCATTTGGCAGCAGCTCCACCCCTCCTCCTTGAAACTGTCTCCTTTCTTGATTTCCGTGACATTGCACCTTCCTCCTGCCCCTCCTCCATCTCCCATCTCTGAAGTGCCTTTTCTGGCCTCCGACCAGCTCCTCTGCTTTCTCCCACCCCTAAATGTAACTGTGCTCCAAGATTCTGCTCTCAAACCTCTTTTCCTCTCTCTGCCTTTTCACGAACTCTATCAATTCCAACCTGACCTGTGATGGCTCTGTACATAAACACCCAATTAGGATTTGTAACCCCAAATTCTATGCCCCAAATGACCAGCTTGAGTTTCCACTTGCCTGTTTCAATGAGTACATGACATTCATCATGTGCAAAAATGAATTCTTTCATTCATTTGACATTTCTAGAGCACTTAGGATGTTTAGATACCATGCCAGGCACTGAGCACACCAAAGGCCCAGCCCTTGCCCTCAAAGAGCTTCAAGTCTAATGGGCTCCCTTCCTCCTGCTCTCCTTCCTCTTTCCATCCAGCTTCCATTCTTTTAGTGCTAAAGCCTCTGAATCATCTGGATATCTTCTTCCCACTTCCCCTCATCCCGTCAGTTATCAGGTCCTGAAAAATCCTCATCTTCCATTGCCACTGGCCCAAATCAGATCTCATTTCTTGCTTCCTGAGTGGTCTCAGTGACACCTGTACCTCTAGGACATAGTTTGCCCCACTCATTCCCATTAATCAGTCTATCCAAAACACAGCTCTGTTTAGGGATTGAATTGTGCTCCCTCATCACTCCCGCATATTTGTTGAAGTCTGGTCCTTGACACCTGTGAATGTGACCTTTTTTGGAAATAGGATCTTTGCCCATGTAATTAAGATATAGTTAAGGTGAGGTCATACTGGAGTAGGGTGGACCACCTCCCTCACTGATCTTCTTCAGGGAAGTGACTCCTCTGTGATTCCTTTCTTGCCACAAATAACCCTGGTCTCTGACTGCCCCACACAGCTTGGCAGTGCCTGGCATGTACCTGGCCTACTAGCAAGGTATTTCACAGGAACTCGGTGTTCCTTTCTTTGAAGAAATCAGCATTACACATATCAAGGACATAGTCTTTGGAGTTAGACATACTTGGCTTTGGATCTAGACTCCAACCTGAGTTTCAGTGGACTCATCTGTTAAATGGGGATGGGGGGATAACAATTCTTACTTGTGAACTTGTGAAGACTTGCCATAGTGTAGTAAACATTTGTATTGTTGGCCAAGTTTCACTGAGAATGGTGGTTTCCCCTTTTGGAAACCAACAGGTGGTCTCTAAGAGATTCTACTAATATTACCCAAACCTGCGGCAAAGTCATCTGATTCTGACTTTAACACCTCACTCATAGAGACCAGCTCTGGGTCCTTCTCTGGTCTTCTTCACAAAGTGACTGAGAGGAGAGTTGATCTCTTTCTGGGTCTGGCAGCTGCAGGTGAAGTCCCAGAGACTGGGCATCCTGGTATCTAAACCTGTCCTGTTTTGAATGTTCCCTGAAGCCCAGGAACTCTCTTCTTCCCATTCTGAGCACTTGAACCTATCTTCCATTGTCTGGGTATTCCCCATCCCTTCTGGTAGATTCTTCTCTGCCTCAGCTAACTCAAATTATGTTCCTATTGCTCATAACCAAATGAGTCCTGAATAGTATAATGGAAAAAGAGCTGACACATAGTAGGGGCCCCCAAATTGCTAATTCTTTCCCCCGGGAAAGACTAGTATGATCCTTAATCCCAGAGATGGTGTCCTTTGGGACTGTCCCAGACAGAAGTACAAACTCTGTTCAGATTTCAGGCCATGATTATGGTGAATGAACTGCCTGGGGCCTGTTGCTTAAAAGCCTCCAGGCCTTATGTCACTTGAAATTATAAAAATCCCATTCATACCTTGGGATGAATGAATCACAAAAACAATTTATGGACAAAACAACCCAAACTAAATTTTATTATATTTTTTTGTTACTGAGGATTGAACTCAGGGGCACTTTACTGCTGAGCTACATCCCTAATCCTTTTTATTTTCTTATTTTGAGACAGGTTCTTCCTAAGTTGCTGAGGCTGGCCTGCAACTTGTGATCCTCCTGCCTCAGTCTCCTGAGTTGCTGGCATTATAGCTGTGTGCTGCCATGCCCAGCTGACCTTAATTTTAAAGAAGAAGAAAATTATAAAACTAAGATTGGGTTTGGTATTGATAGGTAAAGACAGAAGAAGATTTAAAATTTCTTGGAGGTGATAAACTTGGGTAGAAAGGAATCATTATAGATGATCTAAAACCTGAGATCATTAGGTAGACATTCCCCAGCTGGATCACAGTCAGGGAGGGCTGTGCTGGGGTCTCTGTCACCCTAACTGCCCCTCCAGGTGTTCTGCTCCAAGGAATGGAATGCCCAATATGGACTAGCCATGGAGCCGCCCATGACTGATCCACGGTGGACTCACCAAGGAAAGTGGCCTTTGCTTGAAGGTAAATATTAAAAATAGTTGCCTCCAAAGAGGAAGGGGTGGAGCTGGCGGCTCTAAGGGAATTTTCACATTTTACTCCACATACTTCTTTATATAATTGTCATCTTTTACTCTGAGCCTCTATTATGGCATAATTTAAAACTATCTAGAAAAAGCAGAATGTCATCTTCTTGCATGTATGCGAGTGCTGTGGCTGTGTGTTCCTAGCTTCCTGTCCTCCTGCACGACGCCTTTGTGGGGATCTTGGTGAGCAGAGAGCTGCCTTCCCTCCACTCTTGTCCTGCTGCAGCTCAGTGGGTTCATCTTCCTGGGTACTCGCTACCCAGGCCCAGGCTCCTGGGTTCTGCTGAGCGTGCTGCCTGCTGCCGCAGGGCCCCAGGACTGATGGGGGTGGGGCAACTCCGTCTGCTTCCCATATGGGGACTTTGTCTGTCCCTGCCTGAGGGCCACCTCCCTCCTGCTTCACATTGTCCCCTTGCTATCTCCTGCTGGCCCAAGCCCAGGCCTGCATTTTCTCTTTTCATTAGCCTCCTAGTGGTAGCCCCGGGCAGGACACAGGGGGCTGGGATTCTGCTCCATTCCTCTCCAGCCCTGGAGTCCCTGGCCAGCTCACCCTGGACTCTTCCCAGCCTGCAGTGTCAGCCTCCGCACACACCATGTGTATTAGAGGGACAACACGCTCGGCAGGGCCTCCGGTTACACTGGTGCCTCTGCTGGCCCTGGTTCAGGCCCCCACCTCCATCAACCCCCTTCCCACACACACATTTGTGAATCTGAGCCTGATGGAAATGAGGCTGGGGTCCTCCACAGTCATTTTGGGGACATATTCAGGGAGCCTGGGGATAACAGGACATCCCAAGTTCTGACAATACTCTGACCCTACAGGAGAAGGTCACTGGGGTTTGTCTTTAGAGATAAATCCCCTAAAGCCTTCCTCCAGATATTCAGAGAGAGAGATCATTTAACAGCATACAGTGTCCAGGAGAGATCAAAAGATGCGCACGTAACAAATGGTTCAGCTTAGTTCCCACCACACTCCCAACCTGAAGCTTCACTTCAATAGCCAGACTCCTCACTCATGTCTTCAGAAGGCTTTCATCTCCACTTTTTCAGGTTCTTCCTCCACCCAACATTCAAGGCTCATGTCAAGTGTGCTCTCTTGTGGATGCTTCCTCAAGTCACCTGTTCTCCTGAAGGTTTCCAGTGCTCATTGCTGAGCCACATCCTCACCAAATCTTGCTCAGTGGGTTAAGGCAGAGTTTTCTGCTTAGACCATTCTCTAGAGCTAGGATACTTAAGGGGACAGTGGGAAGGTGAAGGAGGGCAGAGAAACCTCCTTGGCAGACACAGCCATACACACTCAGGGTGTCTGGTGAAAAGGGCATAGAACTTAAAGTCTGCAGGTCTGGGCTATCTACCACTCACTCACTAACTGCTAGGCTTGATGCAAATCAGATCTCTTTCAGTCTTGGTTTCCTCATCTGGAAACCCTGACCCAGAAGTTCTAGTGAAGAACCTAATAAGTGCCATGCAAACTCTGGGAGCTAGAGTTTACCAGGTTGCAGGCTTTCCCCCCCAAACATGTAGTGTTTCCTACATGTCATATGGTGTTTTAAGTACTTTATAAATATTTAACTGATTTAGTCTTCACAAAATCATATGAAGGAGTGACTGTTAATACTACTACTACTATTATTACTACTACTACTCCTCTCATTTTATGGATGTTAAAACTGAAATTAAGTAAATTGATCAAAATCACACAGCGAGGGCTGGGGTGTGGCTTGGTAGGAGAGTGCTTGCCTAGCATACCCAAGGCCCTGAGTTCCATCCCTGACACCGAAAAAAAACAAAAACAAACAAACAAACAAACAAAAAAAAAACACAAAAATTCACACCACTAGTAAATGGCAGAGCAAAGTTGAACTCCATCTGGCTCCAGAATGAACTCCTAACCATCACTCTATGCCACTTCTCTGTGTTTGATTATTCTTCTGTCAGTATGTACAGCCTTGCTTATGCGTGTGCATTATTTAAACTTATAAGAGATTACGATTTGTGTAACTGCTTACAAGTATGTGTGCAAAGAGTGTAAAATGTAATGATAATAGTGACAGAAATCAGTTATTAAACACTCTATGCCAGGCACCGTGCTAACCATCATTACCTTTGGCCTGTCACAGCCACACATGGTGGATCCCATTATTGTGCTCATTTACCTGTTGAGGAATGCTAGGCAAGGTTAACTCAGGCATCCAAGGTCACACCTCTAGAGGTGAGTGGAGCAGGTTGGTTTAAGTGGATGCCACCAGAGCCTTTACTTTTAACCCCTAAGCTACACTGAATGTGTCTGTACGTTCAGTGTGGGGATATGTATGCAAGAGTGTGTTCACACATAAGCACCTGTCTGTCTCTGTCCATCTATTCATCTATCTATCCATCCCTACCTATCTACCAAAGGCAACTGGGGTCTCTGTCCTGGGTCAAATTTTGGGAGAGCCAACCTGTGGGGGCCTGCAGGCAAGGTAAAAGACAAAGTCATGGCCTCTTTCAGCTGGCTCAATGTTCCTGGGATGTGTTCCTTTGAGTCTAGAGGGACTGTAAGGGACAAAGCTCTGTTCAGGTGTACAGGAGGAGAGGTCACCCAAAAAGGTGAGTGCACCCTCCTTGCATTCTTACCACTCTAGCCCAGTGGGCAGGCACCCTGGGCACAGTGGGGTCTCCTTACTCTCCTCACTCAGTGAGCCAGCATCAGGATGTTGGATTCCAGATTCCCTCATATCTTCACAAGAGATTTCCTTTGTGTTTCTTCCAAACCTTTGTCTCTTTTTTAAAGTGGAGGGCTCTGTCTGGTTTTAGGCAGACAGAAAACGAGATGACTGAGCTAAGTTAATGCTTCAAGGAAGGTGAGATTGGTGAGTAAAAGAATAAAAAGATTTGGGAGACAAGATGGAACAGGCCAATGTGACTAATAAGTTTCTTTTAGGAATGGGGGCAGAATTACTTGGATGTGATAGGGTAAGTATTACTTTCTATCTTGAAGAAAAATGTGTGATGTTTATACTGTCTCAGAACAAATAGGCCTGTGACTGATGGATAGTTTACCATTTATGTAGCTGGTTTCATGTACTTTTGACAGCTCAATCAGGATTCCAACAGTTATAAAAAATGATTTTCTCTAGGAAGTTGCAGGAGGGGAGCCTGTGCCCTCGCCCCCACCTTGTGCCCCCTGGGCACTCACTCTACCTCTGCCTGAGGAAAAGGCGTGGATTACAGAGTAGGGTGAGGAGCTGGAAGAGGTCCATGGGTGTCCCCTGAGTCTCCTGGCCTGGACATGGATATCTGACTTCCCAAGGGTTGTGTTGGGACTATTTTTCTGGACTGAGCCTTGGAGGGTTACCTGGGAAGGTCTATAACCCCTCACTGTTCCTAGGACTGAGATAGAGGTGGGGACTGGACATAAGAGAGAGAAGAAAAGTCCATCAGGAACTCAGGAGAGTTGGACCCACAAGAAGACCATACATAGGTGTTGTGGAGTGTGGCTTCTCAATCCTGGATCCAGCCTGTGACCCAGTCAGTCTCTGCTGACCCCCTGCCATGAAGACAAGCAGAAGGGCTGTGTCCCTGCAGGCCCTCAAGTGGTCGCAGCAAAAATGACAGTAGCCAGAGCAGGAAGAGGGAAGGTAGGAGGTAGTATTTTGCCACCGTGGTGCATATGCCCAGGGGAATTTTGGGCTTGGGATAATTTATTTTAAAAGTATTTCAATATAGAAACGTCCAGATTTGTACCAAATATCAGTTAGAGGCTGATGAGGTGCGAAAGCTGAAACACAGAAAGGTCTTGGCCAGGTTTGGAGGTTCTGCCCACGCTGGGGCAGATGACAATATTCAGAGGCACTCATAGCTGGTACTCTCCATTTGCCTGGCATACACCTGCGACCAGAGATGTCTTCAAGTCTCCGGCCTAAAACTTTGAGAGTATTATGGGACCTGCAGTATTACTTTCTAGCAAGCAGCTTCCAGGTGTAATCGCCTCTACCCTTTAGTTATAGGAGCCCTTTTTAAGCACAAGACTGTTCACATACTTTTTCTAGCATTACCCACAAAAGCTAAGCAGACTTTGGAGTCAGAGTACTTGGGAGTTCATGTCTCTTCTCCTCTACTTATTAGCTGTGTGACCTTGGGCAAATCACTTAACTTCTCTGTGCCCCAGTTTCTTTATTTGTAATATAGGTATATACTAGAACAATCTCATAGAGTTGCTGAGAGGATTCAATGAAATGGTATACTGTATCTGTTTAGCAGGATGCTTGGCACATTATAAACACTCATTAAGTAGCAATTATTTCTTCTCTCTTTCATAATCACCATTCTATCACTCTGCACATGCTGGGTATAACGTGTTTATTTAAAAATGCATATCAAGGGCTGTGTTTGTAGCTCAGTGGTGGAGCACTTGCCTAGTACATGTGAGGCACTGGGTTCAATCCTCAGCACCACATAAAAATAAATAAAATAAAGATATTGTGTCTACAACTAAAAAATTATTTTAAAAATATATATCAAACACTGTAGTAAGTGCTGAGGATATAGCAGTAGATGACAAAGTATTCCCTAGATTTATTAAGCACCTATTCTAGGCTGAAGTTCTATTGAATCCTCAACATGCATTATCTCATTTGCAAAGATCCTTCCTACATGAAGTTCAAAGGAGCTTTACGTATATTATATCTGCTGCTTTACATGTATTATATCCTCACAAGGACCCCATGAAGGAGATATTGTTGCCCCCATTCTACAGATGAGGACTGAGACTGAGAATGGTCACATTTGAAATTATGGAACTCTGATTCAAATCCAGCCCCATGGCTCAAAGCCCTGCTTCTTTCTGCTATGCCATGTGGCTGTCTCCTCGCCCTATTGATTGTCACCTCCATAGGCCTGTGGGCCTCCTGTCCAGGGTATGTGAGCCTGTGTGTCTGGATGCCCAAGCCTGGATGCATTTCTGTGACTGGACGCCTCCTGTCACTGGTGTGGGTGATTTGTGTAGTTGTATTTCTGAATCTTATGCCCAAGGGAGGCAGTTATGTGACCTTGTAGGATCGTGTGGTTTGATTATGGGTCTGTGGGACTGTGCGTGGGGTGTGCTGATCTGTTTAGATGACTGTGGTTTTGCATGGCTGCCAATGGCTCAGCTTAGTGGTGGGTTGTATTGGCATGTGGGCCTCTTCCAACTTCCCTTTGAAGGAAAGGGAGAGAGGTGCTGGGAAGAGGAGGGGTGGCCTGCTAAATAGATGCTTCCAGGTTTGGGTGTCCACTGGGCCTGGACCAGGGGCTGGGCTTTGCCTGCTGGCTTCAGGCAAGTGGGTTTCAGGCTGAGAGATGGAGAGGCTCGTTTCCCCTTAAACACTGCAGATTAAGGGCCCGCGGTGGGCACGGGCGGGAGGGCGCAATGTCGCTCACGTTACAAATCAATTCATTACCGGCTCTCGCAGTCGCCTCCGATCTTCAAGGATCGGGGGTTTGATGAAGAGGATTCATTTCAAGAAATAAACCTTTTAAATTAACCACGAGATGAGGGAAATTTCTTTATTTAAAAAATGCTCAGGCCCTGCCGGCTTTGTTTTTTCTCTCTTATTAGCATTGTTATTAATAATCCCACCCTTTCTCTCCAGGGGATGGTCCACCCCTCCCTGGGAGGCAGAGTGGGCTGCTTGGACTTTGGGCAGACCCAACACCTGCTCACTTGTCTACTCTACCAGGTCTCTAAGACCTATGAGTGGGGCCTCACACCAGGCTCCTTGGCCCCAAATAGACTCTCCAGAAGGTGGCCACAAACCTGTCAAGTGACCTTGAGTGAGTCATTTGAACTCTCTTTCTTCAATAGCAAAATGAACATAGAATCATCACTTTGTAAAGCTGAAACTTAAAGTGAGGCGTTCAGACCCAGAGAAGGGAAGTGGCTTATCCAAGGTCACACAGAATCTTTTTAACAGAGGGAGTTTCAACATTAGCTTAACTCCCGGTCTTGTCTCTACCAACACACAAGCATTTGGATTTGTGATCTATAAATTACACTTTGATATGCATTATCCCACTGGCTGTGTACAATAACCTTTCAGATGTATATTATTGTCCTTGTTTTACAGACGAAGAAAGAAGAAATCGAAGAGCTCTGAGAATGTACTTCTCAGGGTTTTGGCAAGAACATAGGATGTAGTCTACTAGGTCATCTGAGAAGAATTTAATAGAGCAACTATTTATAAAGGTATAGGCAGGAATTAAGAAAAATACAAGTGAAGTTGCAGGATCCTGGGGCTAGTAACAGTGGGAAATCGTGCCCAAGCGAGGTTTGAAAGGGACAAAGATGAAAGGAGAAACTAATAGAACTATTTTGTCTGGAACCTCTTTTGGCGAGGTTCAAAGGAGCCACTTATGCAGACTGTGTGTGCCGGCCTCTCATTGCCCCAGCAAGCTTCAGAGGGGTGGGAGAGGATCTAGAGGGGCAGACACTAGCTCAGGGAATGTGACTTGCCAGTGAATGGCAGGGAAAAGATGTACCTTTAGGACTCCTGAATGTAAGATTCTCCTAAGCCCAAGTCATTGTATTTCTTGCTACCCTGTTTTGCCCCATTGATACCTGCCCTTGCCTCTCAGGAGCTTTGCACAGCTCAAATGAAAGGCTAGGTCTGGGGGTATAACCTAGTATGAAGAAATGCTGTTCCTCCCTATTACAGGGAAGAACCCTGTTGCCCCAGGAGGAACCAAATACTGGCATTTAGCAATGGCAATTAATAGCATCTTGCCTTCCAAGGGGCATGTTTACATCAGAGCAAGAAGCTTCTATTTTCTAGCAGAGAAACCCATGGGAAGATCTTGGACTTTCTTCCATGGGCCCAACATTTAGACAAAAGTCTGTCCTCAGTCTGAAGACCACAGAGCTGGCACAAGGATCAGACAGTGCAGATGTCCTACCACAGACGCAGGGAGGCAATCTTAGTCCATTAGGGTGACTGTAACAAAATACCTTAGGATGAGTAATTTATAAGCAACAGAAATTTATTGTTCACCTTGTTCTGGAGGCTGGGCTGTCTAAGATCAAGGTGCCAGTAGATTGGGTGTTCGGTCAGGGCTTGCTTTCTGCTTCTAAGATGGCCCTTTCTCACTGTGTCCTCACATGGTGGGATGGGCTAGATAGCTCCTTTCAATCTGGGCCACCAAGCCCTTACCAAATGGCCCCATCTCTTCATATGATGAAGTACACTTGGTATTAGGTTCCAACATGAATTTGCGGGGGATGTCAACATTCAGGGCAGAGAGAGAAGATTGGGGCCTAGGGAAGAAGTCACCCACCACTTCCTGTGGTGCCCACTCCTGGCTTGCTATAAGACTGCTTGCAGGATCACGGAAACCTAGACTACGTCCTCCCTTTCCTTGCTGATGCCCCCAAGGGTAAGCTAGGCTGACAGACTAAGATCATGGAGAAAACTGAGAGACAGTGGGACTCAGGTAGAGAGCAGAGCTCCAGAGCACCCAGAGCCTGGAAGATACTGGGGAGTTAGGGGGTTCTACAACCTTGGAGAAGAAGGGGATAAGAGTGTCAGGGGCATAACCAGGCTGTTTAAACTCACTTTCTAGGTCCTATCCTAACTGGTATTTGAACTTGAATCATTTCTAGGGTAGGTTTATATTCCTCCAAAGCCAGGACTACATTTGTCCTCATCAGGTGAGGGTTCCCTTGGAGTGAGAGCTTAGCTCATCCGCTAGTGGCCTCCTAAATCCAGCCCAGGACTCTGACCTCAGGTGGGGTTTCAGCTCAGACATGGCTTCCCCACCTAAGAGGACATAAACTGAAAAGGCTACCCCTGCCTTCCTAGGCCTCCTCCCAGACTCCTTACCTGCAGATTGGAGGAAGGAAAGAGGGGAGGAGAAAAAGGTCTTTCCAGCATAGGCGTAGACCTGCCCAGGTGTTGGGGGGGACCAGCTCACTATCTCATTAACGTGGAATTGTTTTTAGGTTAATAATCTTGCGTTAATTTTCCCTTAAAATATTGTCTTTGACCGTTAAATGCTCACACTGTTATAAAAAGAACGTAATAAATGATCTTGAAGCAAATTCTCCTGCCAAATGTCATAATTTATTTGCATAATTAGCTCTTAATTTTAATTCAATATGCAAATCCACGCTTCCTTTCCATTGCAGCCGCCTGTTTCCCAGCCAGGCGGCCATGAATTTACTGTGACGCTCTCTCTCCACGGTTGTCAGAGGCAGGGATGGGGAGGCAGGCCCCTTCTGCGGATAGTGCTTGGAGGAGGGGCTCTGACACACAGACTCAGATGGACAGACCCATGGGCCCCACTGTATAGATGCAGGCTCCACAGATGGACCTGTGAGGAGCCAGAATATCCACATACTGATGGGCTCATACAGAGACACAGATACATAGGCTGAGTCCGAGAGGTGAAGGCATATGAACCCAGGCTTCTAGGTGGACACATTAAGAAACCCATGTGTGTCCACTGAGGCACATTATATGAGCAGAAACAATGCCAGACATGGACATGTGAACACATGCCTGTGAAGTCCCATGACCTCATGGACACAGACATATGAACTAATATTCAGAGACATGGGCTTGTCTCGAGAGACTTTCAAGGCAGACAGATACACAGAGACTCAGCCAACAAGTGGAGATGCATGGACAGCCATAGACATGAAGGAAGGCAGACCCGAACTTTCCAATAGAGATGCATGGCCTTAACACAGATGTGTAGCACCACACTTGCAGAGACACACAAAGCTACTGAGGCCACAAACCTATTGTGCACACACATAACAAGACATGCTATCCTAAACAGAAACTTGACAACCCTCTAGAGACACCAGGGTGCTACATGAACACCCACACGCATTGTAGGACTTGGCTTTCAAGTTTCCAGAGCAAGTATTTTGAGACATTGTAGGACTTGGGGGAAGAGTGTGAACTTAGAGTCAAAGGTTCTAGGCCCATCTTCTTTCCTCACTTGTTAAGGGACTTCAAGTCACTTCATTGTTTGTAAAAATTATAAACTTATTAGTATATAATTCACATACCATGCAATTCACCTATTTAAAGTGTACAAGTCAATGGTTTTTAGTATATTCAGAGGGTTGTGCAACCTTCTCCACAAGAAATTTTAGAATATTTTTAATCATCCCCCAAAACCCCCATGCCCATTAACAGTCACTCCTCCTTCCCCCAACATCCCTCATCCATTGTCCCAACCCTGCACAACCCCAAATTTTTTTACTGTCTCTTCATATTAACTTATTGTGGACATTACATAAAAAGGGAATCATGATTTTTTTGTGTGTGACTAGTTTCTCACACTTAGCATAATGTTTTCTTTCTTTTCTTTTTTTCCCCTTTAGTGGTGTTGGGAATTGAATCCAGGGGCTCATGCATGCTAGGCAAGTGCTCTTCCACTGAGCTGTACCAGAAGCCCAAACACAATGCTTTCAATATTCATATGTTGTAGAGTGAATCAGTACTTCTTTCCTTTGTATGGCTGAATAATATTCTATTGTATGGGCAAAACACATTTTATCTGTGTATTCATTATGGACACTTGATTTGTTTCTACTTTTTTATTTTCAGTGCTAGGGATTGAACCCTGGGCCTGGCACATGCTGAGCAGTGGTTCTCCCATTGATCTACATCCTCAGCCCTGTTGCCACTTTTTGGCTACCGTGAGCAATTCTGCTATGAACATTCTTGTACAAGTTTTTTTTTTTTTTTTTGGTACCGGGGATTGAACTCAGGGGCGCTCGACCCCTGAGCCACATCCCCAGCCCTATTTTGTGTTTTATGTAGAGACAGGGTCTCACTGAGTTGCTTAGCGCCTCGCCGTTGCTGAGGCTGGCTTTGAACTTGCGATTCTCCTGTCTCAGCCTCCCTAAGTGCTGGGATTACAAGCGTGAGCCACCACGCCTGGCTTGTACAAGTTTTTGTGTGAACCTGTTTTCATTGCTCATGAGTTTATTGCTATGACTGGGACTTCGTCTTAGAGTTTGGTTTTCCTGCTATAAAATACGAGGGCTCCTTCTGATGGGATCATTGCAGACTTCTCCAGCTGCATTTGTTCATGATGAACCAAGCACTCTCCAGCTGAGATCCTGACCCTTCTCACACAGCCAGACCCACAGAGACACTTAGATACATGTGTACAAACACACACACAAAGTCACACCACACAGTCACACACTAAATTGCTAACACGGTCACCTGGACACATACCATAGCCCTGAAGACACAAGGCATTTGTACCCTAGGTGACCTAAACCCTGACAGGGACCTGAGGACGAGGTCCTAGCGAAAAAGCTGGAAATACCATCAAAGAGATGATGATAGCTATAGGGAAGAGCATCCTGACACGGGGAAGAGCCTGTTATGCCCAGGGGTTGAAGCCTGGAGTTTGGGCATTGGAGAGTCAGCCAACAAGAGGGCCAAGAGTTTGGGTAAGGGGTGAAGTGTTAGAGATGGGGGCTCTCTGGGATGGAACTCTGTGGTTGGGGTCAGGTCTGGTCTGACAGTGGGTTCTACCTCCCCATTAGTGTCTGCCCTACACTCCCCCTGACCAGGGTGGCCTTTGTCTCTCTGCTCCCCTGACCAGAGGAAATGTGACCCCACCCCACCCTTCACTCCCCCCCCACAAGCTAAGGAGACAAAAGGGATCCTTTTTCAGGATAATTAAGCCTCAAAGGCAGCGACTCCTCCCAGGAAACTGATCAGGTTTGCCCTGGGAGAGCCCTCAGTGTGGGAGGGGAGGGAAGGGAGACAGGGAGAAGCAAAGATGATCAGGAGAGCAGAAAGTGAGCTCTCAGACGCCAGGCTGCTCCAATTCCTATGGTCAGACATTGCCTGTCACAAAAAAGTTTGATCTTTGTGTCCCCTTCCTAGGAGAGGGCTTTATGAAGTTGGGGGCTTGATTAGTGACACTGTCTTCCCATTGTCACAGAGGTCCTGGATTTGGGCCCTGCAGGACACATATGAGTGTGTGTGCACGTGCAGCTGCCGCTGTTGTTATAGATGTGCGTGGATGTTGCTGACACTCGGCATGGAGTGTGTGAGGGTATGAGTGCCTGTCCCAAGCCTCTCTGGCCCCCACCCCACCCAGTCCCCCCTGCAGAAGGCTCACTGTGCGGCCTCAGCGGAGTTTCTAACCTGGAGTGATCGCTTTCCTGATTTGCCACTTTAGTACTCTTGTTAATGAATTTTTAATCTTCTTAATGACATTAAACACGGAAAGTAATTAAGGAAAACAAGTTTGAAACTGCTGACTTCAACCCTTTATTCACAACTATTTAATGTAGAATTAATTTGATTTTACCCATTATTCAAATGAACGCGCTACCTTCTCCTCGGCCCCAGGCCTGTCCCTTTGCCCCCTCCCCCAAATGCCCAGAGACCCCCTGTTGCGATCACCCAGTTATCATTGACCCTGGTGGGCACCGGGTAGGGGATGGTTTCTGTGTGATGTGTCCCCACTAGGGGCCTGGGTGTGATGCCTAAGCCAAGCCCTGGATGGTGAGGAAGGCAGAGTGGCCACTATAGGGAGGAGAATCCAAGGGAATCAGGAGGCCTTAAGAACCAGCCTCACTAGACCTCCTTGCTCACCCTCCTTCCACAGACACAGTCAATAGGCCCAAGGTGCTCTGTAACCTGGACACTCAAATGCTAGGATGTTGGAAGTCTTGGGTATTCAGATGTTTGGACATTCAGATTTAGCATGAGGCAATGTGAATTTGTGGACTACAAAAAAATCCAGTGTTTGGAGGTTCAGATACTAGGTTGGGCACTACAGTGGTAGATTCTACGATGTCCATTTTTCAGAATTGTAGACCAAGAGAAAGAAGCTCCCCCACCCTAAACCTCAGGCCATTGTTTGGCTGATCTATAATGGGCAGCTTGAGTTGTTTGAAACTGATCCAGGTCCTCATGGCAGAAACTATGTCCCGGGTCAGTTTTCCACTGAGCCTGAGAGGTTGGTTGACACCTTCCCCAAAGGGTCCTTGGCCTGCTTCTGAGCCCTGGGTAAGAGGAAAGGCAAAATCCAAAGGAGCCCTAGGAGTAGTCAGTGCCTGGTGTTGCCCTGGAGCTGAAGACAGTGGGTGCAAGCACATCTTCCCCAGGACAAAGTCCTCAGGGCCCTACAGATGGGACCCAGGAAACCAACTGCAGGAGTCACCCTGGTGTTGCCCATGGTGACATCTCTCTGCTTTGGTCTTGGGTCCCCAGATTCTGTTTGGTGTGAGTGCATATGTGTCTGTGCAGTGGCTAAGACAGGAGATGTGGGTGAATGCCACCCTAGGAAGAACCAAAGGAAGTGGGACTGTCTCACACCCTGCCCTGCTCAGTACAGCACAGCACAGGTGGGTCCCACTGAAATCCGAACTTTGTACGTGTTCTTGATCTCTTGTTTCCTCCTGGCTGAAGTGGAGAGATAGACTCTTAAGGAGTTGTAATAAGTAAAGAAGATGTCACAGATGCAACCCTAGCACAGCTCCTGGCACGTAGCAGACCTTCCTATCAACTCCTGCCCCATTGCCTCTGCTCCCTTCCCACCCCACCCTCACCCTGTGAGGAGGAAGGAGACACCAAGAATGTGCCAGAGAAAGAAATCCAGGGCTTCGGGGGCAAAGGGCCCAAAAGGGTGGTCTCAGAAAGACATGGTCTTGCTGAGATACCCTGAGGGTTAATGGGGAGAGCTGCTGGGAGGGGGTCAGATGGGAGAGCTTCCTCTGCTATCCTTGGACATCCCCTGAAATTTTCCTTCCTGTCATTCCCCTGAATTATTTCCTCAGGAGGGGGTTTCTCTCTCCCTCCTTCCCCCTTCCCCCTTCCTCTTGCCTCTTTTCTCCAAACAAGCCTCCCCCAAGTCACTTCACTCATCTCAGCTCCTGAAAGAAAACCAGCCCTAACCCCGCGCCCCCCCTCACGCTGCACTGAGCCATGACTGGGCCTGAGCTGATGCGAGTCTCCCTCGCCCCTTCCTCCCATTCCAGGGACTTTATGGGCTGAGACGCTGCTGCTGGCTTGCTCACTTCTCCCTCTCTCCCGCTCCTCTTCCCATCATTCTCCATGTCCCTTCCTCCCTCTTTCTTTCTTCCCCTGCCATGGCCTGCCTGGCTCTTCCATGTCTGTCTTTCTCCATCTTTCAGTCTGTCTTTCCTTCTCTTGGTCTTTCTCGCTTTGTTGAAAGATCATGGATTCTAGTATGGATTTCCAGCTACAGCTGTCATATTCTCAGGAAGGGGAATAAGGCTGAGCCCAGCAGGGGAGATGGAAGAAACCCACCCTTGAGGGTCCCCAGGGTAGGGGGAGTCTTCCAACTCACTGTTCAGTCCAAGGAAGGCCAGAGCTGGTGTGACTGGGATCTCCTGACTCCCAACTATTCTGCCCACTTCCCCTCCTTTTTGACATTCTGGGAGGGCCAGGAAGGTTCTGAAGAAGAGGATTCAACCAATTCAGGTACATCCATGCCACCCTCCACCCCTACACACCCCACTCCAACTCTCAAACTCATAAAATCCTCTCACAAAGACCCACACTCTCTCAGAACAACACATTCATATAACAAACTTGCACCTCACACAGACACAGCTATGCACAAGCACAGATATACAGGGGTGCAGATGCGCACGCAGATACACACAGCTTCCCCCTACCCGAGTTTGTGCGCGCACACACACAGATGCGGACGCACACACACATATACACACAGAGATCCCACAGGCGCCCAAAAGCACAGGGCAATGATTAATGTCCCCTCAGAAAAAGAAATTATATCGAATAAATTAAACTACTGTGGCAGCAAATTGAAAAATAAGGATGTAAATGAGGTTTGAATACTTAATATCGAAGACAAGGGGGGAACGAGAAGGGATCGCTGGGTCCCCTGAGAGTGGAAAAGATGGTCCTTCCTGCCCCCACCAGATTTGACTGGTTCCCATCCAGAGACCTCAGAGCTGGAACAGGGATAGTGTAGGGACTTTAGTCAGTACCAGGACCCTCTCTCTGATGGCCACTGCCAAGAAGGCCCTAGAACCTTTGGAAAGACTCATAGAGGGGGTATGGGAAGGGGGTGGCATGACCACCTGGCAGCACTCAAAAGCCACCCTGACGGCCCCCAACACACAGTGGACTCTCGCTTTCAGATCCAGCACATACTCCTTTGAGGCCCATCCTGGCTTATGGTGAGCTCACTACTCATGTCTCCCCAGCCCCCAGCCCACCCCAAGACCCTTGAGAGCATCTATTCATACATGCCTTGCTTACCCCCACAACTCAGCTCCAGAGCTATATATACTTGCCTCCCCATGCTCCCCCAATATGGCCTAACCCTGACAGTCCCCAACACCCTGAACACACTCTAGGCATTCTACCCATGCACCATTAATACCCCAATCACTCCAGCACAGTTCTACCCCCACCAGATACCCCAGTCACCACCCAGCACGCATGCATGCACACACAAAAGCTTTCACACACATGTTGAGAGGGGGCTATGGCTGTGTCCCAGTCCCTTCAGAACTGATGGGCGGGCAGGCACTGCTTTTCCTCCTCAAACTGTGGCTGCACACAGGGTCCATGTGAGTCACCTCCGTTCAGCCTCCATCTCTCTTTCTGCCTCCACCTCTGTTGCTATCTCAGTTTCCCTTAGTCTGCCTGTGAACCACTTTTTCCCTGTTGCCTTTGTTAGGCACCCCAATATATTCCTGCCTCATCCTCTTTCCTGGTGGTCGCTAGACCCTGGGCTGCTGCCTTCACCCCGTGTAGCCCCCCACCCTGTCCCCCTCCTCTGCTGGCTCGCTGTCGTCTCTGTTCATATATATTTAGTATTTATTTACAAGGCTGGGTTTTTTCCCTGGGCGGGAAGCCAGCCGTGCACAGAAATCCTTAAGATGCTATAAAGCTGGTGAGGTATAAAATGGAAAGTGGTTAGTGCGCTGTTTGGAGATATCTCACCGGCGGCCGGGCCCGCGCCGCCCAGCCGCCCGCTGTAAATCTCCTGGAGTTTAGCGCGCTTGTTTGTATGTGGCCGGGAGGGGAGGCTGTGCAGGGAGGGGTGCGCCCCCAGCGCCTCGACCCTGCTGCACAGGCTGCTGGCCTGAGGAGCGTCACTCTTTTCTATTAAAGCCAAGGGGCCAAGGAGCCTGGGAAGACTCCTTGCTGGGAAACAAAGGCTCCTTTTCAACTTCTCCATACCTCCAAGGGGACTTAAGCCTTTAGCACCATGGGGCCCTCATCAGTGTGCGTGTGGGGACAGGGGCATTGCAGTACTCCCCACCCGGCTGTGAATCTCCTTTGCAGGAAGTCTACCCCATACCCACCTCAGTCTCCAAAGGGCTGGGGATGTGGAGAGGCAGGAGAGGTCCCTGCCAGGAAGATTCAGAGTATAGAGGAGGCCTCATGTAGATTGTGCCTGGTTAAGTTCTGCCACTGATAAGCTGGGTGCTCTTAAATATGTCATTTTGCCTTCCTGAGCCTCAGTTTCCCCTTCCTCAATGGTGTTACAACCATCCCTACTCATAGAGCTGAAGGGAACAGCAGATCAGTGATGTGGGCAAAGGACTTAGTATGGTAGGTGCTCAATAAACGTTGGCTAGTGTTATTTGTGCCAGCCTGCTCAGCACTTTGCTCATTTATTCCGTCAACTGTTCACAGCATCCCTCTACTTATCTGTAAAGTGATTTTAAGTTGCGTTATCTGGGCTCTGCAGTGGAGTATCTGTAGAAGGCAACAGAGGAGCTTGGGTCTGGAGGGGTCAGTAAGGTCTAACACCAAAGAGGTAAAAGAGCCACTTCTGGACTAAGTAGCACTGCAGGGCAGATGGGAGGAAAGGGCTTGCCCCATGCTTCAGCCTGCCCATCAGTGGCTGCCACAGTCTGTTGAGCTCCTGTGATCTGAGAATCACAGGAGAGATACAGACCCTATCTTCAAGGAGCAACTAGACTGTGAACCCCCAGAGGGCAGCTCTTACCCCTACTCCTGACCCCACCCCAGCAGAGCCCAGGGTTGGTCCTGAGGAGCTGTAAGTAAGTGCCCTTTGACTGATGAGTGGGGAAGGCTGAACTCTGCTACGATCCCTCTTGCTCTGGAGGGGTGACATACCTGTCACACAGCCTGCACACATACATCCCAGCTCACCTGGATGCATGTCAGGAGGTTTGAGAGTAATGACAGGGAACTCTTAGGTGATCACTGTCCAGAACAGGAAGCTCAGAAGAGTCAAGTCTGTGTCATGTAGCCCAGTCCTAGCCAGTTTTGCTGTATTGGTTCATTCATTCATTCATTCATTCACTTATTGAACAAGTGTTTACTGAGTCTCCTGGGCTGGGGACTGAGGGTGGAAACAAATGGACATTACTTAGTCATGGCTCTCAAGAAGTTTATAATCCAGGATAGCTGTAAGGCAAACACACAAGTAATAATTGTACCATGAAAACCAGTAAAGCTGTAGAGAGGGGCCATAAGTTTCCTAGGGAAGAGATACCCCTTGTGGTGGTGGTTATAGGGGGAATAATAATAACAACAAAAACAACAATCATGGTGGCCTCCAGCATGCACCTAGCTACAGGAAATATTCTGAGGATGGCTTTGGTTGAATTGGGTCTTGCAGAGGAGTAGAATATTGACAGGCAGAGATGGGGTGTTGGAGAGGGATGCTATCCCAGAAGGAAATGTTGAAGGTAGAGGAAGAGCATGAATGAGTACACAGAGTACAAATCGGAACTACTTCGAGTCTGATTTGGCTGGCAAATATGAACATGAAGGAGAGTGATGGGAAGGTTTGAAGAAAGGACCAGGCAGGGCCAGATCACAAAGGGCCACGAATATCAGAATAAGGAGTTTGTACTTTACTTAGTAGGCAATGAGGAGCCATTGAGGGTTTTTGAGCAGGGGAAAGACATGATCAGAGCTGTGCTTTAGGAAAATTAATCTGGCAGCCATGTGCAGAACACTTGGAAACAGTAGAACTTAAAGGCAGAGGAAGAGGTCTC
This sequence comes from Xerus rutilus, assembly GCA_028644305.1. Classification (NCBI taxonomy): domain Eukaryota; kingdom Metazoa; phylum Chordata; class Mammalia; order Rodentia; family Sciuridae; genus Xerus; species Xerus rutilus. Next base: position 24,733,350 of record CM053404.1, read on the forward strand.
ACCTGGTGACTGGAGCATGGGAGGTACTTGATAAGTTGTTTGGTTAAATTGAAGTGACCTGGGAAAGCTGTAATAAGGACTTTCATGGGGACAGTGGTGATGGTGAGGCAAAGGTGGGTGCAGAGGACATCAAGAAATATCTTTGAACTTGCTCACTGATTGAAGGTAGGGGTTAGGGAGGAAGAGAGAGGCCCTATGGTTTCTGTGACAGAATGGTGGGTAATAGGGCTAATTACACAAGCTATGGCTAGCTTTTTTGAACAGAAGAGCCATGTGTTGGGTGCACCATGGGTGGTCTGGAATCTTGAGGAAAGCTTGGGATTAGAGGTGAAGGTCCCCAGCACCTGCTGCAGCTCTGAGAGTCACAGATCTCCCGAGAAGCTGCAGGAGAGGAAGGGAGAGTTCAGTTCCCTCTGTCTTCCCTGGGAGAGTGTGTGGGAATCCGAAGAGTGTTAGGAAGAGGGAGGAGTAGGAGGGGCAATGGCTGAGGAGCTCCTGGAGGAATTTTAAAGAGCAACAGTGTTCCCAAGGGTTCCCCCCCTGGGATGGGGTCTAGGAGTCAGATGCATGCATTTGGTCAGGGGTCTGGACACCTAGGTCAGGGGAGCAGATTGAGGAGGGAAGTATGGTGGAGTTGGGGCAGCTGATGCTAGGCTGGAGGGAGCTCCTGAGCACAGGGGACACCAGTGCACAGATGAACCCTAGGGCATGGTACTGACAGACACCCCATCACATGTCCACAGCTCAGACCAAGCCCCCATACTTGCTGTTTCCTCCTCTTGTCCTGGATGGAATGGCTGCCAAGCTGCCTGGGGAGGAAAGTGGGAATCAATGAGATACATGCTCCGTGACTTAGGAGCCTTAAGACCCTCAGATCTCAGCACATCTGGAGGCTTGTTGGATTCATGCTCTTTATTTGGCTATAAACCATGCCATCATGCTGTGGTCTCACCCACAGATGTAGGCCACACCCATGCTCAGTTGTTCCCTGGATGTGCTTGGCCAGACTCTTCCCTGGTAATGGAGATTACTGGTCCCCAGCCTGCTGCCTCTGCCCTTGGCCATACCCCATGTACTTGGGCTGGTGATACCCAGGTCTCTTAGGACCCCCAGAACCCTGGGGTATGGGAAGTGACTGGGAATTGGGGAGCAGAGCAGAGAGGATGGGACTCAGAACCTTGCTTCCCATTTAGGAGGAGCAAGGGGAGGCGTTGTGGGCCCCCACCCTCCCGGAGGGGACCCGCAGTCCTAAATGCCCCCGCGCCTTCTCCATATTGTGGGAAAAGCTGCCGCATCCATCAATGTCAGGCGCCGAGTTTGAATAAATTTGAATGCACTGAGCCGTGGGCTGCAGTTTCTATAATATCACTTTCCAGTTTGAATATTTCACTTACTTTTTTTTTTTCAAATTTCTTTTTATCCAACAGTTTTTCCTCCTTTTCATCCACCCCCACTGCAGCCAAGCTCTGGATGTAGAGAGAGGACAGCGCCCTGAGGGTGTCTGAGATAGGAAGAGGCCAGGCCTTTGCCAACTTTGGCATCTCTGTTCTCCCACCCACAAGGACCCTTGCTCAACACATGTGCTTCCTGGGCCTGAAGCCTGATCTTCTACTGCTTGTGTAGATGAGGCAACAGCAGCCAGAGCAGGAGCCACCCTACTGTGTGGGCAGACCATGTGTACTGGTGCCCTGCCTCTTCCAATAGGGGCCTGAATCTCTCACCCACTGACCCTCCATCACCATGTGCCCACACATATCATGATCTGATATATTAATTTTTACCTATATGTTAGTGACAGATTGCAATTTCCTACCAGGGAGCTTGCTGCTAAACAGTGCCATCCCTCCTCACCCCAGCCACTGTCCTGTCTTCCTTTATAAATAAGGACTCCCAGTTGGATCTCCCAGAGGGAAACTCCCAGTTCCCTCTGTCTCCTTGCAGTGCTTCCCTCTCCCGCTGTCAGTGTGGTTGCTATCAAGGTGGCTGTGACTCCTGGATGAGAGCTGCAAGTGGAAGAAGGAAGAACTCGAGTCCTGATCCTGCACTCCAGAAAATCTCCCTAGGTCCTGGCTATGAGCCCCACAATTTGCCAGACCATGATTGGGGCCACCTCTGCTGCCCACCCAGAGCTCAGGGACAAGGAACAGTGGAGGGAGAGACAGGAAAAGAGACCATTCAGGAATAAAATGAGTTGGTATTGCATTTGAAATGGAGTCCAGATGGGAATGGGGAGATGAAGTGGTTGAGAAGTCTTTTGGGGACACTTTGGGTCCTCTGTCCACACTGCTCTTCAGCAGGCCCACCACACTGATAATTTCTAGAGGGCAGTGACCATCCATAAGACTCATGATGACACTGACCATTAGTGAGGACACTACTACATGGGGCACACTGACCAGCTATGCAGACCTTGAGTACCCCATCTAAAGGCTTCATGACATTGACCCCATGGGGATCATTGACCCTCCTAGGACACACCAACCCTCCAGGCCATCTCCCATGGAGACATTGTTCACAGATCACATTCCCCTCCTCCTTCCAGAAACAGTATGTACTTATTCATAGTCACCCACATTGCTCATATCTACCACACAGGGAGGAGGGAAGGTGGTGAGGGGGAGCTGGAGACAGAAAACTTCAGTGATCTGAGACATTTCAGAGGTGCTGCTGTTGCTCCTCCTGTGAGCCTGGTCCCCCTGTGCTCATTGTTAAGTGGTAGAAAGGTAAGCAGTAGGGAGGGATGGTCAGACCTTTGACTTTGGGGAACTCCAGGTGTGGTTGGGGAATTTGTCAATTTGACATTTATTCCTATGTAATGTTACATGTTGCTATAATCAAAGGGACTTGAGGAAATTTAGGGAACATACATGGAAAAGTTTAGAGAAAACTTAAAGTTTAGAGAAATTTAGGGAACATACATGCAAAGCAGTTTAGAGAGAGAGGACATTTGGAAGCCACTTAAAGGTGGGAAAGAGATATAGGAATGGGTGGCCTGGTGGGAGGGCATGCATGCAATCTGCCTGGCAGATGCAGGCTGGACCCATGCTGTGACTGGCTCAGCTCTCAGGGAGTTTAAGCATCATGAGTTTAGGTAGTCAGGGAAGGCTTTCTGGAGGAAGTGGAACCAGTCTGGGGACTTAACAGATGGTAGAGGCCCTAAGCAAGGCAGTGCCCCAGCGGAAGGTCTAGAGTGAGTGAAATCAGAGAAGTGGGACTGAATGTATGGCTGATACTGGGCTAGGGAAGGGCTGGCAATGGGAGCAGTGAGTTTGGGGTATGGTGAGCAGATGGGAGGGATATAATATGTTTTAGAACAGCGAAGAAACAAACTGCAGGCCATTAATGGAGAAGTGGTGGCGTGGTCAGTGTGCCGGGAGTATTTAGGAGGTGCCTCAGGCTAGTTGGCCACCCCAATATTTCCTATTTTGAATTCAGGCCCATTAGCACCCTCTTCCTGCAGCCCCAGCACCATGAGTTCAAACTCAGCATCCCAGCAAAGACAGCTCACCAGGGGAGGTCGAGCCATACAAAAGAGGGGGTCCCTGGAGGAGGAGGAGGCACACACCTCTGTGAGGGCAGGCCTCCCTGCCTCCCCCGCGTGCCCTGGCCAGGCCTGCGGCAGGAGGGAGCGTGGTGTGAAGGGAGGCTCGCCTGCCGCACCATGACAGATGATTGACTCGAAACAATATCTAAGGCGATCAGGATAAAGTGCTGGCCATTTCAAGGCTCAGCAGAATTCAGATTCTAATTAGACTTCTCACCACATTCCAAATAAAAATGGTTCCCCTGGTATCCTCTTTGCCTATCAGGTGTCTCTCCCTGATCGCTGGAACAAAACGCATAAAGAAAGTGATTAAAGCCATAACAAAGGCATAAAATTGGAATTATCGCTGCCACCACATCTGGGAGCATGGAGTGTCACCACACCGCCCCCTCCTCCCCAAACTCATGCACACAGACAAGTGCTGCCCCATCACGGCTCCTGGCTGGGCACCCTGCAATGACAACCATCAGATGGGTGAGGAGTGCCTGGATGGGGCCTTAAGGGTAGGGGCCTGGGAAGGAACTAGGGGGTCCAAGGAACCAGGCATTGGAAATTATGAGGGAAATGAAGGGGTTCAGCCTGGAGAACAAGGGGCTGAGTGGCCCAAAGAGTTAGGGGTGGGACCAGATAATGGTCACTGTCCTAAGTGTCTAGATATTTACTAATTGGGAGGGTCCTTGGGGCTTTTGCCTTGACCTCACCACCCTCAGGACGTGCGTGCACACGCGCGCGCACACACACACACACACACACACACTTGTGCAGTTCACAACATGTTATAAACATTCTCAAGTGGTATCTGTCTCTGTTAGGAGACCCCCGTGCTGCCAGCAGACCAAAAGTCCCCAACTGACCCATTGCTCAGGTCACTGGACTCAGTGTTTGTTTTTAATACCCTTTGTCAGCCTGCTTCCAATAGGGAGCACCTGCCTCTAGAGACTACCAAGTCCTTGTTGGTCCCCCACCCATGCGTATACCACTAGCACACAATCCAGAGACCTGTTCCCTACAACACACATTTGCACACATGTACACACATGTATATACACATCAGGCCTATAACAATACCCTCACACAGTGCACACGCTCTGGAATATAGCAAAGGTCCCCCATCTCAGGGGGGTGCCCTGACCAGAGGGGTCTTTCTGGCCTCTCCAGCTCTCCTGCCTTCCTGCTGCAACCCGCATGGGCCCTCCACAGCCAGCCTGGTACCTGGTACCAGGCAGCCTTGTTCCCAGTGTGGGGTGGGTAGGCAGGCGGGAGGTCCAGAGGAGGGTGAAGGAGTGGGAGCGGGGCTCTGAGCGGGGACGATATAAAATTAAAAGGTAAAAAGCAGGAACGCAAATGGAGGGTGCTTTCAGCTTTCACATTATTAATGACTCTTCAAAAAATCGGCGAGTTTTCCAATCTTCTCTGAGAAGCGCTTGAAGGAGCTCACAGATGAAACTGACCTTCAAAATGTTCTTTGGTCTTTAGTTAAGAAATTCGCTCGCCATTATGGCATCATTAGGGAAACAAGGATAAAATTACTCCATGGTTAATGACCTATAGTATCTCCCCACCAAAATTTGTTTCAGATCTAATAAAACTGTGCTTAACACACTCGGATGAGTTATGAGGACTGTTCTGCAGGGTATTAAAATGTGGAAAATAGATTTTCCGAAGCTGGGGGGACTGGACTTTTTGAATCAGATAGCAGAATGGAATTTTCTGGGCAATAAATTCTTCCATGTCTCAATTTCATCTCGCGCTCTCTCTCTCCTGCCTGCCTCTGCCCCTCTCTCTCTTTCTCTCTCTCCCTCACACACACATACACACACACACTCTCTCTCCCCCACTTGCTCTCTCTCTCTTCTCTCTGTCTCCCTCTGTCTCTCCTTTCCTAACATCCTGAAGCAACACAGAAACCTTTAGAATTTGAAGCCTACATAAACTTTGGAAAAAAGCAGAGTGGCAAAGGCCATCTGTGTGTGACAGTGGCAGACTGTGTGTGTGCACACACGTGTTTGTGAGCCCACTCGTCTCATGAGAGTGGGGGCAAGGAAGTGACTTCCTTCACTGCCTCACTCAGGTGACTCTGTACATACCCAAGGTGGGAGTGACACCCTCTGTCTCTCTATTGCTGGCTAAGCTGGAAGGTCTAACCCTCTACCCGCTAAACAGGACACGCCCATGCTAGTGACCCTTCCTAGCACATTCTTCCCCCTCCCATGACTTCAACACACATCTATGCCAGCTGTCAGCCTGTAGGAGAGTATACCTGTTCCTGTCCACCCCAAGCTTCACGGTATAGGAGTGGGCAGCTACACTGGCCTTGTGAAGGGTCAGAGCTGCCCTGTTTTGCACACATGCGTGTATATGAGCACATGCTAACACTAGCAATGGGACACACCCAGATGCCCCAGCCAGCCAGGCTGGAGGCTGAGACCTGAGCCCCGGGCCCAAGCAGTGGCCGGAGGTTTTCGGGGGCTGGATACTGCCGCGGAGAGAGGTGGCTGGCGAGGTAATGGCATTTTGCTCTCTTTAAACTTTAATCTTTCCTATTAATTCCCTGCAACTGGAGAATGTGTGAGAGTTAATGTTCCGTGAACGTGTTTCGCACTCGGCAGTCTCTTCGAGCTAATTACCTTCAGGTGCTAAATGGAGGGAAATTGCAATCCATTTGGATGTGAAAAAATTTCGCCTTCCCGTCCCCTGTGAGACATCCTTTTTCCTGAGTGCTGCAGAAAGAATGCTCTCTGGGTGGGAGTTTTTTTCCTAATGTTTTTTTTCTTCGGCCCTCTCCCCCGCCCCCTTTCTCCAAAAGTCTGGGTTTTGCAGGACGGTGGTAGTTGGAGACTAGAGGAGGCTGGGCCAGGGCACCAGGTCTGATTGTGGGTGGAGGCCAGGTGGGAAGGGACTTGCATGTAGGGGAGACACCCTGGCTGAGAATCTGGCCCCCGCCCCTTGGAGGCCCTGGAGTGGAAGTGTATTTACACGCTTAATAACACGCTTATTACCAGTGTTTCTCAGCTGCTAGGTTTTGAATACAGATATAATAGAATTTTACAAGCCACATAAAAGCTGTCCTTCTTTTGGACCCTGATCTGGGGTGGCTGGTAGGGTAGAGGGCAAGGAATGGAGATTAGATATGAGCAGGGGCCTTGAAGAGGGAAGGAATGAAAATGGGCCAGAGAATGACAGGAGAGGAAGAAGATGGGGTGGGAGGAGGAAGATCGGCCTAGGCGTGGGGCTGTATGAAGACCACAGGGAGGTGGGTTCAGACCTTTGTCTCTATGCCACAGAATGCCTGGAGCACCAAGGATGAAGGCACTAAGACTGGGGGAGTTTCCTCTCCAAGCAGTTTGGGTCTCAAGAGATTATACCCGCCTTCCCTTCAGCCCCACCCTTGACCGCTCATGTTGGAACCTCAGCTTAAACAAAACCTCACACAAAAGGGCCTGTCATCTGACCACCTCCCTGAGCCCACTAGTCCTTGTAAACCCATTCCTTAACCTACGTTGGCTTCTCCCACCCAACAAGGAACATTCTAGTTTAAAAAATATTAAATCCCTCCCAGGTAAGCGGCACTGTACTTGAGAGAGGATTTGGACCTTCGTGGTGACCCTGTGTTTCCCTTCCCCTCAGTGTTCTCTCTGACTTCACATGTGTCTTATGTGTGAAGGGAAGCCACACAAACAGGCTTTATTATTTCCAGCAATAAAGAGGTTACTTCCAAAGAATATATTAGGAAAATATTAAAGGGGCTTGGGTTTATTTGTTTTTAGAAGCTTTTTATTCTAAATTTCAAATATACATATTTTTTAAAATTCTGTTGTCCTATCACCTAACTTTAGTAATTATCAACATGTGGCAGATTTTATTTCATCTACTGCCTTTACTTCCTCTTCCAGGATTATTTGGAAGCAAATCACAGACATCAAATCAGTTCATCAATAAATATTTCAATATATTTCTAAAACTTAAGCCTTTCAACCACAAATAATATCATCTTACCTAGTGAAAATTTACTATAATTCCTTACTCTCATCAAATAGCTGTGCAATGTTCTAATTTCCCTAAATCAAGTTGTAAAATCAAGGTCCACCCACTATATATGATCGATGTGGCTAAGTTTCTTTTTCTTTTTTTTATTTTTAAATTTCTTTTAGTTGTAGATGGACACAAATATATTTATTTATTTATTTTTATGTGGTGCTGAGGATTGAACCCAGTGCCTCCTGAATGCAAGGCATGCGCTCTACCACTGAGCTACAATCCCAGCCCTCTTTTATAAGCCAGGTTATACTTTCTTCTTTTTTCTTTCTTCCTTCTTCCTCCTTTTTTTTTTTTTTTTTTTGATAAAGAGAGTTCTTGCTTTTTTGCCCAGGCTGACCTTGAACTCCTGAACCCCTAGACTTGAGTGATCCTTCTGCCCTAGCCTCCCAAGAAGCTGGAACTATAGCCCACTTTGCTCAGCTTCTTTCTTTTTTCTCGCAATTTATTGAAGAAAGTGTGGGCCATTTGTCCTGTGGAATTCCCCTCGTTCTTGATTTTACTAATGGCATCCCTGTGGTATATTTAATGTTTCTCTGTCCCTTCAAATTTGTAGATTCTAGAATTGCTTGGCTTTAGGCTTGATTTTTTGGCAAGAATATTTTACGGTGTTGTGAACTTCCTATTTCATCACCTCAGGACCACTGAATTTCTCATTGTCTTTCTTTTTCATTGTCTTTCCTTTTAGCATATTAGGATTAATCAGTGATTCAGACTGATCTATCCATTATAAAGTTTCCTTCAGTTTTTTCTCTCCATCAGCTTTTCACCTAATGATTTGAACAGCCATTTACTATTATTGACTACTAGATCTATTATTATTTCATTATGGGTTGTTGAATTTGCTTTAAAACTGTTTATTTTCCCTACCTTATTATTTTAAGAAACTTTAAGCCTACAGAACAGCTCATTGCTTAATGAATACCTGTGTACTCTGCTATGACTCACTAATTTATAACTATGGCTCACATTTGCTTTATTTCTCCCTTTCTGTTTCTGAAACATTCCTGTGTTAATTGCTGACAAAATGACATTTCACCTCTAAATACGTTAGCATTTATCTTTTAAGAACAAGGACATTCTTCTATGCCTCATAGTGCAATTATCACTTTCAGGAAATTAACATTTATCAAATATAGAGTCCATATTCAAAACCCCTTGATTGTCACAGTGACATCCTTTATAGCTACCCCAACCCTATTCCAAGATGTTGTGCTGCATTTAGTTATGTTGTTTCTTTAAACTCCTTTATTATGAAATAGTTCCTCAGCCTTTTTTTTTTTGTCTTTCATGAATTTGGCAATTTTAGAAAGTCCAGGCAGAATGTCCCCCAGTTTGGACTTGTCTGATATTTCCTCATGATTAAATTTAGGCTAAACATTTTGGGTAGGACTATTGTCACATCAGTGATGTATCCTTCTTATATCACACTGGGGGCACACGTCAGTTTCTGCCACTATTGGTGAAGATAAGTTTGATCATTTTTAAGGTGGTATCAACTAGATGTCTCCATCATAAAGGTACATTTACCCCTTTATGGTTAATACATTCTCTGTAGGGGGGCAGGATTTGGACACTGTGGGACTACTCTGTTCTCCAAGCATCTTCAATCCAGTGGTTTTAGCATCATCCATTGATGATCTTGCCTGGATCAGTTATAACTCCAGCATTTACAAATTTTCTAATTCTATAATTGCTTCTGCTTTTATTGGTTGACACTTTTTTGTATTGGTGTTTATTTTTAATAAGGGAGATTGGTTCTCATGTGGGAAGACTTGATAAGAATGGGGACACTGTGCTGGTCAGACCCAGGCATAATTATGGACCCTGAGGATACGATGGTCATAGAAATAATGCCACCAACCAATAGTCCAGGTATACCTGTGGCCTGCAGGGACATCTACCCATAAGGCCAAATATACCTATGGTCCATAGGGTACCCCACACAATATAACCTGATAGTTTCTGGTTTCTTGCAAAAGAATCTGCAGGATCTGATATATACAGGGTCACTGAGAATATCACCCAAAAGAACAAGTAAACTCATGCTACATACAAGTAGAATGCAGCAGGATCAGGTACACCAAAAGTGCAAAAGAATACAGTTGTACAGGATCAAGTGTAGCCAGTGTCATCAGAGAGCACTGCCCCTGGATGCAGCTCCAGAATGCATAAAAATCATTGTGTTCTTCATAATGATTCCTCAGCTAGTTCTTTCAACATATTTTAAATCCTGAAGTGGTTTCCAGTTGCCTGGCCTGATGCTGTTAATGGGACACTTTAGTGAACCTACTGCCTCTGTTTTAGGAATCCAGGCTGCCTGGTAGGCAGGGAACGCTCAGGTCAGAACTTTCTAGCTACTGCTCCTGGGATGAGGCAAGATAGTCCTACTTAATGGATGATGATGGGCAGACTCAGTATCTGTCTTGGGGTGGGCTGTCTTGCTGCCATATTAGAGCCCTTAGTTCACAGTGAACCAGAGCTTCAGAATAGTAGGTATTTGAATCAACAGGTGAGACACTCTTACTGAAGAGGAGATCCTTTTTAAAACTAAGCCATGTTAATAAAACTATGAATGGTCAAAAGCAACTTGAGCTATCTTAAGCACAAAGGGATATTTACTGACACTATTCACAAATATTTTACACACCCAGGCTTGGGAAGAACAGAAACCATAGCCACTCTGCATCCCTAGAAACCAAATCCCATTGGCTTCTCCTTCGTGATGCCATTAATGTGACTGATTGTAAGTATCCAGGTCTCTGTCCCCATCAATTTAAATTCTCAACTCCCCAGAGTGGCAATCTGATTGGCTCACTTTATATGAAGTATCTAACCTTGATTCAATCAACTGTAGCCCGATGTGGCTCCAGGGAATCTACCCCTGTGGGTGGGGAGAGTAGTTCCCAAAGATACTGGGTAGATACTCCAAAAGGTGCATGTCATAGAAATAAACAAATTCTCCAAAGGATGTGCATATAGAAGCTCTTGAGAAGAACAGCTCCATCATCAAGAGCAAAGCCTTGGCCCTAGGGTGTTTTGGCCGATTTGAAGGAGGGCGCCAATTAAGGCCATGTTGCCAAGTCCCATGGACAAATCACAGTGTAATAGTCCTGGAAGGACAATGATATTCTAAGGGAGATGTATTCAGAAGGTAGATATCTGGGTAACTGGTTAGATAGAGGTTAGGATATAAGGTTCTGATCCATCTTCACAAATAGGTACTTCTGTGAATAGTAAACCTCATCCGGTTCCTGCCACCTTGCTTTCCTGTCACCTGATCCACTAAAAGATATACACCAAACTCTCTGCTTTGGCTCAAATCCCAGAGCTCCTTAAGTCTCTCTCACTCACAGAAGTGAGTTTGAGAGAAATACCAGGACATCTCAGTGGTATTGGGCACTTTTGAGCCCCACAAAAGATACAGTTCTTTCCCAACCCAGGTTGTTGCCCTTGTCCACTATTAGGGTCCTTTGGTTAGTAGTTTCATCTTCTTACCCCTAGACTTTACAAAATCCAGATATTAAAAGTGTGCAATAAATGTGTACTAAAACCACACAATTACAAGCTACACATGAGAAAAATAACATGTCCATTCCAGCAGTGCACTATCTTGGTGCTCACAAGATGAGGTGGGTATACTCCGCTCCAGCAGGTACAAGCCAATGTCAATGTAATCAGGACAGAAAGCTATCCCTCAGCTCGGCAGCCATGGCAGAGGCACCTGCTCTGGGTGAACTCAGGATGCTGGGGCAGGATCTCCTCATTTTGTTGACCAATAAATCTCCTTATTGAATTGTTTTTTTTAATCAATATGTAATGTCCCATTTTATCCTTATTAATGCTTTTGCTCTTAAATTCTTGTCTGATATCAACATTGCTAGTCCAACTCCTCTGTTTAATATTTGCCTACTATATCTTGTTCTTTATCTTCATTTCCCCTCCTCTTGTTATTTTATGTTTTATGCAAGCCTTTTGTGAAGAGCCTAAACCTGGATTTTTAAATTCCAATTTGAAAGTCTCTTATAATGAGAAACTTCCATATGTCTGTATTTATTATGACTAATGCATTTGGACTTAACTTCTACATTGGTTTTTTGTGTCATCTTTTTTCTTTTTCTTTTTTTCTTGTTTTGGTACCAGGGATTGACCTCAGGTGTACCTGACCACTGAGCCATATCCCCGGCCCTATTTTGTGTTTTATTTAGAGACAGGGTCTCACTGAGTTGCTTAGCGCTTTGCTGTTGCTGAGGCTGACCTTGAACTTGTGATTCTCCTGTCTCAGCTTCCCAAAGTGCTGGGATTACAGGCATGCACCACCATGCCCAGCTTTTTGTGTGTTTTCTATTTATCATGCTTTTTATTTTGCTTTCCTTCTTTTCCCTCTGATTTTTCTGTCTCATGTTTTCTATAGCATTGATAAGATTTCCCTTATTCTCTATCTTCTTGTCTACTAGTTTGAAAGTTAAACACATTTCTAGAAAAATGAGTTACCTTTAACTTTTTAAAAACATGCATATTCTACTTAACAAAGACTTGTCAATCTATATTTCTGCTCTTCTTTTAAATAGTAAAAAGATCTTTCCATTTTTTGTCACTTATTGGTTAGTACTTTAATTCCATATTAATACTCTTTCAAAATAGTCATAATCATTATTATTATTCAGATGCATGTACATATTTACCAATTTCTTTGCTTATGGTTGTCTTCTATTTGGACTCAGTTTTCTTTTTCTGAAGTGTTAGAAATTCTTTGAACAAAGATGTGTGACAGTATGTGAAATTGCCTTATTCCACTTTTCCTATTAATTAATAATTATCTTGGCTTTGGACTTTAAGTTAGTAGTTCTTTTTCTTCAGCCATTCTTAGTCTGTAATTATATATCTTCTGCTTTCCCTGGCTCTTAGTGAGAGGCCTGCTGCCTGTCTGATTGTTATTATGCTATAGCTGTGAGGTCTTTTGTCTTTGATGTCTGCAGTCTCACTATAAGGTGTCTAGGTGTAAGCCTATTTTAATTTATTCTGCTCAGATACTTAACTGTGTTCCTTCTTACTGAGGATTCATTAAGTACTGAAAAAATTCTCCTCCATTCTGTCTTCGTATATTTCTTCTCTCTTTGTTCTCTTCTTCTGGAACTTAGGCCTTCTTATTTTATCCTTCATGTCTCTTAACTTCTTTATGTTTTCCACAACTTTAACTCTGTGAGTTGTATTTTGGGTATGTTCCAATATATCTTCCAATTCACTGATTTTCTCTAAGTAATATGGTCAGCTGTTAAATCTTTTCCAAAGGCTGTTATTACTTAAAACTTCTGTTTTATTCTAGAAATTCTATTTGGTTCTCTTTCAACTCTGCATTTTCTCCCCCATTATGTCTTTCTTAAACAATTTTCTCTTTTGGGAGGCTGAGAAAGGAGAATCGCAAGTTCAAAACCAGCCTCAGCAACAGTGAGGCGCTAAGCAACTCAGTGAGACCCTGTTTCTAAATAAAACACAAAATAGGGCTGGGGATGTGACTCAGTGGTCGAGTACCCCCAAGTTCAATCCCCAGTACCAAAAAAAATTCTTTTATAATGTTATCGTATTTTTATGCCTTTATTTATTTAATTTATTTTTTAAAAATATTTTTTAGTTGTAGATAGACAAAAATACCTTTATTTTATTTATTTATTTTTATGTGGTGCTGAGGATTGAACCCAGTGCTAGGCAAGAGCTCTACCACTGAGCTACAACTACAGCCCACCTCCCCATTATGTCTTTTTTTAAAAAAATATTTATTTTTTAGTTGTAGATGGACAGAATATCTTTATTTTATTTTTATGTGGTGCTGAGGATTGAACCCAGTGCCTCACGTGTGCTAGGCTAGCACTCTACCACTCTACCTCAGTCCCCCTGTTATATCTTATTCTTGCTTTTTTGGATTTATTCTTTCCTTTGTTTTGGGGGGAACACTTTTAATATATTTATTTTGAACCAGCAATCCCATTGCTGGGTATGCATCCAAAGGAAATAAAATCTATATATCAAAGAGATAACAGGGGGCTGGGATTGTGGCGCAGTGGTAGCGAGCTCACCTCGCACATGTGAGGCGCTGGGTTCGATCCTCAGCACCACATAAAAATAAAATAAAGATATTCTGTCCACCTACAACTAAAAAATAAATATTAAAAAAAAAGAGATAACGGTAGTCCCATGTTCCTTGCAGCACTATTTATAATAGCTAAGATATGGAATTAATGTAAGTGTCCATTAACAAATGAATGGATGGGGCTGGGGTTGTGGCTCAGTGGTAGAGCGCTTGGCTAGCATGCGTGAGGCACTGGGTTCGATTCTCAGCACCACATATAAATAAATAAAATAAATAAAGATCCATTAACAACCAAAAAAAATTTTAAAAAAATTAAAAAAAACAAATGAATGGATAAAGAAAATATGGGATGTATACATGATAGAATACAATTCAGCCATGAAAAAGAAGGAAATCTTGTTATCTGCAATGACATGGATGAACCTGGAGAATATACATTAAGTGAAATAAGCCAGACACAGAAAGACAAATACCTCATGATCTCACTCATATGTGGAATCTCAAAAAAAAAAAAAAATTGATCTCATACAAGCAGAGAGTAGAAGAGTGATTATCAGAGGCTAAGGGGGAGAGTGGGGAGTAGGTTGTGGGAAGTTGGTCAACAGGTACAAAGTTACAGTTAGATAGGAGGAATGGTTTTAGTGTTCTATTGCACAGCAGGTGACTATAGTTAACAATAATGTATTGCATAATTCAAAATAGCTAGATGAGAGGGTTTTCCCCCCATATTTTTTAATTGGTGCATTATAGCTGTACATAATGGTGGGGTTTGTTGTTACATATTCATACATGAACACAATATAACAATATAATTTGCAAGTGACAGGGTTTTAGAATGTTCTCACCACAAAGAAATGATAAATATTTGAGGTGATAGATAGGCTAATTACCCTGATTTGATCACAATGTAATGTATACATGATTCAACGCATCACATTGTGCTCCATAGATATGTGCAATTATTGGTGTAAAATAAAACTTAAAAATATATGTGCATTTTTATTTTCACCTATAGAATAATTTGATTGTTTTTCTTTTCCTTCCTTCTTTCTTCCCTCCCTCCCTTTCTTCCTTCCTTCCTTCCTTCCTTCCTTCCTCCCTCTCTTCTTCCCTTTCTCCCTTCTTTCCTCCCTTTCCTTTTCCCTTCCTCTTTTTCTCCCTCTCTTTCTCTCTTTCTTTCTTTCTTACCAGGGATTGAACCCAGGGGTGCTTAACTATTGAGCCACATATGCAGCCCTTTTTATTTTGAGACAGGGTCTCACTGAGTTGCTTAGGGACTTGCTAAATTGTTGAGGCTGGCTTTGAACTCACAATCCTCCTTCCTCAGCCTCCTGAGTTGCTGGGATTACAGGCATGTGCCACTGAGCCTGGCAGACTCTTTCTTTCATACTTGCTCATATCCTCTTGTAGTTTCCAGTGTTCAGTTGTGAATTCATCTCCAACAGGACTTGGTTCTTTGGGACTTGCATGCCATTGGCCATGGAGGAAGGATTGTATTCAGTAGTTTGGCATGTGCTGAGACCTATGGGTTTATTTTGGGCCAGTTTATTTTCTGTTTTCTTGAATTGAGGTTCCCACACCTTGTGAGTAGTACATATTTTCACTCATGCTTGGTGCTCATGGGCCAGGGGCTCAAGGGTGACTTTTGCACTCTCAGGCCCAGAAAGATGACTAGCTTCTCTATTGAATCCCATTGGTGAGTGGAGTTTTCTGGTTCCTTTGCGTTGATGGGTAACACTTTGTGGCTCCTAGTTTTATGAAGGGAGCTCAGTTCTAGTTCCCCAACATGCAGAGCCCTGGAGCTCACTCTTCAGTTCTCATCACTGTTAAATTCTAGATCTTATGACATATTATTGACTCCTAGGCCTGTGAGCTCCCCTTAAGCACTTTGTCTTGGAGTTTTCTTTTTATTCCTGGGACTTAAAAACTTCCACTTCTTGCTTTAGAATGTGGTTATATGCTTTTCAATTGTTGTATTTTATATTTTAAAAATTTATCACATATAATTATTTAAAATTTATATTTCTAGAAGAGAATGTGTCCTATATCAGCTAAGTCTGCTACAATACCTGAAATCTCCTCATATTTTTGTGTTTATTATCTAGTCCATCTCTCCCACTAAATTATAAACTGTAAGGACAGAATGTTTTTCTATTCATATTTTTTATCCCAAATGAGCTCCTAAATTAATCAGTTCTCTGCACTAACTAGGTTCTTAGTAAATGTTGTTGCTAGTGTTCATACTGTTTTGTTTTTACTGGTTTCAACCTCAGTGTAAGAAGTGACAGAAAATCAGATTCTGGAACTGCTAAGAGCTTTTAAAGAATAGTCAGGCTGTTCAGCCTTTGACATTATTCATCTGAATTTCATTATTCACGAATAACATCTTCCTCAATCACCTTCAAGGACAAGTCACCATCTATTAGACCAATGTTTCTCAAAGTACAGGTTGCAATCCATTAGTGGGTCCTGAAATCAATTTAATTAAATAGAATAAAATAGAAAATAAAATACCAGGCTGCAACGCATATGTAAGTATAGGTACTGCTTAATGAAACTTTGTGTGTGTGTGTGTGTCACACACATTTGCTAGGTATCACCATAAAACATGTACTTCAGGCTATGGGCCCAGGTACAAATGTTTGAGAGTCACTGATTAGACATTAGTACACTTTCCCCCAAGATCCCCATTCAACCCACCACCCATCTCTAGCAGGCCCATCTTTAAGATCAAAGGTTACTTAGAAAACCAGGAAAACTCAAGGTCTGTCTCTTCCATGAGAAGTTCTTAGAGTACATTTAAGCCCCAGGGTAGATAGAGGGTCCCACAAAGGTTCACACTACCTTGGTTTGGAAGCCCACAGTGGTTCAAGGATGCTCAGTGAGTCCCAGTGTTCACAGACATTCCCTGTGCTCTGGGCTTCTATACTTTAGCCTAATACTCCTCCCTAAAGTCTCCTGGGACAAGCCTTTCAGCTGATGTTTAGCAGGCCTTTGAGACTCTTAAATGCGGCTTCCCCAGGATCTTGGCCTTTAGACAGCTCCTTGAATGTGACTCTCAAACTGCTATATAATATCCAGTGGGAGGACACCCGGGCAATCACTCCCTTGCTCTTATCTCCTGGGAAATTATCACCTTCAAAACTCCCTTACACAGTCTAGAAGGCAAAAGTGTCAGCTTTAAAGACTTCATTTTGAACATGAGCATTGTTAGTGAGAAGAACCCTAGCACTTGTTCTCCTCTATACCATCTTACCATCCCTGCAAATTGCACAGGGACTTGATACATTTCATATATAATGAACCCTGGTATGAATGGATTTCAGTCTCATTTAACTCCCGCATTCAGTTTATCTCAAATTTCTAAGCCTATTGTTTCTCTTTAAAAATTGAAATATATTACCAGGCATGGTGGTGTACATCTGTAATCTCAGCAGTTCAGGAGGCTGAGGCAGGAGGATCGTGAGTTCGAAGCCAGCGTCAGCAACTTAGTGAGGCCTTAAACAATGTAGCGAGACCCTGTCTCAAAATAAAAAATAACAAGGACTGGGGAAGTTGCTCAGTGGTAAAGCACCTCTAGGTTCAATCCCTGGTTCAAAAAAAAATTGAAATATATGGACATCTGTTGAGTTCCTAGTATGGGTCAGGCAGTTTCACACACATTATCTTGTTTAATCATTACAGCATTTGTATGAAGTTAGTATGATTGTTCCATTTCACAAATTAGGAGTAAGAAGGTCAAAGAGGTTAAGTAACCTGCTGAGAGTCACCTAACTGGTAAATGGTTGCCAGGCTGGAATTTGAATTTCAGTTTGGCAGGCTCTTGACTGGGCACTTAACCACTATCCCATACATTCACTGTTCTTTGCATAACTGGCGTAAGCAGTGAAACCGTCATGGTGTAGATAGATGCTTGCTTCTTGGCTGGCTTACTGTGTGTCCCTGGGCAAGCCATTCACCTCCCTGAGCCTCAGATTATCCATATGCACCAATAATTGGGCCCTCAGAGGACTGCTGCAAAGGAGACACGGGATAATGATGATGAAGTATTTGGTAAAGCATAAAGCGTTATGTCAATGAAACAGCTTATTATAAAAACCCCTATTTAATTAGATGACTGTGCCCACATTTTCCCTATTAGATTGGGAGTTCCTTCATTTGCTCTCATTGTTCTTAGGATGAAACTTTAGATTTCAACTTGACCTGCAAGTCCCAAATGATGTGGCTTTTTTTCCACTGCCTCCTTGTGTTCTAATTTTATTGGCTCCTCTGTTCCTGCCACAGGACATTTGCTTATGCTGTTTTCCTTGCTTGGGACATTCACCATCTCTACCACAGCCCCAACTTTGCCTGATTAATTGCTCATTCTGTGAGTGGCAGATTAATTTCCTCAGAAAGGCCTTCCATGACTAGGTTAGGTCGCCTTATCACATACTTTTGTAGCCTACCTTGTGCTTTTCTTCCATAGCACTTTATAATACATTTACTATGTATGCATAGTGGCGATGGCTTTTATAATTTAATATGTGTCTTCCCAATCTTCAGCACCAGGCAGAGCACTTGGCACAAAATAAGGGTTCCATAGACATTTAACATATTTTTTTAAAGTCAATAAATGTGAGCAGAGACTGCTTTACTCATATTTTATCACCTATTAAATGTGCAACAAAAGCATGCTATGCTATCACTAACCCAAGATTGGCATTTCTGAGCATGAGACCTGCTATGGTTTGAATGTGTCCCCCAAAGTTCATGTATTGTAAACTTTATTTCTGGTATGGTGATGGGAGACAGGCCCTGATGGGAGGTCTTGGGGCATGGGAGTACTGCCCTGATGGATGGATTGGTGCTTCTCTAGCAGGTTCATTACTGTCCCCACCCCTGCTGCCACTTCACTTCAATTCTCTCCTCTCTTCTCCTCTCCTCGCCTTCCTTCTCCCTCTCCCTCTCCCTCTCATTTTCTCTTTGTCCTTCCACCATGGAATGACAAAGCAAGAAGGCCGTTGGCAGATGTTGGCCCCCTGATCTTAGGCTTCCCCACCTTCAGAATCATAAGCCAATACAAATTACCCAGTCTGTGGTATTCTGTTACAGAAGCATAAAGTAGACTAAGGTAAGGCCCAAAGGCTGAGCTATGGCCTGGATGAGTGTGTGCCCCCAAATTCATATATGTTAAAACCTAAACCCCCAATGCAATTATATTAAGAGGCAGGATTTTGGGGGGAGTGATGAGGGCATGAGGGCTCCTCCTCATGAATGGAATTAGTATTTTTATAAAAGAAGTGTAAGGAGCTGGCTTGCTTCTTCTGCCATGTGAGGACATAGCAACAAGGCATGATCTTCGAAGTACAAAGTCCTCTCTCAGACACTGACCCTGTTGGCACATTGATCTTAGACTCCTTTCACCTCCAGAACTGTAAGCAATAAATTTCTATTGTTTATAGATTACTCAGACTAAGGTATTTTTATAGCAACCTGGATAGACTAAAGTGAGATATAAATAATGATTACACAAGAAAAGGATTCTGTGGTCAAATAATTGGGGAAACAGAAGATTAAACAAATGTGAACAGGTTTTTAACTTTATTTTTAAACCAAAGGACTTCTTGAGCAGTATCTGGGTCTCTGAGTGATGTCATTGCAAAGAAGCCCAACCATGTGAGAAATAAACATTCTTTGCCTTAAACTACAGAGATTGGGGGCTGTTACAGCTACATAACCCTGTTTGTTCAGATGTGGACATTGTCTATATGGAGTATTTTTGATAGAGAAAAATCTTTCAAACCAGAAGAAGATTAATCACTTGTTGGTTGGTTAATATATGAAATTTAAAAAAAAAATTATTGAACACCTACTATACTGCAAATACTGTTAAGTGCTGGGGACATATCAGTAAACAAGATGTAGATTCTCAGGGTTCAGAGCCAGAGGTGGGAGACATATCAGTAAGGAGTTAATTTCAGTACAGAGTTTTAAGAACTAAAAAAGACACCCAACACAGATGTGAAATTGGAGAGCTTCCTGGAAAAGGTTACATCTAAGCTGTGATCCAGAGGATAATTGAAAGTAGTAAGGTAAGAAAGGTAAGGAATAAAATTCTGGGTAGAAAGAACAACTTACAGGAGATGAAGAATCTGCTTCAGGCCCTTGGAGGGACTTAATAGGACATTGTGAAGCTCCAGGGAACATAGCGCCATATCTAAGGTACAGGACAGAGGAGACTACCCTAATCTCAGTGAGGGACCAGAGAGAGGAAATCAGGCTTTCCTAGAAACCCAGCTTCAATCTTGGTAAGTAGGTGTGCTTCATGTAACAGGGTTTAATAGGTCAGGGGAAAATGGACCCAAGGGGGCAAGTATGGCCTCTTCTATGGTTAAGAGTCCTCTAGGAGGCATGAGAAGTGAAATGAGGTTGCACTGCGAGGAGGGAGGCAGTGGGAGAAGAGGAGGCACTGAAAGTCCAACACAGGATGACTCAGCCTCTCATAGTTCTCCTCCTGGATGGCTCTGAGGGGGAGGGTGTGCAGCTGCCCAGAGGGCAGATACCCAGAAAGGGCATCTCAGAAGTAGGTCTGGAGACAGAGGCTCACCCAACCCAGCCATGGTGCCAGACTGAATCTACCATGCTTGATCCACTCAGGGTTGAGATGAGAAATTGAAATGGGAAGGTTTGACCATAAGCTTTGGCAGTCTAGCTGCCCGTGGTTCAGCTGTTACTATGTTGAGGTCATTAGTCCAGACATTCAGAGTGTCTCTTTGTTGTTTCCCCTTTATTCTGTAATTATTATATGAAAAGTCCAACTAGGGCAAGGCGTGGTGGTGCACACCTGTAATCCCAGTGACTCAGGAGGTTTGAGGCAGGAGGATCACAAATTCAAGGTCAGCCTGGGCAATTTAGTGAGCCCCTGTCTCAAAATGAACAAAATAAAAATGGTTGGGGATGTATCACAGTTAGAGAACACTCTTGGGATCAACCCCTGCCCCTACTCCGCAAATCTAACCAGATTCAGTTGACATTCATTTCACCTTAGGAAATAAATAAGCACTCCTTTCACCTTGGGAAACTGCTGAAAATGACCCAGGTTGACCTAACTTTCAAGCCTTTCCCTATCTTCAGAATACTTGCCTATATTCATGTGTTCATCAATAGATAAACACTAGATACAATACAGTGTAGTGTATAGAAGGACAGATTTTAGAGTCAGACAGAAACTTGGCTCTACTGTCTAGAAACTCTGAGACCTTAGGAAAGGTATCAAACTTTGATGAGCTTCAGTTTCCTTACCTATGAAATGGGGACAATAATACCTTCTTCAAGTAATGATTCATTGAAATATGTATAGAAGCATTTAGTACGGTGCCTGGCACAAAGTAAGCACTCCATAAATTTCAGTCATTATTACTGATATTAAGACAGAACTTTTTGGGCTGGGATTGTAGCTCAGCGGTAGAGTGCTTGCCTTGCATGCGTGGGGCCCTGGGTTCGATCCTCAGCACCACATACAAAGCAATAAAATAAAGACATTGTGTCCATCTATAACTAAAAAAAAATATATTAAAAAAAAAAAAAAAAAAAAAAAAGACAGAACTTTTAAAACAACTTGCACTTACCTGGTTTGCTGGCTTAAGTGACACCATCAATCCTTTGTAAAACATACTGACTTACACTCATGGCTCATCAAATGTTCACTGCTAGGATGCCATGCACCCGTGCTCACCCCATTTGGTTGAACTGCATGCTTACCAAGAGTCATTTGTTTTTAACTCAGCCTGTTTATGCCAGCTGCACATATTATTCTTATATAATTTAACTAAATGTTACATAAACCAATAAAATATGAGTGAAAAACTAATGTTGCTGTTTGGAAAGATTCCATGACAGTAAGTTGCTCACATATTTTGTTATTGAGTAATGTATTGGTGAGACAACTGGAAAATAAGAGGGGGCAATCATAGAAATCTAGGAGTATACACTCAGATTGTTTCTTAAATACACTTCAGTTCTCAATACCTGGTAAGGAAATCAAAGCTAAAAACAGCAGACAAGGTATTCAGGGTCTAGTTCATGAAAGAAAGATGATTGTGGAATACCACCAGCATATACATAAAAGAGGTTCCCTTCATTTTGTAACAATGTTTAAAAAAATTCCAGCCAAACTCAGTTAAAATAAAAGAGGATAGGACCAAACTAAAGGGAGATCACTAGTGATCAGGACCAGAAGTGGGGAAATAGATTTAGGCTGTGGAGAGACATGTCCCAGCCCCAAGGGTAGAATTTGGGAAGACCTATGCAAAGAAAGGTCTTGGCCCTAAAACGTGAAGAATAAATATTGCTTTATCTTTTTTGAGCTAAGACAAAAAAATATTTGTGGGGACAGGATATAACTCAGAGGTAGAGCCCTTGTTTAGCATGGACCAAGCCCTGGGTTCAATCCTGTGCATCAAAACTAAATCAAAAATCAAAACAAAAACCACCCAAAACAGTTATGGCATGGAAAGGCAAACTTAGAAGTGACTCCAATCCTCAAGAAACAAAGTTGAGAGAGAGAGAGATAGATAGAGAGATAGACAGACAAATAAGTTATTTATCCTTGTGGGTTATAATGGAAGTTAACAGGGCAGATAGGAATACATGCCAAACTTGGGCAACTATGCAGAGATTTCTCAAGTGTGTGGCTCCTGAACTGGCTCAGCCTCCCCTCACATTTGACCTTCAACACCTTTCAAACTTTCTTCCAGAATAAAATCCTGAGACTTAGTTGAGTTTCCTCTTCCTCTGTTTATGCTTTTTTAAAAAATATTTGTTTTAGTTGTAGATGGACACAATATCTTTATTTTATTTATTTATCTTTATGTGGTGATGAGGATCGAACCCAGTGCCTCACACATGCTAGGCAAGTGCTCTACCACTGAGCTACAATCCCAGCCCCTGTTTATGCTTTTTGTTTTGCTCATGGATATTCACTTGCTCCAGCACCATTTCTTGAAAAGACTGTCTTTTTGCTGGGTGTAGTGGCACATGCCTATAATCCCAGTGACTCAGGAGGCTGAGTCAGGGGGATTATGAGTTTGAGGCTAGCCTCAGCAACTCAGGGAGACCCTTCTCATGATAAAATATAAAAAGGATAAAAAGGACTGTGGATGTAACTCAGTGGCAAAGCTCTCCTGGGTTCAAGTCTCAGTATCCACTCCCCCACCAAAAATTAAAAAAAAAGAACAAAGAAAGAAAAGACCATCTTTTTTGTACTTTTGTCAAAAATTAGTTGGAATTATTTGTGTGGGCCTATTTCTGAGTTCTCTATTTTATTCCATTAATCTATACATCTATATCCCTACCAACATCATACAATCTTGGCTACTCTGATGAAATAAATCTTGAAATTATATAAACTGATTCCTTCCACTTTATTCATCTTTTTCAAAATTGTTTTAGTCATTCTCATTCCTTTGCCTTACACATAAATTTACAATAATCTTACCTATATATTTACAAAAAATGTTGCTGACATTTTCATAGGAATTTCATTAAACATGCATGTTATGATTTAGATCTGAAATGTTTCCCCAAAGCCTCATGTGTTGAAAGCATGATCTCCAAGGCATAGAGTTCAAAGGTGGGGCTTTTACACAATGATTAGAGCTCTGATCTCATCAATGGATTACTCCATTTACTGGGTTAAGCCACTGATAGTTGATTGAACTACTAGGTGGTAATTATAGGCAGGTGGAGTGTGACTAGAGGAAGTAGATCATTGGAGGCATGGCCTTGGGAACTGTATCTGTCCCTGGCCCCTTCCTGACTCTTTTTGTGCTTCTGGATGCAATGAACTGAGCAGCTTTTCTCTCCCACAGTCTTCCCCCAAAATGTTCTGCCACACTTCAGGCACAGAGCAATGGAGTTGGCCAACAATGGACTGAGACTTCTGAAAACGTGAACCCAAAATAAAATTTTCCTCTTCTAAGTTGTTCTTGTCAGGTATTTTGGTCACAGAGACAAAAAGCTAACTAACACACTATATATCACCTTGAGAAGAATTGACATCTTTATTGTATTAAATCTTCTGATTTGTGACCATGGTATGTCTCTTTTTTATATTTATTCAATAATTTATTATATCTTCTTTGATGTCTTTCATCAGAATTTTATAGTTTTCAGCATGCAAGTCCTGCATGTTTTGTTAAATTTATGTCTGAGTATTTTATTTTTGAATATTTGTAAATGGCATTTAATTTTTAATTTGAATGTCTATGTATTCATTGCTAGTATATAGAAATAAAATTGATGATACAATTTATGCTTCTATATATTTATCTTGCATCCTTCAACCTTTTCAAACTTGCTCAATTCACTTTTTATTTGTTTTTTGTTCATTGTTTTTATTTTTAGATTCATTGGGATTTTCCCTCCTCCCTCTTGTCTTCTTCCTTCCTTGTTTCTTTAGTTATTTTTTTTTCCAGTATTGGAGATGGAGATTTGAACCCACCAGTGAGCTCTATCACTGAGCTACATACTTAACCCCTTTATTTTTTATTTTGAGATAGGGTCTGACTAAGTTGCTGAGGTTGTCCTCAAATTTTTGATCCTCCTGCCTCATTCTCCTGCATAGCCGGGATTGTGTGCACTGCCATCCCTGGTTTGGGATTTTTTATGTAGAAAATAATGTCTTCCCTTCTGATTTGTTTGCCTTTTATTTCCCTTTCTTGTCTTATGACCTTGGATAGAACTTCCAGTTGAATTTTGTCATATGCTTTTTCTATACCAACTGATATGATCATATGGTTCTACTTTAGTCTACTAATTGGGTAGAATAGAGTGGTTGATTTTAAAATATTGAACCAGCCTTTCATTGCTAGAAAAAGCTCTTGATGATGATATTATTCTCTTTATATATTGCTGAATTGGTTTTACAAGTATTTTTTTGAGGATTTCTACATATATATTCATGATATTGGCCTGTAGCTTTTTGGGGGCAGGGCATGTATACTATGTTTGTCTGATGGCATCTGAGTAATATCAGTTTGTACAATTGATTGAAGTGTTCTTTCTTCTATTTTCTGGAAGAGATTATATACTACTGCTGTTCATTCTTCTTTCAACATTTGGTAAGATTCTTTCATAAAACAATCTGGTCCTAAAAATCTGAAAATGATTTTCATTTTGAAAGTTTTAAAATTATGAGCTCAATTTTCTTAATAGTTAGAGGGTTATTCAAATTATCTATTTCATATTGGGTAAATCATGATTGTTTGTGTTTTTAAAGGAATTTGTCCATTTCATTTAAATTGTTAAATTTATGTGTTTAGAGTTTTTCATAGCATACTCTTACTCATTTGATGTCTTCATGATCTATAGTGATGGTCCTTATTTCAATACTGATATTAGTAATTTGTTTTTCTCTTTTTGTCAATTTTTCTAGAGCATTGTCAATTTTATTGATCTGTCAAAGAACCAATCTTTTATTTAACTGATTTTCTCAATTGTTTTTTTTTTCCAGTACCATATATTTTTGCTCTTGTCTTTC
Organism: Xerus rutilus; assembly: GCA_028644305.1. Taxonomy (NCBI): domain Eukaryota; kingdom Metazoa; phylum Chordata; class Mammalia; order Rodentia; family Sciuridae; genus Xerus; species Xerus rutilus. The sequence continues at coordinate 24,758,538 of CM053404.1, forward strand.
TTTATTCTTTCCTCTGCTTGCTTTGGATTTATTTCACTCTCTCTCACTCTTTCTAAATTCTTGGGTAATAGTTTAGGTTTTTGATTTGAGATTTTCTTCTTTTTTAATGCATGAATTTAGTGCTATAAATTTCCCTGTCACCACTACTTTAGCTGTGGCCCACAAATTTTGATATGTTGTACTATCATTTTTATCTAGTGCAGTGTATTTTTATTTTTTTAAAATATTTTTAGTTGTAGATGGACACAATATCTTTATTTATTTATTTTTATGTGGTGCTGAGGATCGAACTCAGTGCCTCACACATGCGAGGCAAGCGCTGTACCACTGAGCTACAATCTCAGCCCCGTGTATTTTTAGATTTCCTTTGCAACTTCCCCTTTGACCCATGGATTATTTACAGATGTGTTATTTTGTTTCCAAGTATTTAAAGATTTTCCTGTTATCTTTCTGTCATCAATTCTATGTTTTAAAAATTCCATTTGTAGCTGGAAAATATGCTCCATATGATTTCAATTCTTTTAAAATTTGTTGGGTTTGCTTAATGGCCCAAGGTATGTTCTATCTTGGTATATGTTCTCTAGGACACTGAAAACAATGCATACCCAGCTGTTGTTGGATGGAGTGCTCTATAAATGTTGGTTAGATCTTGTTGGTTGAGGTTATTGTTGAATTTGAGTTTCCTGTCTAGTTCTATTAGTTGTTGAGAGAGGGATGTTGAAGTCTTCAATTATAATTGTATATTTGTTTGTTACTGCTTTCAGTTCAGCCAGGTTTTGCTTCACATATTTTGCTTGGTACATGGATATTTAGGATTGTTATGTCTTTTTGGTGGATAGACACTTTTATTATTATATCATGCCCCCCCCTGCTATTTTGTTTCTGAAGTATACTTTATCTGATATTAAAGTAGCCACTTTTGCCCTTTTTGACTGTTTGTATGATATATATTTTCCCATTCTTTTGATTATAGCCTGACTATATTTTTATTTTTGAGGTGAGTTTGTTGTAGATCTTATAGTTGGATCATGATTTTATTTTATCTTGTTTTGCAGTGCTGGGGATCAAACCCAGGGATTTGTGTTATTAGGCAAGAACTCTACCATTGAGCTATATCCTCAGCTCCTGGATCATAATTTTTAAATAAATCCTGTCAAATCCTGTTTTTTTTCTCTCTCTCTCACACACACACACAAACTACTTGCATTTAAAGTAATTATTGATATGAAGGACTGTCTCCTGTTTTATTTTTTTTGTTTATGTTCTTTCTGTTTTTCATTTGCTTCTTTTCTTGATATTCTGTGGGTTATTTGCATATTTTAAAAGAATTCTGCTCATTTTTCTATAGTTTTTTGTTTTAGTGTATCTCTCTCTCTCTCTTTCTTTTTCTGTTTTTTTGGTACTAGGGATTGAACTCAGGGGCACTCAACTACTGAGCCACATCCCCAGCCCTATTTTGTGTTTTTTTTAGAGACAGGGTCTCACTGAGCTGCTTAGTGCCTCACTGTTGCTGAGGCTGGCTTTGAACTTGCAATTCTCCTGTCTCAGCCTTTCAAAGTGCTGGAATTACAGACATGCGCCACTGCGCCCAACTTAGTGTAACTCTTTTTTAAAAAAAATTTTAGATGTAGATGGACACAATACCTTTTATTTCATATATTTTTTAATGTGGTGCTGAGGATTGAACCCAGTGCCTCACACATGCTAGGCAAGCACACCACCTCTGAGCTACACCCCAGGCCCTTGAGTGTATCTCTTTGCAAAGCTTTTTTTTTTTTTTTTTTTTTTTAATACTGGGAATTAAATTCAGGGGCAGACCACTTTACCATTAAAGACCTATCCCTTTTTTTATTATTAATTTTTAAATTTGAGACAAGATCTTGCTAGCTTCTCAAGGCTACCTTTGAAGTTTTGATTCTCCTACCTCAGCCTCCTAAGTAGCTGGGATTACAGATGTGTGCCATCATGCCCAGCTATATAGATTTTTCAGTTCTTCCGTTAGGTCTTCCCACCCTATATATGTGTGTATATGTGTATGAATCCACATATATATACATATGTATATATGATACATATCACATAAATGATATATAACATATATGATATATATGGTCTACTGGGCATGATAATTTTACCAGTTCAAATGAAATATAGAAAACTGATCTTCCTTTACATCCCTTTATTCTTGCCCATTTATAATTTTCTTAAATATTGTCTCTGCATACATCAGACAATGTTATAACTTTTGCTTCAACAGTTAATAATAATTTGAAATATTTAAGAGAAGAAAAGCCTATTAGATTTATTCATATTTTTACTCATCATGTTCTTTCTTCTTTCTTAATGTTCCAAGGTTCCTTTTCTTTCTTTCTTTTTTTTTTTTGAGGGGTACTGGGGATTGAATCCAGGGCCTCATGCTTGCTAGGCAAGCACTCTACCACTGAACTATATCCACAGGTCTTATTTTTATTTTGAGTTAGAGACTTCTAAGTTGCCCAGGCTGGGCTTGAACTTGTGACCCTTGCCTCAGCCTCTGAAGTAGCTGGGGTTACAGGCATGGACCACCATACGTAGCCTTTCAGCCATTCTTGTAGGGTGAGTCTGATGTGATGCATTCTCTTAGTTTCCCTTCATCTTGATATCTCTGTCATAACTTCCCCATCATCCTATCACTTTCTCTCTCTTTCTTATTGATAAGCCCGTACACACACAATATCATCAAAAAAGTCCATCATTTACATTAGGATTCACTCTTGATGTTGAATATTCTGTGACTTTGGACAAGTGTGTAATGTATGTGCCCTTATAATGTCATATAGAATATTTTCACTTCCCTAAAAATCCTCTGTGCTCCAACCTATTCATCCCACACTCCTCCCAGCCCTTGGTAACCAGTCATTTTTTTACTATCTTCATGGTTTTGCCTTTTTCTAGAATGTCATATGGTGGGAATTTGATAGTATGAAGCCTTTTCAGATTGACTTCTGTCACTTATTAATTTGCATTTAAGTTCCCTCTATATCTTTCCATGACTTAATAGCTAATTTTTTAGTGATGAATAACATTCCATCATCTAGTTATACTGAAGTTGATTCATTCACTTGCTGTAAGACATCTTGGTTACTTCCAAGTTTTGGCAATTAAGATTAAAGCCATTATAAACATTTGATGTAAGTTTTTGTGTGGCCCCAAGTTTTCAACTCCTCTGGGTAAACAGAAGAGTGTGATTGCTGTAACAACAGTAACAGTATGTTTAGTATTGTAAGAAATTTTAAAGCTGTTTTCCATAATGCCTTTAGCCTCTTCACTTCTGAAAGGTATTTTCACTAGATATGCTGGATTGACCACTTTTTTCTTTCAGAAAAATGTTGTGCAACATCCTTCTGACCTCTGTGGTTTTTGACGAGAAATCCATGCCATTTAAATTGTTTTTACTCTCTAAGTACTAAGTAAGGTGTCTTTTCTCTCTTGCTGTTTCCAAGAGTTTCCCTTTATATTCATTGGAAGTTTGACTATGCTGCTCTTTATTGGTGTGGATTTCTTTGAGTTTTCTCTTTGGGGCGTTTATTCGGTTGCTTGAATTTATATCTTTTGCCAAATATGGGAAGCTTTGGGCCATTCTTTCTTTGAGTACCCTTTCAGTCCTGCTTGCTTTCTCGCTTCCTTCTGAAATTCCACAAATGTTAGATCCTTTATTATAGCTCTACAGTCTATTTTCAGTGTATTTTCTATCTATTGTTCAGATTGGATAATTTCTACTTCTATCTTCTGGTTCACTGATTCCTTCCTCTATCCTCTCCACTCTACTTTTGAGCTCATTTATTAAAGTTTTTACTTCTGTTATTGTATTTCATTAACTCAAATTTTTCATTTGATTTCTCTTCTTTATTTCTCTTTTCATTTGAAAATGAAAATTAAATTTTTCATTTTCATTTCTTTGTTGAGACTGTCTTTATTTTCTCTTTTGTTTCAAGTGTGTTCATAATTTTTGAAGCATTTTTGGGATGGTGGCTTTAAAATCATCGTTGGAAAATTCTGACATCTTTGTCATGTCTGCGTGGCATCTGTTGATTGTCTTTTTTCGTTCAATTTAAGATCTTCCTGATTCTTCTTTTTTTTTTTTTTGGGACTGAGGATTGAACTCAGGGGTACTTGACCACTGAGCCACATCCCCAGCCCTATTTTGTGTTTTATGTAGAGACAGGGTCTCACCGAGTTGCTTAGCGCCTCGCCATTGCTGAGGCTGGCTTTGAATTCGCGATCTTCCTGTCTCAGCCTCCCAAAGTGCTGGGATTACAAGCATGAGCCACCACGCCTGGCTCTAAAAGTTGTCTTTTTAGGCTACTTATTCCCTAATCCTTTAGAGAGAGAGGTTTTATTGTTTTGGTACTGGGGATTGAACCCAGGGGTGCTTAACCACTGAGCCACATTCCCCAGCCCTTTTCTGTATTTTATTTTTTATTTTGAGACAGGATCTTTCTGAGTTGCTTAGGGCCTTGCTAACTTGCTGAGGCTGGCTTCGAACTCACAGTCCTCCTGCCTCAGCCTCCTGAGCCACTGGAATTACAGGCGCATACCACCATGCCTAGGCTGAGAGAAGGTATTTTAGAGAGGCTGGTTTTGTTTTGGTCTGAACTCGGTATTACCAGGAGTTGACTTCTTTAGCTTCAAATTTGGGATATTGAAGTTAAGACAAAAATAACTCACCATCATGTTGTTTCTTGGGTTCCAGTGTCTCTAGCTGGTCTGCATTCTTCTGTTCACATTTAAAAGTCTTATATCTGTTTTACATATAATGTCCAGGGATTTTAGTTGTAATTTGCAGAAAGACTAAAGAAAAGTATGTCTTCTCCATATTCATAGGATGGAAACCTCTTTTTCAAGATTATTATTTTGATGACAACATTCTGCAGAGACTTCAGGATATAGCAGGCACTGTATAGGCTCTGCAGGGTGAGAAGAAACAAATAGATCATACCTTCTATTTATTTATGCCAGGACCTCATCCCTTTGTGGGACAGACAGCCTTGTCTCATATAGCCTGGCACATGATTAAGAACATGACTTGGAATCAGACAAGACTGATTCCCAATTCCAGCTTTGCCTCTTCCAAACTCTGTGACCCTGGATAAGTTAGTTAAGCCCTCTGAATCTCAGCATTCTCATTTGTAAAATAGGGGAAAGATTAGTAGCAATCTCATAAGCTGTTGGTGGATTAAATGAAATAGTGCATGTAAAATCACTTTGCATGGTGTCAGCACATAGCAAGTGCTTAGTAAATATTAGTTGTTGTTGTTGTTCTTACAAAGCAGGCTGTGCCAAGTGTAATAATTCTCCCTTAGCCTTGTCCTTTCTAGACAGGCAGTCTCTTGACTTTGTGCCTACTGCCTCTCTCTTCTCTATGATCAATTGTGGAAACATTCTCAACCTGCAGTCTATTTGGAGGGGTTAAGATGGATGCACAGGATGAGGAACTACAGAATGTTCACTATTCACATTCCTTCCTTCCTTTATTTATTCATGCATTACTCTAGCAAATCCTTGTTGAACACTAAACCTGCAGTTGACACCAGAAGAGTGCTTATAATCTAGCAGAATAGGCATCTATGTAATGATAATTTGGAGTAGATTCCATATATATTCATAATATTCTGAGTTCAGAAGAGGAAGAAACCACATTTGGATAGAGAAATCGGGAAAAGATTCATAGAGGAGAGGGCATCTGACTTTGACTTCAGTTGTAGACATGGAGAAACGGCATGAGATGAGCAAAGAAATAGAGGTAAAAGGTATCATTTGTCCTTAGAAAACAGAAAATGGTTCAGTTTGGCTAAAAAATAGTGTCTTTAAAGGGGGTTAATAAGGGGCTGGGGCTCTAGCTCAGTGGTAGAGCGCTTGCCTTGCATGCTTGAGTCACTGGGTTCAATCTTCAGCATCACATATAAATAAATAAATAAAATAAAGATATTGTGTCCATCTACAACTAAAAAAATATTAAAAAAAATAAAGGGGGTTAATAAGAGAGGAAACAGAAAAGTATGCTATGGCTAATATTAAGACCTTTAAATATCATGTATATCAGCCTAGAGTTGACCGCAAGCAATTAAATCACAGGAGCTTAAACATATAAGGTTTATTTTTCTGTAAGTAAAATAATTTCAGAGTTTGACAATCCAGAATTTGAATGGCAGCTCTGTTATTACTGTGGACCAGGTTCCTTATATCCTTGGCAAGTGCTTCCATCTTTAAAGTGGCCTCATAGATCAGTTTGCTTACTGGAGCTCCAGCATACCGGGCATAGGGGGAAAATAAAGAAAGGGCAGGCCATCTAGTTATCTATCCTCTCTGTGAAACCTTTAAGGAATCCTCTGGGAAGTGGCACCCAACAACTTTTGTCTCTTTCCTTCCTTCCTTCCTCCCTCCCTCCCTCCCTTCCTTCCTTTTCTTTTTTCTTTCTTTTCTTTCTCTCTCTCTTCTTTCTTTCCCTTCCTTCCTCCCTTCCTTCCTTCTTTCCTTTCCCTTCCCTTCCCTTCCCTTTCCTTTCCTTTCCCCTTCCTCCCTCCCTTCCTCCCTTTCTTCCTTCCTTCCTTCCTTCCTTCCTTCCTTCCCTCCCTCCCTCCCTATCTTTTCTTTCCTTCTCCCTCCTTCCTTCCTTCCTTTCCTTCCTTCCTTTCCTTTCCTTCCTTCCTTCCTTCGTTCCTTCCTTCCTTCCTTCCTTCC